>OX383969.1:24877664-26077664 GCA_947532105.1 Athrips mouffetella | reverse complement strand
TCCAAAACTAACAGCGGCTGGCTCGTTTAAAGTGCAGCCTCGGTCGGGTCATCTGGTCGGGTCTCTGCGTAGGGCTAATTTTAAAATTTTCATGATTTTTTGTTGAATTTTTTAAAGGTTTTTTTTTGTGTTCCTTTATCGTTACTGAAACACCCCCTAAGCTATGGCACGCAATAAAATTATCACCCTGTATTACTCATTTAACCATTTAACGTACATAAGTACGAAGACCGTGATTTATACAAAAAACTAACTTAAAAATAATCTATACTGAATATATTCATTAAGAAGTTTCTTTTTTTATTATTTTAGTTTAAAACCAATTATTGTACTTTATTAAACTTTATTAAACGGCAACAAATTAAATGATTCCCAAAATATTTTTTTATACCCCAATACACTTCAGACAAAATGGATGAATGTATACCAAATTGGCTGAACGTAAACCAAATTTGAGTAACCGGTTCGGACAGGTTGTGTTAGGTTATCTAGCGACCACAACGCACGAGCCGAGCGAGTGGAGCGAGCGTGCCGCGGCAGCGGCCTGCGAAGCGCCAGAAGCAAATTTGGTGTACATTCATCCATTTTGGTAGATAAAATTTGGTAAATATTATATAGTAAAAATTTCCCGTGTGGTGCCGGCAAAGAATAGTACCAACCCATACATACCCGTGGGTGTCGTAAGAGGCGACTAAGGGTTAACTGGAGGATGGGCAGCAGCGTCCTCCTTTGTATCTTACATCTTACTTACTGCGGTCACCTACAACCGCGGTCCATGGTGCCAGCCGTAACGCTAACAAGCGAGGTGACTATGGTACTTCCCCTCCACATTTTTCCAGCTAAAGCTAGAATTCTAGAGGGAGCTCCCTGTCCTGTAGTGGACGTCTTATGGGATGTTATGATGATGATGATGAAAAATTTACTCAAATTTGGTGGCACGTTAATACACAGCCTTATTAAAAATGAAAACAAATAAACTTTGCTTTTTATTACAGAATTAATTATATTGCATGGGTTCCAAATACATAAAAAAAAATTCAAGTAACAAAATAGTTACCATCAAAGATGATATTATGCATTTTGAACACGACTGTACTTGAGTTGAAAAATGTATGGCGAAGTTAACATGCATTTTTAACATACTTCTACAAGGTTAACCAGACCAAAGTGATTATGGTTTAGGACGACTATTTGTTGACTATTTTTTGACATCAGTATCAAACAGAAAAACCTAAACGTTCTGCAGGAATCTGCGTCCTTGAAATGCTATGCACAGAATCCTCAGCAAGCTACCCCTGTAACTCTGAAATCCTTGAACGACTATTTTCGAGAATGTGGAAGTCATGACGACTATTTCATGACTATTTTTTTAAATAAAAACCAAGTCGATAGTCCCCACGGTTTGCTTGCATCAGAACGGAGGATTCTGTCTATAGCCTATGCCCATAATCCTCAGCAAACCATAGCTATAACTCTAGAGTTGTAACGCGACTATTTTTTTCCTTATGGTGACTATTTATGACTATTTCATGACTATTTTTTGGCATCGTCAAAATAAATTTTTATGCAGTTTTTTTCTCTGAGGATTCTGTGTTGAGGGACATCGTGTTAAGCTGCCACCACCTTTATCTTTTTAATCAACTTCAAAAAGAAGAGGTTATCAATTCGACCCGTCCTGTCAAAAATACACAGTTTATGTAGCTTAGCTTCAAAACAAATGAACTAAGTTTCATAAGCAACGAGGAAGGGTTACCGACTGCCCGCTCTTAGTCTATACAGGTTATAATTTAATTGCGTGCCATAGCTCTGGACCGAGATCAGTATCCGTAACTGAACAACTATTTCCAAGGAACATAGGTCGAAAAACAAAAAATAATTTTGAACTTTCCATACCTACTGAGTGACCAACACAATTGTATGGGAAGTCCAAAATTTATGTCCTTTATCGAACTATGTTCCTTTGGGAAAGTCGTTCAGATACAGATACTGAACCCGCGAGCTATGGCACGCAATTAAATTAACACCCTGTATAAATAATTCATTTTTGTAGTATAGTGTCTTTTACGCCATCTAGTAGAGTATAGCAGTACCACCAAAAAGTGTGTAAGGACAAAAGTGCTTGTAGTTTCACTATTTGCCACTAGATGGATTTTACATAAATAGGTGGAGTCTAGTTATGTCCCGCCAACCCGTGACTCATCTTCACCCCCGCGCACTGTCACGCTTCGTGTCGTACATAAATTTCGTAGAGGCAGCTCCTCTCCCCTTCTCTGCTCCGTGGGTTGGATACATTAGTATTTGTTGTTATAGCGGTATCAGAAATGTGGAAATACATAACCTGTGGAAATTTTAACTGTCTACCTATTACATACAGTTTATGAGATAGGTACACACGGCCGCACATCGGTAGAAACACTTTTGGACCTTATGGCGTGGTAACAGAGTTGAAAAAGTTTCTACTGACAAGCGGTTGACCGTACAGCCCAAAAACAAAATTGAAAAGAAAAACTGACTATCTTATTCCCTTTTTTTTAATATTTTTAAAACAAAAAATACAGTAGTATTCTCAGAGTAGAAAACTATAGTGTTACGGAGCGCGGCGCTAGCATCGCCACAAGAGGGCGCTGAGACACGTTCGGGTTGCAGGCGCCAGTCTGTCGGTACGGTGCGCGCCAGGGAGTTCGGTTTTGACAAGTAGAGATTACTGTAATTCTGTATTTTTCATTGATATTCGAGTAAAACTGTTAAAAACGAAGTGAGTTGTTTACCTTTTGTAAAAATCAGAAGTGGATATTTCGGAACCTGTGGTAAATGAAACGATTTCGTAGTAATAATAACAATGAAAGTGCATTTACTCGTGCAACGAAGAAGTCGCGGTCAAAGATTTCGGACCTCCTTGCTTCGCTCGGAATAGATACCTTGCTAATTTATTTTAGTAGGGGATGACATCTGCCAACATGTCACAACCCCATCATCGATGATCCATAGAAAACATTCAAAATAACCTGTCAAATCCATAGGAAAACGCCTACACCACCTAGTGACGAATTATTTCTATAATCCTCCTTCTAAGTACCTTTATTTTTCTGTGGTCGCGGCTATCAAAATATGCTGCAGCTACAAGCGGGACCTTTCATGTGGAGCCCTTACGAATTAACGACACACAGGCTCTCGAAAATCAACATGATTCGGATGATGAGCCGCCAAATGTGCTATTCGAGAGGTTAGTTAGTCAAAAACTTGAAAAGATGGTAGACAAGTTTTGTACATCCCATGGCACCGCCACAAGGCCGTTGAAATCAATATCTGGTGAGAAGATAATTCCTGTTTTTGACCCTGATAACCACGAAACTAATATAAAGAATTGGCTTGCCAAAATAGACCAATTAGGGATGGTAAGGTTGCCTGGAAGAAGGGGCAGAGTAAATTAGGGGGCACAGTGGTTATTCATTAATATCTCGCGCGCTATTCATTACAAACACACACTCACTTCGAACGATCGCATGATCTATCCAATACCCCTCCTTCCCACCGGTCACCGTCACGTTCTCACTGCTAGAGATCGTGCTGCAGCCGCTCCGCGAAACGTAAGCCGCCATTTTATTTTCTTGATGTTATTTTGTGAATTTTTCTTACAAAAATCTTACTTACAAGTGAAAAGACACTAAATGCAGTTTCTTTTTGCCTTTATGACGAATTTAAACACAAAGGCACACAACACTTCATAGTGAAGGTTGTTTTTCCAACTATTTAAACAATTTTTTGCAGAGCGTGTTTCGATGTGATCACTGGTAAGTTCAAAGAGGAAATGGCGTATGCCCCGCCCCCTTTCGTGACGTCATAGCTCAATTGATTGAGTCACGGCTCGACTGATATCAACATCTCCTCTCCCCTTCTCTGCTCCGTGTTTTAAATAAGTAAATTTTTTTTTTTTTCAAATATGGTGCAGCTGGAAATAAAAATTAAAAGCACTGTCATCAAGCTTGCCGAGCCGGCGCGGCCAACGGTTGGCCCAACGTGAACTGGGGCCTTAACATAGAACAAAACGCAACGTCAAAACAAGACGCAGTGACGTTTTCAGCCAGCTGACATTTGACGTGTTTACATCGCGATCGATTTATTATAAACATAAAAAGTTTAAATTAAGTGAGATCTATGCACGATATGTGGAAAATCACAAAAGGAATATAAAAAAAATTGTGCATACCCTACATATAAAAAGCAAGTATACTCCGGCAAAATTGGGAAGACACGAGCAGAAAACTCCAAACGGAAACATTGTTTAATCACTGTTGCGCAGTTGAGTTTTTGGGGTGCAATTCCATGATCTACGGGCGGTCGAAATACATCCTGCCGGGTCTTAGTCAAAAATTCGGTGATAGTGACCTTGGAACCCTTTAACGTCGTCTTGCTCCTCCATATCTCGGAACGAGGCCGCACTGAGGTAAACCGAACAAGCACGGGGCGGGCTGAGTCCTTCTTAACACCCAACCTGTGACAAGCCTCAATCTCATTGGGACTAATACCTGCCAACTTCATTTGGTTGGTTATCACGGTGATAATCTTCTTCAGCACAACCTCCTGAGGTTCCTCTTTAATACCATGAAAGAGAACTTTCCTACGTGACTGCGTCTCCATACGGTCCAGACCGAGGACCAGAAGCTCCACCTGCGATTTGAGGATGCTGAGAGACTTCCACACAAAGGTCTTGAAGGATGAAAACTCTGCTGCCAAATTCTTCATAGTAGGATTAGTGAAATTCACCCATCCTTGTTGAAAACACGGCTGACAGCTCCTCTATGCTCTTGATAAGCTGTTCTGCTGTGTTGTCCATATTTTAGTGGTGAAAGTGAGTGTGTGAGTTAAATTATATTCAACCTACATAGTTTAATTTTAATACATATATGTAAAAACTATTTATTTCAAATAAAATAACAGCAGAGCTATAAAATGCTTCTAATCACTTTCGATGGTACCCGCCGAAACCATAATGATATTTTTAAAATAATAGTATTTTAACTCTTGTTTAAAATTTAGATGGGCAATCATATTCTAAAACTATTCCAAATTTCAAGTGAATAGCCCCTGACAGACAAATGAAGTTGCACCAGAAGGGTTCCGTTTTTACCATTTTGGATCAGAACTCTAAAAAGGAGGTCATCGATTCAACTACTATGTATAACATGCACAGAATTTGTTTAGCTCTGACAGCTATTTTCTGCGCATTTGTGACAAGCGGATAGCCAATGAATGATTCGCACCCCCCTGCAATAACTTTTTTGAGTTCTGCGAATCAACGGTCAAGGCCAGAGTTATTTTGTATGATGTATAAAATTGTTGAAAATATACACATTTTCGCGTATCTTAGTCTGTACACAGAGTAATATAATACGGGTCTGTACAACCTTCTAAACAAATGTAGGTACTTACCTTACTAACTTCACTTTCATAAGTGCATATTTGTTTCCCCATGCATATCTCAACGACTAAAAGTTACATCGCAATAAAAAGAAATAAAGCAGTCAAATTAGGGATTGTCATATCAGTGTTAGTTTCATCAAAATCGGTTCCTTTTATTTTTTCCTTTTTTTAAGTGTTTTTTTTTTTATAATTACATATTTTATATAGAATCGCAAGTTCAGGTACTCGATTCTTGAAAATCACCGGGTGATAAAATATCACTTTTGAGACTTTAAAAATTCACATTCACCCTGATTAACTGTTAAAAGGTAAATTAGAATACATGAAAACGAACAATCAAGGACTGCTTTATATTTTACGAAGATCAATCTTAACTTTTGAAAAGAAAAATATATGATTTTGAATTTTTTGAGTGATATTTTATCACCCGGTGATATTCAAGAATTGGTCCCAGGAGCCTAGATCACTGTATGGCGGCTAAATTAAAATGAGTGCAAATGCTCTTATAAAGGTGGGATAGACCCAAAGAATCGCCCAGGAATCGCCAAATGAAACAATATTCATTGTTTCATTTGGCGATTCCTGGGCGATAATGATAGTGAGTGAAAAGTATACACCAGTTTTCTTCAAATAGGTTCCAGCGTGCGCGATTGGTAAGTGTCCCCAACTCACCGACGGTATGAATGAATTCTAGGTCTTAATGGTAATCATACCCATGCGCCCGTGTGATGCCGGCAAAGAATAGTACCAACCCATCCCAACCCGCGGTTGTCGTAAGAGGCGACTAAGGGTCTATGAACCGGAGAAAGGGCAGCAGCATCTTTCTGTGTATTGTATCTTACATACTGCGGTCACGAACCACAGCAAATGCAACGCCTGCAACGCTTACAAGCATTGGTGGTTCTTTCCATGATTAGATCAGTAAAATTGTGTCCGCAAGTCATCGTTATGTCGATGAATATCGAAGGAAGAACAAAAATTAATTCGTTTATTTAGCCAGAGGAAATAAGTGATAAAATACGATGATTCAAATACCTACGTAAACTTTAGTTAATTCGTAAATTCGGACTCACCGTAAGCATGTGTGAGGAAATTTAGTCTAAGTTATTTTTTCTGTCTATAAAATTTATAATTACATTCTCTTTTGTCCAATAGTATAGTAAAAAAATCTTTTAGCTAATTACAAAGAGTTTTGAACCTCGAGCATACTCACATTGCCATCTATAAAATTTGTGAGGAACATTCACAGGAAAGTCTCTCATTGTAAGTACTAAAATGAAAAAAGAATTATTTTATGCAAGGGTTCTGCTGATAGATGTTATTTATACTCATAGATATTTTATAATAAAATAGATCAATGAAAATCATGCATAAAACTGTAAAATATTCTACAAACTTTCTGAAAGCTTATATCGTGCATAAAATTAATTTCTCTTATTTTTTTTACTTGCGCTAATACAATAACAATAAAGTTGGGCAAGTATGACAGACATAAGAAGTCGCATCATTTTGGGAACCCTAAAAATAATTAAAATTTGGTTCAGTAGTTTATGTGTGATGCTCAAACGAACCTATAAACAAGCAGACAGACCAAAACTCAAGATACTGTGATTTGGATAAGTAAGTTTAGTATATTTGTTTTGTGATATATCTTCTGTATACTGGAGTTCCAGAGAGCTGTGGGAAGAAGTATTTTAGGGGTAAAGAAATCAGACTGAGTAAGAATCAAAGACCCCGTTTGGAGGAGAGTAGTACTTGGCATAACTCCTAGACTTGCTAAGAGACACGGGATGTAACAAGTACAAAAGCTAAAACATACAATCGGCACAAATTGAAGGGGCTATAAATTGCAAATTAACCAAAACAAAACATTGCTTTCAACTTTTTTATATACAACGCGAAAAGTACACAAAAATCAAAACAAGTAATTAATATTATTCTTTATTGATTTATATTTACAGTAATAGTAAAGGCTTACATAAAAAAACTCAGGATTGTTAGGGTAGCCAGAGGCCGCTTTCCTTCATCTGGTCTTTGTTCGTCTTCCTTCATATCTAATCTTTATTTATACGCCAAGGCACCAATAGTCTGAAGAGGAATTCATAACTGGGTCATATTCAAGTTCAAATAACTGAAGGCACCAAGAGCATCCCTACCAGCTTTTTTTCTGTTCTTTCTTCACAAAGTTCCCGAAATGTGTCTCTCATATTTGGCCTTTCTTGGTGTTATAAGGCAATGAAAGTATCTCCATCTAACTTTTATTGGTTTTTGAAGGCACAAAAGCCTGGCTTTTCATATATATATATGTAAACATCCTTGTATCTACAGTTCTTCTTTAATAATATATTTTCATTGAGTTGACTTAGAAGTATGAAAATTCAACGCATTCAAGGGACTATTGACCTGCGCATTAGATAATAATATTTCATTTGTCATTTTCATGATCAGTGGCTTTTGTGTTGGCACAATAAAATTCTGCCAATACCATATAGATACATTGTTAAGAATCATCATAATCATTCAGATTTGTAGAGTAAATATCCATTGAATATTCCTAGGACAAGACAAACACTTAAATAGGTAAGTAAAACATTTTCCCTTCACTGTGTTTTTTATTGTTCCATCAATACCCAAAAGATGCCAGGGGGACCCTTTGTTGTCTAATGTATGTTTTGAATGGATATAGTTAGGTGGTTGAAATTTTCAGAGTATGTGTTATATTATAATGATAAATTGAAAAGATTTTAATAAAAGGGTTTTCTTCCTTACAAAGAAAAATTATATTAAGTAAAATGGCAACAGATACAAGTAGAAAACTATAAAATATAACATGATAGAAGAATAACAAATTATTAAAAGTGGTTAGTGCTACAAATAAATAATAAGTCAGGAACACTAACTCAGAACAAATTCCAAATAAAAAGAGGCCCTTTGTGAAACCAAAAGGACATATATTCAAAATATGAATCAATTGGTTCAAATTCAGAACGAGAGCAGGGATTGGTTTGCGCACGTGCTGCAATGTCAGCTAGTAGTAGTTGAGGAATTGACCCGTGGAATGACTTCTTCTTATAGAACGACTTTCAGTGGGTCGTTTTTTGAGCGCAGTTAATATTTCTTGACTTATTATTTATTCGTTTGGTTAGTGCGAGTCAAACTCAACAAAATAAGGTAGAGCATAACACAGCTGTAAGTAGGTAAATGACTTATTTTGAGTGTCTTATTGGACATACCTTCGGAAGTATCTTGTAGTTCGTGTTTTAATTGTCCAAACAGTGAATATTTATGCGGTCATGGTTGTTTGGAGCGGTCTTGATGGCTTATTATTAGGCGTTTATATGGGTACCCCTTCGAGGGAGTAAAGTCGTGATCGGTGTACCATGAGACAACCTCCGGTGTGCACCTTCTAGGAACCACCACCAAGTACTTTTGAGGTTAATGGAAAGGCATATAAGTGTAACCTGTCGAATCGAAAAACGCACCACAAACGCACATTGATTTTACACAGCACAGGTATAACTGTTTTTAACTAAAGAAGCCGTTTCATCCGCCGTTATATCCGAAAATTTTGTGAATTGGTTGTAAAGAAACTATAGAAAAGTTTTCATCAAAACGTAAAAAGTGAATTATAATTTATTGGTTGATAAAACAAAATACGTAAACAATAGTGAATGACAGACCATTCGACGCCGGTTTAACTTTGACGTGTGTTTAAATCGAGATTTACGCTGTGTTCCAAATTGTACAAACGCTGCTAAAAGCGTATACAGTACTCACGGACGGTCCAAATTGATTTAGCACGCTCACAAAGCTATCACTGCTTTAATGGCTCTAGTCAATTTGGAATGGATTTAAGCGCGCTCACGTGTTCATCTGTCAAAATGTCAGTTTTGTTTTTATTTTTTTAACAAAGCCTAAGCTAATCCCTGAAAAATGTGCGCCAAATCCACTCTCATTTCCATTAGAGACAAACTCATTAAAATCAAAACTTGAGAAACATCAGCTGGCTGCAAACGTGTGGGATTTTATATGTGTCAAATCGATTTTGACATTAGCGCTTTCACTGCTCCACCTATTTGACTAAAGCACTGATAGCAGAAACGATGACGTCATCAATGACGTAAGGCGGTGAAAGAGCGAGTGCTTTAGAGCACGCTTTAGGTCAATTTGGACCGACTTAAGCGCGCTCACAGTGCTCTAAAGCAGTCTGTTAGTGCGTATTGGAACGCACAGTTACTTTACTTTACGTCCTTACCAGTGTTGCCGGCAGTCAAACGAGAAAAAGTCCGAAACCAAATAAAAGATTACCCGAAATTACCCGTTTTCTGTGGCAAAAAAAAAAACCGGTCAAGTGCGAGTCGGACTCGCACGCCGAGGGTTGCGATATACCCATAGTATTTTTGGAAGTGTGGTGCCGGCAAAGAATTGTACCAACTTATACATGCTCGTGGGTGTCGTAAGAGGCGACTAAGGGTTATAAACTGGAGGATGGGCAGCAGCATCCTCCTTTGTATCTTACTAACTGCGGTCACCTACAACCTCGGTCTATGGTGCCAGCCGTAACGCTAACAAGCAAGGTGACTATGGTACTTCCCCTACATTTTTTCTAGCAAAAACTAGAACTCTGGAGGGAGCTCCCTATCCTGAAGTGAACGTTTCATGGGATGTTATGATGATTTTTGGAAGCAATTATCGACCGCAAAACTAAGTTTGTTAGTAAAGGTTATTTGCAGATTCCTAAAAAACTGTGCAACCGTCGTTTTATTTTTTGCTGTAATATTTACTTAAATTCTATAGACTGTATTAAATTCAGATTTTTCCATTCTCAAACTTTGGAGATAAGGGGGCGGGAACGGTATTTTTTTTGTAATTTTTCATCATAACTTGAACACTAAGAGTCGTGTAAAAAATACAAAAATATATTTTAAGAAAGCGCGTGAGCGTGCCACGCTGCAGTTGTCAGTTTATCTAGGCCCATTTCGTTGACTCAATACTCAATACATTTATTGCCTTCATATGGTACATAACAAGATGGTATTATAAATAAGGTATCTCATATGAGCCCATTTTCAGAGGCATTGCAATAATTGAGATAGACCGAGATTTTAAATAGTTATCAACAATATTTAATTATGTATTTATATAATGTAGGTATATTTTTTTAGTTTATTTATTTTTATCATTGATATATTCGTTTAAATTATAGTAAGTTTTATTTATTAGGTATTCTTTTAATAGTTTTATCATCTTATTATAAGAATTTTCTATTCTTATATTTAGCGGTAGATGATTATATATTTTTATTGATACACTTAAAGGGCCAGAACTATGTATTTTTAATTTAGAAGGTATAATATTGATTTTATTTGTTTTATACCTGCGAGGGTACAGTCGGGGCTGATTATCTTCCATTTCGTAGAACTGTGGGTTGTTCTTAATAAATTTGCAAGCTTCTAGAATGTATAGAGAGGTTAAAGTTAAAATTTTCAATTTAGTAAAGGTCGACCTACAGCTTTCATCATTTTTTAAATTTCCTAATATGCGTATAATTTTTTTTTGTAATATGAAAAGATCTGATACGTTTGTGCTATTGCCCCAAAGAATAATGCCGTAGGTTAATCTTGAGTGCATATATGCATAATAAACCGAGAGGGCAGTTCCTAAATCGGTGGTTTTTTTCAATTCACGGAGAGCGAACGTGAAGCTTGATAACTTAAGACTTTATTTTTTGAATATGATTTTTCCAGTTGATATGGGTATCAATATTCAGACCTAATAAGCTAAAATTACTAACACATTCGAGTGTCGTATTATTATATGAAATATTAACGTCTAAAGCCGCTTTCTGATATGGTCGAAATTGCATGACTTTGGTTTTATTAGAGTTTATTTCTAAACAGTGGTCCGTCATCCATTGATTTACGTTAGTCAAAATGTTTTGAGCTTTTGATGTTAACTCAGAGGAGCCTTTGCAGGTTATTAAAATTGAAACGTCATCTGCGAATAAGGCACAGGGTTCATTAAAAGCGTCTGGCAAATTATTTATGTAGATGATGAACAAGCAGCATCCAAGAACTGTACCTTGAGGAATTGAATTTCGCATGTATTGTACATCGGATCTTACATTGCAGATGAGGCCGGTTTTATAATTGAAATTTTCAACTTCGACATACTGCATTCGGTTACTTAGATAAGACTCAAACCACTTATGGGTTGGACCGCGTATACCGATATCATAGAGCTTCTCTAGGAGAATATTGTATTGGACTTTGTCGTACGCCTTTGTCATATCTAACAATAGCCCTACGGCGTATTGTTTTTTATTTATTGCTTCTAAGGCTTGTTGGATGAAGTTAAATACCGCCAAAGTAGTTGAATGCTTTTTCCGAAACCCATTTTGAGACTTGTGAAAAATATTAAATTTCTCGCAGTAAGAATAAAGACGATTACACATTATTTTTTCAAAAATTTTTGCTGACGTAGGTAGGAGCGCTATGGGTCTGTAGTTATTTGGATCTAATTTTGAGTTTTTTTTATGAATCGGTTTTACGAGGGATATTTTTAATAAATCTGGGAAGGTGCCTTCATTAAATGATTGGTTTATTAGTAGGTAGTATGGTAAGAGTAACTCATCAATACATGCCTTTATAAGAGTGGGGGGAAGTTCGTCTATGCCGAAACTATGTTTGTTTTTTAGATTGCGGATTGCATCTTTTACTTCCTTTGGTGTAACAGGACTTAAAAACATACTGTTTTGCATACGCGATGTAGAAATATTCGATTTTCTATCAGCTTTTGAGTTGTTTCTGTCGGTATTATTACCAACTGATGCGAAAAAAATATTCAAAGTATCTGCGACTTCTTTAGGTTCATTAATGTCTCTATTATTAAATGTTAATTGAATGTTTTGTTTATCTTTTTTAGTGTTTTTATTTAATTTTTCTTTTATTATTCCCCACATGCACTTAATTATATTATTAGATTTTTTTATTCGGGAAATGTAGGATTTTTTTTGCTGTATTGACTAGTTTTTTAAGAGTTTTACCATATTGTTTATAATATTGTTTTAATGGTGAACTTTCAAAGTATTCTTTTATAGTTTTTAAAAACCTTTTATTTTGACATGATATTTTTAGACTTTTGTTAGCCAATTCTTTCGCTTTTTTAGGTTTAATTTTACTGTAACCTTTGGAAAACATTCGTTTAATAATTTATTAAGATTTTTATCGAATAAGCTATAGTTTTTATTTACGTCGTTACAAGGGTTTAGTATATTATACCAATTCACTATCTTTAGTTTAGATTTAAAATTGTCTATATTTTTATTATTGTATATTCTCTTCTCTACTTTCCACAATATAGGTTTATTAGTATTTAGTTTTGTATTTGCAACTACGCCCTTGTGATCATAAAAACCTAAATCCTGCACGCTGACTTCAATTGCACTTTCCGTAAAATTTACAAAAACAAGGTCAATGCATGTTGAAGCATCTTTGATGGTCCTAGTTGGCTTATCAACAAGTTGAGTGAAATTATATTCTTTCATAAAATCCAATAATGTTCTAGATTGGATTGAGTTTTCTAAAACGTTTATATTAAAGTCACCGCCGATAATAATTTTCTTTTTATTATGTTTTTTTGTTATGTATTCCAGAATAGATTTTAGTTGCCTATAAAAATGACATCCGAGCACTGCGATACATTTTGAAAGACAAGGACGGCTACATGTATTAGTGCATAAAGCTATCTTTGCCTTAAATATCAAAAACGTAATTTGTGGATTTCCTAAACATTTTCGTTCACTGACATTTCTTTGCGTTTGGAGGTGATAGATTAGCACTACGGTTTAAAACCTGCTCATGAGCTTTGTGTGCGGTTTTAGTGCGCTAATAGTCGGTTCAAAACTTGCTCGTATTCACTCGTTTAGGCGACGTGACGTCATCAGTGACGTCACTTTAGCGCGCTATCATTGCGTACGAAAATGAGGTAGTGCAGCGTGTGCGAAACGTCAAATTCATAAGACATTTGTCATCAATCTCGTTTTCGAGAGGGTTTTTTTAACTTTTTTTGGGGTTTTAGATTTAATTATCTTATCGAATAATCATTATCTCTCAATAATTTCTTAAATCGCAAAACAAAATCAAAATTTGATTTTTTCTCAGTGACATTGACATAAGCGCGCTCTAGTCTGGTTTAAAACTGTATTCGATCGTATTCGACGAATGCACGCATATAGAAATAAACCGACTATTTTCAGTGAATGTGATGTGTGCGTTGAATTCAAGAAACAAACCGTAGTGTAGATGACATAATTCCTCAAATAAAGTGACATTTCTCCGAGATATATTTTCTCTCGGGCAGCGTGCTAAGCCGGCAGGTGTGACAGAGAGACGGACAGACAAACTTGCATCATAAGGGTTCCTTTTTTTACCATTTTGGCATCGGAACCCTCCTTTACCATGTTCTGTTTCGCTTGTTCTTTCGGGAACTTCCTATAGGCATTTCTTTCTCTGTGATTCCATTTTTTGGTTAATTTTTTTTTGTTTGACACACGCAACTGCAAAGCCAAACCAAAAAAAAAGGTTGGCGCGATTTTTGTGTAACGGAGAACCACTTTTTTTCTGACGGGTGGGATGTTCTGTTAGGTAGGTTCATTGACGTAAGAAAAACTAAACGCCCCCTGGCGTAGTTTCAAAATCTTTGGGTAGGTTTGATTTGTCTACGATAGACAATGATTTTATATATGTTAACGATAGGTTTTTGCGAAAATACCCGAAATTACCCAGCTGTAAACGTTACCCGAAAGAAACCCGCTGAAGACCTAAATTACCCAAAATCGGGTAAAAATACCCGTACCGGCAACGCTGGTCCTTACGTTTACCTAAGTCTAGTTTATTTTAAACACGGGTTGCCAACTTTTTTTTCGCCAATCGACTAAAAGCGGTTGTGGAATCCACCAAAAATCCACTTAATAAGAATTTTCTCAATTTTTATATATTTATTTTTAATTTCTACATATTTATTAAAAATGTGAAAGAAAATGGAATTAAAAGTCATCACCAGAGGAATAGTCTTTTCTGTTTTCTTCAGCAGGACATGCTGATGCATAACTTTCCTTGGTTTAAATTTTTTCTACAACACTATTAGTGGGTGTCTATTAGGAATCGTTTACCTACCTAGATGACTAAGTCAGTTTAGGGACATTAATGGGGTTAACATTCATACTGAAAGGTCTAGTCTTGCCACATTAGCGTTAAATTGCGGAAAAAGTAGCATAGAGATTACGAAAGTAGCTAAAATCTTGGAATCTGTTAACACCAGACATGTTTGATTGACTCTTTACATCACTCTTTTGGAGCAGTGGTTACCAGTAGGTTAAACATGTGAAACATTCCATTTTATTTTAATATGGCTTATTTGTGGATTCAGTGGTCATAAGAATGTCTTTCCACTAACAAAAATAAAGCAATCTACTAGAAAAAACCACTAGCCACTTAAACCAAAATTTGCCCACTGACAAGAAGGTCTAAACCACCAGTTTCAGTGGATTTTCCACTAAGTTGGCAACCCTGTTTTAAACTAAATCGAGATTTAGTGAAGTGCGACTTAGACGTCGTCGCTGAATCTACTCGCTAATTAGAGCGGTAATGCCAGGCCTGCCAGAAAACAGAAAAATTAGTAAAACGGTAACTAGCTTTTAATGGAACTTTTATGGCTGTCCCGCAAGTGTCATTCAAAAATTTGTGATTTAAATAATACAAACGCATATAGTTACAAATTTATTAAACGGCACCTGGCATTGTGGGTCACGATCCTCAGAACTGAGGGAGCGACTAAGAAGAAGAATTACTTTTGACCACCTGTTACTGGCAACTCCAAATCAGCGCGAGCTAAACTATTAACGACGTCTAAAGGGGTTTTTATATGTGAAAAATAAATGATTTGGCTTTTCGTGGAAAAAATTATTAAATTTTAGTATTTCCTATGTTTATTTGTTTAATTTTGCAATTTTTATAAGGTATTTAAAGTAAATTTTTGTCTAAAAATAAGGAGAAGATAAAAACTATATGAAAAGGAACGTAGCTGATCTCGATTCTACTCTATGATATCGATTAATATCCTAGGAAGAATGAACGAATCAATCAACGCACGGTTCGACTGAATGAATGAATGACGTGTGATGTCTTTTGTTTCATATTCTCTATAGAGACAGAGTAAGACGCACTATTGACTATGGTATTGATGTCGTCATCATATGGTGAAGATAAGGATTCAAGTTTTAATAATTTGTTTTTTTTTAATTGAACCATTTTAAGAACTCTATACATTGATTCTTTGTGTAATATACAACAAAGTGTTTACTAAGAAAACAGTCGATGTAACAGGATATTTAGTCGTTATTTTTAATAAATTCGCCGGATAGTCGACAGGAACTCTTAACTTGCTTAAGATTTAGGAGAATTGCAACCCTGAGTTGCCGTTACGCGATGGAAATGTAGAGGCGGGATGACAAATGAACAACTTTTGTTCTAAAACGTTTGAAAAAAAAAACAAAATACAAAAAATACAAAAACAAAATAATTTATTAAAAGGTCCCAGTTGTTACTATCATGACTGCTCACATTATAATTAAGAAATTTAAGTTATTAGGTAGTTACTAAAATTTAATGACATGACATAAATGACATAATATTAAAATAAAAATTAAATAATAATATCAAATTATTACAACACAAGAAATATGAGTGTGTGTGTGAGACTATGAGTATGTATGTGCAGTGTTAATGGGTGTAGTAATGAGTGTGTGTGTGTATGCGTTAAGATACAACTTTCAAGAAGTTTTCAGTTTCAGCATACTCGTACGTCCAGTTCATGATTGAGCTTCTAGTTTTAATTTTTGTTTCGTTTGAGAAAAAAAACGATTCCTCATACTTACAACCAAATCTAATTTTAATTTTCAAAAGTTGTTCAGTTACATGAGTAGAACTACCCCCCCGAGAAGTTTTGCGTATTTAGAATTACACGTTGTATATAAAGTAGGTATTCTTTTATAGGCTTGAGGTAATAACACTTTCTATATCATAATTTTATCATCTTCACCTTCTTACGTTCACCCATTATAACTCGTTTAAAAAGCATTACGGGACGAATATTTAATTACTTATTTATAAAAGTGAAATTGTATTTTTCTACAGAAATTAGCAATTTAGCTTGGGGCGTTATCGCCGAGGAAATCGTTGGAAAACGTGTAATCAGGCCGCGACAGTTGCATATTTGCGCTATCACATGTCTAATTGCCAATAATCACGCATGCGCAGAGGCAAACGCAAACGCCTATTAGCTGATTGTTCATTCGTAATTTTCGTCCCATTCGTAGATTACTTGTTTCAAAGTCGTCCCAAAAGTAAGAGAGAGCCTCCATTTTGTTTGTCCTAGTATTGAAATTGTTACAAAAAGTGGATTTTAAAACTCGAATGTGAGTTTACGGGACAAGTCGAGCCGAGCAAAGGCGAGTTCTTCCCCAAGTTATTGCCTTTTGTAGATTCATGTCTTTCTGGTACTTTGAATTTTCTATATGGGAAGCAAGTTTAGAAATTCCGAGTAAGACCAGGGAGTTTATTACGTTAGCAGGAACGTGTCTGCCGTATGCAAACCATTTCCTTTTCAACCAAATAACATTTTATTCCTAGATTTACTATCATGCATGTGAACTAGTGTGAATCTGAACCGTTAAATAAAGTGATGAGAAAAGGCTGTGTATTAACGTGCCACCAAATTTTAGTCAATTTTTACCAAATAATATCCACCAAACTTTGTCTACCAAAATGGATGAATGTACACCAAATTTGCTTCTGGCACTTAGCCGGCCGCTACCGCGGCACGCTCGCTCCGCTCGCTCGGCTCTTGCGCTGTGGTCGCAAGGTAACCTAACACAACCTAACCGATCCGGTTACCCAAATTTGGTGTACGTTCAGCCAATTTGGTGTACATTCATCAATTTTGTCTGAAGTGTATTAAGGTATAAAAAATTATTTTGGGAATCATTTAATTTGTTCAACTTTTTGCCCAAGATAGTGTAAATATATAGCCGATTCCGCACGAATGATGCTCAGCCCGTCCGCCTGCAAATAAATGCACTTGCGTAGACAATAATAATACAACAAGAATCCGTCACATTCGACTCTACACGTTTTGCTTCTACACGACGCACATCAGATGTTAGACCAACCAACAAGCGACAAACCAAAAAAATCTTTTATTCGAATAGGACCACTTTCAGTGGGACCAGTTGTACGTGTGAATTAGTGCAGCGTGACGTCATACATACGGCGCGTGCGACTGTGCGTGCGATTTGCATCCGGATCGCGGTCACGCGCTTTATTTTAATACTGTAACACGCGATCAGTAGCTACAAATCTTTCATTACTACTACTGTCTCCCAAGATACATATTTTTTTCTAGTTTGGGAGACAGGGTTTTTCTTATGAAACAAACCAATACCTCCTTAATATGTTAATTTAACTTGTAAAATGTAATTTTTCGAGAATTAAAGTACTTTTTTTATTTTTAGGGTTCCGTACCTCAAAATAAAAAAACTAACCCTTATAGGATCACTTTGTTGTCCGTCTGTCTGTCTGTCTGTCAGTCAAGACCCTTTTTCTCACGAACTGGAAGAGGTATCAATGTATGGAGATGAGGACATAAAATGCCATATCTTTTGATTGCGTCGTTGTAAAAAATTTAAATTTTCAGATCTTGTGTGGTTCATGACCCTTAATATTCGTTATAAATTTCATAACGAATATTAAGGGTCATGAACCACACAAGATCTGAAAATTTAAATTTTTTACAACGACGCAATCAAAAGATATGGCATTTTATGTCCTCATCTCCATACATTTATTCAAAAATGCAAAACCTACAGGGTACTTCCCGTTGACCTAAAATTATGAAATTTGGCAAGAAGCTAGGTCTCACAGTACAAATAATGGGAAAAGTCTGAAATAATTAAATATTACAACTTTTCTTACAACTAATGATAACCAATTGTGGTGAGCTCCCGTTTCAAGAACATTCATATAAGAGAGGGGTTAAGTTGGCTGGTCGTTGAGGCGATTTTTGTTTTAGTTCTATTTATAAACGGGAACACTTACAAACTTGAAAATTGGTATGTTTATAGTGCATAAGCTATAAAATAACAGCAAATTATAAAATTTGGTCAAGCTCGTGTCGGACTCAAAAAATCTAGCACACTAACTTACTGAAATTTCAACTAATACAATTATGATTATGTGGTGGTACGGAACCCTCAGTGCGCGAGTCCGACTCGCACTTGGCCGGTTTTTTAACTTTTTTATTATAGTTTTTATTTGAGTGTCCCCCGCCATGCCGACTAAACAACCGTTTACCCGGAAATGTGAAAAAATCACAGTAGTAGCATATATGATGACATATTAAAGGAAAACTGTTCACAGTTTAACGAGCTACAGCCGAAAAACTAAAAATAATGAAAACAGCAATATAGCAATCAGGCACTAGGACCTCGCTGAGCTAGGAGGTAAAAATTTTATGTTATAAACATTATGAAATATTTACTCAAAACCCGCTTTACGATAAAAAAGAAATGTAAAAAAACCTACAACGAAACCCTATACTGCGCGTGGCCTGACACGCACTTGGCCGGTTTTTTTATAATATTGCTTCTGCAGCTATTTTGAAGCTTCTAATTCAGTAATTTTACCTAATCACTAATCAGTGAGGCCTTGCTTCCTCCGCTTACTAAACTTGAAATTAGAAAAAAAAAACATTCATACTCGTAAATAACCTAAAGTTGCATTTCATTGTGACATTTTTTACTCGTACATTCTCTTCCGTAATAATTTTTTGCTTCACATTTCTATAAGCCGAAAGAAACATATTTTCAATAGTTTACACGGTGGGTTTCACAAAAATATGACAGCGAACAAAAACCACATTTCCATCGTGATTAGGGTTGCCAGGCCTTTGTTGCTGGCAACACAAGTTTTGATATTTTTATAGAGTTTATCTTGCAACCCCAGTCTTGAATTGTCCTTACAACATCGCTGTAGCTAAAGTGCGCAATAAAAGTCTAGTTTCTACTGCGGCGTATTATTGAAAAGACCAGCCCCTCAAATTACTACAGTCCACGCTTTCCAAGAGTTCTACAGCCCTAAACAAGGAAAACGGACTCTCCGTTATACTTGTTCCGCTTTACAATAGCTAGAGACCGTGTGGTGCCGGCAAAAAAAAAATGAAAATGAAATTATGTTTTTTATTTAAATTTTATAAAGAATGATTTTTTTATATAAGTAATTACTTCAATAATTTAGTACCAACCCATCTCTACCTTTGAATTCTGAAAGGAGTTTTTTGATTTCTTTGAATCCTGTACTGCAGTGGACCAACAATGAGCCGGAATTTTGGAAAAAATGAGGAAAAACTTACTTTTGTATTTAAAGAATAAGGGTCTTTTAATTTATTAGTGTAAAAATATTTCCAAATAATATAGCGCTTTAGGAAAAGTACGAAATTCACGTAAAAAATAGATATTCGTAGTAATTTTGTTAAATATAGAATACGAGTACATAGACATATAGAAAAATGAATGTACCAAATGTAATCCTTTAACTGGTATTTCACATATATTTTTTTCTACTTTTCTTGACCAGCTATAAATGAGGAGTAGGCTTCCCCTTAACACACAGCGGTCGCCAGCCGCAACGCTTACAAGCGTGGTGACTATGGTAAATCCCCTCCAAAGTACCACGCGTTTTAGCTGGAGTTCTGGAGGGAGCTCCCTGTCCTGCAGTGGATGTTTCATGGGATGATATGATGATGATGACAATAGCTATACGAAGTTCTGGGTTCATGTTATTTCGGCTAGAATATAAACCTGTTAAAATTGGGCAAACTAAATAGGCCTCCGTTGACTGCATACTTTGTGTGTGCCGACCGGTCATTTGATTTCGTTGCGAGCTTTTAGTGTTTTAATTAATCTAAATAATGTCTAATGACATGATTAAGATCAGTTATCCCATCTCTACTCTACCCGTGGGTGTCATATGCGGCAACTAAGGGTTCATGAGCCAGAGGATGAGAAGCAGCATCCTTCTCTGTATCGTTCTATCTTACATAATGACGTCACCAACAACCGCAGTTCACGGCGCCAATACCGGCTGGAGACCGCTGTTGTTGGTGACCGCAGTATGTAAGATGGTACGCTACACAGAAAGATGCTGCTTCCCATCCTCGGTTCATAAGACCTTAGTCGCCTTTTACGACACCCACAGGTAGAGATTTCACATTTTACATTTCTATAAGCCGAAAGAAACATATTTTCAATAGTTTACACGGTGGGTTTCACAAAAATATGACAGCGAACAAAAACCACATTTCCATCGTGATTAGGGTTGCCAGGCCTTTGTTGCTGGCAACACAAGTTTTGATATTTTTATAGAGTTTATCTTGCAACCCCAGTCTTGAATTGTCCTTACAACATCGCTGTAGCTAAAGTGCGCAATAAAAGTCTAGTTTCTACTGCGGCGTATTATTGAAAAGACCAGCCCCTCAAATTACTACAGTCCACGCTTTCCAAGAGTTCTACAGCCCTAAACAAGGAAAACGGACTCTCCGTTATACTTGTTCCGCTTTACAATAGCTAGAGACCGTGTGGTGCCGGCAAAAAAAAAATGAAAATGAAATTATGTTTTTTATTTAAATTTTATAAAGAATGATTTTTTTATATAAGTAATTACTTCAATAATTTAGTACCAACCCATCTCTACCTTTGAATTCTGAAAGGAGTTTTTTGATTTCTTTGAATCCTGTACTGCAGTGGACCAACAATGAGCCGGAATTTTGGAAAAAATGAGGAAAAACTTACTTTTGTATTTAAAGAATAAGGGTCTTTTAATTTATTAGTGTAAAAATATTTCCAAATAATATAGCGCTTTAGGAAAAGTACGAAATTCACGTAAAAAATAGATATTCGTAGTAATTTTGTTAAATATAGAATACGAGTACATAGACATATAGAAAAATGAATGTACCAAATGTAATCCTTTAACTGGTATTTCACATATATTTTTTTCTACTTTTCTTGACCAGCTATAAATGAGGAGTAGGCTTCCCCTTAACACACAGCGGTCGCCAGCCGCAACGCTTACAAGCGTGGTGACTATGGTAAATCCCCTCCAAAGTACCACGCGTTTTAGCTGGAGTTCTGGAGGGAGCTCCCTGTCCTGCAGTGGATGTTTCATGGGATGATATGATGATGATGACAATAGCTATACGAAGTTCTGGGTTCATGTTATTTCGGCTAGAATATAAACCTGTTAAAATTGGGCAAACTAAATAGGCCTCCGTTGACTGCATACTTTGTTCCCAGAAAGCGGAGTAACCGAGTACTCAGGCAAAGAAACTGAACAACGTTCCCCAAAGAACATAGTTCACGAAAAAAATTACTCGCATAGGAACTGCATCATCTGATAGCGCATTTTGTATGAGATATTTTTTTTTCTCCTTTCATCTTACTTACTGAAAATTGTTCAGTTTCATGGTCTGAGTAACATGCTAAAATTATATTCCCTATTTCGGATGACAAAATCATTTCAAAGAAAGCTTACGAGTATGACAGAAAGAATTTCTTTGGTGTGACAAAGAAGACTGGGCAGAGTATAGAAGATTGTGACCCTGTCCAGAAAGGGCGAATTCGCCATGAATTGTTACGCGCGAGTTTCGACGCGCGTCGGCGAGGTACTGGGCGTCAATACATCGCGTCCACAAGCATCGCGCGAATTTTCTCGGCTCGCGCGAGTCGAGATACTAGGAGCGCCTTGTTTGCGTCCAGTTGAACGCGCGAAACACGCGCGAGTAAATCGCGGCGAATTCGTCCTTTCTGGACAGGGTCTAAGCCGGAAAGCGCACGATGGTAATAATTATTTATTCTTTGCCCTAGCAATAGACAGGGAAAACACTAGTCAGAAGAAGAAGAAAGAAGATCTTTAAACCCACTTAACTAGGTTTGTAATTTATTTTTATTAAGGATTATGTTATTCTGTCAACAAAAATCTCGACGGCCAAACCGTCCGTGTTTAAGTGCCACAATTTATTTCAATTGTAGTACTATTGATGGTTGTATCAAAATAAATAAATAAAAAAAGTAAAATGGAAGAAACCTAGTTGAAATTAATAAGCAGTTCCTCCAAGCAGCTCAGTGTTTGGCTTTTCATTATGTAAAACAATTAAATAATAGTACTTGACCGGAAACAACAGTAAACAGTCTGACCAGTCCTGCTGGCAGCCCTGATAGGTTGTTTTGCAGGCGTAATATTGCAAAGGCGACCGACGCGCGTGGCGAATCGGCGCATAGAAAACTGGAAAGTCCGTCTTTTCATATTCCAAGAATGAATGACATGGACTTCTGCGAGGTGCGGCAGAGGAAAAGCGAGCCGCCCTACTTAATATAACTACTTTAAGGCGCTGTCAAAAGAAGCATGTTAGAACCATAGAAATAATAAACCATAGAAAAACACTTGTACGAATACCTCAACTGTGATTTTTATATGTATAGGGTGACTTTCAATTAGTTCTTGATAGCAAAACATATGCATGTACTCATGATACTGAACAACTTTTTTCAAGGAACATAGGTCGAAATACGAAAGACCAAATTTGACCTCCCATACAAAATGTGCTATCAGCTAATGCAGTTTGTATGGGAGGTCAAAACTTGATTTTTGTATTTCGACCTATGTTCCTTGGGGAAAGTTGTTCAGTATCATGAGAAAATTCATACCTTTTTTTATCAAGAACTAATTAAAAGTTACCCTATATATCTTCAGTTCAATAGTTACACTACATATGCAAAAATACATTTACTAAGAAATTTCCCGATACAATAGTTTTTTTTAAATTTTGATTTTTTCGTACTGTAAACCAAATCTCTCGATAACTATTTATAAATATCGACACAAAGTTAGCGGTATTAGAAAGCCTTTTGTTAAATCTGGCTTTTTACATACCATTCTTTTATAGTCGATCAGTGTATTTCGAGAAAAGTACTACAAAATGGGCAAAAAATACAAAACAGCGCGAATCCGCTCCGTTCTAGCACGCGCATTCTCATCCTGTTAGAAAGAATAGTAGATCAGTAGCCAAGGGTTGTAACAGCGAGGGCGCCTATAGTTCGAGGGTGCAATTGATGCTTACACCCGAGCTAACTATTCTGCTTTACATCTCGACTGTGAGGTAAGTAGGTCCTTATTACCGCCAAATTGTAGGTGACTAATTAGCGCTATAGGGCAATAATGTAGCTAGAAAAGCCCTAGGGCGGTAAGTAATTAAAAAAGAAACACTTCACTCTTTCAAAATTTAATTACTTACCGCCCTGGGGCTTTTCTAGCTACATTATTACCCTAGAGCGCTAATTTGTCACCTACAAGCCCCATTTGGTGGTAATAAGGACTTACTTACCGAATATGAGAGATGTAAAGGTAATTTTGACTATGGACGGCGCGGTGCCTTAATGTACGTACCTACACACGACCGCACATCAGTAGAAACACTTTTGGACCTTATGTCGTGGTAATAGAGTTGAAAAAGTTTCTACCGACAAGCGGTTGACCGTACATAGTGTTTCTTGCCGGTAATTAAGAATAGGGTGTAAGCCAACTTCGCTAACGTTTGCTACATGACCAAATTTTTTCGCAGACCATAGTATATTTCACGAGCACAACTTTAAGTATTCGTTTTGTGCTCTTCAGTTGCGATCTTTCTTACATACTTATATGTGATGCCGCTTGCAAATTAATTGCAGAATACATATTCCAAAAGACCATAATGTAAACGAAACGGCGTAGACTCGCTCTATTTGCATTGTATTCTGCATGACATTCAATAAGTATTCTGTAAAGAATCTACATTGAATAAAATTATCTGAATCTGTATACAGCGTGATTGTGTATTGGTTTCGCTCCCGAAGTCCAGTGATTCTACTCATGAAAACAAGCAACTTTCCCAAAGAAAAAAAATTTTTACTCGAAAAAAATTTTTCGCCTTCCCATTCAAAATGAGTCGATCACGTGACCACTTTACTATGGAGAGGCGAATTTTTTTTTACAAATTATAAAAATTTTTCTTCGGTAAAGTTGCTTGTTTTCATGAGTAGAATCTAGAATCACTGAACTTTGGGAGCGAATCCAATACTCAATGCTCTACAGGGTGTTAATTTAATTGCGTGCCATATCTTAGGGGGTGTTTCAGTAACGATGAAGGAACACAAAAAAAAAATATAAAAAAAATCCTACTTATTTTTTTTATCATCAATGATTTGTTTTCATATTTTATCAGGTATTACATTTTGACGGTCCTAAGCCCGTTAAAGTATGAAGGGAAAATTGGAGTCACACACAGAGAAAAGAAAGGATTTCTTGATACTCTCGCGCTGGCTCGGTGATAGCGCGGTGGCCCTCCGCGTTAGTTTAGTTTCAATGGAGTTTTTTTTTAAGTAGGATTTTTTAAAATATTTTTTTTGTGTTCCTTTATCGTTACTGAAACACCCCCTAAGCTATGGCACGCAATTAAATTAACACCCTGTATATCGCTGTATTTGACAGATTTTTATTTGAGTTTCGATCTCATGGTAAAAGTTTTAGTCTGAGACCGATCCAATTTGCTTGTATGGAGAGCAAGAATTTGATAATTACTAAACGATTTCTGTACCAGTGTGTCCGGACACATCTGGAGATGACCTGGAAAAAAGTCCCAAGAAGTGCCAAGTATTGGCATATAAATTGTTTAGTAATTATCAATTTCTCAACAAAAGTGGATCTATCTTCAACTATTTTTTGTAATCCTTTATTTATCATCATTATCATCATATCGCCATCACCACATCAGGTTGCAAGGTCGATGACCGATCTCACACACCCTTGTTGAGACGAGTGTTGGTCTCTGACCTTTAACTTGTTAGATCAATAATAGATAAAGTAACCTAAGATTTATTATAACAAGAATTTATCAGTAAGGCCGAGCCGAGGAGTGGTCCACCTGTGCCCGCGGGCAAAGCGGGGTGCGGGAGGAAACGATCTCGCGGAATTCGGCCAAGGATGGAAGTGGACGGAAGGCCGCCTGCGCGCGCGCAGCTTCCAATGAAAGTGACTGTTGTTTTGAAACAAGTGTGTGCCGACCGGTCATTTGATTTCGTTGCGAGCTTTTAGTGTTTTAATTAATCTAAATAATGTCTAATGACATGATTAAGATCAGTTATCCCATCTCTACTCTACCCGTGGGTGTCATATGCGGCAACTAAGGGTTCATGAGCCAGAGGATGAGAAGCAGCATCCTTCTCTGTATCGTTCTATCTTACATAATGACGTCACCAACAACCGCAGTTCACGGCGCCAATACCGGCTGGAGACCGCTGTTGTTGGTGACCGCAGTATGTAAGATGGTACGCTACACAGAAAGATGCTGCTTCCCATCCTCGGTTCATAAGACCTTAGTCGCCTTTTACGACACCCACAGGTAGAGATGAGTTGGTACTATTCTTTGCCGGCACCACACAGACTCGATTTACTTAGGTATTTGCGAGAAAATATATAAGGTTACTTCCTACCTAACATTTTGATTGATTGAGTGAACACTGAAATATGAAGAGAAATATAAATTCTCCATGACTTTTGGTAGCAAAACTTACGTAAGTATCTATTATACTTGTCCAGTATAATAGATACTTAGATAGATAGTTAAATCAGGCACTAATTTGGCGTGCCTTGCTGGTTGAAGTAAGGATATTGGAATTAACTGAACCAAGCCTCCCAGTAATGTATGCCAAATTAATCTCTGATTTAGGAAACGTTATAGATACTTTTACCTAGATTAGTTCGACTGTTCGATATGTAAGCAAAGCAGCCTAAATCGCTCATGGTATAATTTAAGAAAATAATGTTATAATTTAAATTTACACCTATACCAATTACCTATCTAGTATAAATTTCAATTTTCGCTAGATACACAAATAAAATAAAACTACAGTTGGGTAATAAAATAAGTCACGTACCAATCTTCATGATAATTCCACTCACAGTAGGAGATTGTAACTCATCTGCCAGTAGATCACTCCATCGAGTACACAGCCTAAAGAGAGGCGATGTGCGCATGCAAAAAACAGAGATCCACTGCCTCTGTGTTCTAGTGTTTTTTTCACAAACATCAAAAGACTTTACAGTCAAAATGTTGTTCGTTCTCACTACTTTTTGAAAACCGCTCGTAAAGTCCAGGGTGTGACTTAAGTCTAGCCGTAGATAGAACAGCTTTTCAGAAGACGCCTATTCACTTTAGGTTTCCAAATGATTTGAGTAAGGGTTCAAGAATAACAGGTAGATGCAAGCAGTAAGTAAACAAAATGTTGGCTTAAGCAATGATGATTATGTGAACTGGGGATAAGAAAGGGTGTTGTCAATTAACAGAAAAAGCTTTTATTATGTCAATGGGCTTACTCTTGACCTCGATCTAGTCTTGAGACAGGGATGAGGTCGAAAATGGCACGAGCTTGCCTAGAAGAAGCCTATTCACTCGCGAATTGAATAGATTCCGGTTATATGAACTCGGGAACCCAGACGCAAGCATAGAATTCCATTCTTTGGCCGTGCGCATTATAAAAGATGTTTCATACCGCTCGGCTCTCGGCCCTAATGTTGTGGGTTCGATTCTCGTATAAGACAATGTCAAACAAAAATCGCTTTGTGTAAGGTTCCAAGTTTAGTTAAGAGTTGCAGAATGAATAAATAATTGTCTAAAAAGTAAGATGATTTCGTGCATTAGAAGGCACGTTAAACCGTAAGTGCCCGGCTACTATCTACAGTCGTATAGCTGCTAAATGATTGAGAGATTTTACAGAATTTTTTTTCATTTATACATGATCACGTAAGCTTTTTCATTTCAATATAGACTGTCCTGATATAGCTGTTCTACAAACAACGTAAACGCCCACAGAAGACAGCCATTCACGCTTGCAACCAATGATGTTTTATTTTTAGATTTCCTTTTCAGCGGCTGAAATAGTTGGCGAAATTAGACCACACTGACTGCGTGTGGTCATATTTCAAATTAAGCCACGATCACACCTAACTGAATTCAAGGACTAATTCGGCATACATTGCTGGGAGGCTTAGTCATGTTCATTGCAATATTCTTACTTCAACGAACAATGTAAGCCGAATTCGTTTCTGAATTAGGGAAGGTGTGATCGTGGCTTTAGTTCGATAGGAAATCTAGAAATAAAACATCATTGGTTGCAAAGGTAATGGTTTGCATATGGCAGACACGCCAGCTACCATAGTATACCCCAGAAGTTGTGCACTTTATCTTCGAGATTATGATTTAGGTCTACCCCTGTACCAGTGGAACTCTATTGGTATCAGTCTGAATTTCGGTGTTAGAGTTTCCCTTGAAAGGGAGTTGATATACTAAGTTTCGGTGGCGGGGCCCCTGATGGACCACGGAAAACAAAAATCTCCCGTTTTTTCGATTTATTGCCCGTGGTACTACCGCGTTGTCTTACTAGTAGTACCACGGGCAATTTTTTTTTACGCGTGGTCTTATCGATACGAGTAAATGTTTCTAGTTCGCCCGTGGTATACCCAGGCATAGAGGACAGACCCAGGTTACGCGCAGGTGGACCACGGGCAGTACTCGATTTTGTCTCTTGTTTCTATTGCTCAAGTTTGATCACATCGGAAGCGCGTCACGGCCGGTTGACGCGCGGGAGTCGTGCGCAACGAGAGCGGAACGTTGTACGCATGCGCAAAAACGCACGGATTGCCAACGGATAGCCGTAAACCGGCCATTGTGATGTGGGGGGTATTCATTAACTTCCTTGTTCGTTTTGTGTCTGTGAGTAACAGATTGTGTTTATCTTTGGCACAGTAGCAAATAGGTCTGATTTCTTTGATCTTTGGAATAAAACAGTGGTTCCCAACCTTTCTTAGCCCAGGCAAGGACCACTAAGGCTTTTATGTTTTAGGTTCAAGAACGAGAAAGAGTGCAGTGCTACATAAAAATAACCTATACTTGTTGATTAAAAATTCAGCGTATTCAGAAGAAACTGCGACAAATAGATTCAAACTGATAGTAGGCTTTACTCACAGAAATATAAGCAAGGAGTCCTTCATTTGATGCCTTTCGCTTCAGAATTATAAGGGTTATATGTAGACGTAGGATTAAATAAATAATTCGTCTCAAGTTAGGGTTGTGTGATGTAAAAACACAAAAAATTACATAATCCTATTATCTTTGATAAATGCAATGAAGGCGTCGTCGTACTAATTTGGTAGGGTTATTTTGAATATTCATATGTAAAATAAATTAGTACGGTTGCTATTCCGAGCGAAGCAAGGAGGTTCTAAATCTTTGGCTTTTGTTTTCGTTACCTTCTATTTTAATTTTATCACAGTTTCTCTTATTTTTTCCTGCGGATCTAGATTAAGTTCTCGCCGACCCTGGTGGTCCGTGGAGGAATCCCTGGTGCAGAGTGACAAGGCTCTGATGTGGTGAAAGATCCAATACACCCTTATTAATCACCTCAGAATATTTTAAGTGTCGGTTTTATCCATGAGACTGAACAACTTTTCTCAAGAAACTTTTCGTCTTCCCATACAAATTGCATCAGCTGACAGAACATTTTATATGGGAGGTGAAAGTTTTTTCGTATTTCGACCTTTGTTCCTAGCGAAAAGTTGTACAGTATCACGGGCAGAACCACCTCTTAAGACGATATGTAATTTTTTTTGGATATTTTGAAAACAAATATCTTTTTATTTACCTACTCAGTATCTTGCCGTGATTTTCAGTTATGTGTTTCTTGACCATTCAAGTGATAATATCACCAAGATCAAAACAATTTGTCAATTTGTTGTTTCATAGCCTAGTTACTACCAGATTTTAGACTTTCGTTAAAGGTATTGTATGAACCAACAAGACCCGTCCCTGTTTTCCACAAATTCATCTGACGCAACTTCGATCACGTCCGATGAGCACTAATCTGATCAACCTGGGGTCAGTGAGGTGACTGTTTGGCAACCTTGCGTGACTTACCCCGCCCCCCCCGCTCCCTTCCTCCTTACCCCTCACTGCTTGTTTCAATTAAGATGTCAGAAGCGATGGAGAATTTTAAGGTTAGTCATTTTCTGTGAGAATCTTCGCTGTTTATGCAATACTGACTTGCTAATTCTAATTTTGTTTTGTATAGTATGGTAGATTAGTGTGTATTTTACAGCGTGAATTTTTATTCATTTTAATTCCGAAGCCCAGTGATTCTACTCATGAAAACAAGCAACTTTACCGAAGAAACCTTGCCATACAAAATGAGTCGAGTATTTGTGTGAGTATTTATGGGAAGTTGAGATAATGATGATACTTTGGTAGTACAAGTGTTAGAGTTCATATAACCAGAATCTATTCGTCGCGAGTGACTATAAATACCTCGAGGTCAAGAGTAAGCCCATTGACATAAAAAACAAGCTTTTTCTGTTAAAGCGCGAGCTAATTTGAAATATTCAGTGCAAGTGAACCGGGAAGGGTGCGCGGGGGGGTGCGGGGTTATGCGCGAGGGGGGCGGAGAATGTCCGTTCTGTATGGTAGTAAGTACTATTATTACTTTATTCTGTGCTTAAAAGCGAGCCCATTACAAATATGCTTATGCTTTATTCGTAAATAGATATCCGGTATTATCCATGTCTCTTTTGCAACAATAATAAAGATTCAGATAATTTCAGATAATTTTATTCAATGTAGATTCTTTACAGAATACTTATTGAATGTCATGCAGAATACAATGCAAATAGAGCGAGTCTACGCCGTTTCGGATCGTGCTATGGCAGCGTAAAAGAAACGGCAAGAAACCACTGCAGCACGGCCTACTTTAAGAGTCGGCTTTTTACAATGTGTTTCTTGTGTTGTAATGTTTGATTATGTTCGCAATGTTGCAATAAAACGCAAGTGTCATCCATTTAGATAATATTGCGTTATATTGTTATATGATTTGACACGGTTTTTTTATAAAGTGCAATGAACTACAGTTAACACTTTTGTGTACACTTTTGTGTACCTGTAAAGTCTGTGTTGCCCGTGTGGTGTACCAGCAAAGAATAGTACCAAAACCATGTCTACCTGTGGGTGTTGTAAAAGGCGACTGAGGGACGATGCAGGTTAAGCCACAATTACACCTGCCTAAATTCAAAGACTAATTTGGCATATATTGCTGGGAGGCTTCGTTCTGATAATTATAATAATTATACTTCAATGAGCAATGTATGTCGACTTCGTTCCTGAATTGAGAAAGGTGTGATATAGTCTTTAGGAAAATTTCAAAAGGTTGGTACGCAGCAAGCGGGTGATTTTCAAAATTTTATGTAACTCAAACCTCAAAAGATTCCGGACCTCCTTGCTTCGCTTGGAATAGATACCGTGCCTTGGCGGAGCTACCCTCCTAGATAATAAACTAAGTGCTAATTTATTTTAGTATGGGTTGACATCTGCCAGCATCTCAAATTTCCTTTGCGGTGCGATGTCACCTCATCATCGATGATTATCGAATATTTAAAATAACCCTACCAAATTAATAGAACGACGCCTTCGGTGTATCCCACTATTACCATTGATGGAAATACTGAGACTGTTTGCCTTCATTGCATTTATTTTATTTTTATTTTATTTATTTTATTTATTTAACTAAGATCTACAGCATTAATACTTAAAATACAAACCAATACAATAAACAGTACATTAGCCAATTACAGATCTTCACTACGTAAACAAAAAATATTATCAAGTTAATTTAGGGCAGGTAGGAAAAAATTTCGAAATAAAAATTAAGACAATTACAAAGTTAAACAAAATTGATAAGGTTTGTCGCTCACAAATCACATTAGCAATGAAGATACGGTGTGTGTGTGAAGTAGTGTGTATTTATTTACTAAGATAATAGGATGATGCAATTTGTTGTGACTTTACATCACACTTTAACTGCATAACCAGCTGATCATAAAGGTCATAACCTTCCAGGCGCTGCACTTTACAGAATTGCGAGAAAAAAATCGCGCGATAAAAGTCGCTGTGCGGACAGGCCCTTATTCTTGAGCTAAAACTACTTTTTTTAGGAAAGAGTACTTAGGTATTTAATCTATTTTAATCTATTGTCCCGTGTGGTGCCGGCAAGGAATAGTACCAACCCATACAAACCCGTGGGTGTCGTAAGAGGCGACTAAGGGTTATAAACTGGGGGATGGGAAGCAGCATGCTCCTTTGTATCTTACATCTTACTTACTGCGGTAACCTACTACCGCGGTCCATGGTGCCACCCGTAACGCTAAAAAGCGAGGTGACTATGGTACTTCCCCTCCACACTTTTCCAGCAAAAGCTAAAATTCTGGAGGGAGCTCCCTATCCTGTAATGGACATTTCATGGGATGTTATGATGATATAATCTATTAGTAATGTAGAAGTACCCCTTAGAAGGATCATCGTATTTTTTTACACTCTGTGCAATACACGCAATTTAAAACTGAACGAATCAATCTCATATAATAATGTGGGAATGATCTTCACAAAGTACATGAGGGGAGTTGAAATAACATAGTAGAGGGGCGAAGAGGGGGTCAAAGGTTACAGTGTAATAAGCAAAATAATAGGCCCTGTACCACGCACACGATTTTGCGGTCAAAAGCGTGTCGAAAGCTGCGTCTTCTTAAAATGAATGAACATTCATTCACATTGCATCATAATAAAAGATGATCTATACAAAATAAATGAAAGAACACGTTATCTATAGGGTGACTTTTAATTAGTTCTTGATAGCAAAAGATATGAATGTACTCATGATACTGAACAATATTTCCCAAGGAACATAGGTCGAAATACGAAAACCTAAATTTGACCTCCCATACAAAATGTGCTATCAGCTGATGCAGTTTCTATGGGAGGTCAGAACTTGATTTTCGTATTTTGACCTATGTTCCTTGGGGAAAGTTGTTCAGTATCATGGGCAGAAACGCCTCCTAAAATAACCGGGTTGTGTTAGGTTATCTTGCGACCACAACGCACGAGCCTAGCGAGCGGAGCGAGCGTGCCGCGGCAGCGGCCGGCGAAGTGCCAGAAGCAAATTTGGTGTACATTCATCCATTTTGGTCGACAAAATTTGGTGAATATTGTTTGGCAAAAATTTACTCAAATTTGGTGGCACGTTAATACACCGCTATAAAAAAATAACGCTGTTGTATGTTGGCTATAATCAATTTACCAACCTATACCTTACCTTGGGTCAAAATTGCACACCGGTTTTGATGTTAGTTTTAAAATAGTTAGAACTATGTAAGTGTGGCACCCAGTAAATTAAATGTAATACATGAATACTTAAAAAGAAAAATTCAGGGAACGCGTTGATGTCTTTTGTATGGAGTTTAGTAACATCACTTTTCTTGTACCGGATCACCCTAATTTTTAGGGTTCCGATACCAAAATGGTAAAAAAAGGAACCCTTATGGTGCGTCTGTTTATCTGTCTGTCACACCTGTACATCTCAGCAACCACTCATGCTATCGACTTACAAATTGGAACGGGTTTAGAATAAGGTGGCCCAATTTTATAGCACATTTAACATATTTAAAAGAGCGCGTGGGTTTTTATTGTCGCCTCTTTTTTTCCCACAATGGCGCCATATTGTTTGTGAAGCGATGTAGTTTAGCCTAAGATTTTGGAAACTACGCCAGGGGGCGTTTAGAAGCGCAGCGTTTTCCTTACGTCAATGAGTTTAGCTGACGTCATTAAGAGATTTTAGTATCCAACAATGAATAAACGATTTGACTTGACATGAAAGGGTTTATTGCCCGTGGTACTACCGCGTTGTAATACCAGTAGTACCATTGAAAATAAAAATAAAAATGATCAGTAATGCAAAGGATGCCCAAATAGGGGGGGGGGGGGCAACATTTTAAATTGTAGTCACTAGGTTAAGTATTTTTTAGGACTCTTAGTTTTTAAGTTATGAAGAAAAATGGAAAAAAAAATACCAATCCCTTATCTCCGAAGTGTGTGAAAGGAATAATCTAAATTAATTACAGTCGATAGAAGTGTATGTAAACAGCGTGAATTTGTATGGGTTACGCTCCCGAAGCCCAGTGATTCTACTCATGAAAACAAGCAACTTTCTCGAAGAAAAAAATTTAAACTCGAAAAAAAATTTTAATATAGAGATATTATTATCCCGTGTGGTGCCGGCAAAGAATAGCACCAACCCATACATACCCGTGGGTGTCGTAAGAGGCGACTAAGGGTTATAAACAGGAGGATGAGCAGCAGGATCCTCCTGTGTATTATACAATCTTACTTAATGCGGTCACCTACAACCGCGGTCCGTGGTGCCAGCCGTAACACTGAAAAGTGAGGCACTTCCCCTCCACATTTTTCCAGCAAAAGCTAGAATTCTGGAGGGAGCCCTATCCTGTAGTGGACATTTCATGGGATGTTATGATGATGATGATGATAATTTAGAAGGGAAGTGTAATAGCCACCACTCTTGATAGCGTTGCGGCTGGCACTATGGGCCGCTGTTGTCGATAACCATAGTAATAAAAATTGTACGATACACAGGAGGACGCTGCTGCCCATCTTGAAGACCATAATCTCTTAGTCGTCTCTTACGACACTCACGGGTAGATAGAGAAGAGAAGCTTTGAAAAAGAAAAAAAAACTGGAAATTATCTCGTAAAATGAACAAAAACCCTGGCCGTTAGGAAGTTTTAATTTTCTACTCTAGTTTTCTAAATCAGTCGGGTTAGTCTCACTTTACCACAGTATCATTTTGACACGATCGTTAAATGTCTACCAAATGGTAGAGTTTTGCAGAGTTTCGGGAAGAAAAGTGTTACGTTTTCAATATATTTTTACTTACTAATAAAATATTTTTTACTTACTAATAAAATCATATCAGAATATCCATACTCTTTTTATTATCATACCTAGCTTCGAAACCATAAAACCCTAACATGAAATAAGACTTTATTTGTATAGCTGAATATTTTATAAAGCTAGCACAAAATTTACAGACCTCGATGAAGCAAACAATAAGTAAATATTTTCGTTTCGTGTTTCTTGCGAAAAATATATTGCTCTTTAGGCCTCGTTCTATTTTTAGGGTTCCGTACCAGCCATTCCGTTCCTATTATAGCAATACATTTATGAACCGAAAGGAAAGACCTGAAATCATGTAATTTAGCATGAAACTAGGTCTCATGAAACGAGTCACGGATCACGGAATAGTCGAAAAACATTAAATATCGCTACTTTTGCCATAACTAAGTAAACTAAGTTAAACAAATTCAAGGAGAGGCTTACCTTACATCCGATACTACTAAACGAGCAATATTTGTATATATATATATATATATTTGTATGATAAGAACCGATGGCCGATGTGGCGTAAGGGTTCTAGAGTGGCGACGATCTGGGGGGTGATCGTGGTAATTTCAGCGACATTTCCAAAACAAAAACGTTTGCCTCAAAAGTCATGTTAAGTCTTAACTAAGTGTTTTAGGCAAACGTTTTTGTTTTGGTAATATCGTTGAAATTACCACGATCACCCCCCAGGTCAATTATAATCGGTTTCTCAAAAACGATTTTAACGATTTCGATAAAATTTACCATTCGGGGAAGGAAAATAGATGTCATGTCTAGGAAAATTCGTTTACCCCGTGTTTTTAAGCATTTTTTTTTAAAATACCGCGTTATAGACAAAAACCTACAGCGCCATCTGTTGGCGGGTAGCATAGCTTGCTCAGCTCACCCGATGATATACAGGGTGTAAGGGACGGTGTACCGAAAACTGAAAGGGCCTATTCAGTCAACGAAACTGAACAACTTTCCCAAAGAAACATATGTTGGGAAATGAAAAAAAAAATTGACCTCTCCATATAGGGTGACTTTAATTTAGTTCTTGATAGAAAAAGGTATGCATGTACTCATGATACTGAACAACTTTCCCCAAGGAACATAGGTCGAAATACGAAAATCAAGTTTTGACCTCCCATAAAAACTGCATCAGCTGATAGCGCATTTTGTATGGGAAGTCAAATTTGGTTTTTCGTATTTCGACCTATGTTCCTTGGGAAAAGTTGTTCAGAATCATGAGTACATGGATATCTTTTGCTATCAAGAACTAATTAAAAGTCACCCTATATAAACTGCTCAACCAGAGAGTGCAATTTTATGAAGAGGTCGATTTTTTTTTTCATATCAGAAATTTTCATTTTGAAAGTTGTTCAGTTTCATTGTATTAGCACGCCCTTTCAATTTTCGGTACACCGTCCTTGACACCCTTTATTAATATTGAGGCGGCTATTATAGAGCGAAGCTAGGTCGCCCAGGTACTCCATATTAAAGAGGGGTCAGGTTCTAACGGCCCACGCATGCGATGCAACATGAGCGATGTCACAAATGGCAAAAGGTACGGAACCTAGGGTGCGAAAGTCTGACTCGCACTTAACCGGTTATTTTTTTCTCATGAACTCAAACTAGTTAAGTGTGTTAGTCACCTACTTATTTTCAAATCAGCATAAAGCACGAATCAATGTATGCATAATTGATTCATCTAAGTGTGTTAATATGATAATTGTAATCTTATGGTTAGCCCATTCGTCTACAAATGTAAAAATGTAGGCAAAAAAGCTTTTGAACTTTTTTCGAATACAAAACAAAACTTCGTTGATTGCATTTATCTCTTCTCTAAACAGGGTGTTACGGAAAAGGTATGAAGAGTGTGAATCTGCCCAGCAACTATTGTTTAGAAACATAGGACAAGAGTCCAACTCGCACTTGGCAGGTACTTTTTTATATCGGAGTTCACAAAAAGAGGTGTTAAAACATAACCTCAAATTCATGTAAAATGTGTTATGAAAATGTAGATATTTCTGAATTTCTGTACGTACACACGGCCGCACATCGGTAGAAACACTTTTGGACCTTATGGCATGGTAATAGAGTTAAAAAAGTTTCTACCGACAAGCGGTTGACCGTACGAGTAAAACGATAGACTGAACGTTTTTCTGTGTAGGTGTGTATTGTAATTAAAAAGGAGTACCTCATGTAACAAAAAATAAATCTTTTCTTAACTAAAAAAGGTTGGTTTACAAATCACCTGACTCTTTCGTGAACTCTATTATAGGTACAACGTGTAACGGGAAAGGGTGATAATACTAAAAGGTAAATTAGGTTTTTAGTTTTTCGACCTATGTTCCTTGGGGAAAGTGTTTTTGAAGGTGGTAAGGCTTTTGTGGAAAGTCCTAGTTCTCAAAGTGAGCAACGCGCTTTGCTGTTTTCATCATAACATCCCATGAAACGTCCACTACAGGACAGGGAGCTCCCTCTAGAATTCTAACTTTTGCTGGAAAAATGAAGAGGGGAAGTACCATAGTCACCTCGCTTGTTAGCGTTACGGCTGGCACCATAGACCGCGGTTGTAGGTGACCGCAGTAAGTAAGATACAATGGAGGATGCTGCTGCCCATCCTCCAGTTTATAACCCTTGGTCGCCTCTTACGACACCCACGGGTATGTAAGGGTTGGTACTATTCTTTGAAGGCACCACACGGGACGGGACGTTGTGTGCTGTCTTATTAGTGTCAAAATATGCCATTAATAAGACAGTGGGCGCTACGGGCGGTGGGGACCACTTACCATCAGGAGGCCCACCTGCTCGTTTGCTAAATTGTAACATAAAAAAAGTTGTTCAGTTTCATGGGCAGATACACCTCCATTCTTCCTCCTTCACACCTTTCCGTTACATGTTGCAATAAGCGCTGCTTGTCGCTTCACAAAAACATATTTTACAATACAATACAATACAATAAAATACAATACAATACAATACAATACAATACAATACAATACAATACAATGCAATGCAATGCAATGCAATGCAATGCAATGCAATGCAATGCAATGCAATGCAATGCAATGCAATGCAATGCAATGCAATGCAATGCAATGCAATGCAATGCAATGCAATGCAATGCAATGCAATACAATACAATACAATACAATACAATACAATACAATACAATACAATACAATACAATACAATACAATACAATACAATACAATACAATACAATACAATACAATACAATACAATACAATACAATACAATACAATACAATACAATACAATACAATACTCTTTTATTGCGCATAGACATATATAGTACTTATCTAGTCCCTGGATAACAAACAGTACAAAAAACATATGTGGACATAAAATTGGAGCACAATACGGCGGCCTTATTGCTAAAAAGCAATTTCTTCCAGGCAACATTTGGGTGCAAGGAAAAATAAAGTTACAATAATGCGGTGGCGGTGTATTTTATTTGTGTTTTTTTCAAGAGCAATCCACTATGACATAAACGATTTGTTTTTATACTCGCGGTATCCAACTGTGAGTGGCGGTGACACACTAAGTAGTAAATCGTGCCAGGCAGATCAAAGGTCTATAATCCGTTATAGCGTCACAAGTATAAAATATGCTATTAAAAATGGATACAAAGACGGCGCCAAATAGTATTTGACAAGCTTCTTGGTGTGGTTGATATTTCAGATTCCGATAATTTTATTTAATGTAGATTCTTTACAGAATACTCATGGAATGTCATGCAGAATAAATGCAAATAGAGCGAGTCTACGCCGTTTTGGATCGTGCTATGGCAGCGTAAAAGAAACGGCAAGAAACCACTGCAGCACGGCCTACTTTAAGAGTCGACTTTTTACAATGTGTTTCTTGTGTTTCGCTGGAATGGTGATAGTTATCCTGCCCTCAACAAACGTTAGTTTACTATTATTTAATCTGTGCTTCAACGCCGCCATGGGCAGCAAGCATATGGAAACAAAACCAGTGTAAAGTCACGATCACACCTAGATGAACCAATTTTCAACCAAATCGGTTCAGCCGTTCCTGAGTTATATATAGTGTAACTAACACGACTTTGTCAGCCATTCTCCTACCCCTACCCCTGCCTCTACCCCTATCATCCTATATCCTTCTCCTGGTCCTAAGCTACCTTCACACCAATTTTCAACCAAATCGGTTTTGCCGTTCTCGAGTTATAACTTGTGTAACTAACACGACTTTCTTTTTATATAGGTAGATATGCGTATTACCGTGGGAATGAAGTGTTTTCCCGCGGTAAAAAGTAGCCTATGTGTTATTCCAGGACCTAACCAAGTTTGATTGAATTAAATGTGCCAGGTTTGATTAAAATCCAATCAGTAGTTTTTGCGTGAAAGAGTAACAAACATCCATCCATCCATCCATCCACACTTACAAACTTTCGCAATTATAATATTAGTATTTAACTGCTAGTTTTTTTTTTATTGGGAAAAAGCGACAGATCAGTTTTTCTGATCTTTGTGTTGTCAACTATGAATAGTAGATATCATCCCATTTCATTCCGTGGGCATCGCAATTATGGACGTTAAAAAAGAAGATGCAGAGCAGGGTCTTTTTGCGTATCGTACGGTCAACAGCACGTAAGTGAAAACATATGAAACTCAATCACCATGCCATAAGGTCCAAAGTATTGCTTCTGACTTGTTGCTGGGTTTAACAGCGCACTGCTGACACCTGACACCAACCAAAAGGTGAGTGTAATTGCTTCAAACAGACTTGTCTTTAGACACTTACCATACCCTCGAACAGAAGGCATGCTAAACCACTGGTCCTTTTATTCATCACTTTGCAGCTTGAACTATAAGTATATCAATGAAAAATCATATCAAGATTATACCCAAGCAAACAGAATTTAACTATTAAGTAGAATGTAGCAACATTGTCGCGTTGACAGAGATTTCCCTCGTTAACATTTCTTACCGGATTCTAGATACGCGTTTTTGCACTAGACCGAATACTTGCGACAAAGAAAGTGTTGAAAGAAATGTTTAATTAAATCTACTTAGTAGCGTTTTTTGCACCAACACATTGAATTTTCCTAAATAGTACAAAACGTTGTATTTATTACTTAGAGAGGAAGAATCTGCGGTTTTAACTGGTTAATTCTTTATGTTCATTGTACCAATATTGGTCATTTTATGTTATGTAAAATCTAAAAAGAGGGAGTCGGTGTTTTGTTGCGTTTCTTTTTTTCACATGGCACAACTTTTTGGTGCAGCTATTTAAAATGATACAGCTTGAATTTTCATTGGTTGCGCTCCCAAAGCCTAGGATTTTACAAAAACAAGCAACATTTCCAAAGAAAAATTTTTAACCAGCATTTTTTTTTCCGATTCTTCATAGTAAATTGGTCACGTGGTCGACAAATTTCGTGTGGAAGTAAAAAAAAATTTACTTAAATAAAATTATTTTTCATCGGGAAAGTTGCTTGTTTTCGTGAGTAATAGATCACTGGGCTTCGCAAGCGCAACCAATTAAAGTTCACGCTGTTTCAATTTTTCTAAATATTTTTATTATTACAGCCTTGTTATACAAGCTTATCTTTATTTATTTATTTAATTCTGTATTTATTTATTTATTTTATTTATTAAGGACTGCCAGTGAACGATACATTGAAACATTTATAGTGTTTAAAGATTATTGAAAAAAGATGTAAATGTACATTCGTTTAGTTGTATATTTGTTTATCTTTTATTGCTTGGTTCGTCTCTCGGTCTAAATATATGTCTATTTTTTACGTTTACACTTTTTCGGACGGGTTTAGAAGTTTAATTTAAAGCGTCAAGTTGTATGTCTATCAAGATCGTAGTAGAAAGGTATATGGTCCTGTGGTATGGTCTCTCCTTACCTCCTTACTGGAAAGAGGCATCATATTGTATAATGTATATGTGTTTAATGATAGGTACTCGTATGACACTCACCGTGGAAGCAGCATGCGCTGGAACCAGCATCATAGGCGGTGGCTTCCTGGTCTTCCTCACGCCAGCAGGCCGGCGGCGACCTGGTGCCGGAACGGGCACGGGCACCGGCAGAGCAGGTAACGACACCGGCGCAGGAGTCGCCTGCGTTGGCGCCGGTTGATGGCCCAGCCAGCGCGTCACAAGCTTCTCTTTGCTGTTAGCGCTGCCGTATTCAGGAGACTCATCCTGTAGATAAAAAAGACTATTGATCGAAGATGATGAAAGAGATCCACCAGGCGAGAGCATGGAAACTGTGGAACGGAAAGGCCTCAGCGAACGTTCATAATGTTCATAATATTAAAAGACCAGGTTCGTAATAAAAGTAACCTAAACCGATGAGTTTGTATGAAAGGGTTGATGAAAGTTTTTAGGACACCATAAATACGTATGTTTTATTGAATTTTTCGTGGACTACGCATTACAATAAAAATACTATTGTACAAACTTTCTTCTAGGAAACAAGAATACCAGTTTGCAAGCGAGCGATTTTTGAACAATTCGTTCATGTTTTTGTATGGTAGGTAAGTAACTTACACGCAACCGAATTATACACATTAAAGAGATTCCGTCTGCATCAAAAACATTACATACACGTGTAACCATAGATTTATATAGTCAAGATAGGGTCTTGGGAACAAGCGGTTCAAAATTTCCCCATACAAGAAAAAATAGCGCCATCTGTGAAAAATCGCGTGAACTACGTTGTGTAGTACTTCGGTCGGTGCTAAATACACGGAACGGAAATAATATGGCGGGAAAAAACAAAACAAACTTTTTACTGTTTATATGTGATTTAGGCCTGGTTTTTCAGTTTCATTAATTGGATTATAGTCAAAAACAATAATAAGAAATAACAATAATAATAATAAGTGTATATTGTTTCTTCAACTAAGAACATTCCATTTTGTTGGTAAGTTTATTTGCATCCAATGTTGACAATATGACTGATAACGACTGACGTTTGTTGGTCCTAAACGTCAGATTTCGGACCAACGAATTGGGGACATTGTAACGTGCCGATGGGCTAGTACTTATATATATATAAGTAAATGCGTGTAACACAATATTTTTTGTTGCGCATCTAGGTTTTATGTAATTTTTTCGTTGAAACTACGTATAAAAGTATTAAAAAAGATACCTTACGATTGTATTATTGTAGTGTGCTATTTTGTTGTGTAATTGATAGACTCTTATCCAATACTATTTATTAATCGAGCAATATTTACATACACGGTGTAAGGGACGGTGTACCGAAAACTGAAAGGGCGTGCTCAGTCAACGAAACTGAACAACTTTCCCAAAGAAAATGTTGGGAAATAAAAAAAAATTTTGACCTCTCCATATAAACTGTTCGACCAGAGTGGGCAATTTGTATGGAGAAGTCAATTTTTTTTCATTTCCCAACATATGTTTCTTTGGGAAAGTTGTTCAGTTTCGTTGACTGAGCACGCCCTTTCAGTTTTCGGTACACCGTCTCTTACACCCTTTATAAAGAGTGTAAGGGATAGAGGTTCCCAAACCTAAAAGGGCATGATCAGTTTACGTAACTGAACAACTTTCAGTGAATAATACTTTCACGAAAAAAAAGAAAAAAATACCGGCTAAGTGCGAGTCGGACTCGCGCCCTAAGGGTTCCGTACCGATCTACCATATGATATACTAAGAGCTTTTGCTCTTTGATTTTAAAACCTCCGCGACCATCCAACTTGACCCCTCTTTTTTAGAAAAGTTGTTGAAACGGGAGCTCACCTTAATTGGTTTCTATTAGTTGTGAGAAAAATTTAAATATTTAATGAGTTTAGACTGTTCCCTTTATTTGTACTGTGAGACCTAGCTTCTTGCCAAATTGAAAAATTTAAATATTTAATGATTTTAGACTGTTCCCTTTATTTGTACTGTGAGACCTAGCTTCTTGCCAAATTTCATAATTTTAGGTCAACGGGAAGTACCCTGTAGGTTTTGCTTTTTTTCATAAATGTATGGAGATGAGGACATAAAAAGCCATATCTTTTGATTGCGTCGTTGTAAAAAATTGAAATTTTCCGATCTTGTGTGGTTTATGGACCTTAATATTCATTATCAATTTCAATCTGATACCTTTCTCGTTCGTGAGAAAAAGGGTCTTGACAGACGGACAGACAGACAGACAGACAACAAAGTGATCCTATAAGGGTTCCGTTTTTTTATTTTTAGATACGGAACCTTAAAAAACGGCCTCTCCATAAAACATTGCTGTTTGTATGGAGAGGCCAATTTTTTATTTACTGAAAGTGGAGTCTCCATAAAAACTGTCCAATCAAGTTTGCAATTTTGTATGGAGAGGTTGACTTTTTTTTATTTCCTGAAATTTTCATTCACTGAAATATGCTCGGTTAAGTTGACTGATCATGCCCTTTCTGTGTTCGGAAGACTGTCCTTTATGGGGTCGAAAAATCAATGTAGGCCTTTTGTCGCGAAAAGTTCGTTTTCTCCGCTTTTATAGTATTTTTTTAAAATAGTGCGACTCAGAGACCGGTGCTGATAGCTATCAAAATAGCACCAACCTTTTTCTTACTCGCAGTCCCCGTAAGCTTCCCCTCCAACTCCTTACACAACTCCTTGCCCTGCTCCTCTTTATCCTGCACCACGCACGGTTTGAACTGAGGGTCGAACTGGTTGTGGTCGTAGGGTTGCTTCGGGCGGAGACAGGGACAAACTCGTCGGGAGACGTGGCAAATTGTGATAATGCAGACTAAGCAGTGAGTCGATGCGATTATCAGCAGCGCTATGTTGGTCAGGACTGGCGTCCAGGCTTCCATTTCATCCTGTAGTAAGAGGAAATGTAGGTTAGTATGTTTTGTAAAAAGGTATAGGAGGCATCAATACGCGCAGTGAGATATACCTACAATTCAATTGCCGCATGTAATGCATAATAGTGCAAGACTTAGTAACTATTATCTAATCTGTGGTGCAAGCTTTAAGCTGAAAGCTGCTGCGCAGACGAGAGACGTAACTAACGTGGATATTGTATACGTATATTAAACATTTTTCCCACTTTCAGAGGTCTATTAGTCCGTCGTTTTTTTATGTTCTCTGCGCAGCGAGCGTCCATAACAATACAAGGTTATGTGTGCGCTAATACTGACGAAAAGCCATGTTTGGCAGCGCAGACAGTATGATAGTTTAGCAAATAGAGTTATCATATTTGAAAAAAATTTGCATTCAACATTTTAATTCATCGAAAAATCTGACAAATTTTGACAACTAAAACCGTAACTGCATACTAACATTGCCGTGAGCAGCACCACTTAGTTATATTTGCAAACAAAATAATTTAGGTAAGTTCATCTAAATTAACGTTGTCTTAGGGCGCGGGCACACTAACAATTTTTCTAGATTTCGAGGCGTTCATACTATGTATTTAGCGTTGCGGCGCGGCGCGGCGATAAAAAATTGTACAAATAATAAAATCGCCGCGATTTCGACGCACCTATAATCGCTAGTGTGCACGCGCCCTTAAACGTAAAGTACAGTACCAAATTCTTTAAAAAAATTATACGGGTGTACAGTTACACACACGCGACAACTACGTTGTTAATAACTGAACTGCAACAGGCAAATTATGAGCTTACGTTAGCCGCCGCCATTATTATTATTAACAGTCTGCATGTCTAGTTTACTCGTTCCTATGCGAAAGAATAGATAATTACGAGGCACTTCTATGCTTAAAGGCCGTAATTTGCTCGTGTTTTCATGATGCCTGCTGCGGAAGGAAATCAGCTATTTATTATACAGGGTAAAAAAAGTGTTATAATACCATTTTAAAATATAGTGTTAAGTACAATACCAATTTCAAATTTTGTGTTCAGTTTTAAATTATTTAATTATGTTTAAAAAATATCGTATTAGACGAAACTGAGCTTAGACGACATTTAGAAATGTAAGGAAGATTTTCGGCTTGACATTCAAAAAATAGTAGTTGATTAGACTAAGTTGTCCTCATGCCTGTTTTGTATGTCTGTCGCAGGCAAATTGTATAATTCGTAGTTTTACATTATGCATTGGCATTCTACAAAATGCCGAAATGAAATGAAAATTTATTTGCATAAAACATAATTTTATTTTATTTTTATTTTTATTTATTAAGGGTACCCAACAGCATATTTCTTAAATCTATTACAAATGCAGCTTATTCTATTACATAGCAGCCAATGACAGGATACCACAGCTAAATTAACATTAAGTACATATTAGGTGATACGTGAAGTGAAACGGAATCCGGACTCCCGATTCAGCACCATCCTGTTAGTTAAATTATCAAGACTGTGAAATTTTAAGTATAACTTTGGATTTAAAAACAGATTTTGAAAGGGCAAAAATATCGATGTCACTAAAATTGTCATTGTAGACTTTTGTGGATCGTGATATGAATTCATTTTGAGCATAGTTCGTGTTACTAGGTGGTGTTCTGAAAATGTTATAGTTTGTTATTCTGAGCCGACGTTGGGGTACATTTATGGATAGCAAAGAGGTAATGGAGGGACTGTCTAGTTGAAAATGTATTATTCCATGTAGGAAAAACATGTCCAACAACATTCGTCTGTTTTTAAGGGTGAGAAGGTTGTGATGTCTACACGCTTCTTCATATGTGTCGAATTTTTTGTTGGCTCTGTAGTTTAAATGTTTTATAAAAATTTTTTGGATACGTTCAATTTTATTTATGTGTGTGCTATACTGTGGGTTCCAAACAATACTTCCAAACTCTAAAACACTACGAACATAAGCAAAATATGCCATTTTGACACAGTCTGGATCTTTAAAAGGCTTGCATACTTGCTTTTAAGTATGTGTCCTCATGTTTTACCAGAAATTGGCATGCTAATATTGATTAACCTTAATTCGTTAATTAATGCGAATTAGAATAAAATAAAATAAAAAACAAAATAAAAAAATTGTTACATTATGTCAAACATTTACAAAATATTTAAAAACCTTTGTCAAACTTTCTCAATTACCTAAAACATCCTTAATACTATAAAATTAATATTCTTTAGCCATGACAGTAACTGTCTATTAAATAATTTATTCGGCAATAATTAAAATTCTTCGGGAAGAGCATTGCCGAGAAATTTTTGATTCGTCATTTTACATTAATTTAAATTCACATTAGTTATATTTGCATGCTTACGTGTAAGCTGAAAACACTGTATGCGAATAAAGATATTTGTATTTATTTGTATTTGTATGCCGCGGCATTTCACAAAACGGCTCTAATTCGTTTCTGGCACTCGCGTGACTTAATCTAAAACAACCTAACCGATCCCGAGTTTACCGTTGCTAACGAACCTAAAATACACCAGTGATCTAAACCTACGATCTTCCGGCGCCGTTTTACTATTTGCCGATCGTTTAGTTTGCCCGCCGTTTGTATACGGCGAATAATACTATTTGCCTGCGACTTGTCCCTTTTAGTGAATTTCAATTTAAAAAATATTATGATCACGAACTCTACATACAACATGCTGTATCAGACACAAACAAAATACACAAATATCTCGAAACAAATACCCCTCATACTCGTAATTTCGACGAAAAAGGAACTTTCGACGCAGCAGGCAGTGACATGTAATACATTCTTCAGTTTGTTTTGTGAGTCAAGATTATGCCTGTATCTAAAACACAATATTTGAGGAGGTCGTCGTCACCGCAAACCACATAACAGTAAGTGCATTAACAAAATCTATGTTATATGTAAGTACACCCAACAGCACGTCAGTAAAAACACTTTTTTATAGAAGAGGGAGGCAGACGAGCAGCATTTGATGTAGTGACGTTGGCTTGTGGAGAAAATCGGGATTATTTGGGGTTACATATTAGATTTTTGTAACTTCGTACACTGATTTCCTAGCCATTTTCTACCAGGAAGAGCCCAAACTTGGTATGCTTTGAAAATATTTTTCAAATTTTTAGGAAACCAAGTGACTAAAATAAAAAGATGTAGTATATTTTTAGAATCGGCTCAAAAAGCCCTTTCGTTACATAGCCCACATGATAGGCTTCTGTAAAAAAAATCCATAAAATAAATTATGACGTCATAACTCTCCCATACATCAATTGTCATAACTCTCCTATACATAATATGTAGCGCCACGTGATTACACGATCCTCGCCCACTAATGGTAAGTGATGATCACCGACGCCCATAGACACCCGAAACACCAGGTGTGGTCACTTTGGCATGGTTCATCATAACATCCCATAAAACGTCCACTCCAGGACAGGGAGCTCCATCCAGAATTCTAGCTTTTGCTGGAAAAATGTGGAGGGGAAGTACCATAGTCACCTCGCTTGTTAGCTTTACGGCTGGCACCATGGACCGCGGTTGTAGGTGACCGCAGTAAGTAAGATATAAAGGAGGATGCATGGTTATAGAGTTGCAAAGGTTTCCACTAACTTGCGGTCGACCGTACCTACATTTCACAAACCTCTTTGATATTTTAACTCAACCTATATAGCGTGCGCAGAATAAGTATGGCTGTGACGGTTATTTTCTGCGCATAGGTGACAGGCGGAGAGCCAATGGACGATTCGCTCGCCTCCCCCCATCAACCGCGCTCACCCCCCGCGATCAATTTTGAGTTCTGCTCATTAACGGTCATAGCTAGGGTTATTTTGTAAAAAGAATACCTAACCTAAGCAAAACTGCTAAGATTGGCAAATACTGAATGGGCATGATCAGTCAACGTAACTGAACAACTTTCAGTTAATAAAACTTTCCGGGAAAAAAAAACCGGCCAAGTGCAAGTCAGACTCGCGCCCTAAGGGTTCCGTACCTATCTACCATATGATATACTAAAAGCCTTTGCTCTTTGATTTTAAAAACTCCGCGACCATCCAACTTGACCCCTCTTTTATAGTAAAGTTGTTGAAACGGGAGCTCACCTTAATTGGTTACTGTTAGTTGTGAGAATTTTTTTAATATTTAATGATTTTAGACTTTTCCCTTTATTTGTACTGTGAGACCTAGCTTCTTGCCAAATTTCATAATTTTAGGTCAACGGGAAGTACCCTGTAGGTTTTGTTTTTTTGCACAAATGATTGCGTGCTTTTGATTGCGTCGTTGTAAAAAATTGAAATTTTCAGATCTTATGTGGTTTATGGACTTTAATATTAGTTATCAATTTCAACCTGATACCTTTACCCGTTCGTGAGAAAAAGGGTCTTGACAGACAGACAGACGGACAACAAAGTGATCCTATAAGGGTACCGTTTTTTATTTTGAGGTACGGAACCCTAAAAAGTTGGCCTCTCCGTACAAAATTGCAAACTTCATTGGACAGTTTGTATGGAGAGCCGAGAGCCCAATTTTTCTTTTCATTTCAGGAAATTTTTATCTACTGAAAGCAGACTGAAAGTTGTTCAGTTACGTTGACTGATCATGTCCCTTAAAGCTTGACATTGTAAGTTTGTAAAATATATAAGTAATAAAATATGTATTAATTTTATTAATTTTATTTATCGAAAACATATACATTACAAATTATAATTTAAGGTCGTGTGACGAAAGCTGTATAAAGCTTATCTGTCGCAGACGAAAAAAAATTAAATATCTGTTTAGTCGAACCGTTCACTTTATTTTTCTGCCGCTTTCTTCACACGACTCATAAAATTATAATAATGCTACATAACTAGAGCTGCGATTAGAATCTGTGCGCTTTGTTTCCTCCATGGGATTACGAGTAATCGTTTCCCGCGATTTGTCGCCTCTATTACCTACCGCCAGATGAATGACATCTAGTGCCGTTATGCACAACGAAGATGTCATCAATGTATACTGCTGCTGCTTTTTCGTGTATTCCAACGCGAGCTCCCTCCAGAATTCTAGCTTTTGCTGGAAAATGTAGAGGGGAAGTCTGGGGAAGTACCATAGTCACATAATCACCTCGCTTGTTAGCGTAACGCCTGGCACCATGGGCCGCGGCAACCACTCATGCTATCGACTTGAAATTTTGAATAATTTAAAACAAATTATAATTATTAAAGTAAAGGGGGCTTAATTTTAAATTGTCGCTACTAGGTCGAGTGGAGCATCATATGAAAGGGCTTTACTTGTATATTCTAAAATATATTTTGGTATTTTTATACAACTCCTAGTTTTCAAGTTATGATGAAAAATTAAAATAAATTACCATTCCACCACTCCTCCTCCCTTATCTCCGAAGTTTGAGAAAGAAAAAATCTGAATTAATTACAGTCGATGAAAAATTATGTAAATATTAAAGTAAAAATAAAACGATCTCTCTAAATTGCACAGTTTTTTAGAAATCTGCAAAAAACCTTTACAAACAAATTTAGTTTTGCGGTCCTAAAAATGGACTTTATTGCTTCCAAAAATACTAAAGGTATATCGGAACCCTCCGCATGCGAGTCTGACTCGCACTTGACCGTTTTTACTAAAGGTTTTTTGCAGATTTCTAAAAAACTTTGCAATTTAGAAAGATCGTTTTATATTTGCTGTAATTCTATCGACTGTAATTAATAAAATGGAAAACTAAGAGTCATAAAAAAATATTAAAATATATTTTAGAATGTACAAGTAAAGCCCTTTTCATACGATACCCCACTTGACCTTGTAGCGAGAATTTTAAATTTGCCCCCCTCCCTATTTGGGCCCCCTTTACATTAATAATCATATTTTTCTTTTAATTCTTTCATGTGCAATTAAGTTGGGCAACCATATTCTAATACTATTCCAAATTTCAAGTATATAGCATGAGTGGTTGTCGAGATATACGAGTGTGACAGACAGACGGACGGACAGACAGACAGACAAAGTCGCACCATAAGGGTTCCTTTTTTTACCATTTTGGTATCGGAACCCTAAAAATGGATTATCACGCTCTATGCTTCATTTATTTACTTCAGACAGGAAATATAATAATTTTTTTTTTCTTATTTCATTCCATTAATAAATCCATAGAGCCTCTTGGAAGGTACACGAGCGGTCAAGGTGCGTATCATTGTAACATTAATAGAAATGATGATCATCATCTATAATGATAATGATACAGTACTTTAAGGTCAGTTACGCCAGCCGAGTCACAGTATACGTGTATATTGTGAGTAACTGTGAGTCTACTCGTAAAACGTATCATTAAAGAAGTACTTATAGGGTTCGTATTTCCTATTCATACGTATAGTCGCATTCAAGATTCAAACGAAAAAAAAACCGGCCTAGTGCAAGTCGGACTCGCGCCCTAAGGGTGCCGTACCTATCTACCATATGATATACTAAAAGCTTTTGCTCTTTGATTTTAAGAACTCCACGACCATCCAACTTGACCCCTCTTTTATAGAAAAGTTTTTGAAACGGGAGCTCACCTTAATTGGTTACTATTAGTTGTGAGAAAAATTGAAATATTTAATGATTTTCGACTTTTCCCTTTATTTGTAAAGTTTCTTGCCAAATTTCATAATTTTAGGTCAACGGGAAGTACCCTGTAGGTTTGGCTTATAGGATCACTTTTTGCTAGCAATTTTTGGTTCAATATTACCATTGTGGGTGTGCGATCGAGTACTTTCGGTGCATTAGCTGTATCTTTGTATAAATCAGCGAAAAATAGCAGTATACACTCGTTTTAAACAGCATTTTACGTCCCGCATATGAATGCGAATCATTTGAATTTAGTATGGAAAACGGATCGCCTTAAGCAGCTCGAAGGATCGAAGGTATCAGTGAACTAAGTTTTGAGTTTAACTGTTTATGAGGAGTCAAAAGGTGTCTCACAAGGCTCGTTTGGCTGTTCATGGGGGAGTTTTGGTACCAACACTGATGTATGGCAGTGAAAGCTGGGTATGGCAGAAGAAGCATGAAAGTAGAATTAATGCAGTGGAAATGAGAGCGCTAAGGAGTATGATTGGTGTTAAATTGAGTGACAGGATTAGAAATAGTGTGATAAGAGAACGTTGTGGCGTAAAAGAAGACGTAGTGACCAAAATCGAGAAAGGGATGCTGAGATGGTTTGGTCATGTAGAGAGGATGAATGAACGAAGATTGACGAAAGAGATCTACCAGGCGAGAGTGAATGGAAACGTTGGAAGGGGAAGGCCTAGGCGAACGTACCAGGACCAAATTCAGGACGTTCTGAATAAAGGCCAGGTTAAAAGTACCCTAAACCGACGAGCATGTATGAAAGGATTGATGAAAGTACAGGAAGCAAGGGAAGTATGTCAAGATCGTAGCAGGTGGAGGACTGTGGTCTCTGCCTACCCCAACGGGAAAGAGGCGTGATGTTATGTATGTAGAATTATTATATTATCGATGACGTTAAGATCTCCTTACCCTTTGTTGCCAAAGATTGATATAAGTATACTCCGCATTTTATTTTGCTTTCAATACGTAAATAATGGCATTTAAAACAAGCCGAAAGCATTAACGATCAATCATAATTTATCGCCGCATTCGAACTAAATGAGAAAATTTGTAACTTCAGACGTTGAGGTCAAAATAATAATCATAAAAATTGTTAAGACCTTGACTATAATGTTATTGGTTTGATATAGATATTTAGTGTAGATAAAGCAGCAGCGATAAGATAAAGTTTATAAGTTGAGTCCCGGATGTTGTAGCTTGTGCGGGCGTATATATTTAAATTAATAAAGACGCTTTTGATTCAGAGCATTTATTGTTGGGCAGGCGGCCATGACAAGAAGGAAAATATATAGTACAAATTTTATACATGTGGCAACACTTAGATCTTAATTTTATATACGTTCGGATACACGTAACATCTTCCCTGTTAAAAAAAGAAAGTTTCTTTTACAAAGACAAATCATGAAACGGAACGTAAGTACATTTTTTTTTTTTTTTTTTTACAATTCAACTTATTATCTATGATATGAAACGAACATCCCTAAAAGTGACGTAACATTGACATTTGCTAAACTTCAATTTGACTTTGACATTACAATAATCTGTGAACAAAAATACAATTTTGAGGTTATGACAAATCTAATAAATTACATGACAAAAACAATCGAAATAAAAACAAAGTAAAACTTATGATTTACCAAAATCTACGAGGCTTAATAATAGCTCTACCAAAAGATGAATAAGTAACGTTGGGTTGGTTTACGTGAACGTTTGGAGTTGGTTCAGTGCTTGGTATTATTTCAGGGTTTTGGACGGGAGTGACTGGACGAGGGGAGTGATATGACGAAGGCGAGGACAGCTTAGGACTGGAAGTCTGCGAGGAACGTTGAGGAGGATCAGCGTCAGGCTGAAAAACAGGATGACTGTTGGATTTGGGAGGTGATAAGGGACAGAATGAACTAGACTGTAATGGAGAATATTTTGGTTTCAGGATATGTTGGCGGTTGCGGCGGAAAGTACCTTCTGGAGAGGAAATGATGTAAGACCTAGGTTGTGGACCAAAGGCTGAAACTGTACCGGGAATCCAAACACTATTGGGGTGTTTTTTAAAGTATATTTTATCACTAATGCTTAGTGAAGACAAAGGCTTTGTATGTTTATCATAATAAATCTGTGATTGGTTATTTTGTTTTTGTATCTTATCTAATTTGAAATGAGCGAGCAATAAAGCGAGTAAAAGCATAAGGGCTCCCGCACACGACCGAGAATCGGTGGGCGATTATCGATCGGCCAGGACAAGGACGGAAGATTCAGGTGATACACGTCAGAGCGGGATGCCGACATAAAATCGGTCACCGATTCTCGGTCGTGTGCGGGATCCCTTAACAGGTTTGAACCTCTTTCTTATGGTGCCATTTCTTGAGCAGCTATCCTGCAACTATCAATGTATAATCGAAGGGACGACCAAAATTTTTGTTGTGGATGATGTACGGTCAACCGCACGTCGCGTCGGTAGAAACTTTTTCAACTCAATTACCACGCCGTAAGGTCTAAAAGTGTTTTTACTGACGTGCGGCCGTGTGTACCACCGCTATCGACCGACATTCTTTTTGGTCATGAATAACCCTGGCCCGTGCCGGTAAAGAATAGTACCAACCCATCTCTACCAGTGGGTGTCGTAAGAGGCGACTAAGGGTCTATAAACCGGAGGATGGGCAGCAGCATCCCTCTGTGTATCGTATCATCTTAACAACAACCGCGGTCCATGGTGCCAGCCGTAACGCTAACAAGCGTGGTGACTATTGTACTTCCCCTCCACATTGTTTATGCAAAAGCTGGAATTTTGGAGGGAGTTCCCTGTCCTGTTTCACGTTTCATGGGATGTCATGATGGCCAGGATAATTTTTTCATGTAAATCCTTGCATGTTATTATCTATCATTATCATCATCTTCACTGGAGGACAGGGAGCTCCCTCCAGAACTCTATCTCAGAAGCCATGTGGAGGGGAAGTACTGTGCACTTGCGGAACCCTAAAAAATTTTTAAATGCATAAAATACTATTTAGAGGAAGTGTCAAAAAGTGTAACGATAAACGGGGAGTAGAAAAATATGACAAGGAGTGACAGTCGAGACAGGGTCGGGAAAGAGTCGAAAAGGAAATGAAAGAAAAAAAGCTTTTTAACCGAATAAAAGGAATAGTTGCTAAAATTTTGATAAACGAAAGCAACAGAAGAAAACTATGAATCAGGTTTTGTTGAATAGTGAGGGCAATGAAGCTGAAATAGAATTTTAACATGTTTAAAGGTTTCAGGTGAGAGAGATTTTGGGCCGTCAAGCAAGGAAAATTTGGAAAAACGGAGAAAAATAGAAGAATGGAATCGGTAAACGTTCCAAATATCCTTGTTGTTACTTTGAGACGTCTGTGAAAGAAAAGTCGTTAGTAAGCTGGATTTATGTGAGTTATATTTTTTTTTATTTTTGTAGCTCGCGGAAAATAGAATTCATACAGCTGATGAGACGAATCTTTTGAAGGAGGCTATGATCCTGGATTGTGGATTCCTTCAATTGAGATAAAGAAAGGGATTGCTTCGTGTAGGATATAGTATAGGAAGGTTTATTTGCGCATAATTTCAAGATGCTAACATTCAGGGTTTGATTCCAAAGTGTAAAGAATAAGTGGAGTGAAACCAATGTTATGTAAGTATTCAATTTTGTGGTTTTCCATCTTTTATTTATTTTCGGTTCAAAGTTGTTGTGTGTATTTGAGTTAAGGTGAAATGTGACTTAATGAAATTTATAGTTTCTTCCAGGTTATGTGAGCTAAATAACGTTGAGAAAATCAGATTTCAATGTCAAAAGAGGAAGAGTTGATTGGAGAATATTTGCAGCTTTACAGATCTACCTGCGAGGTCATAAGAGGCTTGTACTGTGTGATACTTTAAGTAAATTGATATTCCCACTTAATGATTTTCGTTTGTAAACATTAATAACTCTGCGGAAATTATAACATACTGTGTTTCTAATCTGAGTTGTTATTTGTAGATAGTAATAAAGATTTTCTTTTCCCATAATTAAGTATAAACTAGTTCTACAAGTGTCTTTGTTCGCGTATAGCTAGGCAGGATAATGTTCTATTTCTAAACAGGTACAGGAATTACAAGGAACATTATAGACATGGAAAAGCAAACCACAAATGATAAAACGTGAAGGCTAAAAAAAGGTATTGCTTGGATTGTAAAGGTAATGTAAATTTCATTGTGTTTAATTCTTTCCTTTACAGAGAAATTGATTAAAATAGTCCTTGGTGAAATCATGGAAACTGGACTCTGATGTATATATATTGTCATCGATTAGGGGTGGCTTTAGGTGTTGTATATTTTGTCAACATATCAAAGAGACTTTGGACGATGTATATTATTATCATCAATTCAAGGAGACTTTAGTCAATGTATATTTTTTATACTTTTTTTAGGTAGAATTGTCTATTTGACATTATTGTCAAATAGTCAACAAATAAATCATTTTTGATTTAGTTTTACTCAAAGCTAGACGCTATTTTGAAATCTTTATAAATTTTTATCTCTTTAACAAAAAATAAATCAAAACCCAAAATCAAAATGGAAGAAAATATTAATACATTAAATAATTACCATTTTTAGAAAATAATATAAAATCTTTGGCCCTAAATCAAAATTCCAGTTTTTAATATACTAATGACTTCATATGATAAAATTTAAGAAAAATATTCCGTCAGATCAAAAGAATTAGAACGTCAATTCAAAATCTTAAAATAATATATCTGAAAACTAAAACTTGGATATAGATTGTGATATTTTATTGTGAAATAAAGGGTAAGTTTAAGTAGAGTGAATATTATAAATAATAATATTTCAAGTAATAATAAATTGCTTTGATAGTGATTTTGAATCTTCTGCCTCAATTTCCCAAAATTGGAACATGCTGAGAGCATTGCTACATCTCTGTACTCAAGCTCATAGGAGGTGCTCATCTTTCCTTTTACTTTCATACTATAGGAGTCCCAGATTTTGAGATTAAGAAATGCCTGCTCTCAGGTTTATTTAGTTCAACCAAGCATGGATGGATGCCCTCGTGACATGTGTCCCCGATGTCCACTATATTGGTTGTGGCTAATGTAAGTCGCGTGTCACTGGAGTATCTGTCTAAGTCTATCTGATAATATCAACCTTCGGATTTATTTATTTTAATCATTCTTGGGCCGGAGCCCTCAAGCCTAAAAGGGTCTGATACTAAAGTTCTTCTCTTTCTATTTGTGTGAGGTTTCGCTGATTCATCCTGAATTCCCTCTTCTGTATGTGTGGGATGAATTGGAGTTACTCCAATACAAATGGAAGGATATTAGCAAGGTGTTTTAACGTTGGATTTTGGAAATAGTGTTTCTTGTGTTATGTGCTGACAACGCTCGCCCATTATTGGATGCGTCGTTTGAGTGGCATATACCGCGGGAGGACCTCCTGATCTTAGCGTTAGATTACCAAATGTAGAGTAGTTAGACAACATAAAACTTTCTTCTTATGTGAAGGGACATTCTAGTTTAGTCTAATGACATTAAATTGTTTATAAGGAATAAATTAGAATTGTCCTGAATCAATAGGAAGAATATTCTTGTTGGAGACATTACGTTCGTTCGTGGGTTGCTTCTTGTAAAGTGTGTTGACGACGTTCGCCCATAAGGCTGCGACGGCTGTACGACACTCTGACCTTGGGGGACCTCTGAACTTTATGTGTGTCATCCTAAAGTAGTTAAATAATTTATTTAATCTTCATTGAATCATACAGGAATCTAAACTTTATAAGATTCTAAGTTTTATTTTCCCTTAATAAAACTTGTCATAAATTATCATACTTAAAATTATACTTTGACTCAGTGTGAAACCACCTTAACTTTACTAAATAGATTCTTGAAAACAATAATGGAACAGAAATTATAATGTTTAGTTTCTTTTCATTGTAGATAAGTTCCGAATATTTAAGTATATACAATAACCCCATTTTTTATACTTCTTTTGAGACCTCTTTTAAAGAACATCGAGTTTTAGCTAGTGTTGTTTACGCTAAATTCTCCCAGTGTTCTTGGTTTTGAATACTCGATGCTTTTGATTTTCCCTTAAGATCTTAAATCATAAATGTTTGGCCCAACCTAGCTTAGATACTACTATCCCGTATCTTCTCGGTTCTGGTCATCATACTTCACTTTTAATTAAGGATTACCTTCAGTAATCTTTTGTTATACTTACTTCTTATATGTTCTTCTTCGAAATATGCTGGGTAATCCCAATATAGTTTAGATGCAATTCATTTTATTTAAATGAGTGTTTAGACTGGGGTTACTCTACATAATCCTTGTCCTGCGTGGGTTGGTAACGGAAAAGAGATTTAGCTACGCATCACAAGTGAGAGCTATGAAGGATATACGGAGACCTTGTTGGTGCAATAAAGTCACTCAGTGACTGGGGGGAGGGAGATTGCCCTTCAAACTCTTTATGTCTCTCGTTATAAAACCGTTATTGATCTAGGCTGGCCATGCAAGCAATAATACTATACCCGTATCTAGTACAGACTTCACACTTGGACGTGTGGAGCTGGCTAATTATTTTCAGTTTAACTTATTTCAAAACAAACTAAGGGATTCGATGATGTCGATCATTGTCTGCCCGGAGGGATTACAGGAAGAGCTCTTATAGCTCATGATGGAGAGTGCCCTGTTTTCCTAAAGGAAGACCGTATGCTTCGTGTGCCTGGCGGGCTCGGTGACCAGCTCTGGTATGGGTGACTAAAAGAAATAGTCAATACCCTGTGAACCCTGGATGAGTCAGTGATCGTCCCTTAAAGGTGGGCCACGTGGAAGTCGGGTTTGACGCGGGGCATGAACATACCGGGGGGAGACATCATCACCGTCTGGGTTGTACTGTGGTTAGTTGGTTCCGCACTCCACATACATTAACCCTAGTCTTTACTGTAGTTTAAGTTTTCGGTGGGATTTCCAGCTCCGCGAGGATGATCAGAATCCTGACGATCCAGTTGGATTGTTAGGGTAGTTTAGCGTCATGTCATCGTGAGCTGGGTGATGATATGCCTCGGACCTAGGACTTAGGGTAGAGGAGGCCTAGGACGAGCAGCTTGGGGCGATGGCGGTGCCCCAAACCTGGGGATTGTCCCCACATTTTTTTTATTACTTCGTTTATATAACATAAGTTTCTTTTCAGAAACTTAACGGCTATAATAAAATTGCATTGTAAAAGAGATGAAACCTCTCCTAAATTGATGAATCTACATGAATTCAGATGAACTACACCAAACAATATGAGACTAAATTTAAATAAATAGTGATATAAAATAAAATAAATAACTCAAATTAGACATGTAAAGATTAGGTTTATATTCAAATATAAGTATTAAAATAACAAGTGTGTTTCTTTTTCATTCTTCTATTGCCACTCTCCACCGAGCAGAATCTGTAAATTACAAGATATTATAAATATATAAAACGGAATGACGTAGGATTCAGGAAAAATATAATATTCTTAAAGGATATTATTCTAGACGATCAACCTTGGCCAAAACTTTCACGTATCTGATTTGAGGATCCTATATGAAGGGACTTCAGATCAGTACAGCTGGTGCCGTGACCAGGATATGCTGGTTTCAAGCGAGAGAGGTATTGAGGAGTGAAAAAGGAAACAAAATGAAAAATACACTAATTTCGAGTTTTGAACTGAAGAAACTTGAGAGTAAAGTCTATCTAAGTTAAAGTTGTTAAGCGGGACGTTATAATTGGTTTTAGCTTAGGGTTATTTGTTTTGGAAAACATAGAAAATATGATGCATTCCTTGTTTCAGAATAAAGATGGGAAATTTTACAGTCTCAATAGAAGGAAACATAGGGTCAGGGAAGTCTACTTTGTTGGCAGCTTTGGGAGGCAACTCTGATTTTGAGATAATACCAGAACCAATTGATAAATGGACTAATTTATCTGGCGTCAATCTCTTCCAGTTATTTAAGGAAAATCCTAAGAAGTGGGGTTTCTGTTTTCAAAATTATGTTCTTCTAACAATGTTAGAGAATCATACGAAAGAATCTAGCGCTAAGATTAAAGTTATGGAACGTTCCATCTATTCAGCCAAAAATTGTTTTATTAGGGAATTGCAAGAGAGTGAATTGTTGCACCCGGCTGAGTTTGCAGTTTTAGATGAAACCTATTCTTATTTCAAAGAACAATTGGTTACTCGAATTAATTTAGTGGTTTATCTTAGGACTTCCCCTATGGTTTCTTATCAGAGAGCCCTAAGTCGTGGTCGACCTGAAGAGACAGGGATAACGTTAGATTATATAGAGAGGATTCACAACATTCATGAGGAATGGTTATTGAACCCTAATATAAAGGAAGATTTTGACAGGATAGAGATTATCGATGGAGATCAAAATATTAGCTCCATAAAGCAACAGTTTTGGGAAGTTAAGGAAAGAATATTAGATAAGCTTTCTATTCTTTAATTTAAACAAAATTCCAACCTATAATTTGTAATAAACTTTCAGTATCCAAAGAAAAGAAAAAATGCCTCCTCGTTATAATCTTAGATCATCTCAGGGACAAGATGAATTAGAAAGGACAGGTCAGCAAGAAGAACGTCCACGACCTTCTTTACGCAACTCCACTATGTTTCGCCAACTTCGAAGAAACATGGGAATTCTGACACAGAAGGTGTCGAACTTAGAGAATCAGCTGTCGCAAGCTCGGGAAACTAACGCTGCATCAGCTTCGTCTGAAAGGCATGAAGCACCGATTAATATATGCCCGGTGATTGATACAAGAGTCGAAAAACCACGTTTTCCTGGAAGATTTGGGGTACATCCAGTGTCGTTTTTGGAGGATCTTCAGAATTATTTACGGAGGATGCCTAATGAAGATGCTACAATTGAAACTATAATCAGTTGTTTAGAAGGTGATGTTCGTAAATGGGCCAGAATTTATAGACAGAGATGGTTTACACAGTCGGATTTCAAAAGAGACTTTTTGGATGCTTATTGGGGAGAAGCCGAACAAAACACCTTGAGAAGAATGATTGTGAATGGCACTTGGTCTAAAGAAAATGGAACAATGCTAGAACATTTCGTTAGTTTAGCAGGGCAAGCAAAGATGATGTCTAGACCAATTCCTGAATGGCAAATAGTGGAGGATTTGATGAGACACTTTCCGAAGGATGTACAATATGCTTGGCGGATGAAGAAAGGAAATACTTTGATTGAGGCAACAGAGTTTCTTCGTGAATTGGATGACGTGAATAAACAATGTGGATCTTCTTCCTTTGACTCCTCTACTGGAGCTGATAGGGGAACAAAGCGTCAAAGTCCTTTCGTTTCAAATAAAGACAAGCCATTTTATAAAAAACCAAAAGTGGTGGCTCACATCGAGGGGGAGACTTCAAGGGGAAGGATCACTGATGAAATAATTCAAGAAGAAGATTTAAACTAGTTGGGGCCATTTCCAATAAGCAGGAGGTGGCCGCAATTAACAAAAAACTAAATTATCTTTTTCCTGTAAAATATTTAATAAAACAAGGTTGGAAGCCAGGGGTAGGATTGGGTTGTGACCAAGAAGGGATCTTATATCCTGTTTCCCCGAATAATACTAGAACGAATTGTGATAGAGAAGGTTTAGGATATTCTTCAGAAGATTATAATAATAAACAAACAGTCGTAAATTTAATTAAAGTTTTTGACGTTTCCGTGATTAAACAAAATCAACCAATGTATAATCAGTTCATTAGAGAATATGAAGGTAACTCTTTATATGATGAAGAGGTTTGCTTTGAGAATGAGGGGCCCAAATTTAAATCAGAAATTGAGTTACAAATTTTGGGGCAATCTATAGTTCTCTTGGTAGACACTGGAAGTGAAGTAACTTGTATTTCGGAAGAATTCTTAGAGAGTTTACAAGGAGAATTAAAGTTAGAATTCCCTGCGTTACCAGTTAGACCAATATGTGTGAGGGGAGCCGTTGGACAAAAGAGTCTCCAAATAAAAAATTAGTCTCTATACCGTTGACGTGTGGTTCATTTGATATTGATACGGGATTTTTAGTGATTGCTAAATTAACTTGTTCTGCTATCCTTGGGGTAGATTGGTTAGTTGCGCACAACGCTGTTTTGCATTTAAAAGAACCACAAACATTAGAATTGGGTATCGTTGGACAAGGAGAAATTACTATTCCGTTTCGAAATCTTTCTAGTGGGTTTTTAGAAGAGAATCGAATAAATCTAATATCTGGAATAGAGGAACAAAACGTAAAAGAAGGCGGTGAAGAAAAGCAATTATTAGATTTGTTTAAAAGTATTCGGTTGGGAATGGATTTGTCTGATGTAGAGAAGGAACAAATTTTTAATGTTTTGAGATCCCATATGCAAGTTTTTACAAAGAAACTTGGAAGGGCAAACTGTTATACTCATGACATTAAAATGATTGAGGGTACTCCAAGGATACAACGAACCTATCCTATACCATATGCACATAGGGCAAAAGTAGAAGAAAAGTTGAGGGAGATGGAAGAATTAGGGATTATATCGAGGAAAACTACAAATTTTTGTAGTCCTCTAACTTTCACTGGAAAACCCGATGGATCTGTTAGAATATTACTTGATGCTAGGGAAATCAATAAATATATGGTTCCAGAAGTAGAAGCACCGCCTTTACAGATTGACATACTTAATGCTTTTCTTGGTGTAAAATTTATAACATTGATTGATTTAAATAACGCTTATTTTCAAATACCGTTGACTGAGGACAGTAAAAAATATACTGGATTTACAGTTAATGGAAAATCTTACGTATACAACGTGCTTCCGCAAGGACTTAAAACGTCAGTAGGGTCCTTTTGTCGCGCAATGGACATTATATTGGGTCCTGGTGTTAGAGAGTTTTGTGTCAATTATTTGGATGATCTTGCAATCCTAACGAGTGGGACTTGGCAAGACCATTTGGATCATATTGATATAGTTTTGGATCGTTTAGAATCAGCTGGAATGACTTGTAATTTTGCAAAGTGCAACTTTTTCTGCAGTGAAGTAAAAATGTTAGGGCATATAGTTACAACTTCGGGAATTAAACCTAACACGGATAAAATAAAAGCTATAAAGGAATTCCCTATTCCAAAGAAACAAAAACAGTTAAGAGGATTTTTGGGACTTTGTAATTATTATAGACGTTTTATTAGGAACTATAGTATTTTGACTGCTCCGTTAACTAGGTTATTAAAGAAAAACCAAACATGGTTTTGGGATGAAGAATTAGATCGAGCTTTCAATAAAATAAAGGAAGAATTTATTACAACGATTCTATTGAACCATCCTGATCAGGATAAATTATATTATTTACAGACCGACAGTTCAGGGATCGGAATAGCCGGATCATTGTTTCAGATTGGAAATAATGGTGAGGTTAAAATTTTGGGGTTCTGTAGTCGTGCGCTACGGGGTTCTGAATTACGATGGACTGTAACTGAACAAGAGTTGTGGGCTATTATTTATTCTGTGAAAAAGTTTGAGACTTATTTAAGAGGAGCGAAATTTGTTATTCGTACAGATCATAAGGCATTAACTTTCATGAAACAAATGAAATTATACAACAGTAGAGTCACACGTTGGATTTTATTTCTTGAACAATTTGACTTCGAAGTCGAACATGTAAAAGGTGTAGAAAATATTGGGGTAGATATTTTATCTAGATATCCGCCAGGGGGAGTTTTGCAAGAAGAGAAGGTGTGGTATCCAACTGTTATGTATGTAGGAGTTTCTACTGACCGTGACTTGAAAAATAAATTACAACGTATGATGGAATATCAACGGCTTGATAACGTCATATGTGGGATTAAGGAGAAAATAAATGGTTCTAGAGTACCCGAAAGAACAGATAGATTTACACGTATAACTTTGCGCTGTATTGTCAATAATGATCTGCTTTATTTTAAAACTGTACGTGGAGATTACGTCTTGTTTATGCCCAAGGTTCTACAAGAAGAGATTTGTAAACAGGTACATATAGAGATGGGTCATCTTGGCGCATATAAAACTTTGAAATATTTACAATTAAGGTGTTATTGGATAAATATGGGTAAGACAGTGAAGTCTTGTATTCAGAAGTGTCACGTTTGTCAGCTTTCTAGACCTGACTATATAAAAGGGGTAGGGAAATGTAAATCGATTTTAACTGAAAACCCGGGTGAATTAGTAATGGCTGATATCTTCGGACCACTACCTAAAACTGAGGCTGGTTATATTTACATTTTTGTAATACAGGATTCTTTTAGTAAATTTATTAAACTTTTCGGACTTCGTGGAGCTTCAGCAGACTCAGTGCTTTATTGTATGAGAGTGTTCACTGAAATAATACAACCTAAAGCTGTTATGACAGATAACGGAAAACAATTTATTAGTCACAAGTGGAAAAATGGACTCAGAGCTTTGAGAATTAAGACTTTGTATACTACTATTCGTAATCCTCGACCTAACACTACCGAACGAGTGAATAAAGAATTAAACAAATTCTTTAGAATTTATTGTCATGATGACCATACTAGATGGGATCATTACTTGTTGGAGATTGAGGAATTGTATAATAATACGTTCCACGAGAGTACGAAATTTTCTCCTAATGAAATATTATTTGGAAATTCAGAGAAACTTAAAGTAGACCGTTTTCTACCACGGGCACTCACGAATAAAACATTAGACCAAATTAGAGAGGAAGTTAGAGAAAATCTTAGACTTTCGAGTCAGAAGCGGCAGGATAGATTCAATAGAACTCATAAGTTGATAGATTTTCAAGTTGGTGATTTGGTAAAATTAAGGAGGCTTAATAAATCGGATTCTAGTCGAAATAAAACTAAGAAATTTGATTTATTATATGATGGACCATATCGAATTGGAGGAATAAAATATGCTAATGTGTATATTCTCGTTGATCCTGAAACTCAAAGTGTCAAAGGAGTTTATAATGCAGTCCATTTGGCTAAATATTATACTTAGGATGTTAGCTATTGAGATTTTCACGGGATTATATCATAAATTTTAACTTTAGAGGAATTGAGATATTCCTGGTCACAACCTAATTAATATAATTTTATTAGTTTTAATTTAATAATTAATATTAGAAGACTATTTTGATTATAGTATATAGTGAGTCAATTTGTTAGTGAATTGACTGGCATTATTAAATCGACTTCGTTTTAAAAAATATAATGAACTATAATAATTTATAATTTAATACAAATTTAATTTGGTTATATAATCAGGGTTGAACTGAAATAAATCTAAAATTAGATAAACATGTTAAATAATTTTAATAATTTTGAATAAAAAATTAATTTAGTTTAATGATTTATAATATTAGTAGTTTAGTTATTTGTTTTGTTTATTGTATTTGTGAATAAAAAAATTTAAGGGCCAATATAGGAGGTTTTATTTTAATAAAATAATAATAATAATAAAAAAAAAATTAATTTAAAATTGAAAATTTTAGAATTCTCGAAAAAAAAAAAAGTTTTCTTAGATTTTTCGAAATAATAAAATTTTGGGGGAGGCTGTGCACTTGCGGAACCCTAAAAAATTTTTAAATGCATAAAATACTATTTAGAGGAAGTGTCAAAAAGTGTAACGATAAACGGGGAGTAGAAAAATATGACAAGGAGTGACAGTCGAGACAGGGTCGGGAAAGAGTCGAAAAGGAAATGAAAGAAAAAAAGCTTTTTAACCGAATAAAAGGAATAGTTGCTAAAATTTTGATAAACGAAAGCAACAGAAGAAAACTATGAATCAGGTTTTGTTGAATAGTGAGGGCAATGAAGCTGAAATAGAATTTTAACATGTTTAAAGGTTTCAGGTGAGAGAGATTTTGGGCCGTCAAGCAAGGAAAATTTGGAAAAACGGAGAAAAATAGAAGAATGGAATCGGTAAACGTTCCAAATATCCTTGTTGTTACTTTGAGACGTCTGTGAAAGAAAAGTCGTTAGTAAGCTGGATTTATGTGAGTTATATTTTTTTTTATTTTTGTAGCTCGCGGAAAATAGAATTCATACAGCTGATGAGACGAATCTTTTGAAGGAGGCTATGATCCTGGATTGTGGATTCCTTCAATTGAGATAAAGAAAGGGATTGCTTCGTGTAGGATATAGTATAGGAAGGTTTATTTGCGCATAATTTCAAGATGCTAACATTCAGGGTTTGATTCCAAAGTGTAAAGAATAAGTGGAGTGAAACCAATGTTATGTAAGTATTCAATTTTGTGGTTTTCCATCTTTTATTTATTTTCGGTTCAAAGTTGTTGTGTGTATTTGAGTTAAGGTGAAATGTGACTTAATGAAATTTATAGTTTCTTCCAGGTTATGTGAGCTAAATAACGTTGAGAAAATCAGATTTCAATGTCAAAAGAGGAAGAGTTGATTGGAGAATATTTGCAGCTTTACAGATCTACCTGCGAGGTCATAAGAGGCTTGTACTGTGTGATACTTTAAGTAAATTGATATTCCCACTTAATGATTTTCGTTTGTAAACATTAATAACTCTGCGGAAATTATAACATACTGTGTTTCTAATCTGAGTTGTTATTTGTAGATAGTAATAAAGATTTTCTTTTCCCATAATTAAGTATAAACTAGTTCTACAAGTGTCTTTGTTCGCGTATAGCTAGGCAGGATAATGTTCTATTTCTAAACAGGTACAGGAATTACAAGGAACATTATAGACATGGAAAAGCAAACCACAAATGATAAAACGTGAAGGCTAAAAAAAGGTATTGCTTGGATTGTAAAGGTAATGTAAATTTCATTGTGTTTAATTCTTTCCTTTACAGAGAAATTGATTAAAATAGTCCTTGGTGAAATCATGGAAACTGGACTCTGATGTATATATATTGTCATCGATTAGGGGTGGCTTTAGGTGTTGTATATTTTGTCAACATATCAAAGAGACTTTGGACGATGTATATTATTATCATCAATTCAAGGAGACTTTAGTCAATGTATATTTTTTATACTTTTTTTAGGTAGAATTGTCTATTTGACATTATTGTCAAATAGTCAACAAATAAATCATTTTTGATTTAGTTTTACTCAAAGCTAGACGCTATTTTGAAATCTTTATAAATTTTTATCTCTTTAACAAAAAATAAATCAAAACCCAAAATCAAAATGGAAGAAAATATTAATACATTAAATAATTACCATTTTTAGAAAATAATATAAAATCTTTGGCCCTAAATCAAAATTCCAGTTTTTAATATACTAATGACTTCATATGATAAAATTTAAGAAAAATATTCCGTCAGATCAAAAGAATTAGAACGTCAATTCAAAATCTTAAAATAATATATCTGAAAACTAAAACTTGGATATAGATTGTGATATTTTATTGTGAAATAAAGGGTAAGTTTAAGTAGAGTGAATATTATAAATAATAATATTTCAAGTAATAATAAATTGCTTTGATAGTGATTTTGAATCTTCTGCCTCAATTTCCCAAAATTGGAACATGCTGAGAGCATTGCTACATCTCTGTACTCAAGCTCATAGGAGGTGCTCATCTTTCCTTTTACTTTCATACTATAGGAGTCCCAGATTTTGAGATTAAGAAATGCCTGCTCTCAGGTTTATTTAGTTCAACCAAGCATGGATGGATGCCCTCGTGACATGTGTCCCCGATGTCCACTATATTGGTTGTGGCTAATGTAAGTCGCGTGTCACTGGAGTATCTGTCTAAGTCTATCTGATAATATCAACCTTCGGATTTATTTATTTTAATCATTCTTGGGCCGGAGCCCTCAAGCCTAAAAGGGTCTGATACTAAAGTTCTTCTCTTTCTATTTGTGTGAGGTTTCGCTGATTCATCCTGAATTCCCTCTTCTGTATGTGTGGGATGAATTGGAGTTACTCCAATACAAATGGAAGGATATTAGCAAGGTGTTTTAACGTTGGATTTTGGAAATAGTGTTTCTTGTGTTATGTGCTGACAACGCTCGCCCATTATTGGATGCGTCGTTTGAGTGGCATATACCGCGGGAGGACCTCCTGATCTTAGCGTTAGATTACCAAATGTAGAGTAGTTAGACAACATAAAACTTTCTTCTTATGTGAAGGGACATTCTAGTTTAGTCTAATGACATTAAATTGTTTATAAGGAATAAATTAGAATTGTCCTGAATCAATAGGAAGAATATTCTTGTTGGAGACATTACGTTCGTTCGTGGGTTGCTTCTTGTAAAGTGTGTTGACGACGTTCGCCCATAAGGCTGCGACGGCTGTACGACACTCTGACCTTGGGGGACCTCTGAACTTTATGTGTGTCATCCTAAAGTAGTTAAATAATTTATTTAATCTTCATTGAATCATACAGGAATCTAAACTTTATAAGATTCTAAGTTTTATTTTCCCTTAATAAAACTTGTCATAAATTATCATACTTAAAATTATACTTTGACTCAGTGTGAAACCACCTTAACTTTACTAAATAGATTCTTGAAAACAATAATGGAACAGAAATTATAATGTTTAGTTTCTTTTCATTGTAGATAAGTTCCGAATATTTAAGTATATACAATAACCCCATTTTTTATACTTCTTTTGAGACCTCTTTTAAAGAACATCGAGTTTTAGCTAGTGTTGTTTACGCTAAATTCTCCCAGTGTTCTTGGTTTTGAATACTCGATGCTTTTGATTTTCCCTTAAGATCTTAAATCATAAATGTTTGGCCCAACCTAGCTTAGATACTACTATCCCGTATCTTCTCGGTTCTGGTCATCATACTTCACTTTTAATTAAGGATTACCTTCAGTAATCTTTTGTTATACTTACTTCTTATATGTTCTTCTTCGAAATATGCTGGGTAATCCCAATATAGTTTAGATGCAATTCATTTTATTTAAATGAGTGTTTAGACTGGGGTTACTCTACATAATCCTTGTCCTGCGTGGGTTGGTAACGGAAAAGAGATTTAGCTACGCATCACAAGTGAGAGCTATGAAGGATATACGGAGACCTTGTTGGTGCAATAAAGTCACTCAGTGACTGGGGGGAGGGAGATTGCCCTTCAAACTCTTTATGTCTCTCGTTATAAAACCGTTATTGATCTAGGCTGGCCATGCAAGCAATAATACTATACCCGTATCTAGTACAGACTTCACACTTGGACGTGTGGAGCTGGCTAATTATTTTCAGTTTAACTTATTTCAAAACAAACTAAGGGATTCGATGATGTCGATCATTGTCTGCCCGGAGGGATTACAGGAAGAGCTCTTATAGCTCATGATGGAGAGTGCCCTGTTTTCCTAAAGGAAGACCGTATGCTTCGTGTGCCTGGCGGGCTCGGTGACCAGCTCTGGTATGGGTGACTAAAAGAAATAGTCAATACCCTGTGAACCCTGGATGAGTCAGTGATCGTCCCTTAAAGGTGGGCCACGTGGAAGTCGGGTTTGACGCGGGGCATGAACATACCGGGGGGAGACATCATCACCGTCTGGGTTGTACTGTGGTTAGTTGGTTCCGCACTCCACATACATTAACCCTAGTCTTTACTGTAGTTTAAGTTTTCGGTGGGATTTCCAGCTCCGCGAGGATGATCAGAATCCTGACGATCCAGTTGGATTGTTAGGGTAGTTTAGCGTCATGTCATCGTGAGCTGGGTGATGATATGCCTCGGACCTAGGACTTAGGGTAGAGGAGGCCTAGGACGAGCAGCTTGGGGCGATGGCGGTGCCCCAAACCTGGGGATTGTCCCCACATTTTTTTTATTACTTCGTTTATATAACATAAGTTTCTTTTCAGAAACTTAACGGCTATAATAAAATTGCATTGTAAAAGAGATGAAACCTCTCCTAAATTGATGAATCTACATGAATTCAGATGAACTACACCAAACAATATGAGACTAAATTTAAATAAATAGTGATATAAAATAAAATAAATAACTCAAATTAGACATGTAAAGATTAGGTTTATATTCAAATATAAGTATTAAAATAACAAGTGTGTTTCTTTTTCATTCTTCTATTGCCACTCTCCACCGAGCAGAATCTGTAAATTACAAGATATTATAAATATATAAAACGGAATGACGTAGGATTCAGGAAAAATATAATATTCTTAAAGGATATTATTCTAGACGATCAACCTTGGCCAAAACTTTCACGTATCTGATTTGAGGATCCTATATGAAGGGACTTCAGATCAGTACAGTACCATACCATAGTCACCACGCTGACGCTGGCCAGCGCTGCGTGACGGCAGAGTGTACGATGGTACGATACAAATTAGGATGCTGCTGCCCATCCTTAGTCGCCTCTTACGACACCCATGGATAGAGTTGGGTTGATACTATTCTTTTCCGGCACCACACGGTAATCATTTAATTAATATAACAGTTCTTCATCCAGACATTGAATCTGCACATAATTTGGTTTATGTAATAACAAACAATCAATGTATCCAAACTGTTCAGCAGCAGAATTCGACCTTCACGTGACAAGCCGGCATTTGTTTTTGATGTTGATCGATCGTTGCGTGTGCGCACTTAATTGTTTCACTTTCAAAATATTCGACTGCAAACTGGAGTGGCATGTTATTTGTTGATGTTTTGAATAGTTCAGTAGAAATTGAATGCTTATTATAATTTGATTTGAACTGCAAAACTGCTACTTGCAAATTTTGGCGTTTTTGTGCTTCAAAGGCACATTAAAAAGTTTGTCCTAACCTAGCTACAATACAATACAAATATACTTTATGGCACACCACAGGACAGAAATTTACAAAACAAAAAACATTAATACAAAAATTTTTACAAAAGGCGGCCTTATTGCTAGGATAGAAATCTCTACCAGGCAACCTTTCAGGTGTAGCTACTACTAGCCAAGTCAAAACTTGAACTTCAATTTCATCCTAATTTATTTGCCTTGTGTAAATAATTCGACTTTAAAAAATTATTTTTTTTAATGTTATAGTTTTTATTGTTTTAGAATGTTGTTTTTGTGTACGTTTTTATAAACCAATTTTAATATTATTAACAGAACTTGGCACCAGGGACTAGATAAGTACCTCTTGGCACCCATTTAGATATCACTTTTTTGTTGGTGAAGTCAACAACCAAGCATATTATTATTTTTTCCATTTTATGTTTTTGGTGGGATTTTTAACTTTAAATAACAGTAAATATTCTAAGAACTGAAGAATATTCTAGAACACGACACTGGCAGAAAAGTCCCCAAATATGGGTTGACGATTGCCAAATCAAAAAGAAAAAAATATTCTGAGCGAAGCAAGGAGGTCCAATTTCCTAGGGTCCCATCATTGATGACGTAAGGTATTGCAGAACGGTCTCGTCTCGGGCTCTCTTGTAGTATTTACACCAAAGAGGAGAACTAACTAAGTAGTAGAAATGAAACAATCGCGGAGACATAGGTTGCGATATGCAAGTATGTGTAAATAGATACATTGCAATCGATTTATTGCACAAAGTGCGCTTGCTTAACTCGTACCTATGCACTATGCACATAGCAACTAGGCATTTGTAAGAATATTGTGTGAATAAAAATTCGTTTCGTTGGTTTTCACAGAAAATATGATGATGGTTACAAACATTTTTTCCCGGCTTGCGGCGTGTGCTGAAATTTTTGGGTTCGATTCTCGGTCACGTTAGATATAAGTTTAAAAATGAAGCGTATGGGTATTTGTAGGGTCTGTAGCGGGCCTGGGTGTGTCTTTAGCGCGCTATGATATTTTTATAGTTTGATTATTTCTTTTCGCAGATGTAAACTAAGTAAGTCACTAACTGAGTAAAGCCGCGATTACACCTGCTTGAATTTGATGACTGAATAAGAAATCTACCTAGGAGGCTACGTAGAAAAAGACGTTTCTGAATTCAGCGTTCTAACTAGGAAGCTAAGTAGAAAAAGTACCTACTAACAGTTGCTGAATAGTGATGTTGCGATAGCGATAGTTTCGCTGTCGGTATTTGATCTTGAAATAAAGTAACTCTGTTGAATAGCCTTATCGAAAATAATTATTGTACAATAAAATACTATCGATTGTTAAAAATAGGCTGATACAACCTCAAGAAAAATACAACCGATCATTAAATGAAGAAAAAATTACAGACAAACTTATTTGCGGTCTTAAAGATGGGCTTTATTGCTTTTAAAAATACTACAGGAATATCGAATCCCTCGACGCGAGAGTCTGCCTCGCACTTGACCGTTTTTTTTTAATATAAGCATATTTTTTGTTCGATAAGTCGAATTAATCATTCGGACTTGGACATCTCTAAACTTGCTAAGTCCCTTCAAGTAAAGGAGTTTGCAAGTTTAGTGGGAAAATTTTTCGAATGATTAATTCGAATCTTGGTTTAATAATAAGTACTAATTGTAATGTATTTGAATAAAGTTGCTCGACCGCAAACATGCTTGCTGGCAACACTGCTGACGAGAGAATCGAGGCAAGCGGGTGTGCGGCGGCGAAAGGCTCCCAAATAAATCTGTTTTAATTAATATATCACCTTTACCCGAACCTGAATAGGAGACACTGAACACCACACTAATAATAAACTTTTAAAATTTCACTATTGATTATATTTTGTATACGATTGTTCGGTTGAGTTAATAAACCTGCTTTCGTAAAAACCTATTGAACTCTATACTGCACGTGGCTCGACACGCACTTTTTTCTATCGATTATTACCGATAATTTTAAGAATTCGATATTTTCTATAGGAATATTCAGTAGAGTTATTATTCGTATTGGCCCTTCACTAAAGTTCCTTACTGTGTTGCTGTTTACTCAGTTAGTGACTTACTTAGTTCCATCTTTCTACCTTCCTTTCCTACGTAGGAGACTAACTGACTTAGTGTGTGAATTCAGTCAGGTGTGATAAAGCCTGGAAGCCGGTCAGCGTTACTTGACTACGCTGCGTGTCTCATTGGAGGCCTGTGGCTCCAAAACAGCAACCCTGTTCCCCGCAAGACAAAGAATCAACACTCAAACTGTTGACAGTAAGCTGGTAGACTCACCTGGAAGCTGGACAGCGTCACTAGACTGCCCTGGGTCCGACGTTGGACCCCATCGCTGCTTAAACAGCAGCCCTGTTTCCCGCAAGACAAAGCATCAACACTGCCTTAGCAACCTCAAACTGTTGACAGTAAGCTTGTAGACTCACCTGGAAGCTGGACAGCGCCACTAGACTGCCCTGGGTCCGTGATGGATCCCCATCGCTGCTTAAACAGCAGCCCTGTTCCCCGCAAGGCAAAGCATCAACATTGCCTTTGCAACCTCAAACTGTTGACAGTAAGCTGGTAGACTCACCTGGAAGCTGGACAGCGTCACTTGACTGCACTGCCTGTCTCGTTGGAGCCCTGTGGCTGCTAGCACAGCAGCACTGCTTCCGCACGCCAGGCATAATAGCGTTAACACTGCCAGTCGTATCTCCAGCTGTTGACAGTAAGCTGGTAGACTCACCTGGAAGCTGGGCAGCGTCACTTGACTGCGCTGCGTGTCTCGTTGGAGCCCTGTGGCTGCTAGCACAGCAGCGCTGTTCCCGCACGCCAGACATAGCAGCGACAGCGCCAGGAATGCTGTTAGAAGCGGACCCCTGGAGACAAAAGATATTCCCATAAATATTATTGTAATATTTAGCTTCCCACTATACTAGTCTTGTCAAAATAAGAGGAAATAAATCCCAACATAAATATCCCAAAGAGTATCTGCTAGTTTGGCGGGGCGGGTGTTTATACCAAAGGGTATGAACACAGTCAAAGCATGGGTATATATGCAACAGTCTTTTAGGCTGAAACATATGCAATCATTGCCTGTGCAAAGGAGAATCTAGATAGAGGCACTACGGGCCAAACTATATACATTCTCAGTGACAGCCAAGCGGCACTAAAGGCTCTCATATCCGACAAGGTAGACTCCAAAATAGTCCTAGATGCCATCCAAACCCTTAATAGGTTAGGTAGGCACAACACAATACGACTAGTTTGGGTCCCAGGACATGTAGGAGTAGAGGGCAATGAAGCGGCTGACAGACTAGCTAGGGAGGGATCAGAAAAACACTTCTGCGGACCTGAACCTTTTATTGAATTATCAGGGAGTACCATCAGAAGCGCACTCAAGGACTATGCCCAGAGAAGGCACTGCACTGAGTGGGCAAACACTGTTTGACTTGTTACTTCAAATATCTACGAAACCTAAGCAGGCACCAGACCCGCAATATTGTAGGTGCTTTCACCGGCCATTTCGGCACTAGAGAGCACCTGCACAAGATGGGTCTGTCGGATACAACTACCTGCAGAGCATGTGGTGAAAAAAGCGAACGCATGGAGCATCTTATATGCTCATGCAACGCTTTGGCTAGCAAGCGTATGACGATTCTGGGTCAGGCTTATCCGACACCAGAAGACTACAGGCTCCTTCCGCTGAAGTCTATATCGAAGCTCATAACGAGCATATTCGGAGACAGCGGAAGATCACAGGAGCAATAAGGCAGGGGAAGCACAAAAGATCCCATAGGGTCGAAGTGCTCTGAGGTCCATCAAGGAACTCAGCCCTACGTAATAAGATAAGATAAGATCTGCTAGTTTAAAATGCTACGTATGTCTCTATGTAGAGCCTAAAACTCTTCTGAAGCTACCCAAACAACACAAAGAGAAAGAATTTTTTTCCAAATTCCATTAATAAAAGAAAGTTAAATAAAAGACCCACAGCTTTGAGATGATATGCATGAATTTTTATGCAAAAAGTATAAATAATGGTAAAATTAAAAAACCTTTGATACACAGGAAGCCTCAACCGCCTATTTTGTAAAAGTATAGAGGAAATTCGTACAGGCTTTTTTACAGGCTGAAAAAGACCTATAATGAAATTTTCTTTAAAAAGTTTTTTTTTTTATTTCAACCCATATTCCTTGGTGAAAGTAGTTCAGTTTCATGGTCCAAAACACGGTTTTAGGTAAATATCGGGAAATACCTTTTAAGACCCTATATTTTTCTAGAGTGCGCTCCCCTGTCCCGTAGTGGACGTTTCATGGGATGTTATGATTATGATGATTTTTCTAACTTAAGTAAAATTTTCAATTATTTTGATACAATCGCTATTAAGAACACAAAGTGGTAAGAACACCTACAATTAAAAACAATGACGGAAATCGCAGAAAGATCGTATATACGAGGCAAAACATAAATAAAGATGTTCCAACCGGCGTGGCGCGTACGCATGTGCTTTCACCGCGTAATGCACTGAGAAACGCTCATGCCATTTCCCACTTTAATGCAATTATTATAAAGTCGAAAATAGTCTTATCAAAACGAGAGAAATTAATCACAACTTGTTGCCTCGGTACTCTCGGTAGTGATATAAAACGTTAAACCGAGCGTGTTATTAAAACATATTAGGGCTTCCACATAAATCTGCGAGCCAATGATCGCGGTGCTTTTATGTTACATCGAGCTTTGCGTCGCGAATTCTAACAAGTTTGTATCGTAGCTCTTTTAGGATTTCGTAGTAAAAAAGGAACTCTTATAATTTCGTCTGTCTGTCTGTCTGTCCGCGGCTTAGCTCAGAAATACTTAACCAAAACCTGCTTTGCGATAAAAAATATACAAAATTGTAAAAAAAATACTACGGCACTCTATACTGCCGTGGCCCGACACGAACTTGGCCAGTTTTTTCTTGAATAGACTTTCTCTGTCCCCTGGGCCAGTTTTAGGTCAAGAGCAAACAAAAGTACAGTTTTCAATTAGACATTCAGTTAAATTTTGTAATCATTGTCGATTGTGAATTCACTTAGTTTTACTCGCAAATGTGTTGAAAAAAGGTCGTAAGACGCACGTGCGCATTCTCATTACACTCTTGGCTGCATTACGCATCGGGGAAATTCCTGGGCTTGTCTGTAGTGAGTAATAGGGCACTTGCATCTTAATGTACTATTGTGAATACTCCATCGGTTATAAGAATAATTGAAAACTTTACGAATACGGAGTTACTAACTGCTTCAAAGGTAAAAATATAATTGAAAACTTGACGAATACGGAGGTACTAACTGCTTCAGAAGCTGGACAGACATGTAAATACTCCAAAGGTAAAAATATAATTGAAAACTTGACGAATACGGAGGTACTAACTGCTTCAGAAGCTGGACAGACATGTAAATACTCCAAAGGTAAAAATATAATTGAAAACTTGACGAATACGGAGGTACTAACTGCTTCAGAAGCTGGACAGACATGTAAATACTCCAAAGGTAAAAATATAATTGAAAACTTGACGAATACGGAGGTACTAACTGCTTCAGAAGCTGGACAGACATATACGAGGTCATTGCTTATTTTGCGGTTGCTATAAAATAACTAAGTGAATGTTACACGTAGTTATTTTACCGACCGACCTAAATCTAAACCGACGAACGTGTATGAAAGGGTTGATGAAAGTAAAGGAAGCGAGTGAAGTATTTCAAGATCGCAGCAGGTGGAGGGCTATGGTCTCTACCTACCTACCCCAACCAGGCCAGTGACACTCACTCCGCACTCTAGATATGCAACGCGGCGCTAGAAGTCGACTGGGTAGGTATGCAGTCGATTTTACTTTTGTTTATGTCATAAGCCTATATGGCGGCAAAATAGGTAAGTAAGCATTTGCATGTTTGATTGAACAATATTACATACCTACTTGCTTCTCGCTCAGTATCTCATAAAGTGACAAAATCTTCGCCTTAGCCCCACCTGTTCGCGATCACCCGCGATTTAAAAACGTGTCCTAAGCGGTACACTGCAAGTATAGACTTTATGCTTAGACCATAAGATTGAAATTTGTTGGGACCCCGCCTGGGAGTGACGGATCTGTAAACGTTAGTTTACTATTATTTAATCTGTGCCCCGACGGGAAAGATACGTGATGTTGGCCCATGTAACTAAACAAGTTAGCCAAATGCGGTCGTTATACTCGTAAAATATTGTTAAATAGGTCCAATAAATTGGTATAATACGCGCCATTAATCGTTTTACCCTTCGCTAGGTAGTCAATATGGATTACCCCACGTGTATCACAAAAAACTGTAGCCATCACTTTATTGGCTGATAAAACTGCTTTGGCTTTCTTTGGAGTAGGTTCGCCGGTAGCAGTCCACTGTTTCGATTGCTGCTTGGTTTCTGGGGTATGGTGGTGGATCCATGTTTCGTCTACTGTTATAAAACGATGCATAAATTCGGTTTCATCCGGTTGAAACAACGCCAAAGCTGCCGAAGTGGTCACACACATGCGTTTTTGATCAACAGTCAGTAAACGCGGCACCCACGCGCGGAAAGCTTCTTCATATCTGAATGTTGGTGTAAGATATTGCGAACACGTTCGTCTGAGATGCCTACTATCTCGACTAACTCCCTCACTTTTACTCTTCGGTCGTTCAACACTATATCGTGGATTTTAGCTATCATCTTTGGAGTAGTGACCTCAACTGGGCGTCCTGGAGGCACAGGATCACTTGTGCTTGTACGACCACACCGAAAACCGTTGAACCACTTATGAATCATTTTAATCAACGTAGCAGAGTCACCATATATTATAATCAATCCCCTAATATTTATCGAGTTTTTGTTTCGTTTCTTGGTAAATATTATGTCAAAAAAAAACTAACCGGCAGTACTGGCTGAAAATTTTAATTTAGTCCTTCAAAAGAGTAATTGAGTTGTGTTCCATGCAATTTGTGATCATTTCATTCCAAAAGAGACTTTACAGAATGACCAGACTTATATCTCCCCCCAGGTGGTACATGCATCTGAGTGAAACATTTCGATGTCGATGGAGAAAAGACACGTAAACAAAGATAAATTATCGTTTTGATAAAAAAATTGTAGCTCAAAACATGAAAACGCATTTTTAATTGAAACATATTATTGAGACACGTTCACTGGCCGCATCAGGTGCCTGCAATTCTTAAAATTGGATCAGGTGGCGGCGGCATGTTTGAAATGCCTGCGACGAGACCAAGGAGGCTGTTGGGCCTGATGCAGAGATTGAATGGCACTACTTACCGGCATAAAATGCTGTGGTACAAAGTATTTGACCTACAAAGATCGAATTGTTAAATATGACTTTTGAAAGTGTTTGAGGTGCCTGCCTTCTTCAATGAACATTTCCAAATACGTGACAGGTGCTAATGAAGAAGTATTACTATAAGAATAACAATATTAAACGAGTATTGTTAGGCACAATAACAAAAGCATCTTTAGATTGCTATACAGCATTCGGGCGAATGATCGACGGCAGACCACAGAGTAATTACGTGGGAGAAAGTAAGGCCTGGATTGCGAATCGTGATCGATATCTGAATCTTGGTAATGATGTTCAATCATCACAGTTACATACCATCAAGCTGTGGTATCATGATGCTGATATGTTGCCTAGAAGGCAATTCGTCAATTAAAATGTAAGTACTCAGAGAGACGAAAGTGATGCTGACGTTGATTATAAAGAACCTATTTATGGTGGACACGACAAATGAAAAAGTTAGTTGCAATGACAGAGATACTTTAGGAGTGTGTGCGAAGTTTGCTATGCCCTAACCTTATAACAACGTTTCTACAAAGGAGTCGGCTACCTAATTTGACAAGGGCACTGGTCTTTTATTTACAAAGAGCGACTGCAACTGACCTCTGCAAACCCAAGGGTAAACTAGCAGATCGGATTAAGTTTTGCCAGACTACCCAGGCCAATTTGACTGTCGGAGTAGATACAATGTATAAATATGATAGATAGTACGACTAAAAAGATTTTTGCACGAGTAAACAGACTATTTTCATTCGGTATCGGCACCTATTTACTGTGGTATCGGGGTGCGATTTTAGCGGAAGCAAGCGGAAGAAAGAAGTGCATGAAAGCATGGAAGTTGCTCCATCGACTTCGTGGCTTTTAAATAAAGAGAAGAATAAATAAAAATTATTGATATATATTAATTAATTATTAAGAATTCTTAAAAAAAAACCTCAACCTAAAATTAATTCATAAAAACTCCACGTATTTCATCAAAAGTCTCAACTTGAATCACTAAGCGAAACGAAGTGCATGTGCAGAGTGCATCACCGTTGCGCTGCGCAAACGCACCTGTGCACTCAACACTTCTTCGCCACGCTACAGCGCGCATGGTAGAGGACATATGGGTGCGTACGAGTCATGTAGAGTTAACACTACGTGCTTGTGAATATAAAGCTAAACACCAATTCTAGCAAAAATCAATTATTTCATACATTTTGCTGTCGAGCCAAGCCAGGTCGAGTAAAATTATTCTGAACACGTAAATTGCGCTCAAAAACGTTGTGCAAAAATAGTGCTCTCGTGGGTAGCCATGTGCAGTGGGGAGACTTTGTTGTTAACCACAAAGTTGCTTGGTCAGACAGGACCCGTATGGACGACGGCTAGTGACATAAGATGTAGAGCGTTTCTTTGCTTTGGAAGGCACTTTAAATCATAGAAACGAATACAAGAAGACGTTAAGTACAAAATCTAGGTAGGGTACATTGTGCGCCTCCACCATTTGGTGTCCATTTCGCTAGTTGACATGTAGTGATTTTATTTTGTGCACATCACACGTAGACCAATGTGTGCCATTTGGTCTCAGTTACTATCGAAGATGCTGATTTTTAACCCATGTTATAAGCAATTTGGCAGTTTGAAAGGCCTAGTTAGGCTACCATTGGTCTGAAGATATCTACAAAATTGACCTGGGGTCTATATAACGTGCTATTAAATTTAGAGATGACGAAAGCGAACTCCATAAAATGTATGGGATGAGATGGGGTGACATAATATGGACGCCAAATGGATGCAGTGCAGATCGCAAAATTTTTGGCCGAGAAAATATGATGAAGGCTAATAAAAATTGCAAGTGGTACGTGGTTTTGAAGGTGGTAGAGGTTTTATGCAATCTGTCTGGGGAAGTACCACCCCCTTGCCTATTTCTGCCTTATAGCAGGAGTCCTTACACTGTTGTGTTTCAGTTTGAAAGGCAAGGGAGCTAGTGAAATTACCGGCACATGAGACATACCCTCATGTCCTCTGCCAACAAAGAATTTTTTTTTTTACTACTTATCTCGGTTTTCAGGGTTGGCAATCAAAAGTATACACTAATAATAAAGTAGGGGCTATGGGCGATGGACACCTCTTCCCATCAGGTGACCCACCTGCTCATTTGCTCACTGGTGGTATAAAATCCCTGGTCTGCTGTATCTTTGATATGGCCGTAAGGTTAACATGGAGAAGTATTTATTCACCCACGTCCACTCACCCCACCTTCCCCCTTACCGACCCTCCCCTCTTCATCTACCCTCCCAACCCGCCTCCTCACACCCCCTTCATTCCCCCCTCACCTTCTCACCCCCCTGCCATCACATTATGACTCATCTAAAGCTCGATGTAGTACCAATTATTGCCGCTAGAGAGCCAATATTCACTTTGCACGAAATGACCCCCCAAACGAAAGCATAGACGTATGATATCCTCGTCAAAAAAAACTTGACTCTCCGTCATCATCATCATCATATCGTTTGGATTGCAAGGACGATGACCGACCTCACAAACCCTGGTGTCAGAGCTGTTGAGCCGCCAAAGGCCTCTGAAATCGCTCATTAACGACTACATACGTAGATACTAGTCGGGATCAACGGCTTAACGTGCCTTGCAAAGCACGGATAACTTTTCGGAAATTTAAATTATTCTTCCTGCAATGTCCTAACCAAACTGGGGAGGTCGCACAAAGAGATTTTCTTTGACAGTGTCCCCAATGGGAATCCAACCCAGAACCTCCGGATCGAGAGCCGAGTGCTCTAACCACTAGACGACGGAGGCTGATAACTCTCCGTAAATCCACTCCATGAACCAGTTCACAGCCAAATAATACACTCTCGTTTTCTCCGCGAACCGGACCACCATTAATTATTAACCTTGGCATTAGAAGAATGCTAATCAACCTTTTTGGTCCAAAATGCAATAAAGTCAACAACCGGCTCCAAATACTGGGTGTTTTTCTGCTCGTATTTTGACAAGTAGGTTTGTTAATGCGATACTGAATCCCAAAAAAACAGGTTTGTTGAGTATTATAATTGTACAACGTATTCGTGAGCGTTGTACAATTATAGAATCTCTCAGATAAAGGGTTATCTTTTTAGGGATCCGTACACAAAGAGTGCCAGCGGTACTATCCCAACGCTAACTCATCTTAAAAGAGAAAAGCTTAAAGCTGTTTGCACTAAGCACCAGGGTTATCTTTTTAGGGATCCGTACACAAAGAGTGCCAGCGGTACTAAGTCAACGCTAACTCATCTTAAAAGAGAAAAGCTTAAAGCTGTTTGCACTAAACTTAAGAATCGCCCCTTACTTGTTTAGGACACTCCTAGCAATAGTTTGACGGCCCTTAAGCAAGAACTTGGGCGATTCTTAAGTTTAGTGCAAACGGCCCTTGAACCATACCATATCTATTTGACTGAAACTTTTTATTTCCGATGCCGAACACCAAAACGTGCGAGCCCTCGGTGCGAGAGTCCCACTTACACTTTGTTGGATTTTAGGGTCTCGAAGTCAACAAGGAACTCATTTAGTTTCGTCACGTCCGTCTGTCTGTCAGTCCAAGGCTTAGCTCATCATAACATCCCATGAAACGTCCACTACAAGACAGAGAGCACCCTCCAAATTCTAGCTTTTGCTGGAAGATGTAACATACAAAGGAGAATGCTGCTGCCCATATACTCCTTAGTCGCCTCTTACGACACCTACGGGTATGTATGGGTTGGCACTATTCTTCACAAGGTTTAGCTCAGAGACCCTTAGCTGAAAGCTGTAATTTTATTAATCATACCAACAAAGTGGTAAAATACAATCGAAAAAAATAATTATTTTAAAGTACCTTCCCTACACGTGTGAAGTGACGTTAGATAAGCCACGATCACACCTAGCTGCATTCAAAGACTAATTCGGCATAAATTGCTCGTTGAAGTAAGGATATTGCAATTAACATAACCAAGTCTCCCAGCAATGTATGCCGAGTAGATTTGTGAACTAGCATTCTACTTTTTAAATTAAGTGAGTTTATATCTGCTACATAATCTGTGAACATTGTAGTTGGCTGTGTATAGACTTAAGTCTCTTTGTTCTTAATTCTTAAAGTAAGCCTTTGTACACTGCTGTTATTTGTTCCAAATAAATAAAATAAATTAGTCTTTGAATTCAGCTAGGTGTGATCGTGGCTTAAGCCTCTGTACAAGTTCCTCAAGTAAGGCCATCGTAATAGGTCTATTTTGACAGCTGTCAAACGTATGAAAAATTACAACCTGCGAGGAAGAATGAACCCTGTGTGTTGGTGATAAGAAAACGTCAAAACGGACTTTTTACATTGGGTCTACTTTGGTTCCGTCTTATTTTCCCACGCGTATACGACTGAAAACACCCTGTATATTACTTTTCTTCGATAATCTTCGGATCATCGCATACGTTGACCTTTTTGATTTCCATTTTACGGCACCCATCGATTTCTAACGCGATCTTAAGAGTTAGTAGGTACAGATTATGTAGGTCATATGAACCGGTTTTGGACACCGAACGAAATCGAAATTTCCAGCAATTTTCAATTTTGTTTGACTGGTTTTTTTTCTGTGACCTACAATAAACACTTGCAGGTTTTTGAGAATAAGGTCGATTTCGGCGTCGCGTATAAGCTCATACTCAAACGTCATTCATTCATTCATTCATACCTTACCGAATCCAAAATTAGTCGTATATTTTTTCCGTCACATATTTTCTAGGATTCCGTACCCAAATGGTGAAAAACGATACCCTATTGATATGCCTCCGATGTCTGTCTGTCTGTGAGCGGACTGTATCTCATTAGTCGTATATTTTTTCCGTCACATATTTTCTAGGATTCCGTACCCAAATGGTAAAAAACGATACCCTATTGATATGCCTCCGATGTCTGTCTGTCTGTGAGCGGGCTGTATCTCATTAGTCGTATATTTTTTCCGTCACATATTTTCTAGGATTCCGTACCCAAATGGTAAAAAACGATACCCTATTGATATGCCTCCGATGTCTGTCTGTCTGCCAGCGGGCTGTATCTCATTAGTCGTATATTTTTTCCGTCACATATTTTCTAGGATTCCGTACCCAAATGGTGAAAAACGATACCCTATTGATATGCCTCCGATGTCTGTCTGTCTGTGAGCGGGCTGTATCTCATTGACCGTAATAGGTAGCCAGTTGAAATTTTCATAGATTAAGGCTAGGCCTCCCTGAATAGCCTCTAGACTGAATAACTTCGCAAATATTTATCTTAGAAGAAAAAAAAAAACGTAGTATTATACAAGATGTAAGAAGTGATGTGGTCGAGATAGAATTTTAATTTAATTAGTAAAAACCGACTCGTTTGATGATGGATGGCTTCATATAGACCATTCAAAACGTGTTGAAATAGTTTATAACAACCCGAAAGATGAACCATGTACGAGTAAATCTATCCACAAAACTGATCAACTTTTCCCATTGAACATAGGTCGAAAAATGAAAAATATTCTTTCGACTTCCCATAGAAACAGCATTAGGTATCTAATAGCGCGTTATGTACGGTCAACCGCAAGTCAGTGGAAAAAATTGCAACTCTATTACCATGCCATAAGTTCCAAAGTATTTCTACTGACGTGCTGTTATGTGTACAAGTATCATCATCTTCAAAATGAAGTTAGGAGGTCAGCCAGCAGTCAGTATACTCCGCACGGTGTTGAGCCACCATCTTGTAAGGGTTTTTGCAGATTTCATAAAAACTGCTACTTAGAGAGATTTTCATATGTTTCCTGTAATATTTACATAAGCCTTTATTCACTATAATTAATTCAGATTTTTCGTTTAGCAATTTTCGGAGATAATTATTATGGTATCTTTTCAAATATTTTTCAAATATTTTTTAGAATATGACGTGATTACACATTGGCTATAGTCCTAGATGGCTGTAAAGAATGGCTGTAAAGGCTTACTCTTCAACTACAATCACTCATCATCTTATCCAACACATTGCGTCTCATCTCACTGTAGTCAACCTTGCGTATTTCTCCTGATATAGCTCATATCAGACACACATTTTGATCTAATGGCCATCTCAAGTCAGGACCTTGCAATAAAATTAGCAAGTATATTTAAAAAGTATTCCAGTAGTTGCTGAGATAAACAGGTGTGGTGTGACAGACAGACAGAATAACTGCTGCCTGTATATCGAAGTTGCACCATAAGGGTTCCGTTTTTGCCATTTTAGTTCGGAACCCTAAAAACACCTTATAATAGGTACTGTTAAAAACAGTGCGTGAAAATGTAGTTAATACGTGATAAATTCACGATCATAAAGTGTAAGACACAAAAAGACAAATGAGAATGAAGTTTGATTAAAAAGATAAAATGAAAAGATCACCATCAAAGATAACAAAACAAAAGAGATAAGTTTTACTTCCTTAACGATAACCTACCTTAGTTACGTGGCCTATCACGATGCACTCAATGATGATCTTTGAAATTAAACGACTATAGGTGTTAAAATGCATTCATCATCATCATAACATCTCATGCAACGGCCACTGCAGGACAGGGAGCTCCCTCCAGAACTCCAGTCTCCAGTAAAAATGCGTAGTACTTTGGAGGGATGTAAGACGCTACGATTTACAGAAAGATACTGCTGCCCATCCTCCGGTTCGTAAGCTATTAGTCGCCTCTTACGACGCCAACGAGTAGAGATGAGTTTATACTATTCTTTGACGGTACCACAAAGACGAAAAAATATCCCTGGTTGGCTGTATCCTCAATTCGGCCGTAAGTTTTACGTGGATACGTCTATGTAGGCACGTCGACCCCAACCCCTTACCCCCCCCCCCCCCTTCCCACATCGTCTGACTTATCTAAAATCTTATCTATATCCACTTTTCACCTCCCCACACGAAAGCATAGACGTTTTGTTCGACGTCAAAAAAATTGCATTGACGTGATAAAATTTGAGGATTTGGAAAAACATGGATTCGACGAATGTCGTTGCTTTATTTTATTTTCTTTGGGAAGCTAAGAGCTAAATTAGATCTTTCGTCACAATGTGTTGCTGGCGATGTATGCGTTACGAATCAATGGGTCATATCATAGGGAGCCTGGACAGACTCTCAGAGAGTGATTCGTCGAACCTTCCGTTATTTTGGTTACTTTATAAAAGAATTGCACCATCCCAAGCAAGATACATCATGTATGGTCGAAGACCGACGACGCGTTGGATGGTCTAAATTACTAGCGCCCTAAATTGTCCTTCCAAGATGTCATCCCACTAGACGTGCAAGTACCCTGGCCAATTAACAAAATAATTGTATTCTCTCGATGAACCAATGACCAACGGGGCATAAAGATTGTAGAGCGGCGACCACGAACGTGCCAGGTGGGCAGGCCGATCTAGTCAAGGGTGCAGGAAGCCACAGGGTGCAGCAGCGCCGGACCGGTTGTAGTGAAGCTCGTTAGTCCAGGCTTTTGTCCTGTCTAGCAGTGGACGTCTTTCGGCTGATACATTACTGATGAAACAGTTGCCTGTATTTTGGAAGGCAGACTTATTTATTTGTTAAAACTTACAAGTACATTCTTGTTATTATAGACGTTCAAAAAGCGTGATTCTCCTTTCTATATCTTGTAATTTTCTACTTTGCGAAGGAAGTATTACAACAATTTCATGCATTCGTTCAATAATTAAACTTTAATGCCTGTTTTTGCGGTATGTAGTTACTGGCAGTCCATCCTCTAGTGACTATAATAACTTGTTAGAGAAAGCTGACTTTCGACGCTAGTGTACATAGGAAAACGTATCATAAACGCACCTGATAGTGTTTGTTGCATAAACTTGTAAAATGGTTAGGTATTGAGATTTAATTCGTTTAATTGAGATTCATCTACATGAGCTTATTCCGCCATCCCCTTTCTACTGTCAAGAGTCCAGGCACCCCGCAGGTTATCATTATCACCCCCACATGACCAAGCCATCCTTTCACAGTTTTAGTCACTACATCTTTATTTAAGCCACAACGTCCTCTTATCACACTATTTCTAATCCTGTCACTGAATTTCACACCAATCTTACGTGTTCACGTAATTTATTTAATTTGAAATTCACGTAATTTAGATTAGCTAGAGAAGTCATAACTATTCTTTCTTCATATTCGTAGAATCAACAGCTGAACTTTCAACTCCGAATACTTTATTTCATTCAACTAAATTAACCCTATTTCCTAAGAATTGCACGCTCAATTCTTAACGGTTTTGTTTACTCAGTTTTGCCGGCAATACCGGCATATTATACAAGCAACTGGAACTTAGAAGTTAGATAATGACAGTTAATGTAATGCCAGTAATCACTGGCCTAAAGACAGTTTTGTCGTTCCTATTACACATGTTAAGCAATGGCTACTGACCGGGTCATATAGGTAATACATTTGTGACCGACTTTGAGCCTATCTCCTTCAAGATGACCAGACAAGGTGTAACAGAAATATATATAAACAGAAAGGATAAACTAACGCGATGGGTGCAAAAACGCATTTAAAAGTAGCGACAATGCGACACTCTTGCGGAACTTTCTGACGCAGAGAGTTCCGCTCATTGCGCTCGCGTAATATCCTTCGGGATACTGGAAAATTTTGAAATATGACCCCTATGTCAATTTCCTGCTGTTGTCTACTTGGCAGACATTTAAGTCGCGGATCTTTCCGTTTCGGAATTTCTGCAGGTGTTTCGCTACACTAACACTGAACAACTTTTCCCAAGAATCATATATAGGGCAAAATGCACTGTCAGTTGATACAGTTTCTAAGGGTATACCTAGTAATCTTTTGGTTTCCGTATGGTCCTAAGGAAAAGTTGTTCAGTTTCACTCACATCCTTCCTCCTACCCTTTTTGTTATACCTACGTCAAAATTTTGTTCGTAAAAGACAAGGAAGGGTCGAAATATGTAAAATTAATAATTTGGCGTAATTCATACAGTTTTAGAGAGAAGTCGTAATAATGTTCCGGAACGTTGTTCAGTTTGATGCGCTCATTTGATATACTTTAATTTTGTTATCGTTTTATTACACGTTGATAATGAAATATTATTGGACGCACCCAGTGGTTCCTTGATTGAGTCCATAGCAGTCGTTGATGCCTGCGAGCACGCCAACGACTCCAGCCACGACGGCGATGCAACCTGCCCAAAGGCCAGCGCCAACCCTCGACAGCGCTGCCCCTTTCACCACAGCCAACGCTCCACCACCCACCAACAACGCTCCCAAAACCACCTGCGCCAACCCTAACCAAACCACAAGTCTTCTCCTCGGTCTTTTACTGGCATCACTACCCGCCTCAACACTTTTCACACTTTTAACAGACTTAATCTTTGTCACTTTTGTGCATATCAACTGTTCGGTGGAATCTTCTGATTTTAAACTGGAGACAGTGGCGGTTGCCGCGCGCGTTTCGCCTCGTCTTTCGATGTCGTTCGTCATCGCGCAACATCACTCGCGTTCGTGCTCCGAGCCGCATGCGCACTGACTGTCCGCGTCTCTGAACGCGCATTGCACGACAGGTGAAAGTCTCGATAATCGTATTTGTAGAGGAAATGTTCGAGTTGATAGTCTCTCTGGCCCTTATGAAATCCTATTAGATGTTCGACTTGAGCTGGTTCGCTTGTTGAACGTGCTAAATATGTGCAAGATGTTGCAGAAAATCGTCTATTACTTTGTTGTTTTGGTTTGTTTTTCTTTCACGATATAGTTAATGAGGAGGACGATGAAGATGGTTGGAGGGTGATATAGGCTACGTTTATCTCTTAAAATGCTTATAAAAAGGTTGCGATTGCACCAAATATAAGTATCGACAGCGCAACGTAACACGACGGTTTGTGGGACATACTCGTACATACATAATATCACGCCTTGTTCCCGTCGGGGTAGGCAGAGACTACAGTTCTCCACCTGCTACGATCTTGACATACTTCCCTTGCTTTCTACAAAAATTCGAGTTTACCATAATGATCTTGAGGGGTTCAATTTGATAATAATAAAAATAATAAAATTTATTCCAAAAACTTGTACAACAACAACATATTTTAACATTCAGTAATATAAGTATTTATTACAATTTTATTGATTGTACAGTGGGCAGAAAGATGTCAGGACATCATTCAACTCCTAAACTAGGAACTAACCTGTATTATAGGAACTGATTAATGTACCTCCTCTAATATGTCATTACCACAATCAAAATTTTAGAAATAAGAGGTGAACAGATGAGTGCAAGGAAGGTTGTACAGAAAGAAAGTTAAACAATTTGGGCAGATAGGTACGTAAAATTAGCATGCATAAAACATGATGACCTAAATACGTTTACTTTTAAAAAAATTCTGTAATTTTTCTGTTTCCTTTTGTAATCTTTTGGATATTTGTATCGAATGTTGACTGCTCTACATTTCATTTCAGTCAATCCGCCAGTACCTATTAAAATTGGGACCTTCCCATTCAACTTTTGAAAGTTTATTCATCATATTTCATAACATTCCGAAGTCCATTGCTGATATGGAGCTCCTTTCAGAATTTTACAGTTGGTGTATTTTGGAAGGGTTTATAGCGCCTTTCAGGGTTTATAACCAACCCATCTATACCCGAGGGTGTCGTAAGAAGCGACAAAGGGTTCATGAACCGGTGGACGGGCAGCAGCATCTTTCAGTGTATATTACAAACTTACTGCGGTTACCACAGCAGTCTCCAGTCGCAACGTTTGCAAGCGTGGTAACTATGGTTATTCCCCTCCAAAGTACCACGAGTTTTTGCTGGAGTTCTGGAGGGAGCTCCCTGTCCTGCAGTGGACGTTTCTTGGGATATGACGATGATTATTACCATAGCTTGTTAGCTTTAAGGATTTTTGTGCTAATGGTGGACATTTTTTATTTGTACTAATGGTGGACATGTTTTTTATGTAAAAAGTGAGCAAGCGAGCTTGCAGGCCACCTGATGATAAGTGGTCACCACCGCCCATAGCGTCCACTGACTTATTAGTAGCATAATTGACACTAACAAGACAGCAAAGCGCGTTGCCCGCCCTGAGAACTAAGATGGTTTGTCTCATGTGCCAGTAATTTCACTGGCTCCCTTGTCCTTCAAACAGTGCAAACATTCAGTTCATATAACCGAGTTCGTATAACATGAATCTATTCGCGAGTGAATAGGCTTCTTCTGGGCAAGCTCGTTCCATCGTTGACCTCATCTCTGTCCTCAACACTAGATCGAGGTCAAGAGTAAGCCCATTGTCAATAAAAAAAACTGCTGCTTTACGGCAGATAAAAGCAAGGGGGGTTTCTTCTCAACTTCTCCAGACGCATTTGCACATAAGCCCTACCACCTTCATGACATACTCGTATAACGAAGTGGCAAATCCATAAATGGTCTCCTTTAGAACTCCAAAAGTCGTCGAATCCAGAACTGGTTATATTTAGAAGAAGTCATATTAAGAAATGGTCGCTGACCGCCTTTCTTGACTTTTTAAATTTTTTAAATCTCAAAATCACTCGAATGTCATTCGGTACTAGTTATTCAAAAACCGGCCAAGTGCGAGTCGGACTCGCGCACTGAGGGTTCCGTACCACCACATAAACATAATTGTATTAGTTGAAATTTCAGTAAGTTAATGTGCTAGATTTTTTGAGTCCGACACGCGCTTGACCAAATTTTATTATTTGTTGTTATTTTATAGCCTATGCCCTATAAACATACCAATTTTCAAGTTTGTAAGTGTTCCCGTTTTTAAATAGAACTAAAACAAAAATCGCCTCAGCAACCATCCAACTTGACCCCTCTCTTATATGAATGTTCTTGAAACAGGAGCTCACTACAATTGGTTACCATTAGTTGTGAGAAAAGTTGTAATATTTAATGATTTCAGACTTTTCCCATTATTTGTACCGTGAGACCTAGCTTCTTGCCAAATTTCATAATTTTAGGTCAACGGGAAGTACCCTGTAGGTTTTTCATTTTTGAATAAATGTATGGAGATGAGGACATAAAATGCCATAACTTTTGATTGCGTCGTTGTAAAAAATTGAAATTTTCAGATCTTGTGTGGTTCATGGATCCTAATATATGGTATTAATTTCAATCTGATACCGTAACCCGTTCGTGAGATAAAGGGTCTTGACAGACAGACAGGCAGACAGACAGATAGACAGACAGACAGACGGACAACAAAGTGATCCTATAAGGGCTACGTTTTTTTCTTTTGAGGTACGGAACCCTAAAAATTGGACGCCTGGTAATTTCCTTAGCCGACAAAACACATATAAATCTGAAATCATTAAAACATTAGTCTACATGAGGAACTATAGCTCGTTTGCAAGATGCGGAGAAAGCGGGCGCGACCATAAGAACCGCAGCGCGACGTGCAATGCACGCGCAGCTCGCTGTTTCCGATAGTCCGAGCCGACGCGACGGGATGTAGGTAATGTATTGTAATAACCCTACTTTAAAAAAAAAATCAAATCTTTATTCCAAAAAAATACTACAGTTATTATTATTACAAATTCCGCAAACTGTATAACAGTTTGTTGGCAGAAATTGGCTCCCAATTTTATACTGTTACATATTAATAATTGTTACATGCAAAATAGTAGATTAGTAGCCAAGGGCTGTAAGGCATCAATTGCAGCCCCAGATATATAGGCGCGCGAGCGCAGCGAGGGCGCCTATAGTTCGAGGGTGCAATTGATGCTTACACCCGAGCTAACTACTCTGCCTTGCATCTCGATTGTGAGGTAAGTAGGTCCTTATTACCACTAAATTGTAGGTGACCAATTAGCGCTATAGGGTAATAATGTAGCTAGAAAAGCCCTAGGGCTAGAGCGCTAATTGATCACCTACAAGCCCCATTTGGGGGCCATAAGGACCTACTTACCGAATGTAATATGAAACGGCAGTTTTACATCCAGCCCGTTCAGAATAATCTCCTAGACTAGATCATAGTTAAGTAAGTATATTTAATTTTTAATTTATACCTAAAACTTGTATCAATTTGGTCACACGAGTCGCCATTAGTTCCCTTATATGACTTCCACGAAAACAGCTGAGTTGGTACACACAGGCGCACCATAAGAGGGTCTCTGGTTTCGGGTGTTTGTAGTGTAGCGCGGATTCAGCTTATACTGGTTTTGTTTCTCCGAGCTTGCCGCCGTGCGTACTATACTTAGCCGGCACCTCATGGACTATGTGTAACGACCGCTATCTAGCCGATATCGACGGCTAAACGTGCATCCTAAAGCACGAAAAACGCTCTTGTTATTAGACCACATGCAGCAAAGTGTGCATGTATAAAATTTAATTTCAAACAAGCAGAATTTTCTTACGTCGCATTTCAAAATCATATTCTCATTAAGGTAAGAACCTAAATTCCTCATGCTAAAATGACTTCCTTACATAATATTCGGCGCACACGCCTTTGGTGGCTTTAATAGCAATTGCATAACGTGATGTTCAGGCGCACGTGACGGTTGCGTGTCGCATACGCAGCCAAGATAGATAGAACCACATTTTAAGTGCTCTCTTAGTGTCTCTGTCTTAGAAACTGAACAACTTTTCTCAAGGAACATAAAATAAAGTCCAAATAAGAAAAAAAAATCACCTTCGATACAAAATGCGCTCTCAGCTGATGAAGTTTCTATGGGAAGTTGTTTTTTTTTAGGGTTCCGTATCCAAAGGGTGAAAAACGGGACCCTCTTGATATGCCTCCAATATCCATCCGTCCGTCTGTTGGGCTGTATTTCATGAACCGTAATAGGAAGACAGTTAAATTTTTACAGATTATGTATATCTGTTGTCGCTATAACAAAAAATAAGAAAAATTAAAATTTCAGGGGGGACTTCCGTGTTTTTAGGCGATATTTGATAGATTTTTTGTTTATAGCTCTATCGTAAAAACGGTAACACTTACAAGCGTGCATAAATAAACTTTAGAATAACAACAAATAATTAAAACTGGTCAAGTGCGAGTCAGACTCACGTGCATTTAATAGACTGACTAAGGCGGTATTTTTGGTGGTACGGAACCCTCGGTGCGCGAGTCCGACTTGCACTTGGCCGGTTTTTTACACATATTTCGTTCCTCAAAGTAGATCCAGTGTGTTCAATTATTTAAATTTTTTTTTGGTGAAACTATTTTATTTTGATTTAATTTTTACTTACATAGTTCTAAGTCGCTATGGATTTGGTCTCAAATAAAGAATTTGAATTTCGACCATGTTCATAGAAAAAGTTGTTCATTTCATGGGTAAGTTTACATCATGTACCTCATTTTTCATCATAACTTGAAAACCAAGAGTCGTACAGAAATACTAAAATCTATTTTAGAATGCTCAACTAATAGTTGACAGGCCCGTTGGTGTGGTTGACAGGCCCGTTGGTGTAGTGAGTCTGCCTTTCACGCCGTGGGCCGCGGGTTCGATCCCAGGCAGGGCAAACATTCAATGAAAAACGTAAGTACCATAGCAATTGGAAAAACAATCTAACTCTGGTATACCTCAGAAATTATATTATAAAGATATTACTTCTAGTGATGGAGTTACAATTTGTAATTTATTTAACAGACTATATAATGTTTAACAGTTATTTTCACTCCGTTTTTATTGAACCAGCTGATTCCACTTCAAGTCCAACAAATAATCATGATGAATCGAACACGCTTTTAGATGTCAGTAGTATAAGTATAGACGAAGAAATTGTAGAAAAGGAATTAAAGACTATTAAGAGCGCGTAAAAAGCCAGGAAAAAATCCGATTTCACCCGCGCGTCTTGCATATATTTTAATCAATCTATCTGCACTGGAACCTTTCCTAGGTTATGGAAAAAGTCCATAATTACTCCCATTCCCAAAAATGACAGAAAAGACGACATAACGCAATACCGACCTATCTCTAAATTATGTGTTCTGGGTAAAATATTAGAAAAAATAGTGACTATCCAGTTGACATTTGCTCTCCGTAATTATATTATACCCAATCAGCATGGCTTTTTTCGAGGTAGATCCGTTGAAACTAATTTGGTGTCCTTCACTGATTTTCTACTAGAAGCCATGGACAAAAACCTACAGATAGACGTCATGTATTCTGACTTCTCTAAAGCCTTCGATAAAATCAATCACGATCTGCTTTTGGACAAGCTTTGGAGAGCCGGAATACATGGCGATCTGTTACGTTGGATCAAGTCCTACTTTAGCAATTGGTCTCAAGCCGTTTCGGTTCGAGAATTCATGTCAGAATTTCAATCTGTACCCTCTGGGGTCCTACAAGGGTCCCACTGGGGTCCATTGTTATTCACGCTCTACATTAATGATATACCTAGATGTATCACTCACGTCAATATTCTTCTCTACGCTGACGATGCAAAAATCTTGAATATGATTAGAAATGAATCTGACTGCATCTCGCTCTAAAGTGACATTACGGCTTTAGCAGAATATTGTTCAAAAAATCAACTTTATCTAAACTGTGATGAATGTTTCACTATTAGCTATACACGTAAAAGAAATTCATTAATGTACGATTACAAACTAAATTACTGTTCTTTATCACGAGTTAAAAAAATTCGAGACCTCGGAATCATACTAGATGACAAACTGTCTTTTAAAGATCACTATGACCACATAGTACAAAAAGACAACTAGGCTTTCTGTTGCGTACATGTAAGTCCTTTAAAAAAGATATAACCTACAAAATTCTTTATTTCAGTTTAGTTCGATCAGTGCTGGACTTCGGTTCTGTAATCTGGAATCCTTTTTATAAATGTCATAAAAATCGTATCGAGAGAATACAAAAAATATTTTTGAGGACTCTGGAATACAGAATCGGCTCCGAGCGCATATCGTATACAGATTCACTATTAAAACATAAAATGTTACCTTTGAACCTAAGGCGACAACAGTGCGATCTTATGTTCCTATATAAAATTATAAATGGTGTTATCGATTCCCCTGGCCTTTTACAGAAGATTGATTTTAAAGTTCCTATTAAAAGTGTTCGCAGAAGTAACTTTCTGTTTACTGCTGCTACTATTTCTAAGTCAAACTATACTTCAAATGCATTTTTCCATCGCTGTCTTGCACTTTATAACAAAGAAATGTCCCACATAGATCCCTTTCACATGAATATATTGAAATTTAAAAACAGTCTCATTAGCCACCTAAACTCCCAAATAAAGCACCCAAAAATAATTAGCATTACACCAAATTCTATATCCTAAGTTTAATGATAAGTTTTCTACCTATTTGCCTATTCGTCAGTTTATAATTAGAGTCATATATTTCTTACTATGCTTAATTATTAAGTTATTCTTATTGATATCCGCACGTCACTCTCTCTGTTTTGATATCCTTATAATATGTTAAGAACGCACTTCTGGGCACTCAAGGTTTTTCTTTAACTCATAAGAAATTGTATAAATATTTATGTACACAACTGTTTGTTGCCAAAAAAAAAAGTGTTTGTTCTGTGTCTGGGTGTTATTTATCTATTTATTTACGTATATCAGTTTCTGATACCCATAGTACAGGGTTTGCCTAGTTTGGGATCAGATGACCTTGTGTGAAATGTCCCCAATTAATTTTTTTTATTTTAAAGTACATTATTGCAACGGTCGAAAAAAAAGGTGGTTGCTGAGCAGAGGTGCTGCCACTTTGAAAAATAAATTTCGGCCGTTTAGCTTATTGATGCTGACGCCACTGCTGCTTCCAGAAGTAACCGATGAAGTTGAAACTTGTGCCGGCGCCGGTGACACCGATGAGGGGAATAAAGTTTTTACTGCTTCGCTCTCCATAGCACTCGTTTTTTATTTGCGCGATTTTTTAAGCGTTTTAGGTGCACATAACCTATTTAATACGGCTTCGAGGACAAAAAAGTAAAAACATAGTTGATACCATGAAGGAAAAAAAAATTACGCGCCCAGATGGAGTAGTAATCAAAACGTACTATGAGTGCCGGCCATAGAATATATGAAACAGAGTAGAAAGGATGTCCCTCAACACAGAATCCTCAACACAGATAAAGAAAAAAATTATGGCGAAATTAACATGCATTTTTAACATACTTCTACAAGGTAAACCAGACCAAAGTGATTATGGTTTGAGACGACTATTTGTTGACTATTTTTTGACATCAGTATCAAACAGAAAAACCTAAACGTTCTGCAGTGATCTGCGTCCTTGAAATGCTATGCACAGAATCCTCAGCAAGCTACCCCTGTAACTCTGAAATCCTTGAACGACTATTTTCGAGAATTTGGAAGTCAAGACGACTATTTCATGACTATTTTTTTAAATAAAAACCAAGTCGATAGTCCCCACGGTTTGCTTGCATCAGAACTGAGGATTCTGTCTATAGCCTTTGGCTATAATCCTCAGCAAACCATAGCTATAACTCTAGAATTGTAACGCGACTATTTTTTTCCTTATGGTGACTATTTCATGACTATTTTTTGGCATCGTCAAAATAAATTTTTATGCAGTTTTTTTCTCTGAGGATTCTGTGTTGAGGGACATCTACTATCGGGCTAGTATCGATACTGTTGTGGAGGGGTACCATGGAAAAAAGGCGTGAAGTTTATGTTAATGCCTGATCCTTTTATTTTTAAATTTGAATGTCCACCTTAAAACTTCCACAATAGGAATAAATGTCTTGAATAATGAAGACATTGTCGGAACATTTTAGCGTGCTATATTTGTAATTTTTCATGGAAAGTAACAAACAAGTACTCGTACCTACTTAAGGCGTTACCGGGTGCTAGATCAAGTTACTGTTGGACATAGTTTCTACAGGTAAGTTTGTGAACTCAAAATCCTTCTTTTTTGTATTTATTTGCACATATACCGTTCCAGCCCAGCCGAAAGTCCCAGGTTCAAGTTTTGGTAGCAGCAAACATTTGTATGATGAATGTGGATCACTACATAATTAAAAATAAACAAGCATTTTCTCTAAAAACGTCAAAAACATCAGAAAAGCATAACGTGATATTTTTAGGGTTCCGTACCTCAAAAGAAAAAAACGGAACCCTTATAGGATCACTTTGTTGTCCGTCTGTCTGTCTGTCTGTCAAGACCCTTTATCTCACGAACGGGTAAAGGTATCAGGTTAAAATTATTACCATATATTAGGCTCCATGAACCACACAAGATCTGAAAATTTCAATTTTTTTCAACGACGCAATCAAAAGATATGGAATTTTATGTCCTCATCTCCATACATTTATGCAAAAAAGCAAAACCTACAGGGTAGTTCCCGTTGACCTAAAATTATGAAATTTGGCAAGAAGCTAGGTCTCACAGTACAAATAATGGAAAAAGTCTGAAATAATTAAATATTACAACTTTTCTCACAACTAATGGTAACCAATTGTGGTGAGCTCCCGTTTCAAGAACATTCATATAAGAGAGGGGTCAAGTTGGATCGTCGCTGAGGCGATTTTTGTTTTAGTTCTATTTAAAAACGGGAACACTTACAAACTTGAAAATTGGTATGTTTATAGTGCATAAGCTATAAAATAACAACAAATAATAAAATTTGGTCAAGCGCGTGTTGGACTCAAAAAATCTAGCACATTAACTTACTGAAATTTCAACTTATACAATTATGATTATGTGGTGGTACGGAACCCTCGGTGCGTGAGTCCGACTCGCACTTGGCCGGTTTTTTTCATAAGTATCTTTAACTAGCAGCTAGTTACTAGCTGGTGCCCGCAACCTCGTCTGCGCAGAATCTGCGGTCTCACCCGCATTAAATGCATTTTCCCGTGGAAAAAAGTAGCCTATGTGTAATTCCAGGACCTAGTCTATATGTGTGCCCAGTTTCATTAAAATCCATGCAGTAGTTTTTACATGAAAGAGTACCAAACATTGTGACGGTCACGGCCTTATGACCCTGTGATTGGAGTCGAACCCATGTACGAGTATAAGTCGAAATGTACCAGGCCACTCAGAAAGTATTGCGAAAAATAGTTTTTATATATGGGAGACTGGCCGGTCAGAATCTTTTTCGAAAATATGATTACTTGTAAGTAAAAATATGTGTGTTCCATTTTCAAAATTTCCCTCCACATTTTTTGCGAGCCAATTCAAAGTATCGTGTCTTACTGAAAAATGGATCTGCGCCGGGAACATTTTAGAGCTATGATTTTTTACGATTTCAAGTGTCGCCTGAAACCGGATGAATCGTTCGATAGACTTCAAATGGCATTTATGGATGAAGGCCCCTCCAAGGCAACCGTGTATCGTTGGTATAACGAATTTAGGCGCGGTCGACCAACCTTGGGGGATGAAGAAAGAAGCGGTCGCCCTTTGACGGCTATTACGGAAGAAAACGTGCTAGCAGTGAAAAATTTAATCCAAGATAATAGGCGAATTACATATCAGGAGATTCAGCACATATTAAAGATTGGATCGGGAAGCGTTCACGAGATTCTACACGGGCATCTTCGCGTGAGGAGGATAGTATCGCGCTGGGTGCCGCACTACCTCACCGACGCTCAGAAGCAGGCCCGGGTGGAATGGTGCCGTGATATGCTGAACAAATTTGAAGCAGGCTCGTCTCGGCGTGTTTACGACATCGTAACAGGTGATGAGTCCTGGATTTATCAATACGATCCAGAAACCAAGCGCCAGTCGACAGTTTGGGTGTTTCAAAATGAACCAACGCCTACCAAAGTGAAGCGATCTCGAAGCGGGGGGAAGATTTTGATCGCCAGCTTTTTTAATTTGACTGGCCACTTGGCCTCAATTCCCTTACGAGATCAAAGAAGCATCAACGCCGAATGGTATACTACCAAATGTTTACCAGAAGTTTTTTCTGTTGTGAGCAACAAGCGACCAAACACAGGGCTCCGCGGACTACTGCTCCACCACGACAATGCGCCTGCACACACCGCGCTCAAAACGAGGGACTTCCTGGACAGCACACCAGTCAAACTCCTGGGTCACCCTCCTTACAGCCCTGATCTAGCACCGTGTGACTTCTTTTTATTTCCAAAAATAAAAAATCAGCTCAAGGGGATACAATTTTCGTCGCCGGAAGATGCGCTGGCTGCGTTCGAGCAAGCTGTAAACGAGGTGTCTACGGCGGACTGGAAAAAGTGTTTTGAAAACTGGTTCAGACGCATGAATCTTTGTATAGAGGCTGGTGGAGAGTACTTTGAAAAGATTTAATAAAAATATATGTACCTGTAGAACAATTTTTTTTAGTGTCGCAAATATTTCTGAGTGTCCCACGTATTATCTCGATTTGTTCGCCTTAAATTTTGTTGATCGTCATTAATTGGAAGAATACGAATAAATAATTAAACACATTTGTCGGACATCCAACATCGTAACTAGTACATTGCACGATGGTTGAGAAAAAAAAATCGTGAACCAGTGTACTAGTGTTTCAATACAAATACTCGTACCGTAATATTATAATTTATTCTTTGCTGTAGTCTTCTAGTGACGGGTCAGTCTGTCCCAGAATCCAAGGGGATGTTACGTGTAGAACTGTGAAGTGACTTACCGATGTATTTATTCAGCTCGATCTTAGTTATTTGGTTTATTTATTTTGGGAGGATTATCGAGCGCCGAATGACGAGAGTAGCATGTTTTTGCATCAAATTAATGCTTTGTATGGGCGATACATACGGAAAGAGATTTGTAAGAAGCGACAGTTTTTTATTATTCTAGTACACAAATGTGTTATAGGGATGAGTTGGTGCGAAAACAGCTGCCTGTCAGAGAGCGGTGGAGGGATCGGTGTCGCCTCCTCGGCGTTTACTGCAGCTCTGCAGCTCCTGGTGACCTCACAGTGTCTGCTTACCGAGCCATGGCCGAAGCAAGCCCATCTGCAGAGTAAGATCTCATACATCTTAACTGGGACCGATATTTAAAAAATACATCCGATTTCAATTAAAATCTTGGGTTAACACCAGGTTTGTAAGGTTGGTCAAAGGCCTAGCAAAGCAACCCACATGATATGATTATGATTAGTTTATTTATTAAAACATTTATGTTGTGGGATTTTAACGTTATTTTGTTTTTTTTTTATAAATTTGATTTTGGTTTGAAGACGTTCCCGACAATATTTTCTTCATTGGTTTTTAATTAGGTAAGTATGTCTGCTGAATGATATTGGTATTATAATGTAGATGGCAGTTCTGTGGATGTGATCATCGTGGGTTCCGGCTCGGCGGGATCAGCACTGGCGGCGCGTCTAGCCGAGACCAACCTGACTGTGCTGCTGCTGGAAGCTGGGGAAGACCCGCCACTAGAAAGCATTGTGAGTACAAGTTATAATTTTAAGAACTTTCTTACGTATGTCACGGCATCTTTCTTATCTCTCATTTTGTGGTGGCTCATTAAAATTGTTTATCTAATGCATTTTCAGCCCATGACACCGATCAAAGTCACAGAACAAGGACCAACACGAATGGACTTCAGAGGTCTGTGATCATACAAGAAAGATAAGTTAGGTTCGGACGATTTCACGCTAGAGATTGCGACATTCTGTAAAGATGACATTGTGCTATAAGTACTAATACTTAGTGTGACATTTTTCAAACATGACATTATTCGCCGGAAGGTTTTTGACTTTCACATATTTATTAATCTTGTGCCCATAGAACATATTTTGTCAGATTAGTATTTTTACTGGATCCGTAATACTGGATTGTGTGTGAACTCGCTCATACAACTACATACGCTAATAACATATACGTTTAAACGGACCTGTAAAACGGACGTTCTATGTGTACGCGCCCTAAGGTGTGGAAATTAAAAGAAAAGGCCGTCAATTTAATTGCGAGAGAGGTACATATCACTTCGCGATTCAATTTAATGTGATAACGCTGCAAGTGCAAGTGGGATGAGCAAATTTTCGCCCAAAATGACTTGAGGAGGGATTTTTTTTACCCAACTGCCCCAAAACTATATTTTTCCAGTGTATGTATGTAAGTGTGTCGATTTCTTTGTGTCGCTCTGCAGCCTAAACGGCTTGATAGATTTCAACAAGTGAGGTGTCGTTAGATTTGTATTCATTGTGGGAGTGTCATATCATACGGTTAAAAAAATTTGAAACAAAATTACTTCATCGTAAAGCTTATTTACTAACTTACCAATACATTAAATTCTTAACTAAACGAATCTTTTATTAATAAAACTAAAAAGTACTAAATAAAAAAAAAAAATTCAAAAAATTTAATACCAGAATGTGTAGAAAAATATGAACTGAAAAGAGGAAAAAACAAGTTCAATTTTTAAAAGGATTAAACTATAACATAAAATATAGCTTGAATTCTGACAAAAACTATAAAATATATTTGATGTTGAAAAACCACCACCAAACCACCTCCAAACACATAATTTTAGTCCACCCCGGTTTGTCCCCGCCTGCAATACCCCATGAACTTCAAGTTATATTTATGTTATAGTTATATCTTTTTAAAAAATTGAACTTTATTTTTCCTTTTCAGTTCAAATTTTCTTAAACAGTTAGGTATTTGGTTTTTTGAAATATTTTTTTCACTGTGTTTATTATTTACTATTGCCGTGACTGTTTATATGCTCAGTATTGGAGATGAAAATGATATTATATTTTCGGTACTTTTTTCTGAGAATAACACAGCCAAGTTTATGGGTAAAAACTACATTACAGAATATATAAAGTTTTGATATTGTTTCAGGTGCCGGTGTTCAGGACTGCAATGCTGAGAAGCCCTTACGACTGGAACTACACAACCGTGAACGATCATTACTCCAGTCAGGAACTGGCACACCAACGACAGCGGCTGCGATTAGGAAGAGTGCTCGGAGGCACCGGCTCTATCAACCTCAACATCTACGCCCGAGGGTTTCCCGCAGACTTTGATGAGTGGGCGCATGAAGTTGGAGATCCCACTTGGAGCTGGGACAACGTCCTCCCATATTTCAAGAAAACTGAAAAGCTAAACGACAAGATAGTACTTAATCATCCACCCTCACTCAAATACCATGGAACTGAAGGCGAGATTGAAGTTGCAAGCTTAGAAAAACTCCACCCTGACACGATTAAACTAATGAACGAATACAAGGAATTGGGATTCAAAATTGTCAAAGACCGAAATAACCCCGAAGAGATAGGCGTTTACCACATGACTTTAACTATCAAGGACGGCAAAAGACAGAGCTCATTGTCTGCTATGCTCAATAAAGTAGCTGATCGAGAAAACCTGTATGTAATGAAAAACGCATTCGTTACTAAAGTCCTAACCAAAGACAAGGCAGCGTACGGGGTAAAAGTATTGACAGATAATGAAGAATGGGAGTTTTACGCTAACAAAGAAGTGATTGTATCTGCCGGCGCCTATAACACCCCAAAACTGTTGATGTTGTCAGGAATAGGGCCTAAGAAGCATTTACAGCAGCACGGTATAAATGTTGTCAAAGATTTACCTGTTGGCAATAGTCTTCAGGATCACTTCTCTGTTTTCACATTTATGGCCGCAGATAGTGGTACATGCCCGCATCCTCATGATGTTGACTTTGAAGTAATTAAATATCTTTACAACCGCACAGGTGAACTGTCTATACCTAGTAGAATGGGCGTAGACTACGCTTTGAAAAGTTCCTCGACGCCAAACGTACCGGACTTCGGCATCTACAGCACATGTGTGCCAAAAGGTGGAAGCTATTATGAATCATGTATGCAAGAGCTTAGTTACACTAGCGATACTTGCCGAATTATTGATTCATATCTTAAAAAATACGAGATAATTTTGTCATCTGTGTTACAACGGAAACCTAAATCAAAAGGAGTAGTAAGGCTAGCCTCATCAAATCCACTGGACAAGCCAATCATCCGTTCCAACGCGCTTACACACGCAGACGACTTGGAGAGCTTTCGTGAAGCGATGGAAGTAGCATGGTCTTTGACAAACACTTCATACTTCAGGAGTAAGAATGCGGTTGTTGTGGATTTGAAGTTGAAGAGCTGTGAGGGGCTGGACGGGCCTGAGTACATAAAGTGCTTGGTGAGGAGCGTGGCGCATTCGGAGTCTCACGCGACGGGCACGGCTGCAATGGGTGCAGTGGTGGACAGTCGGCTTCGCGTGTTTGGAGTGGATAGGCTGCGGGTGGTAGACGCTAGTGTGATGCCTTCTGTACCGCGTGCTAACATCAACGCAGCTGTAATTATGGTCGCCGAGAAGGCTGCAGACTTTATCAAAGAGCAGTATGGCTTGACTGTACATAACCACCGTCATCATTTGTGATGCATGAGGTAACCAAGCCTTTTCGTTTTGATTCTTAGTATAATCTAAACAATACGATGTACCACATGAATCAACCTAATATTTAATAAATGGCAAGATATGTCCAGCATCCATTATGTGTGGATCATTGGAGTATCTAGAAACAGGGGGGAATGGTCCCAGGGCCAGTTTTATCATGTTCGACGCCCTGAGCGATATTCCTACTACGGCACCTCTTATGCCAAAATAGCCAGTTCATCTCAGGGGGGCACGCCACGACACACGTAGACGGGTCACCGGATCACACATGCGGAGCTATTGAACAGGCGAGCTCTATCCCTGACTCGGCCAGTTGAAGCAGTGAGTTGCTCGTTGATCCACATCAATACTGCGTTTTACATTGGTTTTACTCCCGAATCAAAATGATTCTACTCATGTTAACAAGCACCTTTTTAGCAGAAACAAAATTAAGTCGATCACGTGACCACTTTAATAGAGTTTAAAAAAAACGATTAAATAAATATTACTTCAGGAATGTTGCTAGTTATCAAAAGTAGAATCACTGGGCTTCAGGAGCAACTAATGAAAATTAATGCTGTATATCCTCATTCTCCATCCCTCCCCTCTGGCAGGTGAATTTACTCGGAAGATCTCCTAATGTGCTTACTCACGGTTACTGTATCCCAGTGGGGTAGAGTTTTCTTTTAACGTAAAGCTTACGATAAGCTAAATAATGAGAGGCACCTCCCACCTTCCTACCGCAGCGCTCAAAAATATGTTGGAATAAAAAATCAGTTCAAAAACTAGAACCCGACTACTGGCAAATCTTGCTCTTAAAAGTATGAAACAAGAAAATATTGTCTCGTAGTGGGGGTTCCAGATTACTGAGCAGTACTTCAAACCAGAGCGAACTATCGCATTGTAAAGAGTTATTTTTGTTGAAGGATTTCTGAACTCTCTTATGTTCCTTATGTATGTCTCTATTGCTCGATTAATAGTATAGGATAAAAAAGAGCGTTACTAGAGCGTTGTTATAATGGATTACAAGAAAACGATGTTTTTTTTTTTCTTAAAATTGGGATAATTTGGGAAAAACGAAAATCGGCAATCAAAAATCATTTTTTTTTAATTTCTAGAAAAATATAATTGCTAAAAAAATTTTTATTTAATACTTACAAATCTTACACTAATCATATAAAAAGATAAACTAAATTTGCTCGTTTTAGAATTTATCGGGAATGCGAAAATGTGTAATTCCAAATAGGTCGCAAAACCTTCTACCCACTTTTATAACTTTTGGAAATAAATTAAAGGTTATTTCGTTTCATTATATTTCCTATATATATCTCAATGTCCTTGTCACACCTTAACGTACTTACAAGTTGTACGTAAGATAAAAACGTTGAATACTGATAAGATCGAAAAAATGCTTAAATTTTATCATTATTTTTAGTCAAATCTTTGTCATGAGCACACTTTATACTCATCTTTAATCAAATCGGCGGCTTTTTCTGCAATCATGATGACTGGGGCATTGGTGTTCCCTCGTACTACTTCCGGCATGACGCTGGCGTCTACCACGCGAAGATCCTGGATCCCCACAACTCGGAGCTGAGAGTCTACAACCTCTCCCATAGACGCAGTGCCCACTGAGTGCCACGCAGACATAGCCATTGCCTTGGCTGTACACTTCATCTTGTCCTCACCTTCCAAATGTTTACACCCCTCGATATTAAAATTCACAATATTAGCATTCTTCCGTTTGAAATACGAACTCTCTACTATTTTTCTAATAACATCTGTAGCTTCAGGATAACCTCTCAAATCATTCATGTCACTAAATGTCCCAGAGTATATTAAGGGATCGTCAAAAGGATCTGTTGATTTAAGTTCTACGCGACCTCTAGATTTGGGTTTCAAGAGCACGGTGGCAATTGTTATCAGCTCATGTTCTTTCAAAACATCATCCAGTGTTAAGCATATTTCATTTTTCAATCGCAGCACTTTTACGCAGCTCTCGTAGAACCTCGTATTCTTAGGCAAGCAAGTAGGATAGAAAGCAAAGTCTGGAACATTTGAGTGAGTCGAGTTTTTAAGAGCCATGTAAGCTGCCATCGTGTTGGCGATTGATAAAGGTCCACTCTGGTCATACAAATATCTGATCATACTCATATGAGACGTAGCCACATCATTGTAGCAAGTTCCATTGTCGGCTGCTATGTGATTGAGGACCATGACGTGATCGTGTAGATTTAAGCCAACCGGCAGATCTTTGATGACTTTTATCCCCATATGCGTAAGATGGTCTTTAGGACCGATGCCTGACAGCATGAGCAACTTTGGTGTGAAAAAGGTCCCAGCAGAAATAATCACTTCTTTCCTTGCATAAAATTCTAATTCTTTCCCCTCGTAAAAAACTTTTACGCCATATGCGGTGTTATTCTCTAACAATACCTTAGTGACAAAAGCTTCCTTCAAAACAAATAAGTTATCTTTTTTGGAAGCTTCATTAAGAAGAGCAGTCGCAGAGCTGACTCTTCTTCCATTTTTGATCGTATGAGACAGACGTCCAACGCCAATTTCAAAAGGATTTGTCATGTCTTGTACCTTTTTGAAACCTGTCTCACTAAAAGCGTTCAGGAACATGTCTGTTTCGAATGTTGATGCATTGAACCCTGCTACTTCTATCGGCCCGCTTCTACCGTGGAACCGCATGAGATCTGGATCATTGATGATTCTTTCATCAGTCACGTGCTCGGTCTTTTTGAAATATGGAAGGACATTGTTCCAGGACCAGTCATCTCCTAGTTTGACGGCCCATTCATCGTAGTCTATGGGGAAGCCTCGGGAATAAACCATGTCATTGAGACTGCCAGTTCCTCCGAGCATCTTGCCGCGTGGTTGCGCTTGCGACGCGCCTATGAGCGCTTGGCTTGCTCCGTTTGTCTCACCAACGGTTGTTAGATTCCAATCGTAGGGTCCTTCCATGAGTGTAGAACGAAAACCTGGTATCTGTAAAGCGAACAGCAATGTTGCACGTCAATATGTGTGTCGAAAAACAAAATAGAATAGCTGAAGCAGATGGTAAATAAAATATACTGGGTGGAATGACTCTAAACACCAAAACGAAACATTCCTTTATAATTAAAAAGATAGGTCCAGCGAAGTCCAGAGCCGGAAGGCTATTTACATTTCTATTATTTTTAATTCTTCGACCGTTTAGCCGGTGGGTGCACACTTGACTGTGATACTCTACTCTATCTGCAAACTCACAAAATTTTTAAAAGACTAATTCAACACACTACACACACGACACTATGGAGTCGACTAGAAAAAAAAAAACATCCCCCGTGGGTTTTTATTGTCGCTTCTTTTTTTCCCACTATGGCGTCACATTGTTTGTGAAGCGATGTAATTTAGCTGACGTCATTAAGAGATTTTAATATCCAACAATGAATAAACGATTTTGACTTGACTTGACTTTACGTATACGTACACTAAAAAATATTTTTTTTTCAATGTTTTATTCAACCACTTTGTCACCGTGATGAATATCCGAATTACATCTTTCTAGTACTAAGGGTCGCTGATCTACAACAGACAGACGGACGGACATGACGAGACTATAAGGGTTCCTTGTTGACTACGAAACCCTAAAAATGAAATTGATTTTGGGGCAACAGAATGGTTGGAATATTATACCTTTGGAGCTAGAGCCGTTTACGAAATCAAAGTCATACCCCAAACTTTCTTTGCTAACCTTAATAAAGTTTGTTCAATGACGTCATTGAAACTCTTTCAAACTTCTTCCTCAACGGCTTTTGGTTGTTTATTTTTTTTAAATTATTTAAACTGTTAAGTGTGCCATGTTACGTACAATGCTCTCTCTAGGAGGGTCTGGTCCAGCTTCAATCAGCAGCACGTTAAACTTGGGCTGCTCAGCCAGCCGCGATGCTAAGACAGATCCTGCCGTGCCTCCTCCAACCACAATGAAGTCGAAACATGTTTTATCTGGAATAAAATCGGCCCATGTTAGTTTATAAATTATAGTTCAAACTAAAAAAAATAACTGCTTCTCCTGCCTTCTCTACAAATTTCCATGATAACCAGTCCCGTTACCACTCATGACCAGATTGTGGTGCACCATTCGACTGTTTAGTATATCCTCAGTGCCCGAGCTAAGCTACGTCTCCCGGTTCAGGGTCACCACTATATAACTTTTTAACCCATCGGTACTCGCAATGACCCACGTATCGTGTCAGTTCTATCCAATATAATTATCTGACGTCAATTTAAGTGAACTAAAATGAGGTCTGTGGATTCTAGAAGTAAGCGACATTGTAAGATCGTCGATGGTGATAGATACAGCCTGAAAATATCCTGTAACTAAGTTCTGTCTTTCCAAAAGATCAAGGATTTAAAAATTGTGACGTTTATTTTGAGAGCAACTGGTCGTAGTCGCAAGAAGGATGCTGCTGCCCTGGTTTCACGGTTTACACAGCCGGCACCATAGAACCAGAAGATAAATGTCACTTACTTCGTAATGTAGCTTGCTTTGGCCAGGGCTCATTGAGCAGACATTGCGCTGTTATGAAGAACTGCAACGCAGCAGCCAGGGCTGCTCCAGATGCCCCTCCGTCTTTCAAACCAGAGCAGGAGCCAGCAGGTGTAGCCGTAGGCAGAGTCGCCGGAAAAGGTGTAGTGGAGAACGGAGATGGAGTTTGTGACACCACAGTAGAAGCCATTATAACATCCGCTACGGTCGATGCCATTGGCGTTGCAGAGGCCGTTGACATAGAGGAGACCATTGGCATGACAGAAGGCATTGGTGCCGCAGGTACAGCCGCTGGTGTGGACAATACTGCCCCACCAAACATTGTATCTATAAATTAAAATACATAAGGTGTAAGGAAAGAAACGTGAATCTACTTTTCCCAAGGATGGTCGATATACAAAAAACCGGTCAAGTGCGAGCCGGATACGCGCATCGAGAGTTCCGATATACCTAAAGTATTTTTAGGACCGCAAAACTAAGTTTGTTTGTAAAGGTATTTTGCAGATTTCTAAAAAACTATGCGACGGTGAGAAACTTTGTGGTAAAGTAGACAGGACGAACCGCAAACAAGTTTCGCAACACAAGGTGCGCATGCGTTCTGGCACTGCGCGCTCGTTGCGGCACCCTAACCACAAGCTCGCACAGTTGAAATGCGCGAACCAATTTGACAGTTCAAAGTACACTGTTGATATTGATAGCTAAAAAAAATTATTAAAAAAACCGGTCAAGTGCGAGTTGGACTCGCGCGCCGAGGGTTCGGATATACCTATATTATTTTTTAAAGCGATAAAGTCCATTTTTAGGACCGCAAAACTAAATTTGTTTGTAAAGGTTTTTTGCAGATTACTAAAAAACTGTGCAACATAGAAAGATCGTTTTATTTTTGCTTTAATTTTTACATAAACTTCTATCGACTAAAATTAATTAAGATTTTTCCTTTCACAAACTTCGGAAGGGGGGAGGGGAACGGTATTTTTTTTGACATTCTTCATCGTAACTCCAAAACTAAAAGTCGTAAAGAGATACAAAAATATGTCTTGGAATGTGCACGTTTAGTCCTTTCATATGATTCCCCACTCAATCTAATAACGATAATTTAAAATTATCCCCCCCCCCCACTATTTGGACCCATGTAAAATAATATTAAAAATATTTGATTTTTTTTTGATCGCCACAAAGTTAGACAGCATATTCTAGAAGTATTCAAAACTTCATGTCGATAGCGTGAGTAGTTGCTAGGATAAACAGGTGTCAGACAGACAGACAGACGAAATTGCACCAGTTGTCCGTTTTTAACTTTTTGGTTCAGAGACCTAAAAATAACCTCCCATGTACAACTCACTGATGCTGTTAATTTTTCGTATTTCGACATGTGTTCTTTTGGGGAAGTTGTTCAGTTTCATAAGTACCTACCTACCCACCTAAAGGATCGCAGTGCGGCCTAACTAACATCAATTTCATCATCATCATCATTACATCCCATGAAACGTCCACTACTACAGGTCAGGGAAAAACTCTCAAAATTCCAGCTTTTGATGAAACAATGCGGAGGGGAAGTACCATAGTCACCACGCTTGTTAGCATTACAGCTGGCACCATGGACCGCGGTTGTTGGTGAACACAGAATGTAAGATGATACGATACACAGAAGGATGCATACGATACACAGAAGGATGCATACGATACACAGAAGGATGCATACGATACACAGAAGGATGCATACGATACACAGAAGGATGCATACGATACACAGAAGGATGCATACGATACACAGAAGGGTGCATACGATACACAGAAGGATGCATACGATACACAGAAGGATGCATACGATACACAGAAGGATGCATACGATACACAGAAGGATGCATACGATACACAGAAGGGTCCATCCTCTGGTTCATTAACCCATAGTCGCCAGTAGGTGTCGTAAACACCCACGGGTAGAGATAGGTTGGTACAGTCATACCGTTTTTATTTCAATAGACGTACGGGCTAGAGTCGCACTGCGATTGTCAAGCTTGACCTGTCGTTGACTATACTTTTCTTTGCCGGCAACACACGGGGCTACATCATTATTATCTAATCTGTGGCCCAACACAAGTATTCTTAGATGCAAAATGTCGTCATAGTGACCTACCTACGCGGGTACATGCACAGCACATGTTATAATGGGCATTGACCAGAAACAGATGAGATACTAAAGATTACGAGTAGATAAAAAATAAAGATAATGCATGTCTTTTACGTGTAGATTTCGTGTAGACTTATACGTCAGAATTCTTAAAAGGTTTAAGAATATTATGTAATACTAGCTGGTGCCCCTGGTGCCCGCGACGTCGTTTGCGCAGGTTTATAAATTGTAGCCTTTGTGTTATTCTGATGTACCTATAAGCTATATTATTGTAAAGTTTCATTAAAATCCATTCAGTAGTTTTTACGTGAAAGAGTAACAAACATCCATTCATCCGTACTTACAAACTTTCGCGTTTATAATATTAGTAAGATTCTTGGGTTTAGGTATGTAGGCTAGTAATACAACATAATATTGAAATTATTAGCTGAGTTTGCGTCAATATGCATGCACCAGTTAGTTAAGCAGAAAACTTTGGAGCCTGAGCTATACAAAACAATATATTTTTTGTTTGATTTTATTTTTTTCCTAGTAAAAAGTATTTACTTACCTACAATATTACTATCAGGGATTTCGACACCTACCTACTTACTTAGTTGTTTCTTTTGTTCGAATCTTAAAATTTTTATACTGTATACTTTTTGCCTAGAAAAGTCAGTTCGTTTCCCACGCACGCCGCGTTATTCAATATCATATCACAGAATAAATTAATAGTACTACGAGTATCATATAGAACCAAGGAGGTTTTTGTTCTGAGTATAGAAAGGACACCCTCCGCCTCCCTTGCAATCCACCCCGCACCCACACGCCCAGCGCGAAACGCGTTGTGTTCCTGCGGGTCAGTTGTACTGAACATGCTGGCTGGCCGGCCTACGCGCGCTTTCAATTTTCAAATACTACAAAGTAGGTATGTAGTGTCCGTAGTGAGTCAATATGTAACTCTACTAACACAAAAGTCTAGTTCTAGTTATTCAGTTACATTACATTACATGAGTGGAAGCCTGGTTCCACTCTAGTAACTGAACAATTATTGTTCTTCAACTTAAGGAAAAATACATATATTCCCATACAAGTTGACCGAATCAGATTTTCATTTTGTCCCTACAGACGTTTTTTTTCGTAAAAGCTGTAGAACAAAAGTTATTCAGTTAGGTAAGTACGTGATTGCAACTACCACATTCCGGAGGAAACTAGTTTTTAGGTAAAAATGGTAAAAACGGATATTCTTTTGCGACTTCGGCTGTCTGTCTACAGCTAACTTGTGTATCCTCATCAACTACTTATGCTATCGACTTGAAATTTTGAATAATTTTAGAGTATGCTTGCGCAATTTTATTGCAAACAAAAGAATTAAAAAATATTTATATTATCCTATACTATTAAACGAGCAATATTTGTATACTAGCTGTTACCCGCGACTTCGTCCGCGTAGATTTTATAAAAAAACAGAACTCGAACTTAATTGAAACATATTTTACGGAGCGCTTATCCTTCTTGATCCCTACGTAAAAGATGCATTTGTACTTATCCAAGTTGAATAAATGCATCTTACTACAAACTTAATTATCTTTTGATTTTATTTAACTGGTAGGTAGTGCGGAATTTTCATTGTAAACCGTTACAGGCGAACTTAAAAAAGAAGGCAATAAAGGGAGTGAAGTGAATGGGTAGCGAGGAGGTATTCATAAAAGTAAAAAAGGTCCCTATTCCTCCCTATCTATCCTTTTGTATCCCCCCCCTACATTCCCACTCCCCCTCCCTCACCCTCTCCCACTCTCTCTTCCTCTCCCTCGCCCCTCCCTCTTCCCCCCCTCACCCTTCCTTCCCCCTCCATTTCCCCCCTTCCCCTCTCCCCATCACCCTCCCTTTCCCCCTTCGCCCTCCTCCCATTCCCCTCCCTTTCCCCCTTCCCCTCACTCATCCTCCCCTTCCCCCTCTCCCTCCCTCTACCCCCTCCCACGCCCTCTACCCCTCCCTCCCCCTTTCTCTCCCCTCATTTTCCCTTCCCTTACACTCTCTCCCTATCCCTCCCCCTCTCCCTCTCCCTATCCCTGACCCTACCCCTATCCCTGCTTCTACCCCTAACGCCATCTTAACCGCTATCCCTATCCTTATATAAACATACAACTGACACTCATATTGATTTTTAGACATTTCAAACCTATCGAATCCCAACCCCATCCCAGGGGTGGTGGTATTTCACGTCCACCACGTTGGATTTCAAAATCATTGTAGTTTTCGTAATCAGCGACCCGATAAACCATACGAACGACACCCATATTGATTTTTAGACATATCAACTCTATTGCACCCCAAGGGATGTTAGCATTTCACGTCCACCATTTTGGATTTCAAAATTGTTGTAGTTTTTGTAATCAGCGGCTCGATAAACCTTACAAACGACACCCATATTGATTTTTAGACATTTCAACCCTATCGCACCTCAACCTTATCCCCAGGGGATAATGGTAGTTTACGTCTACCACGTTGGATTTCAAAATTGTAGTAGTTTTCGTAATCAGCGATACTTAGTTGAGTAAAAAAAGAAGTCCCATCAAAATCGGTAAAGTAGTTTCGGTGTGCTGTAGCAGATACAACCCCGCTAGAGTATTATTGTATGTGTAGATTCCCACGGGAATGACATATTTTCCCGGGGTAGAAAGTAGCCTATGTCCGTCTCCAAGTTACCATCTATCACCATACCAAATTTCATCAAAATCCGTTCAGCCGTTTAGGCGTGAAAGAGCCCGCTAGAGTATTATTGTATGTGTAGATTCCCACGGGAATGAGATATTTTCCCGGGGTAAAAAGTAGCCTATGTCCGTCTCCAAGTTACCATCTATCACCATACCAAATTTCATCAAAATCCGTTCAGCCGTTTAGGCGTGAAAGAGCCCGCTAGAGTATTATTGTATGTGTAGATTCCCACGGGAATGAGATATTTTCCCGGGGTAAAAAGTAGCCTATGTCCGTCTCCAAGTTACCATCTATCACCATACCAAATTTCATCAAAATCCGTTCAGCCGTTTAGGCGTGAAAGAGCAACAAACAAACAGACAGACAGACAGACAGAGTTACTTTCGCATTTATAATATTAGTATATTAGTATGGAAGTATGGATATTTGTATATATATAAATATATTTGTAATCGGTTTCTCGAAAACGGCTCTAAAGATTTTAATTAAATTTTGTATTCGGGGGTTTTTGGGGACGAAAAATCGATCTAGCTAGGTCTCATGTCTGGGAAAAATCGTTTTGCTTGTGTTTTTAAGCATTTAAAAAAATATATCGCAATTTAGACAGAAACCTACAGCGCCATCTGTTAGCGAGTCCCATAGCTTGCTCAACCGATGATATTTTAATGTTGAGGCGGCTATTATAGAGCGAAACTCGGTCGCCCAGGTACTTATTGTAAATGGGGCCAAATAGGGTGGGCAATTAGTTGTAAATTGTCGTTACTAGGTCCAGTAGGGTATCATAAAAAAGGGCTTCAGTTGCACGTTCCAAAGTTCAAGTTTGCAAGTTATGATGGAAAATTTCTAAAGAAATTATCTACAAAGTTGCGTATATCTATATTTTTGTATGGCTGGGGCTGCAAAGTATTTTTTTATTTGTCTGATTGATAAGAGAAAACAATTATTTACGAATGCCTGACGATATCAGTCAGAATTTGGGGCAGCGTGAGTGTAGGTGCCTTAACTATGTTATATGAAAATAATAACAAATTTTTGACAAGCCCGTTGGTGCAGTTATTAGTGAGCATGCCTTTCGCGCCGTGGGCCGCGTGTTCGATCCCCGCCCAGGGCAAACATTTGGGTGATGAACACAAGATTTTGTTCTGTATGGGTGTTATTTATATATGTACCTATATCAGTCTCTGATACCCAAAGTATAGGCTTTGCCTAGTTTAGAATCAGATGATCTTGAGTGAAATGTCCCCCAATATAAAACAATAATTACTTATATTTCCCAATCTTCCCATACAAAATGCACTATCCGTTTCTATGATAAATTCATTTATAGGGTTGGGTGACTTGGGTGCCAACGGGACCCTATTAACTAAACCTTTCTGAGGTTTCAATTTTCACAGAATATGTGTTATTATGGCGGATTTTTTTACAAATATAATAAAAACAATGAAAAGTCAAATAATAAGGGGGGTTTCCCATACAGGAAACGTGTATTTGGTGGATTTTAGCTCATTTGGAAAAATGGGAACAGAAGCATGAAAATTGGTATATACTCGTATACAGGCTGTAAAAAAAGTACGATCATTCTGTCAAGGGATAATTCTATATCACTACTAAATTGTAAAATGTACATATTTTTTATTTTTTTTTTATTGTGTATAATCACGAAATTTGATTTTCCTTCGAATTACATGACAGTAATTCATTGAATAGGTATATAGGGTGACTTTTAATTAGTTCTTGATAGCAAAAGATACGCATGTACTCATGATAACAACTTTTCCCAAGGAACATAGGCCGAAATACGAAAAACCAAATTTGAAATCTCATACAAAATGCGCTATCAGCTGATGCAGTTTCTATGGGAGGTCAAAACTTGATTTTCGTATTTCGACCTATGTTCCTTGGGGAAAGTTGTTCAGTATCATGAGTACATTCATACCTTTTTCTATCAAGAACTAATTAAAAGTCACCCTTTATAGGTTCTTGCTAGTGACTTGCTGGATATCATAACAAGAAACATCTTTGTCTGCGTCACCAGCTGCGATCATAGAGGTCATTCAATTGCTTGCTATTTAGTCTTTATGTTGGACAGAAATATATTTTTGTTTTTATGTCACAGGTGGGCAATCGAGCAGGTGGGCCACCTGGTGGTAAGTGGTCACCACCGCCCATGACACCCACTACTGTCTTATTAGTGAAATAATTTGACACTAAAAAGACAGCAAAGCGCGTTACCAACCCTGAGAACTAAGATAATTTAATGGTAATTTCACTGGCTCCCTTGCCCTTCAAACCGAAACACAGCAGTGCAAAAACTGCTGCTTTACGGCAGAAAAAGGCAAGGGGGTGCTACTTCCCCAGACGGACTTTGCACAAAAGCCCTACCACCTACAAATATAAAGCAATTTTGGTGTATTAATAGACTTTTCTTTATTTTTTTGGTCGACAGTGGAACAAGCTTGCCCAGAAGAAGCCTAAATTAAATCACCCGCGACTAGAATTGATTCGGGTTATATAAACTCGAGAACACAGACGAAGGCAGAGAGCTCCTTAAATTTGCGCATTATGAAAGTTGTATTAAAAGAAAACAATTATAAAAGCAAAATAAATTCTTACCTTATTATAAAAAAACGAACTTGAAGAACTTATAATTTTAACCACGTTGCTCAATATAACTACGTTCTTATATTACATTGAGACAGGCGTTATAATTTACACTTAATGCCTAGTTATCCATTTCCGCAAAACGTAACAGTTTATTTATAGTTCATCAACGATTTCATGTCACAGTAAAAACCCGAAAACATAAAAACACAAAATACACTACAAAAAATTTCACACGACACGTCTTTAAATTAAAATATTAAAAAATATAACAAATATAATTTAATAATTAATGTTTTTTTAAAACGTTTTGTCGCGTGAACTCGTAACGTGTAGTTCTGTAAATGTAGCCGAGTGAAGTAGGTAGGTACTCACGTAATGTTGCTGATTCTGGTATCAACTTCCGAATTTATCACGTTATCGTTCGGCGATCATCTCCAGTATCTTATGGACCACGCAACACGATAAAAATCTCATTTAAATATTATATCATCCTAGTGAAATAGTGAACATATTTTTAGTATGTTACTCAAAATTTCTTTCAGGAATATAGGTTGAAATTTGAAAAAAAGCTCCCATAGAAACTGCATCAGCTTCGAAAGCGTATTCGACCTATGTTCCTTATGAAAAATAAAATTGATCAGTTTCATGGTCTATAAGTAAGTATAATGGACCGTATAGGGTGTAAGAGACGGTGTAATGAAAACTGAACTGGCGTGCTCAGTCAATGAAACTGAACAACTTTCCCAAAGAAACATTTTCGTGAAATGAAGAAAAATTTTTGACCCAACAAAGTGTTCGATTAGAGTGAGCAATTTGTATGGAGAGGTCAAAATCTTGTTTTGCATTAATGAAAAAAAATTAGACCTCTCCATACAAATTGCTCACGTTGTGCAGTTTCGTTGACTGAACACGCCCTTTCAGTTTTCGGTACACCGTCCCTTACATCCTGTATATTTTTAGGGTTCCGATACCAAAATGGTAAAAAAGAGGAACCCTTATGGTGCGACTTTGCCTGTCCGTCTGTCTGTCTATCACATCTGTATATCTCAGCGACCGCTCATGCTATCGACTTGAAATTTGGAATAGTTTTAGAATATGGTTGCCCAACTTAATTGCACATAAAAGAATTTAAAAAAATATGATTATTAATGTAAAGGGGGCCTTAATAGGGGGGCAAAATTACCTAGTGACGACAATTTAAAATTTTGCCCCCCCTATTTGGTCCCGCTTCACATTAATAATCATAACTTTTTTTAATTCTCTCATGTGCAATTAAGTTGGGCAACCATATTCTAAACCTATTCCAAATTTCAAGTCGATAGCATGAGTGGTTGGTGAGATATAGTGGTGTGACAGACAGACAAAGTCGCACCATAAGGGTTCCTTTTTTTACCATTTTGGTATCGGAACCCTAAAAACGTTGATTACGTAATCAACTACCAAAAAATTTGTCTTTAAAGTAACAAAATATTTTAAAGAATTCAAGGTAGGCTGTCTGGCAGTTTAGTCCAAGGAGGCTTTAACCCACGAAGCGTAGGTCGAAACCTCCTTGGTTTAGTCATTGCCTCCTGCGCGCGCATGTATAATCTGGGTCTTCCGCTAAAGTGATACGCGCACCATTTTCACAAATATTTTTTGTGTGTTGTACCATCATCATAACATCCCGAGAAACGTCCACTACAGGACAGGGAGCTCCCTCTAAAATTCTACCTTTTGCTGGAAAAATGTAGAGGGGAAGTACCATAGTCACCTCGCTTGTTAGCGTTACGGCTGGCACCCTGGACCGCGGTTGTAGGTGACCGCAGTAAGTAAGATGTTAGATACAAAGGAGGATGCTGCTGCTCATCCTCCAGTTTATAACCCTTAGTCGCCTCTTACGACACCCACGGGTATGTAAGGGTTGGTACTATTCTTTTCCGGCACCACACGGGGCGTGTTGTACCATGGTTGTACCTAATTACCTTCAAAAGTATTGACTTTTACAAATATAAAAAACCGTAATTAGTGTAGTTCTTAAACGTCATCAAGTCTGAAATATCGGGTGTCCGTAGAAATGTAAGGATATTTTCCTTTAGGAAAAAAGATAAGCAAAATTTTTTTGTTTTTAGTTACAAATGTGTTGAAAAACGTCGTAAGAAGCGCGTGCGCTTTGGTGATTACACCTTCGGCTCCATTACTCCCTCGCCTGCGGCTCGGGCTGCAATTACTGAGCCTCGGGCGTAAATACCCAAAATAGCGCACTCGCGTCTTAATGTACTATTCAATCAATCAATCAAATATTGTGAGATTTACATTATGTACTTTGCTCAGGTATTAACAAAAATATTACAATTTGATAAACTAATAGCATAATTAAACTAATTACAATTTATTAAACTAGTAAAATAATAAACGAAATCAGACATTAAAATTTAATGGTATAAACAAACTTTATGAAAAAATAGACTTAAGAAAAGATTCAGTGCTATCATAGGTCCAGTTCTGTAGTTCCCTAGTTATTATTGATTTGGCTTCTCTAGTAGTTAATGAATGAATGTTGCAGATCTTGTTAAGTTTTGTATACAAAAAAGGTTTCCGAAAGGCGGCAAGGCGTTTAGCAAATTCTGTATTAACGGATGGAAGAGGAAGTTTGAAGACACGTTTTTTAAGGTTCCACCATCCCTAAAATTAGCAGCTGTATACTCGTCAATGCAAATATAGACTTCATTTACACGTAAATAACGTTTATATAAGCGCGCCTTGCAATGTGGCTGTTACGTCCGACGGTGATCCCGAAATTCACAAAAAAGATAGAAAAGTATTTTTTTTGTATGTTATTTTACAAATACTAAAAAAGTTAAACGACCACGTCATAAAATTTTGTTTTGTCTAAAATATTGTAAATTTTCAATTACTTTTGATAAAAAATTAAGCAGTAAAATGGTTACAAACGGGAAAAAACCGTCCAAGTGCGAGTCGGACTCACGCACCGAGGGTTCCGTACCACCACATAATCATAATTGTATTAGTTGAAATTTCAGTAAGTTAATGTGCTAGATTTTTTTTAAGTCCGACACGCGCTTGACCAAATTTTATTATTTGTTGTTATCTTATAGCTTATGCACTATAAACATACCAATTTTCAAGTTTGTAACTGTTCAGTTTTTAAAATAGAACTAAAACAAAAATCGCCTCCGCGACCATTCAACTTGACCCCTCTCTTATATGAATGTTCTTGAAACGGGAGCTCACCTCAATTGGTTACCATTAGTTGTGAGAAAAGTTGTAATATTTAATGATTTCAGACTTTTCCCTTTATTTGTACTGTGAGACCTAGCTTCTTGCCAAATTTCATAATTTTAGGACAACAGGAAGTACCTTGTAGGTTTTGCATTTTTGCATAAATGTATGGAGATGAAGACATACTCGTAAAATGCCATATCTTTTGATTGCGTCGTTGTAAAAAATTTAAATTTTCAGATCTTGTGTGGTTCATGGACCTTAATATTCGTTATCAATTTCAACCTGATACCTCTTCACGTTCGTGAGAAAAAGGGTCTTGACAGACAGACAGACGGACAACAAAGTGATCCTATAAGGGTTCCGTTTTTTTATTTTGAGGTACGGAACCCTAAAAATGGACAAAATGAGGGTCACTTTAGAATTTTTTTTCTTCAGTTATACTAATTAAATTAAAATTCTATCGCGACCACATCACTTCTTAATATCTTGTTTATTTCTTTGTTTTTTTTTCTGCTAAGATAAATGTTATATTTACATCTCTCATATTCGGTAAGTAGGTCCTTATTACCCCCAAATGGGGCTTGTAGGTGACCAATTAGCGCTCTAGGGTAATAATGTATCTAGAAAAGCCCTAGGGCGGTAAGTAATTAAAACGTCCGCATTGATGGCCGCCTCCAGCAGCGGGGCGGCGGCGGGTGTTTTAATTACTTACCGCCCTAGGGCTTTTCTAGCTAAATTATTACCCTATAGCGCTAATTGGTCACCTACAATTTGGTGGTAATAAGGACCTACGAGTACTTACCTCACAAACGAGATGTAAAGCAGAGTAGTTAGCTCGGGTGTAAGCATCAATTGCACCCTCGAACTATAGGCGCCCTCGCTGCGCTCGTGCGCCTAAATATCTCGGGCTGCAATTGATGCCTTACAGCCCTTGGCTACAAATCTACTTTTAATGTAAAAAGTGGTTAAGATGTTAATCAGCCTTAATATTTTGTGTGCAATCAATAAAATTGGAAGTAATTGTCTCGACCTGAAACTCGTCTAGTTTCAGTTTTCGGGTTACGTTTTTTACATCCATTTTAAGAGGCATTAAATTATTGATTGATAGTAAATTACAGCAAACATAGGTAGTTCTGTCTGTAATACACAGGTTAAGTAAAAAGCCGTTTTTCACAATTTGACTGCAACATGTTTAATGTTGCTGGTTTAGCAACTACTGTCATTTGACCTACCCTACGCGGATACGTGTTATTTTAACTGCATTAGATAATATAGACAGAAATAAAATAATGAAGGTTTAACACGTAGACTAAAAGATTTCATGATTAAAAATATCAATATGAATTTGTAGGATATAAGAACTATCAAAGACTAGCAGTTACCCGCGACTTGGTATGCGTAAAATTCAAAATTAATGTAGCCTATGTCCTTTTCCAAGGTTCATACTATCTGCTTCTTCTTCTTTTCGTATCAATGGCAAATGATTTTAGAGTAACTTAGCCCAAAATGTGGCTACAGCAATAGCTTTTTGGTTGCCTTCAAAAAGGTCCTCCTTGGTGCAAGAAATTGAGGAGGTAGGGCACGAAAGCAAGTGTGTCATGGATTGCAAAATGCCGCATTCACACTTGTCGTTGTCAGAGAAAATCTGCTTATCATATGTTATCAAAATCGGTTCAGCGATTCAGCCGTGAAAGCGTAACAAACAGACAGACAGAGTTACTTTCATATTTATAATATTTATAATAATTGGAATTAAAAAAAACGGTCAAGTGCGAGTGGGATACGCGCGCCGAGGGTTCCGATATGCCTATAGTATTTTTAGAAGCAATGAAGTCCATCCGAAACAAAATTGGTTTGTAAAGGATTTTTGCACATTTCTAAAAAAATGTGCAACTTAAAGAGATCGTTTTATTTTCCCTGTAATATATACGTAAACGTCTATTGACTATAATTAATTCAGATTTTTCCTTTTGCAAACTTCAGCAGTAAGTGGGGTAAGAAAGAACGTTATTTTTTAGACATTTTTCATCATAACTTGAAAAGTATTCAAGTCATATAAAATTAAAAATCTATTTTAGAAGCCCTTTCAAACGATATCCTACTCGATCTAGTAACGACAATTTTAATTTTGCTCCCCCTATTTTGACCCCTATTACAATAATCATATTTTTATAATTCTTTCATTTGCAGTAAAGTTGGGCAATCATTCTAAAAATATTCCAAATATCAAGTCGATAGCATGAGTGGTTGCTGTGATATACAGCTGTGACAGACAGAAAGACAAAGTCGCACTATAAGGGTCCGTATTTATTACCATTTTGATTCGGAACCTTAAAAAGGAGCCTATACACTATTACCTATATTCTGTACCTATACGTCCTTTTCCAGGTTTCACAGTATCTGCATATCATATTTTATCAAAATCGGTTCAACGATTTAAACATGAAAGCGTAACAGACAGACAGATGGTCAGAGCTTATGCATTAAAAATAGTTTGAATAAAAAAGACTGTCAAGTGCGAGTGGGACTTGCGCTCCGAGGATACTGATGTGCTTATAGTATTTTAAAAGCAATGAAGTCCATCCAAAACTAACTTGTTAAAGTTTTTTGCAGATTTTTAAAAAAATGTGCTACTTAGAGAGGTAGTTTTAGGTATTATTTCAGTTATCTTAACATACTTACTCCTACTTACTACGCTGGCTTAGCGACCCCAAGAGGATCTTGCCCTCCGACACGAGAGTTCTCCATTCTTCCCTGTTCTGTGCCGCTTCTTGCCAAGCTTACTTCGTCACCCCATCAGTACCTGGGATTATTTAATCTGTGACCTGGGACGACCGACTGGTCGTTTTTCACTCGGTCTTCCCAAGTAAGCTCTTTTGGCGGCCCGATCCTCTCCCATTCTCTCCAAGTGGCCGAGCCAGCGAAGCCTTGGTCTCGCCCATGATGTTGGGTTCGGGCACAAGGTCTTCGATCTCCCTATTTTTCCTTCGCCTCCATCTGCCATCCGCCTCCTTGACCGATCCCAGAACTTTCCGCAAAATTTTCCGCTCTGCCACTACAACTAACTAAACCTTATCCAAAGTAGTTTTTAACCTAATTCTAAAATATCTTTTCTAACCTAATTCTACAAGCCCAAACTTTATAAGCGCTAACGCTTCAAGCCCTAACTCTACAAGCCCTAACTCTGCAGGCCCTAACTCTACAAGCCCTAACTCTACAAACCCTACCGTAGATAGAAGCCGAGACCAAAAGCTTAACGTGCCTTCCGAAGCACGGAGTCAACATACTTTTCGGACAACCAGGTGATTCAACCTGCAATGTCCTAACCGAACTGCGGAAGTCAACAAAGTGATTTTTTTTAAAGTGTCCTCACCGTGAATCGAATCCAGAACCTCCGATCGAGAGCCAAACGCAGTCCGTCTGGGGAAGTACCAACCACCCTCTCACCTGTTTCTGCCGTAAAGCAGCAGTGTTAGCACTGTTGTGTTTTGGTCTGAAGGGTAAGGGAGCTAGTGAAATTACTGGCACATGAGACATAACATCTTAGTTCTCAGGGTGGGCAACGCGCTTTGCTGTCTAATTAGCGTCAAAGTATGTCGCTAATAAGACAGTGGGTGCTATGGGCGGTGCTCACTTGTAACATTAAAAAAAAAACCGGCCAAGTGCGAGACGGACTCGCGCACTGAGGGTTCCGTACCACCACATAAACATAATTGTATTAGTTGAAATTTCAGTAAGTTAATGTGCTAGATTTTTTGAGTCCGACACGTGCTTGACCAAATTTTATTATTTGTTGTTATTTTATAGCCTATGCCCTATAAACATACCAATTTTCAAGTTTGTAAGTGTTCCCGTTTTTAAATAGAACTAAAACAAAAATCGCCTCAGCAACCATCCAACTTGACCCCTCTCTTATATGAATGTTCTTGAAACGGGAGCTCACCACAATTGGTTACCATTAGTTGTGAGAAAAGTTGTAATATTTAATGATTTCAGACTTTTCCCATTATTTGTACTGTGAGACCTAGCTTCTTGCCAAATTTCATAATTTTAGGTCAACGGGAAGTACCCTGTAGGTTTTTCATTTTTGAATAAATGTATGGAGATGAGGACATAAAATGCCATATCTTTTGATTGCGTCGTTGTAAAAAATTGAAATTTTCAGATCTTGTGTGGTTCATGGATCCTAATATATGGTATTAATTTCAACCTGATACCTTTACCCGTTCGTGAGATAAAGGGTCTTGACAGACAGACAGACAGACGGACAACAAAGTGATCCTATAAGGGTTCCGTTTTTTTCTTTTGAGGTACGGAACCCTAAAAACTAACCATTCGACCATTAATAAACCAGTAGAGAGTTATATTACTTGATCTCATCCTGAGTAAGGTTTAGAACCCCCTTGTATGACAAACAAGGAAGTAGCAATTCTGCAGAAACTTATAACAGATGCTGCGTAGGTAAACTATACTATAGTTACGATATAGGATGTCGCATCTACAATAAAGTGGTCAAAACAATATTTGAAGGCGAGGTATTTGAGACAACTCAGAAAAATATTTAGGGATTTTCTATGATGTTTATATTCAACTATCTGCCTGTCTGTTGGTAAGTCTGTCTTGTGTATGTCACCGGAAAATGATATAAATCGTAAGTTGATCGATTTCCTAGTAAGTTGATCAACTTTCGAAAAATCATAGATCGGTTAGGTTGTGTTAGGTTTTCTTTCGACCATAAGCACGAGCCGAGCGAGCGAAGCCAGCGTTTTGCGGCAGCAGCCGGCGAGTGCCAGAAGCAAAATCGGTACAGTTCATTACGTTTAGTTCGAAAGTTGATTAACTTATTGATCAATTTACGATTTCGTATTATTTTCCGGTGACATATAGGGTGACTTTTAATTAGTTCTTGATAGAAAAAGGTTTGAATGTACTCATGATACTGAACAACTTTCCCCAAGGAACATAGGTCGAAATACGAAAATCAAGTTTTGGCCTCCCATAATACTAACTGCATCAGCTGATAGCGCATTTTGTATGGGAGGTCAAATTTGGTTTCTATATACTTACACCTGTTTATCTCAGCAACCACTCATGCTATCGACTTTAAAAGTGGAATAGTTTTATAATAATCTCGCCCACCTATATTGCAAATGAAAGAATAAAAAACTGTATTATTATTTTATTGTAAAGGGGGCCCAAATAGGGGGGCATTGTACATTCTAAAATAGTTTTTTTTTTATATGACTTAGTTTTCAAGTTATGATGAAAAACCGGCCAAGTGCGAGTCGGACTCGCGCACCGAGGGTTCCGTACTAACCTGCAGATACGTAAAAGTTACGGTATTTTTATTGCAATTTTTTTTTAATATGTGATGTAACTAAATTTTCAAGGTTTTCGGAATTTTTCCTTTATGTCTGCTATAAAACGTTGCTCCATGCCAAACAAGCGAGTGTCGAAAATTTGCGGCATAAAAGGCTATAATCTTTTGATTGCGTTGGCTTAGACGTTTGATTTTATCACAGCTCCAACGGCTCCAAGGGACAGTAGACCTGAGTAAGTATTTGATATGAATTTCAGCTTGATACCTCCACACATTCAAAAAGAGTCTCGACTGACAGACAAACGGACAACAAAGTGATTCTATAAGTGATCCGTTTTTTCCTTTTGAGGTACGGAATCCTAAAAATGATCTTTTGAAGTAGCACAGTTTTTTAGAAATCTTCAGAAACCTTTAGGTACAAACAAATTTAGTTTGCGAATATCAAAACCTTTGGCGCACGAGTCCAACTCGCACTTGCCCGTTTTTTTTTGCCTTTTAAATAATCTGATCCAAAACTAGGCAAAGCCTGTACTATGGGAATCAGAGACTGATATACTTAAATAGATAAATAAATAACACCCAGACACAGAACAAACACTTGTGTTCTTCACACAACCTGGCAGGCTCACTACCGACCACACCAACGGGCTTGTCATACAGAACAAAGAAATACATTAGTCTAAAACATTGCAACAATTTTTTCAACACATTTGCTCATAAAACAGCTCTATTTGCATTGTATTAGGAGTCTGCGTTAACAACATCAGCTACGCAGACGACATGGTGCTGCTGAGTGCTTCAATCGGTGGTCTGAGGGAGCTTTTGGCCATTTGCGAAGGGTATGCAAGCCGACATGGCTTAAAATACAATGCTGTTAAGAGCGAGCTAATAGTGTTCAAAGCTGGGACAAAAACTCCTCTGGAAGTGCCGCCTGTCAAGCTAAACGGTATACCCTAGAAGCAGGTACACAAATTTAAATATCTTGGTCATTTTGTGACCAACGACCTGAAGGACGACGTGGATATGGAGCGCGAACGGAGGGCACTGTCAGTAAGAGCGAACATGTTCGCCCGCAGGTTCAAGCGTTCCTCGAAGGAAGCCAAAATTACACTATTCAGAGCCTTCTGTACGTCCTTTTATACAAGTTTCTGTAGCGCTTCAGGCATGTTCGCGGAGGCGCGCGTGGATTGCTTCTACGCCACCATTCGGAAGAGTGGCATCGATCACGCGCAGAATACGGGACAGCCGCAACAGCCTCCTGATGATGATCGCCGGACGGATGGACTGCCCGCTCCAGAGACATTGGATGTCGATGCATGCACCGATGTCTCTGGAGTATGTTCATTGACGTTCGTCTGTATTTTGTGTGATAGTCCTGTGTTTGTCTTACTAACATAGTTTTTAACAATTTTATTTTAATTTGATTATATAATTGTATCTAAATATGGATGTATTTTCCGAAAAATAAATAATAATAATAATGATTTATTGAAAAGACTACAACGGTCCAGAATTGTTAGTAACGGTACTTATCGGTAAATGAATTATTATTATTATTATTGTATTAAGGTCCATAATCCAGCTTATTTATTAAACTAACATTAGATTAGGTTTTACTTACAATTATGAGTCAATGTTACTTGAAATAAAATGATTAATTAAATAAAAATAAAAACAACAACACAAACGTGAGCCATTTAAAAAAAATTTACATGTGACATTGTTCCGTGTGGTGCCGGCAAAGAATAGTACCAACCCTTCCATACCCGTGGGTGTCGTAAGAGGCGACTAAGGGTTATAAACTGGAGGATGGGCAGCAGCATCCTCATTTGTATCTAACATCTTACTTACTGCGGTCACCACAACCGCGGTCGATGGTGCCAGCCGTAACGCTAACAAGCGAGGTGACTATGGTACTTCCCCTCCACATTTTTCCAGCAAAAGCTAGAATTTCTAGAGGGAGCTCCCTGTCCTGTAGTGGACGTTTAATGGGATGTTATGATGATGATGATGAGAGTTTACAATGATCGAACTAAAGGTTTATGAAAAAAAATATCTATAATAAAATAAAAATCAAAGTAATCGAAACGTTTAAAGAAAAATAAATAGCAATCAGACGCTGGGCTCAGCTGGTCGTTAGGACGGAAAAAATTAAGAAAAAATCTATACCTGCTAACAATAATGTTTCCTAAAGCAATTTTACTACAGAACCTATATTGCGCGTGGTTCGACACGCACTTGGCCTGTTTTTAGGGTTCCGTACCTCAAAAGAAAAAAACGGAACCCTTATAGGATCACTTTGTTGTCCGTCTGTCTGTCTGTCTGTCTGTCTGTCTGTCTGTCTGTCTGTCTGTCAAGACCCTTTATCTCATGAACGGGTAAAGGTATCAGGTTGAAATTAATACCATATATTAGGATCCATGAACCACACAAGATCTGAAAATTTTAATTTTTTACAACGACGCAATCAAAAGATATGGCATTTTATGTCCTCATCTCCATACATTTATTCAAAAATGAAAAACCTACAGGGTACTTCCCGTTGACCAAAAATTATGAAATTTGGCAAGAAGGTAGGTCTCATAGTACAAATAATGGGAAAAGTCTGAAATCATTAAATATTACAACTTTTCTCACAACTAATGGTAACCAATTGTGGTGAGCTCCCGTTTCAAGAACATTCATATAAGAGAGGGGTCAAGTTGGATGGTTGCTGAGGCGATTTTTGTTTTAGTTCTATTTAAAAACGGGAACATTTACAAACTTGAAAATTGGTATGTTTATAGGGCATAGGCTATAAAATAACAACAAATAATAAAATTTGGTCAAGCGCGTGTCGGACTCAAAAAATCTAGCACATTAACTTACTGAAATTTCAAGTAATACAACTATGTTTATGTGGTGGTACGGAACCCTCAGTGCGCGAGTCCGACTCGCACTTGGCCGGTTTTTTAACTAATAGTGCCACTTTCATTGTGAAAAGGCGTTTAGCTGACTTCATTATGTATAATTTGTATGTGTAGCTATTGGGGGCGATTCTAGCGTGGCCGCTAAATTTATGATTAAAATTTGACAGGTCTTAAAGTGATGCTGTCTTTTTTCATCCTATAGGCGGTAACAAAGATAGCAACATTTTTAGACCTGTAAAATTATAGCCTTAAATTTAGCGGCCACGCTAGAATCGCCTCCATTATCGATGTGAATCGGAAAGGTGTGATAATACTGAAGGATGTGTATCTGTTCACGATGGATTGTATTATTATGATTTAAACATTATGATCTGTAAGCAGTATATTTCAAACCTTTCAAAAAAACAGTAAAATTATGTTTCTTAATTGACATTTGGCGTAGCATTGCCAGATTGAATATGGCCGGTCGCCGTCGTTGCCCCTCGCCCCGCACCTGCATCACCTTAGAGGTTCTCGAGCAGTAGGAGGATCGTCGTCATTAGAAGGCAAGAGAAAAACAAGCTTATTCAGGGCTCGAGAAAATATTAGCCCTTCTTAGTGGTTATATCTGCCACTCTTGAAACTCCGTCAGGTCCAGGATACAGTTTGGCAATACACCCCATCCGCCATTTGAGAGGAGGCAAATTCGTATCCTTAAGAACAACCATGTCTCCTAATTGGAGTCCATTCTGTTCTGTTCGCTCAGGTACTCATGACACCACTAGCGTCAGACTAGCGTAGCCAAAACACTTGTCGCATCTTCTTGGAGAAAACGTAGCGGCTTACGTTCTTGATGTGCATTAAGGCTGGAGATGGTAACAAAGTCAGAGCTCTGCCGATGAGGAAATCATAATCATTTGGATCTGTGGAGAGAGGGAGAAGTGAAGGGTCTGGAGTTGAGTATGGCTTTAATTGAGTAAATAAAGTAGACAGTTCCTCGAATGTTAAGTGTTGATTACCTAGAATCCAAATCATGTGGAATTTGGCGGCTTTAACGCCAGCCTCCCAAAGCCCTCCAAAATTAGGGGCGTAAAAGGGTGAAAAGAAAACCTGAAATTTATACATTTTTATTTATATATTTATTTATTGGCGCTGAAAAAGTCTTTATTGCTTGATTTTAGAAAGTTTGCGATTTCATTATTTGCGCCTACAAAATTCGTACCATTGTCGAAGTATAACTCGCTAGGTTTTCCTCTGCGTGAGATGAAACGCCGTAAGCAAAGCATAAAAACGTCAGCAGAGATATCACTAACGAGATCTAGATAAAGGGCTTTAGTGGCCAAGGAAACAAAAAGAAGCAAGTAACACTTAGTTATACGACATCCATGACCCTTTCGGCCGGTGATATAAAAGGGACTAACAAAATCGACCCCGCTTACTTGGAACGGAAGATTCGGAGTCACTCGAGGAGCCAGTGAGATTCCCATTATTCGGTTTACATTATTAGATTTTAAAATTTTGCACTTAATGCAGTTGCTGTTTTTTTTGTTAAAAATTTTCCACTTATGGCGAGTAACGTTCTCGTAAGTTGCTCAAATTAACTGCGGTCCACCATGTAAAAGAGCCTTAAGTTCATACAAGAAAAGCAATTTAGAAAAATTGTGACTAGACTCTAATACATATAATATATAAAATAGGTCGTCTTGTATTGGATGTCATTGAAAGATATACCGGATGTCGTTTGCGCTGACGAGTCAAAAACGACCCTTAACTATGTTGTTTCTTTGTTATTATTTGAAGATAAAGATGTTTTACCTTCGCTGACTGTTTCTTCGTGCAGGTGCACTAAGACGTAAAAAAAAGTAAAAATCTTCCAGTGAAGCTGAATCCTCATTGTTCCAAAACTCTTCCCACTTCCTCAAGGTCACGGAAATCCAACTTTGCTGATGCTATGTAAATAATGAATGTATCCCACTCATTAGTTTTCTCACCTAGACTTTTTAACGCACTTACGTTAAGTTACGAATACCCGTATCTGACTCCTTATTAATTTTATCAATTGAAAATACGCGCTTTAGATGTTCATTGATAAGTAGACGTTTTTTGTCATATCTTTCACACAATATATTCTAATATAAGGATTGGATTTTTTTTCGTAACGGCGACGGAACTGATGACGTGTCTTGCTGTAGGTACCTAAAGGTAAGTTTTTAAGTCATGTAATTTATTTACGTCATCAATATCGTCATTGTTATGAATTAATAGTAGTTTAAGATACAAGTTCCGTAAGTAGGGTTATTACAAACGAGTTGACGTTTTGTAAGCCCGAGACGAAGTCGAGGGTTTACTATCGCCACGAGTTTGTCATAACCCTTACGGACGTGTATCTTACGACGTTTTTCAATACATTTGTGAGAAAACAGGTATAAGTACACTTGGTAAAGGAACCAACCATGGGTACTGTCAGCATCTTGTCGATTTATGTTTTCCTGGTACTCTCCAGTTTATTTTAAATATAGGCAGGCAGTCGTCACCCAAGTAAAAAGTCACCACTGTAGTATTTTTACAAAATATTTTATGATCAGAGTGTAAAAATTCCTTGGTATTACACTTTTTTTACTTACCGCACCAGTTCGGTAAGTAACTACTTACGAGCAATGTTTACGTCTTTGTAAGTACATTTTTCGAGCAAATGTATTGAAAAGATAAAAACATGTCACGAAATTCCAGCCATTTATTTAGGTTGTTGTCAAACGGAGGAATCTGAATGGGAGGCAATTTTAAGTTGCAATTGGAACTTTTAGGACTTTTTCCCCTTTTTTAGGACCCTTCCAGTCCAAAAATCAAGAAGTTCCTGCGCTTAAGCAGACAGAAGAAACAATTAATTTTCCGTTACTTCTCTTTCGTTAAGTTGTTCCTTTACATTTATTTCCTCTAACTGCTCAATCTTTGCCTGAATTTCATCAAAGGAATACGAAATTTCTTGTAATTTGTTTATAAGTAATTTTAATTAATTAAACTGAAGTTTTGTAACCGTGTCAGGCGGTACTTTCAATAAAAGTGTTAAATATTTCTCGACTAATGTTGAACGGCCACGCACTGTACCTCTTTACTTGGTTAGCTCACTAAAATTACTCATTTTATAAGCGCAAACTATTTAAAATAACTAACAAAACGATAAATTATCAATAACGCACTAATAAAAATCAAGCAATGAATACAACCTGATATCGTCAACGAAATATTATTTGAGCCGATTTGGCTTAACGTCTTATCTATCAGAAAAACAATAGAACAAAAGACGACTAATCCGGCCGTGGCACGTGCCTGTCTTAAACGGTATAAACGACTAGTCTTGATACTTTATTGTACATATCTTCTGTAGTTTTGTACTTCAAATAAAAATTACGTTCTTGTGTATTATGAGTATAATATTTGTAAAATATAAAGGTGCTTGTGTAGATATTTATTTATTATACATATATAAATATCTACTTAAGATAGATTAAGAGCCATATTATAAATTGAATATCATAATTTCAGTCGGAATCGCTGCTGCTTGTAGTAGATTCATCCTCAGAACCTAATTGAATAACTATAGGTGGGTGAGTTAGCGGTCTGGAATACTTAACTTCTAAACGTCTTACGTGTTCACAGCTTTGTCTCCAGCTTTGACTAGTGGCAGTTACACCATCTTTGATTATATTAATGACATTGTCGGAAAATCTTGCCTCGTCATTATCCTTCCGAACGTAGTTTTTTAATAAACCCCATTGTAATTCACAGGGATTAAATATACAATAGTATTGCGGCAATCTTAAAACAATGTGACCTTTGGACTTCGCCAATTCATCAACATAAAAACGCTTTTCAAAGTTATTCTGTTGGACAAGTTCAAGTAATACCTTTTTCGTATTACGAAAAGGAATATCAATGTGGCGGTCTCTTAAAAAACGTATAATATCTTCCTTTTTGGTATTCGTGTTTGGAATTTTTTCTGTTTGTCTTGAATGATAGGATGCGTTATCTAAAATAATTACACTATTTGGTGTTAGATTTGGTATAAGTTGGCTTTCAAACCAATTTTCAAATAATTCGCTGTCTATGTCCTGATGATAATGTGCATAACAGTTTATCAGGTTCTTGGCAGATAATAATAATGTATTTTCTATCCATCCATTTTCGGAGCCAGCGTGAAGGATTATAATTCTCTTTCCCCTTGAGACAGGAGTATTCAAAGAGCAATTTGAAGTACCGTCAGAAAATCCTTTCTTTACCAGCTCATGTGTATCATACCATGTCTCATCAAGATATACGATGTTCTTGTTTTGTCTCCTATACTCGCATATTTTTTCCAAATATTTGTCACGGAGTTCAATTAGTCTTTGCGATTCCATTATTGTTCTCCGTTTATCAAGCAAGCCATATTTAAATCCAAAATGATGCAAATAATTTAGTAAATGCCTCCGAGAATAAGAGAAGATTTGTTCATCTTTATTTAATTCGTCATAAAGCATGTCAGTTGTCGGTACTATATTCTTTCCATAAAAGTTATGAATATGCCGTATTATTAGGTCTTGAGTAAAGTTATCAACTTTTGTAAACTTGTCCTTGGCTCTTGTTTCTTTTACCACCGTTCCTCTACCAACAATCCTTTTAACTGTACTAATAGAAATCTTTGTCAACTGTGAAGTACGTTTTGCAGCTCCATATACACCAGTTTTACTCTTTACGACATCATACACGTTTAAAATAATTTGCTGTGCTTGTGTATTCAAATGTTTGTAAAAAGTAATTTCTTCATGCCTGCTATGTGATGGAACGTCTTCCCATGGTCGAAACATATCGAAACACTCAACAAAACACTCAATAGTCAGCTATATCACAAGATCAACATACCCGCAAAGGATCAAGACCGTGCAGTCGCTCACATTTTTGCTATGAGTGGCATCGGTAGTTTTATTACCCTATTGTTTGGGAGTCGTTTAGTGATAACATTCATCGGCTCAAATAATTTTTCGTTATACCACGTTGCTACCGAAAACACTCCAATACGGCCGCTATTTATTCCTTGACTGCAACGGAGAACCGCGTGGTCACTGCCGGCCGTGACTCACTAGTACTTGAACAAGTTTCACCCGCTTGACGTGAAAATTGGGAAAATAGGCAAAATTATAGTAAAACTATTAAAATATATTCGTATTACTATGATTTTAAAGTTAATATGATGGGGTTTTGCTTGATAAATTATAAAGGTGTTTGTGACAAAGACGTTTTTTTTTAAGTACGACGAAATACGTAAAATATTTATTTATATTTATATATATTTATTGTGTAGATACCTAATATTTAAGTATTTAATTTAAAGAAATACGTAAAAATACGAAAAACGGATGATTTTTAACAATTTGCAAGGTGGGTATGTTTAACACTTTCGACAAATTGTCCACTTTATTAACGCAAATTAACGCTGAAAAAAAGGAAATATGAAGAAAAAGGATTTGGCGCACTTCCCTGTATGTTGTTGCAGCGTTGTTTCAGCCTTTCCCGTAGGATTGATACTCGTAGATGTCGAGTACGTCATCAAAAGGATCCACCACAATGTTCACGATGGATTTTATTATTATGATTTAAGCTCAAAATTATGATGTTCAAGCAGCATTTCACGCTTTACATAAAAACAGTAAAAATTATGTTTCTTAATTGACGGTTGGCGTAGCACTGGTAGAATATGACCGTTCGCCGGTGCGCCGTCGTCGTTCCCCGCGCGCCTGTCGCCCTACGCTTGGATTTCCTCAGAGCTGTTCTCGACAGTATGTGTCCATTGTCCATGAAACTGAACAACTATTCCAAAGGAACATAGGTCAAAATAAGAAAAACCAAATTTGAGCTCCCATACAAAATGCGTTATCAGTTGATGCATTTTCTATGGGAGCTAAAAATAGTTTTTAGTTTTTCGGCCTATGTTTTTTGGGAAAAATTGTTCTGTTTTGTTAAAACTGATGACAAGGCTGCATGTCCCTCATTCCATAGCCACACTTGTCTTCTTCTTCTTCTTCGTTTTATAGTTTGTGGCTGCTGCTGATTTGCAATTCAGCCAATGTCAGGTAAATCAGCTTATCACGTTTATCACAATGAAAAATAAAAAGGAAAGATTATTATTATTTAAGAAAGAAAGAACCTGATGTTTTCTGAAATAAAAACGAAAAAGACAATGTTATGGACATCACAACACAAATAGATTACTTACATAGATTATAGTTTAATATTGTTATTATTAATAAATTTTGCCAGGATAGAGAAGGACTTAACAGTGGGGATTGTTAATAAATATTTAGTATTAAGGGGGAACAAAACATCCTCACATTTAAGCAACAACACATACAAAGGGGGACATTTATTATTTAAGGGGCATTGGAAGAAGATGTGATCAATTGTACCCTCGTCTTCACCACAGGGGCAAGATGGGTTATCTTTTAAACGGAATCTATATAGTTGAACTGGAGAGCAAGTGTGACCCAGTCTCAGTCTAACCAAGACACTTGTGACTCTTTTACAGAACCTGCGAAGGGCTGGGTTAAAGAACCAAGGGCGAGGAGTTATACAAGGCTGAATAGATGAGTATTGATACGTGGAGGAAGACCATTTACTTTTCCAATCGGAGTTCAAATATTTGATTGGCAAAGAGATCAAATCATGAGAAAAGTTTTGATAAAATAAACGATCACCACCAGTAACAGCCTCTTTCGCCAGGCTATCAACAGTTTCGTTTCCATTAATACCGACGTGGCTAGGCACCCAAGCCAAAATAACATCTAGATTTGAGTTTTTACAGAGGAACAGCAGCTCTTTAATTTTGCATATCAATACATTTCGAGCGCAATTTTTAAAAGGATTTTGGTGTATTGTTTGTAAGGCACTGAGAGAGTCGGTGAATATTATAGACTGTTTGAGGGACTGATTGGCTACAAACATAAGAGCGCTAAGGATAGCGAGGCATTCTCCGGAGTAAACTGAAGACTCCGGGGGTAACTTGTGCTGGGAGATGTGATTCAATGAGGGGCAAAAAACAGCACATCCAACACAGCTGTCATCTGATAGTTTTGAGGCATCAGTGTATATGTAAGACCAGCCCGGCCACCTAGTGTTTACAATTTGAAGGAAAGACTGATTAGCATTTGTAGTATTTTTGTGGATACCTACGGATTCTAAAATTTTGGGCACTGAAACAAGAGCATCGAATGTTGTGTTATAAATTGGTAATTTATCCGATTTAAATATAGGAGCTTCTAAATCTTTAAGTCGGTTCCAGCTGTTGACTATGAGTGGAGGGGATTTGTGGCGCCAGTATGTTTCTGATTCAATAAGGTGGGCTAGCATATTTAATCTTGGAAAGAGGGGGTGCGTACTTAATTGGATTGATCTGAAGATGTACCGATCCGCTAGATATTGACGGCGAAGTAGTAATGGTGGATCAGCGCACTCTACCTGCAGACCAGCTATAGGGGACGACTTCATAGCCCCTGTTACTATTCTCAATGCTTTGGCTTGAATTTTATCTAAGATGGACAAGCCTGTCCTGTTACACGGTTCTAAGATGAAAGACGCAAAGTCCAGATTACTCCTGATTAAAGCATTGTATAGCAATTTTTGAGAATATGGGTGCGCCCCCCACCAGGATCCTGACAGGGCACGCAGAATATTAATCATCTTTTCACATTTATTCGCGGTATATTCCAAATGAGCAATGCCTGTCAAGCGTGAGTCCAAAAATAAGCCAAGGAATCGGACTTTATTCTGTTGTGGGATGATTTGACCTTTGTATTCAATTACGACATTAGGTGTGCGGTACGAGCGTCTAAAAACAGTGCAGACGCTTTTTGATGGGGATAGTTGGAGACCATGATCATCCAGCCACTTCCCAAGTCTGTTCAGGGATATATTCAAACAGTCAGCTGCTACGTTCGTGTCTTTATTCTCCGAATAAATACAAATGTCATCCGCATATTGCAATATTTTACAGTCTACATCTATAACGGACCCAATGTCAGACGAGTAGATATTGAATAACAATGGGCTCAGAACCGAACCTTGTGGGAGTCCCTTCCAAATGCTACGCGAAGCAACCACTTCTCCATCAAGTCTTAATTTGATTTTTCGGCAGACTAGCAGATTGCAAATGAATTGAACTAATTTATGAGGTAACCCCAAGTTAAATAGTTTATTACGGAGAGTTGGTAGTAGAACATTATCATATGCAGCGGAGATATCTAAGAATGCGCCAACAACAGATTTATTTAATGAAAAAGCTAAACGGATGTCTGTGTACAGTGTACAATGGCTGTCTGTTGTCCCTTTACCCTTTCTAAAACCCATCTGGTGATCTGGGAGCAGTTTATTATGTTCAACGAACCAATCCAATCTATTTTTAAGGAGATGTTCAACAATTTTGCATAAGGCAGAAGATAGGGCAATTGGCCTGTATGATGCTGCTAGACTAGCCTCCTTTCCAGGCTTTAATAGTGGAATAACCAGTTGCTCTTTCCAAGCGTCGGGGACAATACCCGAGGAGAAAAAAATATTGATGATAGATAAGAAATAAGTATGCACGTCCTCGGAAGCGTTCCGAAGGAATGCATATGATACACCATCCAAACCTGGAGCCGTATTAGGTAGGTTAGAGATAACCGCGGTTAATTCGGATAATATAAACGGGCGAGACATAGGATCTTCTGAGACTGAACAAGAATAGAACATTGGAAATTCTGTAGGTATAGGTGCATGGGGGGGGGCAAGCTTATCTAGGAAATCATCAACCCATAGTGTAAGGTTAGAAGTCGGAGAGGGGGGATCTGCAACACCAGATCTATATCTCCTAATATTGCGCCAAACCACTTTAGGGTGTGTAGTCGGGGAAATAGAAGTGCAAAAGTTTGTCCAACCGTTGAATTTGGTAGATGATAATAAGCGTTTGCATTTGGCTTGAATACGTCTGAATTCCGAGAAAACATCCATGGCGCTCATATTCCCATTGTATTCCAATTCAGCCTCATTACGATCCTTGACAGCCCGGGTGCATTGGTTATTCCACCATGGGGGGGAAGGAATGTTTAGGAGCGGTTTCTTTAGGGGGATCGCGACTGAAGCGACTGATAAAATGCACTCGACATACAGATTATAAACCTCTAGGCAATTCTGAGTAGTGACTGTGCCAGGTAAGTTCCTAACCTTGTCGTCCAGTAGGCGGGAATATTGATCCCAATCGGCCTTATTTAAACAGAACTTTTGAAGGGGATTGAAAGGGATAGAGGGAGGATGGGTGAAGCTTGGCATCGTCAAAAGAATGGGAGCATGATCGCTACCGTATGTTAACGGTAAGACATTCCATAAAATAGATGAAGCTAGGGAAGCTGAACAAATTGACAGGTCTACAGCTGAAGGGTTTTGGTTGGGGGAGGTTCTGAACGTCGGGCGGCCATCATTTAGGATGCACAAATTGAGTTCGTCCAGTATATCAACTAAATGACTACCGTACGAACTACCATCTCGATCCCAAAGTCGATGGTGACAGTTAAAATCACCTACAATAATAACTGGGCCGGTGAGGTAGTTCATAATGATCTTCAGGTTATCTAAAATAGGAATAGAAGGGTGGGGGATATAAATACTCGCAATTGAGAATGTCGTAGACTTAACAGCAACGGCATATATACCACTAAAAACAGGCAGATTAATTTTGACAAATTTAAAATTATTACGAATTATTAACGCAGCTCCATCCCAGCCATTGTCTCCGTCATGACGGAGACATGAGAAACCAGGTAAAGAAAATTTATTTCCTGGTTTGAGTAGGGTTTCTGATATGGCTAGGATGGCTGGTTTGTGTTTATTTATAAGGTAAATAAGATCGCTTTTGCGACGGCGGATACTCTTAGTGTTCCATTGAAGCACTAGAGCCATTGTTGAAAAGAGAAATTAAAGCAGTTAATAATGTTGACATTTCTTGCAATTTGTAGACCACGTTAACAGGCACAGAGGATGGGGAAGGAGTACTATTTAAGAAGTAGGACATAATTTTATTGAGTTGGTCACATACTACGGATGGGTCAATATCAATAGGTTCGGTGGGCTGTGATGGGTAACCACAGCCATTGCGCAGAGGGGGGGGAGTGAATTCATTTAGAATAGCTTGGTGACTTTGACGGTCATAACCAGGCTGTAGGGGAGCGTGGGGGCGTCTTTGTTGAAATACTGTCTTCCGGTAAGACTTGTTTGGTGACGACATGTTAAGTACTGGTTGACTAGATTGACTATTGAGGTATAGTGGGTTCTCAGGTGCTGCACTCTTTGCAATGGAGGCATATGATTTTCTGAAAGGAACATGTTTTTTCGCAGCTTCAACAAATGAAATGCCTTCATCTGTCATGGTGGTTTTGATATTTCTTTGCCGAGCATGTTCGGGACAGACTTTGCTGATAGCTTCATGGTTTTCCGAGCAGAATATACATTTAATAACCCCTACCGTGCATTCGCCGCCCGAGTGGTCATCGCCACTACATTTGAAGCAGCGGGGACGAGACCTGCACTGGTCTCTGGTGTGGCCAAATCGGCAGCATTTAAAACATTGAATGACCGGGAGATTGTATGGCTCGACTTTTAAGGAATTGTTCATGTAGAAAATGCGCTCAGGGGTCGTTTGGCCATCAAACGTCAGAACTATGGTTTCAGAGTCTGCTCGGGAAGTAGTTCTGCTTTCGATATCGAATTTTCGGTATTTTAGGCGCCTTGCTTTGATGATCTTTCCTACGTAGTGGAACGGAAAATCAACCCCTTCTAAGAATTCTTCAACTGATAGTTCAGCGGGAACCCCCCTGATTACACCCAAACGGGTGATGTTATATGTTGGGATAAATGTTTTGAATTTATCACCAATCGAGTTATTGAGGAAAGCATTAGCACCCTCAGCTGACTCAAATTCAACTGAGAGGCGATTCCGGCCAATCTTTTTAATACCATCAGTTTTTATGTTTTTAATGTTTTTGGAGAAGAGAAACTTCCCAAACATTATTGGGTGGACTGGGCGGTCAGACTCACCTTCCCGGACAGCATGAACAATGTAAGGGCCCTTATCACTAAGTCTGTAGTGTTCCCTACCAATGCGTTTGGCTTGGGTGCCTTGAGTGTCTTGAGTAGACTGCTGAGTTGACTGGCTTTGATGATGTGTAGTAGCCGAAGAGGTAGCTGAAACTTCCGCAGGCCGATCTGCGGGTGAAGACGAGGGGGTAGCAGTTTTTTTGGCAGGACTACTGTCCACTAAATCATCTTAGGGACGTTTTACAGTTGAGGCATCAACCTCCATCCGTGTATCACCAAAGGTCTGATTCACATTTTCCTCATTCAGTACTTGGGAAGCCAGGGCTAATACTGATAAGGGACTCTCAGGACTTGCAAAAAGGTCCGCCCCATCACTATAGGGATCGGGGGGTTTAGGTTCAGGCGGTTTATAGCCGTTCATTCTTCAGGCTGTCCGGCAACGGATAACCCAAAAAACAAAAGGCCCAAAAACCCAAATAATAAGCAAAACGGCACAAAACTTACCACCACCTTAACAATTCGTTATCACATAAGCAAAACGTTCAAGAAAAACTCAGTAATAGCAGGTTTTAACGCCGAAAACAGGGAAGTAAGACAAAACACGTGATTCACCTCAGAGTTCCCGACATCGACCGCCACACTTGTCTATGTATTAGAAGTATATTAAGTTTGACGTTTGATTGTCTTCGCTGTACTGCCCTTCTGTCATGCTCTCCGCTACTCTCTGCTCGCTACGTACGTTTTTACAATTAGTTAATCTTTTAATATTTCGAGCATCCGTAATTATATTAACATCGTGAATCAAGATTTGGTCACTGTATTTTGTGCAATACATTTTTCTAAATCTATTGTGGAATATCATTTGCTCGCCCCAGTCTTCATATTACACGTTGGCTACATAACCTCGCTCTGCGTGTGAGATCCCCAGCTCCTACAGGTGATGAGGCCCAGTGCATTTTACGCTGCGAGTTGGTTTTGCCGCTGTAAGTAAATTGATTTATTTGGGAGCGCAAGATGGCCACCAATGATATGCGAACGTACATGTTTGAGAAACTTGAAGGCGTGTCAAATTATTTATCTTGGAAGTTCTACATGAAGAACGCCCTGATTCTGGACGGACTATGGGCTTGCGTGGAGGGCACCGAATTTGACGTCGACAAAGATCAAAGGGCACTGGCCCGAATCTGTTTGGCGGTGCAATCGTCATGCTTGCAATATGTTCGTGACGCACAATCTTCGGAAGACGCGTGGAACAACCTTGCTAAGATTTTTGAAGACAAAAGCTTCTACAGGCGGGTCCTACTTCTCAGAAAACTACACAATGCTCGTTACAATGATTTTTCTGACATGAACGCATACATAGAAGAAATCATGTCACTTGTACAGAAGTTATCGGACATAGGACGCACTATAGAAGACGCCGAGGTCGCCGAGCTTATACTGAGTGGACTACCACAGGAGTTTGACGCTGTTGTGTCAGGACTAGAAAGTGCCAACGTCACCGGAACAGTATCCAGTGAGTTAGTGCGCACACGTTTACTACAGGAAGCAAGTCGCAGGAACACAGCATCGCTAGAGTCAGCCCTTGTTATTACGAACAAAAAGAAGAAGGACATTAAGTGCTCATATTGCTCAAAAAGTGGGCATGTTTCCAAAAGATGCTTCAAGAAGAGGCGTGATGAGCGCATCAAGAACCAATCTTCAGAACATGTTCTATATGCATCGGCCTATGCAGCATGCAGTGATAGCACACAGTTTGTGCTTGATAGTGGTGCTTCAACACACATGTTCAACGACTCTAAACTGGTAAGCAACATAAAGCTCTGTAACAGTGTAGTATCAATCGCAAATGGTGAACAGTTAAAATGCTCAGGCGTAGGTAATGTTGTCTTAGTTTCTAAGCAGAGCAGAGTTAAGCTGGAGGACGTACTGCTTGTTCCTCAATTAGCTACAAATTTAATCAGTATTCCTAGAATTACAGATAGAGGATATAGTGTACATTTTAGTGGCAATAGTTGTAATGTTTTAGATAGGGACAATAAATCCATACTTTGTGGCACAAAAATTAATGGCTTATACAGGGTGTTAATGCAAGCGAACTCCTTTCCCCACGAGGATTCCATGTCTTTGCAAGAGCAAAGACCAGTGAGTGCTCACGCGGCTGCAGCAGTGTCAAAGAATGTTTGGCATCAGCGTCTTGCCCATTTAAACAGCACATCGGTGAGTAAAATGCGAGGTGGAGGTCAGTGTTCGGGTGTTGTTTTTCAGGATCAGAAGGAAGAAGATGCATGTGTTCCATGCCTAACTGGCAAGATGGCAGCGTCATCTTTTCCTGAATCAAACAAACGACAGACTGAGGAGCCACTGCAGATGATTCATGCTGATGTAGCAGGGCCGATGACTGACTGCACCTGGGGCGGAGCCCGGTACTTGCTATCGTTCACAGACGACTACACCAGGAAGACGTTTGGATTCTTAATGAAGACAAAGTCTGAAGTGAGTAAACATTTTATTAATTTCAAAGTAATGGTAGAAAAACAAATGAATAGATCAATTAAAATTCTGCGTACTGATAACGGTACTGAATTTTGTAATCATACTATGGCTGAATACTTAAAGAAGGAGGGGATTGTACATCAAACCACCGTGCCTTATACGCCTCAACAAAATGGGATTAGCGAGCGTGTAAATCGGACTGTTATGGAAAAAGCTAGATGCATGATGCACCAAGCTGGCTTAGGCGTTCGTTACTGGGGAGAAGCCGTCATGACGGCCATCTATTTGAAGAATAGGTCTCCTACCAGCGCGTTGTCTGGCAGCATTCCAGAATCATTGTGGACTGGTTCTAAAATTGATTTAAGTCACTTACGGGTTTTTGGGTGTATAGCATATTCTCTGGTTCCTAGTCAGAAACGTCACAAGCTCGATGCTAAGGCTAAACCATACATTTTTGTGGGCTATGGTGAGACAGCAAAGGGTACAGATTACTTGATCCTTCATGTCCCACTAAAGTAATTTATTCAAGAAATGTTTCTTTCTTAGAAAATAAATTTTACAAAGATCACTTTGCCACAAGTAGCAGTAATGGGAACAATTTTATTACATTTGACATTAATAATTTAAATTCTAATGAAAATAATTTGAATTCTGATGAAGTTTTGAATTCTAATATTTCTAATGATTTAAATTTTAATAATAATGATAATAATTATAATGAAAATTTGAATTTTAATCATGACATTTTGAATTCTAATAATAATAATTTGAATTCTGGAAATGATAATTTAAATTCTAATGATAAAAATTATGAATCTGACGCTAGTACATTATATAAGAGTTTGTCATCTTCTACTTCAGATGCGGAGTCAACACCACCGTTGTATTCACCGCTGTCTGACGTGTGCGTTGGAGGAGGAGATGGAGACGGCACCGCTGCTGTAACTTCACCCACATCAGTGCCTGCGCGAGGAGGAGACTCAGTTCCACCTCCTGTAAACGCTACAGGACGCCCCGTACGTAGCACTAGAGGATGTCCGCCTAAAAGGTATGGCGAATATGTCGCGTATGATTCAAACCTGGCTGATCATAATTCACTGGACGAGCCTGCAACTTACCAGGATGCTATGGACTCTCCTGAAAGGGCGCAGTGGTTTACAGCTATGCAACGTGAGTATGACTCACTCATGAGAAACAAAGTATGGATTTTGGTTGATAGACCGAAGGACGAGAACGTTGTAAAATGTAAATGGGTTTACAAGAAAAAGCGGGATGCCACAGGCAATTTTGATAAATACAAAGCTAGACTTGTAGCTCGTGGGTTTACACAAAAATTAGGCATTGATTACAATGAAACGTTTTCGCCCGTCGTTCGTCATTCTACACTTAGGATTCTTTTTGCATTAGCCAATGAAATGGATTTAAAAATTGATCATATAGATGTAGCCACAGCATTCCTAAACGGTGAATTACAAGAACGTATTTATATGGAACAGCCAGTAGGTTTTACCAACAATGATAACAAGAATAAAGTCTGTCTTTTACAAAAGAGCATATATGGCTTGAAGCAAGCAAGTCGTATGTGGAACTTGAAAGTAAGCCAGGTGTTAACCAAAAATGGTTATGTACAAAGCAAGTGCGAACCTTGTGTCTTTATTAAAAAGTCTGACAAAGAGTATGTAATAATTGCTTTGTACGTAGATGATTTCTATGTATTTCATAATGTAAATATAGAAACTATTTTACTTATGTTTCAAAAGGAATTTGAAGTTAAATACTTGGGTGAATTGAAGAGTTGCCTTGGAATTAATGTTAGTAGAAATAATAACATTTTAGTATTGGACCAGGCAGAGTATATAAGGCGCTTATTATATAAGTTTAAAATGACTGATTGTAAGCCTGTATCTACACCTATGCCAACAGATTGTAAGTTAGAAAAGTCTGATCAAAGTCTGAGTAATGAAACGTATAGGTATAGAGAATTACTAGGCAGTCTTATGTACTTATCTGTTTGTACACGTCCAGATATTTCTTTCGCATGCAGTCAACTCAGTCAATTCAATACTTCTTTTGGTGAAAGTCATTGGCGCGCTGCGAAGCGTATACTAAGGTACTTAGCAGGTACTATTAACTATGGCTTATGCTTTATTAAAAGTAAAGATTTAAACATCAGTGCCCATGCTGATGCAGATTGGGCCAACGACTTGACTGACAGAAAATCTTACACAGGGTTTGTTATTAAAATTGGTAAGAATGTTATCAACTGGGAAGCTAGGAAGCAACGTAGCACTGCCTTATCAAGTTGTGAGGCAGAATATTTGGCTATCACAGATGTATGTAAAGATATATGCTTTGCAAGAAATTTTTTGTCAGAAATTTCAAGTAAAACATTTAGTATAACTGTACATAATGATAACCAAAGTGCATTAAAATTGTTGCAAGTTAAAGAATATTCCCATAGAAAAACAAAACACATAGACTTGCGTTATCACTATGTAAAGGACTTAGTACAGAATAAATACCTATCTGTTAAGTACTTACCAACGGAGCTTATGGTAGCGGATATTTTAACTAAACCTTTGTGTACTCAGAAGCATAATATGTTTAGAAATGAGTTGAATGTAAAGGAAATTAGTTAATGATGTGTAATAATTTGTAATGTAGTTTCTTTTATTGCAACTGACTATGTTATGTTATTATATTGTAAAGCTAATATAAGCATGTTTTGTGTTGATGCTGATGTAATGAAAATGTTTATGTGAAGGCATGTGTGTCTGCTTGAATAAGAGACATGAGGAGGAGTGTTAAAACTGATGACAAGGCTGCATGTCCCTCATTCCATAGCCACACTTGTCTATGTATTAGAAGTATATTAAGTTTGACGTTTGATTGTCTTCGCTGTACTGCCCTTCTGTCATGCTCTCCGCTACTCTCTGCTCGCTACGTACGTTTTTACAATTAGTTAATCTTTTAATATTTCGAGCATCCGTAATTATATTAACATCGTGAATCAAGATTTGGTCACTGTATTTTGTGCAATACATTTTTCTAAATCTATTGTGGAATATCATTTGCTCGCCCCAGTCTTCATATTACACGTTGGCTACATAACCTCGCTCTGCGTGTGAAGTAGAAGGATTTGAGATCCCCAGCTCCTACATGTTTCATGAAAGTGTATAAATTGTACCATTTAGTATTATCACACCTTTCCGTCGCACGTTTGTGGTCTCAGGAGCAATCTCACCCAACCATAAATGGAAAAACCAGTTACCACTTGAGAGCAAAGTCACATTTGAAAGAGATGACTTGAGAGGGACATATTTATCAATACGACCCTAAATGGAAAAACCTCTGTTTCTTCCGGCGGTATACCACTTAAGGCGAATATACCCCTGAAATGGGCATTTTGTAAAACCTACTCCTCATTTATAGCTGGTCAAGAAAAGTGGAAAAAAAAATATGTGAAACATCAGTTCAAGGATTACATTTGGTACATTCGGTTTTTCTTTATGTCTTTGTATTCTATACAAGGTGTAAGGGACAGGTTGGCAAATACTGAAAGGGCATGATCAGTCAACGTAACTGAACAACTTTCAGCGAACAAAACGTTTAGGAAATGAAAAAAAAATCGGCCTCTCCATACAAAATTGCAAACTTGATTGGACAGTTGGACCTGTATTTAACAAAATAACTGCGGTACATCGATTTTTTACGTGAATTCCCTACTGTTCCTAAAGCACTATATTATTTGGAAATATTTTTACACTAATAAATTAAAAAATTCTTATTTTTTAAATACAAAATACGATTTTTTTTTATCTATTATATTTCATACGAAAAAGTAAGATTTCCTCTTTTTGCCAAAATTCCGTCTCATCGTTGGTCGTAACAGCCACGTATGTAAACGCTATTGACGTGTTAATAAGGTCGATATTTGCATTGATGATTGCGTAGCTTCTAATTTGAGGAGTATAATCGCCTTAAGAGAGAAAGAAAGACCCATAATCGCCTAATGGCCAGAGAGATGACTTGAGAGGAACGTATTTATCAATACGACCCTAAATGGAAGAACCTCTGTTTCTTCCGGCGGTATACCACTTGAGAGCAAAGTCACACTTGAGAGAGATGACTTGAGAGGGAGATATTATCTATCAATACGACTCTAAATGGAAGAACCTCTGTTTCTTCCGGCGGTATTCCACTTTAGACCAGTGTCACATTTGAGAGAGATGACTTGAGAGGGAGGTATCTATCAATACGACTCTAAATGGAAGAACCTCTGTTTCTTCCGCTGTTATACCACTTGAGAGCAATGACACACTTGAAAGGAATTTAACAGTGACTATCCTAAGAGCCGCCACGCCATTTGTTGCCAATTGGCTATTTTAAGGTCCAATAGGCAACGATCACTCCAATTAAGTAAGTATTTCTGGGCTTGGTCGATCCAGTGATACCTGAATCCTACCTACGGGGCGTGGATGTTTTTTTGATCGAATGATTCTCTCCCATCCTTTTCAAATGCCTACGTACGGTCAACCGTACGTCAGTGGAAACATTTGCAACTCTATTACCATGTCATAAAGTCCTAAGTGTTTCTACTGACGTGCTGTTGGGTGTACTTACGTTAGCTGAGCTAGCTATGTTTGGTTCGGCTATCAGGTCCTATAATTGATAACCTATAAAGTCCTGATGCCTTAGACTAAGAGCGGGCAGTTGGCAATCCTACCTCATCGAATACCAAACAGCGACCTATCTAGGCTGCTGCACAATGAAATTAGTCTAAAAAACAGGATTACGATTAGATAAAAAAATATATAAACAGTTTTTCGGTAAACGTACCAGGTTGCGCTCAGGCAACCCTGTTTTGTAGACTCACCATTTCATTGTGCAACAGCCTAGATAGGTCGCCGTTTGGTATCTGATGACGATGAGGAAGGGTTGCCAACTACGCGCTCTCCGCCCACATCTGGCTACCCATACAGAATGTGTTGGTCACATGACCACTTTAGTACAGGAAGTCGAAACATTTTGTTCGAGTGAAAATGTTTTTAGCTATAAGGCTATAGCAGCCGGCGAGTACCAGAAGCCAATCAAAACTTGCTTGTACGAGTACTGCTATATAAATAGCTATTTTGCTGCAAAAATAATAATTTTTGTGGACAAATAAATTTAGGGCTGCTCAATCGGGATTTTTCTGACAAACTTGAATTTATTCACCCGGCTGATTCAAAGTTAGCCGTCTCATTCGGGCTAGCTATCGATTAGTCAACTCGTTAAACGTTGAGCGATAGTAGTTCAGTCAACAATCGGCCCCTAGGCTCAATTGAATCTGCGGCAGTCAATCTAAATTTAATTAACTGCCTGATTAAACCAGTTGGTTACAACGTATACAAATATTGCTCGTTCAATAGTATAGTATGCTGAGATAGGATGTTATTCAGACCATTGTAACACTCTAGGCCTGCTAGATGCCTGGTAAAGGCTATTAAAATAGAAACCCTAACCTAGCCGAAGCTATTAAGTTGTATTTATGCATGAAGGTGTGTATAAGTTTAACTGTTTATTGATGTAAGTATAACTAAATGTGGTAATGTTTAAATTTCTAACTATCCTAGCTGAACCTAAGGGAAATCTAAGGAAAGTCCTGTAGTTCTTGAAGCCTATGTATTGGGATTGTCCTAGTTGTAAATTGGCCGATGAGATGTCTATACCGCTTTTTGGACCCGACGAGGTGACCAACGAGTAACCCTAATTCGTTTGAGTGCGGACCATGAATAAGTTGAATTCCTATACAATTAATTTCCTAGAATAAATGTATTGATTAGTATGAGCCTATAGGTACTGTAAATAATTTGTATGAAAGGAAGCAGGTAGATCCGAAGGCTGTAAATGGTACATGAGAACATCAAAATAGTACATCTAAATTTCTCCAAGATTGATATTTGACTTACTTCAAGGAAATTTAGTTTATTTTTAATGTAAAGGCCTGAAATACATCCAGTCCTTTCAGCTCAATCTTTCCATATAGATAAAGGTGTTTTATTACTTTCTATGTGCGAGATGACTTACAAACTGACTCCTGTTGTATTTGCAACCCCGATATGGATGTATTGCAATATACTGGGTTTTGTCTTTCCCAAAGTCGAATTTATATATCATCAGCCTTGTATCTTAGCTTGTGGCATAGAAAAGAGTGAGTTTATTAGATGAATCAAATGCGTTTTTCATTTGCAGCATTTGAGCCAAAAAGACCTTCTTTATAACAGACTTAGAATTGAATTTTATATTGAAGTGGGTAGTAGCTTTCAGTTGTAGCTATACCTTTTAAAGTAGTAAAATTGATTGTATAGAATCCCAGAGAAGGATAGATATGCTCAAATAATTGACTGGCATAAATAGTTCAAAGTAGATTGGCTGATATGAGGAGTAAATATTAAATCTTCTTACCCGTCTGCGACTGGCATACTGCAATGAAGACTGAGTTGTCTGGACTGCTGCTGGCTTGGAATTGGACGCTCAGCTCCCCTGCGCTCAAATGGTTTGTAGCTTTCGGTTCCTATTTCACATGGTCCATAGACCTCCTGTAAGTTTAAAACGAATATGAACTAAGCACTAAGACATTTAGTCCCCCTTCGGGTAAAACTACTCTATAAATATTGGGTTTTATTCTTACTCAACACGCGTTTTGACGTTTAGAGCTCCAAAGGTCGCTATAACACAAAAATTTTTAGTAAAATAATAATTTTCTTGACAAAGATCGCCATCGGCGGGTAACTTAGGAAAGCGTCATTTAATCGTAATGTCGAATTGAACTTAATTTACTAATTGGGTGACGAAATGCCCTAGATACTTAGCTTTTGTCAGTTGTAGCGACGAAACTCGACGTTCGGTCACCTTTTTATGAAGAATTTTCTCACATTTTTTTGGAGTCCATCTTGTACTCGTGCGGTCGCAGCAAGAAAGGGCGATGTAGCTTCCATATTCCACACGTTTCGAATTTAGAGATAAGACCGCCCAAACCAGCCAATCAGAGAGCTACAAACCAGCAGCTACGGCTAACGTCGCCAATCCTACCTACTTCCCTCACACATTTCTATTTCCTGTTTGACAAGTAGATTTTTAACCAAGGAGGTTTTAATATGCGCCGATTCGCGGCGCTAGACGAGTATTTTCAAGCTATTATTATAAGTAATAATGCATAATCAGGCCTTTATTTTCATTACGAGTCGAACAAAATCTATGATCATTTATATTAAGATTCCTATTGTATTATTACTCATTTTAAAACTCCTAAAATAGAATTTACTCTATTATATTCTTCGTGTAATTCCGTATCGGACCATCGGCCCGTTACACCATAAAACTGAATAACTTTCCCCAAGGTGGGTCGAAACACGAAAAAAATTTTTTTTATTACCTTAAAAACTGCAACAGCTGAGAGCGCAGTTTGTATGGGAGTTCAAAAAAAAATTTCGTATTTCGACCTATGTTGCACAAAGAAAGTTATTCAGTTTTGTAGCCTAAGTGTCATGGTTAAATTTTGTTCACTAATTCATTTGGACCCTATATAAATGAAAATTCACGTTATATTATTGATGTGGTCAAAGAAAGTGATATAACATCCCGAACACCAACCCGAACACCATCCTCGCGACAGACCTGTTTCTCTCCGCGTCTAGGCATTAATTAAGTAGCCTACCTACTGACTGTCATGTCGCGCTTTATACAACAAAGTGGTCCTAGAAGGGTTTCGTTTTTTCTTTTGAGGTAAGGAACCCTAAAATCGTGGCAAGTTAAAAAACAGAAAGCAAGATTTAAAAAATTATACATTTATTTTTATAATAGAGTACAGTCTTCTTATTTTATACATTTAATAAAAAAATATATGTTCAATATCATACAGGGTGTAAGAGTCAGGTTTCCGAAAACGCAACGGGTATGATCAGTCAACGTAACTGAACAACTTTCAGCCTACAAAACTAATAGGAAATAAAAATCTGCCTCTCCATACAAACTGTCAGACTTCGCTCCGGTCACATTCCATTGAACAGTTTCGGTTTCCTCATGAAAAAAGTGGCGTCACCAGCATGTACCGAGTGTGGGGTCATCGAGGATGTATACCATGTTACGATGGAATGTGTCCGGGGTGAAGCTGACCGAATAGTGTTTTTTTCATTAGTTAACTTTGTTTGCGAAGTAGGGATGTGTAACAGTGTACTGGCTTCCCCTACGTCACGGGCAGCCAAATATTTATTCAAAATATATGAAACGGTTGTTAAGCGTAGGTTAAGTTAAAATTGTAAGTTAAACTATGAGGGTGGCATTTTCTGATTAGAAAAAACCCTCTTTAAACAAATAAAGATAAAAAAAAAAACTGTCCAATCAAGTTTGTTATTTCCTGAAAGTTTTACTTACAGAAAGTTGTTCAGATATTAGACTAAGAGCGGGCACTTGGCTACCCTACCTCATCAGATACCAAACAGTGACCTATCTAAGCTGCTGCAAAATGAAAAGGTGAGTCAAACTGGGCGCCACCTGGCACGTTTTGTACAGTCAACAAAAAACTGTTTATTTTTTTTACCAAATCGTATACCAAGTAAGCACAAAGTGCATGCAAAAGTACTAATTAAGAAGTACCAAAACCGGATTGCCTTGCTCAACCCTGATACCTGATACACTGATAGTGAGTTGACATAACCTAAAAATGACATTGCAACTCCTTACCGGGTTTAGGCAAGGCAACCCTGGTTATTTTGGTACATATTAACTAGTACTTATGCATGTACTATGCACTAAGAATATGAAGTGGTAAAACAAAAAAACAGTTTTTTGTTGACTGTACAAAACGTGTCAGGTCGCACCTAGGCAATCCTGGTTTTTAGACTCACCATTTCTTTGTGCAGATAGCTCGCTGTTTGGCATCCGGTGAGATGGGGTTGCCAACTGCCCGCTTTCCGCCTATATGTTGACTGATCATGCCCTTTCAGTTTTCGGAAACATTAGCCCTACACCCTTTATAGGTACACATAAATCAAGGCAATGCTCTTAAAACTATAAGTGTAGCGACACATCTGCGGATCATTCCGCTCATTACCCTCACAACGCTTTTTAGGTTACCTACGACACATCTGGCGGAGAATTTCCGCAGGCGTGTCGCTACACTAATAGGTACAGTCAAGAGACCATCAAGTGAAACTTGATTCGAGTCAAACATTCCACTTTTTTCCTTATTTATAGAAGCATCTGAACGTGATCTGCTAAGCGATTCATGCGATCGACCCAACATACAGCGTAATTGTTTTATCAGCCCGGAAATTTTATAAGGTGTTTCTGCGTATGAAACTGAACAACTTTTCCCAAAAAACATAGGTCGAAACCAAATAGAAAAAAAAATCTACCTGTTATACAAAATGTGCTGTCAGCTGATGAAGTTTGTATCGGAAGTTGATTTTTTATTTCGTATTTCGACCTATTTAAGTAGGTATTTTAAGTATTTTAGTTTCATGGGCAGAACCACTTTCTAAAATTTCCGGGTGATAATATACAGTGCGACAAGGCTTATAATGAACGTGGCAAAAAAGGAACTAACACCGCCATCTTGTGAAATGTCACTTTTGACAGTTCTCATATGTCGTCGCTCTATTTTACTGACATAAAAAGATAAATTAAGATACAAAGCCGCTGCAAGGCTCCCGCCCGCGTTTATTAAAAGTCTCGTCGCTAACCCTGTACAATAGAAAAGCCGTTGGTCACGCAATGGGTAAGGCTGCCTGCGCACGACCGAAAATCAGTGACCGATTTTTTTGTCGGCATCCTGCTCTGACTTTTGTATCGCGTGAATCTATCGTCGTTTTCCTGGCCGATAATCGGCCACTGACTTTGTAGTTTGCGGGCAGCCTAAAGCACGGCCAACGTAAGAAGTCCGTTGTGACGTTTCCTTAACACCAACACACAAGGTAAATTTTTCTTTGCAGGTCGTAAATTTTCATACGTTTGACAGCTGTCACAACGGGCCTATTACGGTGGCCTTACTTTAATTGTACTACTTTATTCTGTGATTGTACTGTAGTACCAAAGATTTTGGACCTCGTTGCTTCGCTCGGAATGGAAACCGTGCTAATTTATTTTACTATGGGATGACATCTGCCAGCATGTCACATCTTGTTTTGTTATGCAATGTCACATCATCATCGATGATTATGTAATACTCAAAATAACCCTGCCAAATTAATAGAACAACGCCTTCATTGCATTTACAAAGATAATAGGGTTATGTAATTTGTTGTGACTTTACAATTTTTTCTTTATTTTCAGTAGTGTACCCCCTATTATCTCCGCTCACACAATCCAAAATGGCCGAGCAATATGGCGCCTACCGGTGCGCCCGTTCGCAAGTTTACTGAAGTCACTCGCGCTTTCTTCAAAGCCACTTGGAAATAACTGGAAAACAAAAAATAGTTACAGTGTGGCTACAGTGGTATCCAAACGATTAAAACTAAGATGGCGCATATAGGCTAAGGGCTGGCTATTGACAACTCTACCGCATCACACACCAAAAAGAGACCTATCTAGTCTGGTGCACAATTAAAGATTGAGTCTAAAAAAACAGGGTTGACTGGGCGCAACCTGGCACGTTTTGTACATACAACAAAAAAACTGTTTATTTTTTTTACCAAATAGTGTACCAAGTAAGTACATAGTACATGCAAAAGTACTCCAACAGGATTGTCTCGCCCAACCTTGGCAGTGTGTTGACATAACCTAAAAATTACATTGCAACTCCCTAAACTACCGGGTTTAGACAAGGCAACCCTGGTTATTTAGGTACATAGTCATTAGTACCTACTTTTCCATGTACCTACTATGTTCTTACTTGGTACACGAATTGGTAAAAAACATAAACAGTTTTTTGTTGACTGTACAAAACGTGCCAGGTTGCGTCCAGACAACACTGTCAGGTCGCTTTTTGCTATACGATGAGGCAGGGTTGCCAACTGCCCGTCCCCCACCTATAAGCAATGGTCGAAATTTTCTAATACCAAAAGGTCAAACAGATGACTGTAGGGTTTGTTGTGTAAGAATAAAAATATTCGGGGACCGTTTCAGATACTCACAAAATGTTCCATCCAAAGGAGTTCTCAATAGGTACATAGAACCCCGGTTGGTGTACGACGAGATACGTCTGGAGGTCTTTAAAGTCACTGCTGTAGGGGTCAAGTGGATACTGAAGATCTTTGCTCATAGTTGGCGGAACTTCGCTCCAGTTTCCTTTAACCGATCGTCCGACCAACTGAATCCGGCGTTCCCTCCCATCTTCAACCACATACAACAACATGTTCAACCACTGATGCTGAAACCCCAACATGACTTTAGTCACCATGCACACAACCAACTTTTTTTCAACGTAAAAGTCACTGTGAAACAACCGTATCGTTCTATGCTCTTCTGACACCGCATCTGAAGGGTGGATGTTCAAACAAGTGCCTCCGTTAAAGCTGTCGTTGAACCAGCAGCGGAGGCACTCTTTCTCGTCAGCGACGTAGGCGACTGTGACACGTGTTTTGTCTATATGGAAAGTTAACGCCATCATAGTCTGCATAGATTTCCCCGATGATTTTACGAAGCTATAATTCGATTGTAAATGCAGGTCTTCTGATACGTTTCTAAATCTAAATTCTTCAGGAACGTCTACTGACATGCTTCCCACTTTACGCGCTTTAGGTTTTTCCGTTTTCTTTCCTCCAAACACTTTCATATATAAGCTTTTCCATCTACTTACTTTACTTTTCGCCGGTTGTGTTTTTAAAATATCTGCATCAACATTGCCGTTATCTTTAGCGTTACGATCGTCTAATGATACGCGTAGGTTTGATTTGACTTTAATTTTTTTTTCAATATTAACAGTCCGGCTTCCTAAAGATGTCGTATCAGTAACAATATCTTCGTCATTTTTCTCCTGAGGTATTTCATCATCCTCATTTTCCTCATTTTTTAAAAGGGAATTCAATCTCATAAGCGATTGCCGAAATTTAATAATGCCCTTTTGGTCGGGAACGGCAATACTATTGACTCTTTTTATTTTCTCGACGGTGGAGAGTAAATAGCCGTGTTGACCGTGTGCCGAGTTTGCCTGATACTGCATGTGCCGTAGGTTGTACCATGGTCCGTTGCAAAGAACCTGACAAAATTAAATTATTATTTTATTCGATTTTATTTACAAGCCAAGTATCCACCTGAAAGTGAAATGCCTCTTCGCGAAGTGTTAAATTGTCCTTATTCTACCAAGTAAAACAAATTTCATAGTCTTCCTTTGGTTTGAGATACTATATACAAAACAATATATGACTGACCTTTCCAATCGGTATTATTAAAATAACAGGGTCTTTTTCATGGTGCTCTTCTACATGGACCATACGAGACACCTACACACCTATACTTAACTATATGAGAGACAAAATAGTAACTCTCCATCCATCTGTCTTTTGGTCCTGAGTCCTCTACAGAAAGACGTTTTGAAGGGCAGCGCGCAAGTCAGCCTGGCTTTCAAGCCCACAACGCTCATGTGTCACTCGTATTTCAAAATTTTGTCACCAAACATTATGAATAGCCATATTAAAGATTAAATGTACTTCCCCATACATCCGTCTCTTGGTCCCGAGTCCTCTACAGTAAGACGTTTTGAAGAGAAGTGCGCAAGGCAGCCTGATTTTCCAGCGAAGCCAAGGGCTGTCCCACAACGCCCTGGCTCGAAACAGAAACCGCTCATGTTTTGGAAGATCGTCGCCAAAAAATACTAATAACTATATAAGACAAAATAAACATACCTCTACAAACATCCGCCTCTTGGTCCCGAGTCCTCGGCAGGTGGACGTTTTGAAGAGTTACGTGCAAGGCAGCTTGGTTTTCAAGTAAGACATTTCAAGGGGAGCGCGCTAGGCAACCTGACTTTCAAACGAAAGGCTGCCCCACAAGCCGACAACGCTTTGTCTCGAACGTGAAATCGCTCGTTCTTTCTAAGATTGTCGCCGAAGATTGATAAAAACTATATTAAAGAAAAAACAAACCTCCCCATACATTCTTCCTTCGGCCCCAAGATCTGTACAGAATGACATTTTGAAAGGCAACGTGCAAGGCAGCCTGGTTTTTAGTTAAGGCCAGAGGCTGTCCCATAACGCTCTGTCCCGAACGAGGAGTCTCTCGTACTTTGGAAGATCATCGCCAAGAAAAATTAAACGTACCTCCCCATACATCCGTCTCTTGGTCCCGAGTCCTCTACAGAAAGACGTTTTGAATGGAAGCGCGCAAGGTAGCCTGGTTTTCAAGTAAGGCCAGAGGCTGTCCCATAACGCTCTGTCTCGAACGAGGAATCGCTCGTGTCTTGGAAGTTCCTCGCTGAGGATGATGGTGTGGGGATCGTTGCTGTCGCCTTCTTCGCCCATCGCTTCGTGAGTCCACGCTGGGGCGAATATCGCAAGTGAACAACCGTACTTGTGCACGAGCTTTACTGCCTAAAAAATGTTTTTGACAATAAGACCACCAAAAACATAACTGTTAAAAAGGGGGCCAAGTTCCTATCGTCTAATTGTTTGCCTAAAAAAGGGTTGAAATCCGATCCAATGCCAAGTTTAGATGCACTTTAATATCGATCATAATCGTCTTCATCAGCAGCCTGATCCACTAGTAAACATTTGCTATTCCCAAGACTCACCACCACATCCGGAGGACTGGATTGCCTTCCGCATCTAGCCACTATCCGCCACCTTATTCACGTCAACGGTTCATCTGGCCGAAATTCACTTTACCATACACCCAACTTAAAATATGGTATAGCTGTGAAAATACGCAAATGGTTGAAAATAATATCTAAAATTAAATACTTCTAAATTTGAACTTGGCAGGTTTTTGTGCTGTAAGTAACACTTGATTAATTGTGTAATTAGATTTATTATTTATATAATTAAATTAACCTGCCAAGTTCAAATTCAAAAGTATTTCATATTAGATATTATTTTCAACGTACCTGCGTCTTTTCACAGCTATACCATATTTTAAGTTGGGTGTATGGTAAAGTGAATTTCGGCCAGATGAACCGTTGACGTGAATAAGGTGGCGGATAGTGGCTGGATGCGGAAGGCGGAGGACTGGATGCGGAAGGCGGAGGACTGGATGTGGTGGCGAGTCTTGGGAATGGCAAATGTTTACTAGTGGATCAGGCTGCTGATGAAGACGATTATGATCGATATTAAAGTGCATCTAAACTTGGCATTGGATCGGATTTCAACCCTTTTTTAGGCAAACAATTAGTCGATAGGAACTTGGCCCCCTTTTTAACAGTTATGTTTTTGGTGGGATTTCATTTCTTTTTGTTCAGTTTGCTATATTATATTTATAGTAACTATCGCAACGTTGTTTGTATTTTCATAGTTCCGTTAAAACATAGGTATATTTGGTACATTAATTTTAGTCTGACTCGCACTTGACTATTTTCCATTTTCCAAATTTTTCCTTTACTTTAATGCTAACGACTACCCCGATGCCAAATTTCAGATTTGTAGGTCTCACAGAAGTATGACCAACAATTTTATGCATAGTAATGACTATATCCTGACTCGCACTTGACCAATTTCCAATTTTCAAATTTTTGCTATACTTTTTTTAATGCTAATGACTATCCTCATGCCAAATTTCAGATTTTCAGGTCTTAGAGAAGAATTACCAACATTTTATACATAATTTTGACTAAAACCCGACTCGCACTTGACCAATTTCTAATTTTTGAATTTTTCCATTACTTTTATCCTAACGACTACCTAAATGCCAAATTTCATAACGCTAGGACAATTGGAAGTGGCCTGGAGGTTTTGATTACCGGTCAGTGAGTCATTAAGTGCCAAAATTAGCTATTTTCACGGGGTCATATTTCAGGATCTACTGTAGCTATATCTATGAAATTTGGCAAATTGCTTCAGTATTAGTATATGATAATGTAGGTACAGTTTTATCTCGGTACTTGCAATAGGCACTGAGCTACAGGGAGTTCAAAAGTGGGTCGAAACGGTTCGTGTAAATAGTGCACGGCATGCGCGTGGCCTGTTGCGGGAACTTGGCCTGCGCACTGCCGTGCGCTTAGATTCGCCACTTATCCAGCCGATACAACTCCTAACCGCCAGCCATCACATGTGGGAATGTTTGCGCATATATATTTAAAATCAACTCTGCGCAGCCAATGTCATTGCTCAAGTAGTTTAATTGATTAATAGGCAGTATAAAAAAATGTAAAAATTGTTTTCATAACTAATAAAAGAGCATAGATACTTAGCCAAAGAAACTGGACAACTTTCTCAAAGAACATTGGACAAAAAAAGCCAACAGCAGGTCAAGCTTGAATTTCGTTCTATCAATTAATTGTTTCGTGTTCCTCTTGCGATCATCAGTGATTTAGATTAATATGTAGTTTAGATTAATATTATTTGTTGTCATTGTAAATGTCAGTATATAATCTTGTACATTTTGTTTTGCTTTGTCCGAAATATTGTAGACGGGTAATACTCGTAGTTGTTCGGGTCCCTGCGATACAAGCTTTGCTTAGTGCAGGGTCCGCTGAGTAATTCTATAATCTAACACTTCTTGTATAATCAATCACTGTAATTATAAGTATTGTAATTCTTTTGTAATAAACTTATTCTATTCTATTCAGCTCCTACTCGTACGGCTATAGAAATTACAACGGTACAGAGTCCAAGGTGTCAAGCTTGACTTGCTCTTACTGTACTTAAGTCACCATTCTTGTTAGCGTTACGGCTGGCGCAATGGACCAAGCAAGTGAAAATAAAACCTAAGCTGAACCAACGCTCGAAACCAGTGACCCGCTCAAGGTCAACGTGTTTCCACCGCGGTGCGGTCGTGTGTACGATACGACAGAAGAACGCTTAATATTAATGTTTTGAGGGTAAAGGGGTTGGGCTTCCACTTTCCAACGGCCACTGCGACCTTTAGATATATTGGAGCCAACCCTTTACAAAAGAACGCTTCTACCCATCCTCTTGTTCATCCTGCCTTCGCCTTTTACGACACCCACGGGAATGTGGAAATATTTACCTCTTGTGTATTGAACATTCCTCCACCGTAAAAGTTGCGTCCCCACACGTCAATCCCGATGTACAAATCTGCCCACCTTGAGCCTGCTTCCTTTACACTGCTGGCTACATGCTTCTCGTTCCACGAGTAGTTGGTGAATAAACCGTCACAAGCGTCGAAGAAGGGCCTACGACAAGTTAGGATCTTTAAATAAACTTCCGAAGGTCGTGTAAATGTTTTTAGAATCAAGCGTTAGGAGAAAAATGTACCAGATTCACCTTTCTTAACCTTTTGAATACAGATTCAAGAGGTTAAGACTGCCGAAAGACCAAGGTTCCACTGCGTAACAACTTTCCCCGGTAGGCTGAGCTGAATCTGGTACAATTTTTGGTCAAAACACCGTCTTAACACCTAATTCTAAAAACATTTAAGCGACCTTCGGAAGTTTGGTTTTGTGACAGTACTATCTGCGACTTCGCAGAGCTCGAAAAAGGCCGTTCTCATCTCTTGAAGATGCTTCGTGTAGAATCGAAACGTATTAGCTTGGATGGTTGTTATGTTTCTTTTGCCTGCGCGTGCGCATATGGGGACAAGCTTTGTGCAACTTGGAGAAGCCTCCAGAAGAAACCCCTAAAAGGTTTGACACCAATTCATTAAAACTCTGCTTGTTATTTAATTAACCACATGTTAGCAATAAAATTTATATTTTATTTTATTTATTTAACTAAGATCTACAGCATTAATACTTAAAATACAAACCAATACAATAAACAGTACATTAGCCAATTACAGATCTTCACTACGTAAACAAAAAATATTATCAAGTTAATTTAGGGAAGGTAGAAAAAAATATCGAAATAAAAATTGAGACAATTACAAAGTTAAACAAAATTGATAAGGTTTGTCGCTCACAAATCACAATAGCAATGAATAAGATACGGTGTGTGTGTGAATGTGTGTATTTGTGTTGAGTAGTGTCAGTGTATATCCTTACGATATCAACATTAATTGATATAGTGCGCGGGGCAAGGAGAGGAACCAATCTGTTCCCGAAAAATATAATCGGGATATCCCGAAAATATATATGAAAATATTTTACGTCTTCGACCCAATTGTCACTTCACCAGATGAGATCGGGGTCAAATGATGACCTTTTTGGGGTTCCGTACCTCAAAAGAAAAAAACGGAACCCTTATAGGATCACTTTGTTGTCCGTCTGTCTGTCTGTCAAGACCCTTTATGTCACGAACGGGTAAAGGTATCAGGTTGAAACTAATACCATATATTAGGATCCATGAACCACACAAGATCTAAAAATTTCAATTTTTTAAAACGACGCAATCAAAAGATATGGCATTTTATGTCCTCATCTCCATACATTAATTCAAAAATGCAAAACCTACAGGGTACTTCCCGTTGACCTAAAATTATGAAATTTGGCAAGAAGCTAGGTATCACAGTACAAATAATGGGAAAAGTCTGAAATCATTAAATATTTCAACTGTTCTCACAACAAATGGTAACCAATTGTAGTGAGCTCCCGTTTCAAGAACATTCATATAAGAGAGGGGTCAAGTTGGATGGTCGCTGAGGCGATTTTTGTTTTAGTTCTATTTTAAAAACGGGAACACTTACAAACTTGAAAATTGGTATGTTTATAGTGCATAAGCTATAAAATAACAACAAATAATAAAATTTGGTCAAGCGCGTATCGGATTTAAAAAAATCTAGCACATTAACTTACTGAAATTTCAACTAATACAATTATGTTTATGTGGTGGTACGGAACCCTCAGTGCGCGAGTCCGACTCGCACTTGGCCGGTTTTTTAGGGTTCCGTATCTCAAAAGAAAAAAAGGAACCCTTGTAGGATCACTTTGTTGTCCGTCTGTCTGTCTGTCTGTCAAGACCATATCTCACGAACGGGTAAAGGTATCAGGTTGAAATTAATACCATATGTTAGGGTCCATGAACCACACAAGATCAGAAAATTTAAATTTTTTACAACGACGCAATCAAAAGATATGGCTTTTTATGTCTTCATCTCCATACATTTATGCAAAAAAGGAAAACCTACAGGGTACTTCCCGTTGACCTAAAATTATGAAATTTGGCAAGAAGCTAGGTCTCACAGTACAAATAAAGGGAAAAGTCTGAAATCATTAAATATTACAACTTTACTCACAACTAATAGTAACCAATTGTGGTGAGCTCCCGTTTCAAGAACATCCATATAAGAGAGGGGTCAAGTTGGATGGACATGGAAGCGATTTTTGTTTTAGTTCTATTTTAATAACGAGAACACTTACAAACTTGAAAATTGGTATGTTTATAGTTCATAAGCTATAAAATAACAACAAATAATAAAATTTGGTCAAGCGCGTGTCAGACTCAAAAAATCTAGCACATTAACTTACTGAAATTTCAACTAATACTATTATGATTATGTGGTGGTACGGAACCCTCAGTGCGCGAGTCCGACTCGCACTTGGCCGGTTTTTTAAATGTTTTTTTTTTCATGCATACGAATGTATATATACGTATTCTAAACAAAATTAGTGCTAATTCTCCCAAACGTCGAAGTCTATCGGTAGCCTTTTAGATAGTTTAAGAGTTCCTAATTAGCAAAAAAAAACCGGTCTATTACGAGTTTGACTCGCGCGCCGAGGGTTCCGAATAGTTCCGATATACGAATAGTATAGCTAGTTTTTAGCTGCAGTCCAGTTTATTTTTAAGACCGCAAAACTTAATTTGTTTGTTTTTTTTTTACGAATTTCTAAAAAACACTGTGCTACTTAGAGAGATCGTTTTATTTTTTCTGTAATGTTTACTTAAACCTCTATCGACTATAATTAATCCACATTTTTCCTTTCGCAAACTTCGGGGATAAGGTAAGGGAATGGTATTTTTTAGATGTTTTTCATCGTAACTTGAAAACTAAGAGTTGTTCAAAATATAAAATCTATTTTGGATTGTACAAGTAAAGCCCCTTCATATGATAGTAGTGATAGTATCGACGTAGTGACAATTTATAATTTTGCCTCTTTATTTGGGCCCCCTTTACAATGATAATATTTTTTTATTTTTTCGTTTGCAAGTTAGGCAATCGTATTCTAAAACTAGTCTGAATTTCAAGTCGGTATAGCAAGAGTGGTTGCTGAGGTAAACAGGTGTGACAGACAGACAGACGAAGTCGCACCATAAGTGTTCCATTTATACCATTTTGGTTCGGAACTCTAAAAACGATATATTTTTAGATCTGATATACAGGGTGTAAGTAGTTTACTATTATTTAATCTGTGGTAGGGGACAGCCTTCCGAATACTGAAAGGGCATAATCAATCAACGTAACTGAACAACTTTCCGTGAATAAAACTTTCAGGAAATGAAAAAAAAAATCGGCCTCTCCATACAAACTGTCCAATCAAGTTTACAATTTTGTATGGAGAGGCCGATTTTTTTTATCATTTCCTGAAAGTTTTATTCGCGGAAAGTTGTTCAGTTACGTTGACTGATCATGCCCTTTCAGTATTCGGAAGACTGTCCCTCACACCCTTTATAGAGTGTCCGTCAACCCGACAAAATTAAAATGCAGATGCAGAGATCTATCATATAACACAACAGTTTAGTTCTTAGTGGTCATATCATAATATACTGCGTTAGCGGAGAAACTCGATACGAACTGCGAACAGCTAGTGTTTATGTAACAAAAGCTTTTGCCTGCGACTTCTTCCGCATGTTAATTGATTGTAAAAACCAAATTTAATGAATAGAAAATAAGTGAAAATATATACCAGTGTATAAGTCAACACTGGTACGCTGGGTATGGCAGAAGAAGCATGAAAGTAGAATTAATGCTGAAGAAATGAGAGCGCTGGTGTTAAACTGAGTGACAGGATTAGAAATTGTAAGATAAGAGAACTTTGTGGCGTAAAAGAAGACATAGTGACCAAAATCGAGAAAGGGATGCTGAGATGGTTTGGTCATGTAGAGAAGATGAATGAACGAAGATTGACGAAAGAGATCTACCAGGCGAGAGTGAATGGAAACGTTGGAAGGGGAAGGCCTAGGCAATCGTACCAGGACAAAATTCAGGAACTTCTAAATAAAGGCCAGATTAAAAGTACCCTAAACCGAGGAGCATGTATGAAAGGACTGATGAAAGTACAGGAAGCAAGGGAAGTATGTCAAGATCGTAGCAGGTGGAGAACTGTCATTTCTGCCTACCCCGACGGGAAATGGGCGTGATGTTATGTATGTATGTTTGTATGTATGTATGTATGTATGTATTAGCTATCAAACAAAAAAAGTTTCATTAAAATCGGTTCAGTAGTTTTAGGTTCAGATGCTCGAACAAGCAAACAGACCAAAAGTAAAAAAAATTGTGATTTGAATTCAGGGGTATCAATTTAATTAATTTTATTTATTTCCAATTGCATTCATGTACATTGTAAGAAAAAAATAGCATAACGTGATAATAATTTTAACAATATGTAATGTAAAGACAAAATCAATTTAGAATTTTATAATAGTAGAGATACAGTGTTATAGGTACTTAGTTCATGGATTTACCTTAACCACATTATATTTCGTAAGAAACTGATGTATTTAATATCTCTTATTTCTAAGTAATTTCTGGTTTAGAGTGCGATACTAACTCTTATCTCCTTTTTAGGGTTCCGTACATCAAAAAGAAACAGCGTAACCCTTATAGGATTACTTTGTTGTCCGTCTGTCTGTCTGTCTGTCTGTCACGACCCTTTTTCTCAGGAACGCGTGGAGGTATCAAGCTGAAATTCATATAAAAAACTCTGGTCTACTGTCCCTTGGAGCTGTGAAAAAATCAAACTTCTAAGTCAACGCAATCAAATGATACATAGGCTACTTTTTTGTGAAATTTAAAAAACTTACCTATTTTTATCGTTTAGTGCGTTCTGCCATGACAGGCTGCCGTCTATCGTGACGCTGTCGTACCAAATGAGAACAGCATCCGGTACTTCTTGGTGCAACGTTTTGTGCAGCGTCTGAACAAACTGCAGTAGCTTTTCAGGCTGGGATATCTATAACAATATGTTATACAAGTTGTAACGGAAAGGGTATATGTATACTGAAGGTACAAACCACCATATGACACTGAACTACTTTCTCTAACAAACATCGATTATGAAAAAAAATAAAAATAATTAATTATTTTTTTTCCCTGCCACGTAACTACTAGTAACTGCCGATCTTTTCATCAAACAATGTTAATTCATTTTATTTATTTACAGTCTTCATGCAGTTATGTGCCAGCCACCGCAAAGGTGGTGGTGGCTTTATATCATACAAAAAAACAGCTGATGCAGTTTCTATAGGGATATTGATTTTCTTTGATGATGGTATTTGAACCTTGTTTTATGGTAAAAAAAAATTGTTTCATGTGCAGAGTAATATCTTTCATGGTCGACAGGTCAAGCTTGACATTGGCAGCTTGCGACTATAGTTCTTGCTGAGATTGAAATAAAACTGACACAAAATCCAATGTGTCAAGCTCGTAACGCTCGTGACTGTACTCTTTATGTTACACATTAGATTTAAGCTTCTGAAGACAGTGGATGGCACGTTTTTCTAGACAACACGGTAGTAAGAGAGAGCTACTGTACTGCACGTCAAAACGGAAAGAAGACAGATCATGGCAAACAAAAAACTTATCCCTTAGTTATTTGAAACAAAAACTTGGATTGCGTTTTCCCGATTAAAAACTCATATCAGTTGTGTCTAAAACAAACTTTTAAGTAAAGCTAAACGTAAATGTTTCTATTTATTTAGAACTTATAATGAAGAAATCTTGGATAAGTTAAACAATTTTTTTGCTTCAAAATGGTTAGCTTGAAAACAATTTTTTTTTTTTATATATTTTACCACACCTAAGACTTAAGAAATTTTATTAAAAGTTCAATTAACAACCTTTTAAATTCGTGTGGTTTACTAGAAAATAGATCGATATGAGAAAAAACATTGTTATAGCTAGCCAAGCAGCGTAGAAAATAAGAGTTAGCAGTATAATTAGTCGAGAAACCTGGATAAGCAAATAAAATATTTGTATATGTACTACGTACAGGTCTAGGACTTTTAAACTTATAAGTTCCAGAAGGTGAGGGGAATCTACGAGGCCATTACTGATTTTATAGAGGAACATGCAATCAAACTGTTGACGTCTGAGAGCAAGAGGAAGCATGTTGTTTCGTATAAGAGAATCGTTGTAGTTTGTGTACCTGTCTCCTACCCTGTAGTCAAGAGCCCTAAGAAACTTGTGTTGAATTCTTTCCAATCGTCGTAGTAGTCTGTATGACAAGCATAGTAAGGGCTCCAAACCACAGAGCAGAAATCAAGTACAGAACGTACCAAACTGAAATATAAAATTTTGTAAGTGATTCTCAGACTAAAAGGTTTACAAATTCTAAGTATAAAGCCGAATTGCTTAAAAGCTTTTTTAACTATATGTTCATAGTGAAATCTAAATGTTAGCTCATTATCTAAGATTACACCTAGATCCCTAATTTTCGTAACTCGTGTGAGAGCATGGTTTTTACACGACTACGCGCAGCCAAAAAGGAAGTGTAATATATTAGGCAGCCTATGTACGAGTATGGCTGTGTTCCAAATTGTACAAACGCTGCTATAAGCGTATACAGTACTGACGGACGGTCCAAATTGATTTTGCACGCTCACAAAGCTATCACTGCTTTAATGGCTCTAGTCAATTTGGAATGGATTTAAGCGCGCTCACGTGTTCATCTGTCAAAATGTCAGTTTTGCTTTTATTTTCTTTAACAAAGCCTAAGCTAATCCCTCAAAAAAGTGCGCTAAATCCACTCTCATTTCCATTAGAGACAAACTCATTAAAATTAAAACTTGAGAAACGTCAGCTGGCTGCAAATGTGTGGGATTTTATATGTGTCAAATCGATTTTGACATTAGCGCTTTCACTGTTCCACCTATTTGACTAAAGCACTGATAGCAGAAACGATGACGTCATCAATGACGTAAGGCGGTGAACAAGCGAGTGCTTTAGAGCACGCTTTTGGTCAATTTGGACCGACTTAAGCGCACTCACAGTGCTCTAAAGCAGTCTGTTAGGGCAAAATGGAACGCACAGTGTGAGCAAATATCGGTTGTACCACTGTGGCTCCTAAACGACTGGACCGATTTCTATGTTTTTTGGTGTCATTTTAATTGTCAGGATCTGCGGTTGTCATGGGATATATAAAAATTGTAAGGTGCGTTACACTAGGCAATAAAGTTAATAATAAAATTCATTACCTTCTTAGTTAATAAATTAATAGACCAATTCCCGTGGACAAAGTATTTTCTGAATCGTGATGATCATGTTAGTGACTCAATGTTTGTAAAAATTATAAGGGTGCGTCATAGTGGAAGTTCCAAAAGTATTCGACTATTCTCAGAAAATGAGTTATCTCTTGAATCGTTATCACCAAACGAATATAGCTATGTAAAAAAAATATAAGGGTGCGGCATAGTGGAAATTCCAAAAGTATTCGAACATTTTCAGAAAATGTGTTATCATTTGAATCGTTATCACCAAACGGGTATAGCTATGTAAAAAAATTATAAGGGCGCGTCATAGGGCAGGTTCCAATAACATTATCAGATTATTTTTACAAAGTGAATATAATTTCAAATCGCCATGCCCGTATGAGAAATAAATTTGTAAGGGCACAACACAGTGTAGAAAAAACTTGGATATTACATTAGCAGAGTGGCGCCCCCATCAGAAGAATAAATATTTTTCGCGGAGTACATAACTTTTCAATGAAAATCCAGTCAGGCTGATTGAAGTATAGGTATCTTAGTTTATTCTGTTTGATGTGTTAAATATATTGTACTTTAGTTACTGATGATTTTATTTAGAGTGAGAAAGACGTTGAAATAAAAAAATGGGTGCGTTGTTAAGCAAGATCTCACAATATTGGACCGTCTTCACTAAATGCGAATAACATCATGTCATAATCATAACATCCTTTGAAACGTCCACTGCAGGACAGGGACCACCCTCCAAAACTCCAGCAATAACGCATGGTACTTTGGAGGGTACTTACTATAGTCACCATGCTTAGCTTATAAGCGTTGCGGCTGGCGACCGCTGTTGTGGGTGACCGCACCGCATGCCGCAGAATGTAAGGTGGTACGATACACATAAAGATGTTGCTGCCCATCCTCCGGTTTATAAGCCCTTAGTCACCTCTTACGACACCCACGGCTAGAGATTTGTAGGTAGTATTCTTTGCCGGCAACATCCTTATAATAATATTGTTTTCGTAAGTCTAAGTAGACTGCTGTTAGACTGTTTGAGGAAGCAATCTGTCTGGTTGTTAAGATCCCAAATATTCTGTCAATTCTGGCTATTTACCGTTCTCCGTCATTTCGTAATATTGAATCTTTTCTTTTGACGCTCGAATCCATTCTGGATAGTTTTACTGATAGACAAGACCTCGTTATAACCGGTGACATAAACATTGACATTGTACACGGAGTGGAGGCTAATAAATGGATGGAGTATCTGTGCCTAACTGCAGAGTATGGGTTCTTACTTGCGATCACTAAGGCAACCAGAGGTAAGGCGGGTATGGATCACTTTTTTGTAAGAACTGACAGGATCATCTCTAGGTTTAATTTGTAAAATGGATGTCACCGATCACGACCTTATAATGCTGGGTATAAAATTACACAAAAATAAACCTGTGCGGCCCAGTCGATTTACTCTTAAAAGAGATATAGAAGCGATTGAGAAGGAACTTTTGGGGATCGATTGGTCTGTAATGCTAAACAAGATGGATGTAGACGAAAACTGTTATATTTATGAGCAAATAAATCCAAGATGCGGCTGGACGGTCCTCCAAAGATGCGGCTGGACGGTCCTCCAAAGATGCGGCTGGACGGTCTTCGCACCTAGCCTCAGGCTAGCGATGAGGAAAAGACTCGAAAGTCAAGTAAAGAACCGCATCGCAGATTTTTAGAAAAAACAGCCTAAGGCCTAGCTCGGTCCGAACGAACCGAGTTGGCATCTGATAATTACTGCTAGGCTCCCCGGCACAGTGGCTTATCCCATCTTTTTTGAGAAGCCGGCATTTTTTGTGGACGGGCTGGTCAGGACACAAGTTAAACCACCTCTCCCTGGCGTCAAGAAAGTTTACCACTTCAACAGATCCCATGACGGGAGTAGCGATCTCGGTCAAAACTTTAATATAGCTATAGCCAGACGACAGATCCCATGACGGGAGTAGCGATCTCGGTCAAAACGTTAATATAGCTATAGCCAGACGACAGAAACGCAGGCAAAGCCACCTCAGCGCCTTCCTGATACCTAAGCCCCCGAGACGTACAGGAAGAGAAGCCAGGTTCCAAGCTTGGCCAGTAAGGTGGATGTTCAATACTTTAGTCCAAAATACACCTACTCGAACCTCCATAAATGTGTACACGGCAACAAATACGTACATTTTGGCACGAAAAGGCAGAATTTAATTAAAGTCAGTGCCATATGAGCATAGATGTCATTCAAACGATCCATAGTTTTTTGAAACTTTTCCACCTGTCGGTGCATGAAGCTTGTTAACATTATTTTACGGGAATGGATTTGTTTTAATAAAAATTTGTTGGGGTGTATGAGGGTTTCGCTTATTCCATTAACATGTTGTATGTCCGTGTGGTGCCGGCATAGAATAGTACTAAATAATCTCTACCCGTGGGTGTCATAAGAGGCGACTAAGGGATTATGAACCGGAGGATGGGCAGCAACGTCCTTCTGAGTATCGTACCATTTTACATACTGCGGTCACCAACAACCGCGATCCATGGTGCTAACCGCAACGCTAACAAGCGTGGTGACTATGGTACTTTTTCTCCACATTGTTCCAACAAAAGTTGAAATTCTGGAGGGAGCTCCCTGTCCTGCAGTGGACGTTTCGTGGCATGTTACGATGATGATGACGCAATGAATGTCACTACGCCGCGAGATTACGCGTAAAGCTGGGCATATAACAACCTTGTTTTCAATGTTTATCAACCACCCTTCGAACTTAAAGGTCTTGGCAATGGTGACCAAAGAACTGATCAAGTTTTGAGTTGCCTCCTCGTTCGGAAGGATCTTGTTCCAAAACGCGACACCTTCGCCCCATTCCGTGATAAATGTACCTGGGACAAAAAATATATACTAGGTTATTTTTTTGGACCTGATTTCCTTTTGCCCACTTAGTAGTGAGGTCAAAAGCAACAACTTTTGTTCTACGACTTTGCTAACAACGCACGAAAAATTTTCAACTTCCCATGCAAAATGGGTCGGTCACGTGACTACTTTAGTATGGAGAGTCGAAAATTTTTTGTGCGTTGTTAGCAAAGTCATAGAACAAAAGTTGTTGCTTTTGAACTCACTATTAAGTGGGCAAAAGGAAATCAGTTTCAAAAAAATAACCTAGATTAAAAAAGTCAAGATCTAGGATTCTATGTAAAACACTTAATGAAAAGGAGGGGGTGGAGAATCTTGTTGCTATAGAGGGGCAAAGTTTTTTACACATAGTGGCGACTGACCTTCGCTTTGTATAATCTTAACCAAAGCCACCTACAGATGGCGCACTTTTGGCTTTTGGATGGCGTTTCTGAAACGCACTTTTTCAAGAAATGCTATAAAAAAACCGGCCAAGTGCGTATCGGGCCACGCGCACTACGTTTTGGCTGCCTAGGCTCCATAGCTTTTTTATCGCAAAACAGGTTTTGAATAAGTATTTCATAACGTTTATAACATAAACTTTGTACTTCCTAATGCTCAGCGAGGTCCTAGCGCCTGATTGCTATTGCTATTTTTATTATTTCCAGTTTTTCGGCTATAACTCATTAACCTGTGAAGCCTACTTAGCTCAGATAGTTTTCCTTTTGCAGCAAATTTCATCAAAATCATTAGAGCTTTATTCCAGAAATTGATTACAAATGTTAGTATGTATTTAACAGTGAGTTTCCATATAGTGCACACATAAAATTGGGTGATTCTAGACACAATTTCATCAACGGGAAAATAAGATTTCTATTTTTAAATTTATATTATTTTTCCCGTCTATGAATCTACCCAATTTCATATGTACACTATATGGAGTCTCACAAACAAATATTGCTTGTTCAATAGTAGAGGACATTCTTTGCCAAGGGTATTAAGACCCAAAATAAAAGAGACAATTAGACACCCTATATTAAGCACTAAAGCCATACCTATAACTTTGACCCCATGTGCATGAGCAACATTGATCCAGCCTAGAGGTGGGATGGTGAACAAATGGTGACTGAAGTAGCAGAAGATATCAACGGTTGCCCAGTTGTAAAACGTATATGCCTCAAAATTCGTTGTACCGTCAACCATGCTGCAAACCAAAAAAGTAAATAAATAAAAACATGTAACTTTTGATTACTGGTTGTTGTTGGTATCTTAATCTTATCTTATCTTAAATAGCCCTTAATTGTCCGACTGCTGGGCAAAGACCTCCCTCCGTTTTCTCCACAATGTCCCATCCTGTGTTTCCTCCAGCCAATTAGTTTGAAAGGCATCTAGCTCATCTCGCCATCTCCGTCTGGGTCTACCGCGTCGCCTTCTGTTTGCTGGTGGCATCCACTGTGTGGTGGATTTTGCCCACTATATATCCGGCATGCGGCAGACATGGCCAGCCCAATCCCAATTTAGATGAGAATGAAATACTTGCTGAAAATAGTACTAGTGCGACTGAGCTTTACTCTGTATAATCTTACCCAAAGCCCAGCAACAGATGGAGCTGCAGGGTTTCTGAATCACACTATTTTTAATGAAATTAATATTCAAAACCGAAAAATTAATTTTCCCTACATATGACCTACTCTGAAACCCCTGTAATATAAATTTCATCAAAAAGCTATCATCAACAAACATCCAGCAAAACTCAACAGCTAGGCTGGCTGGCTGGCTAACACTCAATAGTAGGTATCTAGATACAGGCTAGCTATAAACTGAACAGGCATGCTCAGTCAATGAAACTGAACAACTTTCCCAAAGAACATCTTTGGGAAATGAAAAAAAAATTTTACCTCTCCATACAAAATTGTTCAGTTTCGTTGACTGAGCACTCCCGTTTTCGGTACACTGTCCCTTACACCCTGTATAATAATAATAGCCTCAATTTACATTGTTTTTACAACTTAATAATATATCGTGTATGTATTGAGGCAGTCATGATGACTTATTCACAATTAAATATATACTTTTTATAGAAGAACAAAGTTTTATATGAAGAAGAAGAATGAACAGGAACCTACCTACTATCTTTTTAACTGAATTTATCCTTAGTTGCTCTATATTTACAGCGCATATTTTGATATCACATAATATCATATACATAATGTTACTGCAGCAACTCCACAAATCACATAAAAAATAAACAAAAGAGAAAAAGTAAAAATAAATATTTAAAAAAATATACCTATCATCATGGTATCCATTCGCCATGTCATGACAAATTAAAACTTTAGGCAACGTGTTTTCATCATGCGATGACACACTATCCGTGTAAGGGTCAAAGTGGCAAAAGCTAGGTGCCTGTTCCAACGTTATATTACAGAAATTTGGATTTAGTTCACTATTTTTTATCACACGTCTGCTGTGTGGCGTGAGAGGCTTGCACAAAGTTCGCCAAACAGGAGGATCAAACAAAAATAACTGCATTTCTTTTAGCGAATTCAGCGGTTTGCAGGTTAGGTCACTTTCGAAAAAAACTTCACGGCCACTCATTTTTAATATCACTTAAATTATTTACAGTTACACTGATCTACTATTAACTATATAAACACGATTTACTAGATTATTGTTCTTATTTTCTCAAATAAAGTCATTTCTTTACCGTACCCTTAGACTATATAATACTAACGTATAAAAGACAGATTGTATTGAGCATTAGTTCATAACCACGTTTTATCTCACTTCAACTAGAAGTAATTCATCGTAATAGAAAGAGCTAGAAATATATCGCCTGGTTATACTCGATTCTCCCCCGCCACAGGCATTTTTTGGTCGGATTATAATAATAAGCATAATCCGACAAAAAATGCAGGATCCATAAACATAGGACCAAACCCCTCCTGTAAGGTGTCACTTAATTTGGAAGGTTTATGCCTCCATTTTTCTGTCAGACTGTGAAAGTTGTTGTTTATTTGCTTACTGGTTGTTTTTGCAAAATTTTAGTATAAAAGTGTGTTTCAGCCAATGTTTTGAGCTCAGAAATTGCTCAGAAAGTTAGTGAAAAATGTTTTGTTGCGTATTAGGCTGCAATGCCCGAGAAAATTACAAAGAAAACAGTGCCGAAGTCATATCGTATCATGCGTAAGTATTTTTTAGTTTATTTTTGATAATACGCAATATTTTGCTTCACGAAATATTGTGTAGTACTCAATACATTGTGGTATATTAGGTGTATGCTCAATATCGCATTTTATTAGTAAATTTTACATAAAAATATGATAATAAACATTGATATCAAAACATGATATAGTGATGGGATTTCTTAAATCGATATATTTTTATCCAACCGAGGCGAAGCACAAATCTCGTACCTACCAAATGGCTTGATATATTTTAATTTTATGAGGTGTCATTAGGCTGTTCAGCTAGGTTTTAGTAAAATTTTAAACACTGATGCCATATTTTCAACCGATGGTATTGTACATAAAATACGTTTTGTTAAAGGCTATTATGATTGTTTATCTATATTGAAAAAGACAACTGTTGGTTGTAACAATATCGTAGCCTGGGAGACCAATAAACTGAGATACACCCTTAACCCTTTGATAGCATAGTTTATAACTTATGACTTTGTACATAAAAATACATTATGTTACAGGTTATCATTGTTAATCAATAAGTACATATTGAAAAAGACCTGATAATGGAATCAATATTGGAGCCTGAGAGGACAATAAAGTGAGTTATATTTTAATAGTTTTTAACGGCAACAAATTAAATGATTCCTAAAATATTTTTTTATACCCCAATACACTTCAGACAAAATGGATGAATGTACACCAAATTGGCTGAACGTACACCAAATTTGGGTAACCGGTTCGGTTAAGTTGTGTTAGGTTATCTTGCGACCACAACGCATGAGCCGAGCAAGCGGAGCGAGCGTGCCGCGGCCGCTGCCGGCGAAGTGCCAGAAGCAAATTCGGTGTACATACATCCATTTCGGTAGACAAAATTTGGTGGATATTATTTGGTAAAAATTTACTCAGATTTGGTGGCACGTTAATACACCCGTTTTTAACTTATGATATTGTACATTAAAATGTATTTTGTTACAGGTGTTTATGTTTGTACATTTTAAATAAGGAGAGAAAAAGACAACTGTTGGTGGCATTAATATCGGAGCCTGGAAGGCCAATAAACTGAGTTTTGTTCTAAACCCTTTAATAGAATAGTTTTGAACTTATGATGATGTACAAAGTAGAAAATTGCAAAATTTTACAACCACAGGAAGGATTCGAACCTGCGTCTTCTCCGTAAGTACCGGAGACGCTTTACCAACTAGGCTACTGTGATCCTGCCTGATGTTGTGAAATCTGCAACCTCTATACGCATTTCAACGTTGTGTTTGTGCTGCCACCTAGTAAGCATTAGCTGTACTAGACTACTAGCTCAAGTAGTCTATTATTGCAAAAAGAATTCAAGTCGAAAATTGGTAACACTACGTATGATTGAAAATGATTTTATTTTAACATTTCCTGTGTTCGGATAAATCTACCAAGTAGAAAATTGCAAAATTCAATCATTTTGAATTATACGTAGTGTTACCAATTTTTGACTTGAATTATATATACAAAAATAGGACTTGTTGAGCTAGTACAGCTAATGCTTATTAGGTGGAAGCACAAACGCAACGTTGAAATACGTATAGAGATCGCAAATTTTACAACATCATGCGGGACCCTGAGCCTAGTTGGTAAAGCATCTCCGGTACTGACGGAGAAGATGCAGGTTCGAATCCTACCTGTGGTTGTGAAATTTTGCAATTGTCTACTTTGTAGATCTATCCGAACACAGGAAGTGTTAAAATAAAATATTCTTATGATATTGTGCTTAAAAATGCGTTTTGTTACAGATTATTATGTTTCTTAATCTTGAGTACGTAGTGAAAAAGACAATTGCTGGTCATGAAGAATCATGAGTGAAACCTGTACTAATAATAGCTTTTTGTACATTTTATTTAAGTATTAGTAGTATTATATTAAGTATAAAATACACTGCCTAATGGAAAATAATAAAATGATTATCCATTGTCATAATGATAGTTATTGTTAAGGATACCTATTTAAGGATCTTTTTTCTTTAAGCTAAAAATAAAATTATAAACTTATATTAGCCTTTTTATTTACATAATATAAGTTTAAAAATAAGTAATCCATAATAATAAAAAAATCTGATAGTAGTTGTTTTTTTTTCACAAATTTTGTAGCCTGTATCCAAAATTCATCGATATAAAAATCGACAATACCTCATCACTACTTGATTATGACAGTTCAACAGTGTGACGTCACAAATGTCAGGCGCTGAAAGCATTAGAGACGGCTTACACGGGGGGTTTGACCGTACCACTGTTTGTTTACGTTTCACCCCTGTCACCTGTTTTTGACACTAATGACAGATAGTTATAATGGAGAAATTACATCAGTCGGATCTCGGATTAAAAATTACTAAGATTGATGCATACGATCATCAATTGATACGATCCATTCCACAAAATCACAAATCTTCTAATTCACGCAAATAATGAAATTGTTACAGTTTGAATGAGCATCAGTAGCACTGATCGACTGCTTTTAACGTATGCTGGACGCCAATGAATTCAATAAATACAGAATTAAATAGTAAAACTAGGGCATGATAAGGACGATAACGGAACTGTACCCTGTGATGTGCATGCATAAACTAGGTTATCTATTGAACTTTGAGCATTGTGGAAAATATTTAAATATTTACAGGCATCAACTTCCTTTCCCACGATTTTAATCAATGCACTGTTATCAATATTACCTATCATGCAATGAAGCCAGGAATGCATAAAGTCTACTAAATGAAGCAGGAATAGAAAGCACTAAGCATATAAAGATAAACGGTAAAATGAATTTACCCAAAACAGCGTGTTCATTTTGAACCAAACAAGCAGAAGCCTAAAAATTAATTAGGCAAAAAATCCTAGATTTACAAAAATATGTGGTCACTACTTCATGCTTGACTTTCAATATGATCCATAAAACGAATATGCCTTTTCTACTGTCACAGACTGTCATAGTAGCCGATAAACTATTTATTTTAATAACTTGTTATTTTTGAATATCGCTTAGCGTGTTCGAAAAACGGGTATCAGAATAACCGAAATGCGTGTTGGTTATTTTTATGAAATACGTGATTTAGTTACATTAGGAATACTTTCAGATTTTTGACTGTAGCTTTAAACAAATATCGTTATCAAATTAACTTCGCGCTGTAATCAAGCTTCGTTCGTTCACGCGTTGAGTCGCGCGATCTCAATGGTATTCGGTTTTCAGAAATAACTAGTTTCGCTCGATAGATAGTTTTCGCAATAGCCAATAACGTAATGAAGCTATTGCACCAATAACTAGTTATCAAAACTATTTACGTTATTTAACGCCCACCTCTACTGTCACTGTCAAAACCAGGTGGTGCTGTTTTGTTTCTGTTTTTGTTGTGGAATTGTTGTGTAAAACTGCGTTTAAATATAATAAGAAACACCTGAATTAAAAAATAATAACTCAGTAAAATGCCCACAACGCACTTGTTTCCAATTTTAGATCTAAATTGACTATTACAATGTATGGGTACACATGCATGATCGACCGTTGGATTTTTTAATTATGGTGAAATCTTCTTTATTTAGTCGCTTACGGGCGCGTATACTTCAGTTGCGAGTGGCAACTTTATTAGCTTTTATTCTTATCATAATCACAGTAGTCCAGTTCTTCTCTTATGGTGTCTATAACTACACGGCCATTCCACTCAGTTCTATAGATAGAGAACTTTATAGAGAGACTATTCCAAAATTAGTCCAACATAAGGATAAACCTCGCTGTAATTATCAAGAAGTTTTTAGCAGAACCGAGAGTTTACCAAACTGGAAGGTAGGTAATTCAACCTTTTTTTTCTTTGCATTGCATATTATTATTATTATTAGCCTATGTAGTGTCCCACTGCTGAGCAAAGGCCTCCCCTCTATCATGCCATTCGTCTCTGTCTTGAGCTATTGTTGGCCAATTCCCAAGAAAAACGTTAAGGTCGTCTTGCCATCGCCTACGGGGCCTACCTCGCCGTCGGTGACCATCCTCCGGGACCCATTCGGTGGCTAATTTTGCCCATCTATCAGGGTGCATACGGGCGACATGTCCCGCCCAGTTCCACTTCAGCTTAGCTGTTTTTGTGCCGATGTCTGTAATGCGTGTTTTAGAGCGCAGGGTCGCGTTACATATGCGGTCCAGCCTTGTAACGCCTAATATGCTGCGCTCCATGGCCCGCTGGCAAACCTTGAGCCTGGATTTTTGCAACTCTGTCAGTGACCATGTTTGCGCACCGTAGGTTAGGATGGGCAGTATACACATGTCGACGATTTTTCGCTTCAGTGATATTGGAAGCTTTCCCTTCATTAACTCCTTCATGGACCAGAAGCTTTTCCAGGCGTTTTGAATTCTTCTTTCAACCTCTTTGTCTTGCCTGTTTTTGAAACTTGCTATCTGGCCCAAGTAAGTATATTCGTCGACATAATGTACGACCTGCCCATCAACCTCGATCCTACGTTTAGTGCTGTTACTCATCACTTGGGTCTTAGACATATTCATTTTTAATCCAGCCTCAAGGCTCACCAGACTCAGTTGTTGTAGCATGGCCTGGAGTTCGACAGCTGAGGTAGCAAATAGAACAATAAAATAGAACTAAAGAAAAAATAAAATGAATATTTATTTAATAATCTCATAAATCTTATTTTTAATTAATTATTATAATGCAAATATGTAATATTATTCGAATAAAACATCTAAATCAGCTACTTTCATAGTATATGTACTTTTACATGTTAACGGAATAAGCGAAACTGAGAAAATAGTTTGTTCAGAATCGAGAGTAGAATCAATTTCACGGGTTTTTGATACGGGTAATTTTTTTTTTAATTTAATTATTAAAATTTTTGCCGCTTCTATTCTAAATATTTCTGTGGATACGTGCGCTGGCGCCTGGCGGCCGTCGCCGCGCGTTGAGGAGGGGAAAGGAGTGGGCGTGGCGTGCGCGGACTAGAACAACGATGAAACTAGAACAATCATGAATCTTTAAAATAACAATACTTACTTATCTAGAAAAAAAATCTTTCTTTAACAAATTTTTACGGTTATGGGTTTATTTTAATAAAAAACAGTTGGGGTGTGTGAGGGTTTCGCTTATTCCATTAACATGTTGTATATAATATTTATAACATAATTATTTTCATACATAGGTAGTTTTTTAAATTAAAACAAAAATATCTAAATTACTCTAGTAAAATTAACTTTCCATTGTAAAGATGTTTCATAGCTGACATATTTTGTATGGAAATTAATTTTTAGTGAATTTTTTCCTCTGAAAAGTTATTTGTTTTTATTAGTTAAATCACTGTCACCCTTTTATTGAATATTCCAGGTCCCAACAAAAATCAACGACTTCTCTCCTAAGGACATTGCAAATGGTAGCTACATGCCATCAGAATGCAATGCTCAGATCAGTGTCGCTATACTTGTAACGTACAGGAACAGACAAAGCCAGTTGGATATATTCCTGCCATACATGCACAACTTCCTCAGGAAGCAAAATATTCACTATAAGTATGTGCCTATTTACTTCACTTAAGTAATTATTTGTTTAATTTTTAGGTTATCCAATGGAGCATAGAGATATTAGTACAGCATGAGAAACTCGATACAGTGGATTTTGCACCGCTGTTATATCAGTGAGCATAATTCATAATTCATTTATTAATTGCAATACATGTTCATTAGTATAAGGTCTTAAAATTAATATGCAACCTGTTAGGGTATAGCAATACATTTGAATAAACTAAAATATTTCGAAATTCAAAATCAAATAAAATATCTACATTAAAATATTAAAATTTAAATTAATTTTAAAATAAGTCATTGAAAAACAAACACACATTTCAACATATTGGGGTCAAAATATTACTATTACAATATTAAAAGTCAAATTAATTTTCATTGTCTGTCATAAATTCTTTTATAGAATAATAACTTTTGCTTAGCAAAAATATTTTCAATTTTGCACTAAAGATAGTAACTTTTTCTTGCCAGTGTTGCACTTTGAGTAGGTATTAAGCTAGATCTGCTCTTGATTGTACCTTTAATTATATGCAACAATGTCAAAATTCAATGTACATGATTCTGTTTTATTTGATTTTTGTAAGTTAATTTTTGATGAATAAATTATTATAATACGATACTGCACAGCTGATAATTAAATTCTAAATATAGCTGAAAAAGCTGCAGTAGTACTATAAAATAAGACAGCTGGAAATATGACACCTGTAGTTCATTCTCTGACATCCCTACTGACTAAACTAACAACAGGGATCAAACAAATAGTAATAAGATAATAATATGAATTATTTTGATATGGGTACGTCTTTGCTTTCGTTTGGAGGTGGATCATTTTGTGCAAAGTGGATACAGTCTGGCGTTAATAATTGGTACTACGAGTACATTAAGCTTTGGATGAGTCAAGAGTGAGGGGAGAGGGGTGGGGGTTTGAGGGCAGGGGTGGGGGGGCGAGGGAAGACTCATGAGAGGAGGGGGGTGGGGAATAGTCCGCTCCGGACCCACCATACCCCTGGCCATACCCCTGGGGGTAGGGTGGGACGAAACCATACCACCATAGAGATGTGACCTAAGGACTTCCACGTATCTATGGAAGTATTTATTCATACTCGTATTACATAATTAAGTTTTGTTTGATAAGTCACAATTTAGATAATCTTATCGTGTATTTCATTTCAAGAGTGGTAGCATAAAGGCTTGTGAATGTCAGCCGCGAATCCGTGAGTTGGTTCCGTAGGTGAACGAAAATTTTTGAAGTGAAAACTTCTTTAGCGGTGCTTGGCACTTATTTAGATGGGTAAAAAATGTTAAACTCACGTCAGATGTCGCGTCAGATGTTTAACTTTTGAAGTTTAAACTTCTTTAGCGGCGCGTCAGATCTGAAGAAGATTGTCTATATGTAATATAATTGTCATGTTTGTCTACGATAGCGCAATAAATGAATATTGTATGTACTTTTATACTGATAAATAAAACAATTCGTGCGAAATTATTCCCTAACCATTCCAAAATATACAAAAATGCACAACGTTGATGTGTAAGTTTTCACTTCTGCCGGCATTCCCGGAGTGCAACCTGTCCTTCTTTTTTTCAGGCATTTCCTCCCGATTGAGAATTTATCAAATTATAGCTAACCTAATGGGTATCTTAAAGAAAACAAAATTTCGGCTCACCATAAAGTGATGGATTGTAAGTCAGCTGATCACACGCACAAGACAAAAAGTTGTATAAATTCAGTGATATCTTAAATGAAACTTTATAGATGACAGTATGAAACAGTCAGCTGGTTATATCTCGGTGGAAAGATTGTCAGCTGATGCGCTGAAATTGTACCGCGGGGGACGGATCGGAACATCTAGTGACCCAGTATTCAGTTCATCACACAGCTGATGACTAATCCACTACTGTATTCTCAGCTGACTTATTTTCTTTAAGATATTAGGTTACCTATTATTTGTAAAATTTTCAGACGGCTGACATGAACGAGGGTTCATGATACAGCTGTCTGAAGCATTTTACGAGTTATCGCGCGAGAGGAACTTGGTCGTGGAAATCTAAGCTGGCTCGTATATATAAGAAGTTCAATTACAATTATTTCTAAGTTTCGACGTGTAGTTTTTTAGTTTCAGTTAAATAATCAATTTTATTTGAACCTAGTATACTGCTTTACAATTTTTCAAATCCCAGGGATATGGTGGGTCCGGAGCGGGACTAGTCGATGAGGGGAGGGGATGGCAGGGAGGGGGGTGAGGACATGGGTGGGACCTTGATGTGCTCTTACCTGTACTTTCCCACACAGATACAGTGGTTTTTTCCATTTTCTTGTTGCATTTAATTGTAAATTTCAATTTTTCCAGAATATTTCTCCTAGAACAGCAGGATGAAAAGCCGTGGAATAAAGGTGTGCTTTACAACATTGGAGCAAAATATGCGATGGCAGAAAAGTTTCCTTGCCTCATACTGCACGACGTGGACTTACTCCCACTTGATGCTGCCAATTTATACTCATGTTTAACATCTGGACCACGACATCTATCGGCCAGTATAGATAAGATGAGATTTGTGCTGACGTACTGGTGGCTTGTCGGTGGAGTACTGGCAATACGGTCTGATCACTTTACTAAAATTAACGGATTTTCAAACCGATACGAACGATGGGGTGGTGAAGATGATGATTTTTATGAGAGGCTAGCAAGTGAAGGACTGAAAGTTTTAAGGTATTCTTCTTCTTATAATAAACTCTTATTTCTTATCAACCGAATACTTTAAGATGCGGCTCCGTCCATGAAACTCAACATCTTTTCCCATTGAATATAGGTCGAAATACGAAAAAAATCTTCAACTTCTCATACAAACTACATCAGCAGATTTTTTATGGGAGGTCGAAATTATATTTTCGTACTTCGACCTTTGTTTTTTGGGAAAAGTTATTCAGTTTTATGGGCAGTATCACCCTTTAAAATATATGGGCTGGTAAAAAAATAATGCATGGGAAGCTCTGAGGAGTTCATTACAAAAATCCCGAATAATAAAGCACTTGCAGTTTTTCCCGATTTTGTAAATTTTCTGGGAAACTTTTCCAATTTCTCTTGCCATACCTTCAAACATTGTCCTGAATATTACAAATTCAACAAGAAAGTATCAGCCAAATCGGTTGAGCTGTTCTCAAATGATGCTCCGTCAATTCCGTCATACATGAGGCAATATAATTATATAATTGTAATAATTATAATTGTAAGATTATAAATAAATGAATGAAATGAATAAATTTTTATATACAGGGTGTAACAAAAATAACCAACCATGATGGATGTGAATCTGCCCATAAAACTGAACAACTTTCATAGATCGAAATACGAAAAAATTATTTGGCCTTCCATAGGAACTGAATCAGCAGATAGCGCATTTTGTGGGAGGTCAAAAACCTCTTTTCCTATTTCGACCTATGTTCGTTAGGGAAAGTTGTTCAGTTTCATGGGCAGAATCACATCCTTCAGGTTTGATATACCCTTTCTGTTACACCTTGTACCTATACAAGGCCATTTTCTAACTGTAAAATTTTTTAAATGTGTGAATAAGTATCTTTATTTCATGAAAAATTATGGATAAGTAATCTCCTTTTTCATTTCTTTTGCTCCCAGTGTTTCTCATGCAACAATTCCAAAGTAAAAAAAATAAAAAAACCGGTCAAGTGCGAGTCGGACTCGCGCGCCGAGGGTTCCGATATACTTTTTGTATTTTTGGAAGCAATAAAGTCCATTTTTAGGACCGCAAAACTAAATTTGTTTGTAAAGGTTATTTGCAGATTTCTAAAAAACTGTGCAACTTAGAAAGATCGTTTTATTTTTGCTGTAATCTTTACATAAACTTCTGTCAACTGTAGTTAATCCAGATTTCTCCTTAAAAAAGCGAGCCACCTGTACTGCAAACTTAACCTTAGGCCGTTTGGCAGAATAAGTACTGTTGCCAACTTCATGACGATATCGGCGCAGGCCTGTATCACTCCGCACTTTAGGTATGACCCGCGGCGCTCAAATGCGTCTTTACTGAGGCAGTCGAGTGTCACGCAGAGCACGCGCTCAACGGACTGCACGGCTTGACAGAAAAATTATCGAAATATGTTTTTGTGAAACTTTTTGACGATGGATACATAGAAAAAGACAAGAAAATATTGCTGAGTGTACCCGTGTCGCGTAAATCGCGTAAAAACAAAAGATATCGTGATTTTTTACATTATAAAAGTAGGTAAAAATTTTAAATTATCCATACACCTGGTCGCACATTTGCACATTTTGATTGAACACTTTTACATACTTACCTTCTTGCGTCTCACTCATCATCTCGTAAAGTGACAACCCGACCCGTTCTCGAGGGTTTCAAAAACGTGTTCTAAGCGGTACATTGCATTTGCAAATGGACTTTATGCTCTAAAGTTGAAATTTGTCGGCACCCCGCCTGGGAATGACGGATCTGTAAACGTTAGTTTACTATATTCTAATCTGTCGCGGTAGACAAACGGCCTTACGACGGCAGTGCACACACGATAGCTAATTTCTTTCTTAATTTTCAGATTGCCGCGGCAAGTGTCTCGCTACCACATGATACCTCACACTCCAGAGCCGCAGAACAAAGCTGTCTGGAGTATTCTAGCAGAGAACAAGCGGGAAGGACGCGCGGGGCGAGGCAGGGACGGACTCAGCACAGTGCAGTATTCCGGATTGAAGGTCATTCCACATCGCCTGTTCACTATGATCGGAGTTAGGTTATGATCTAAACTGCATTACAAATGAATATGATATTTAGTAATTTATTATTTTTTTCGTAAACTATTATTTTGGCAGTCATCAACAGATTTCTCGTCGATTATGCGATGCAGGCACACAAATGTACTTAACTACAATACACGCACAAAAAATTATGTAGGATCAATTTTTTTTCGTTTATAAATTCTAAAGCTAATCAACACATTTTGTAGCTATGTCAATAGCATTCGCCTAAAGCTGACAGAAAAAACAAGTTTGTAAAACAATGTTATTCTTTCCGTCAACTATACTCTTTTTGGTTTTGGTGTCATGGCTGCAAAATGTGTTGGTAAGCGTTGGATTAACGAAAAAAAAAATATTTTAGAGTATAATTTTACATACTAGTCAGGAGAATTCAATTTTTTTTTGTTTAATGTCATTTTGTTGAGTAAACCTCATATCTTTTCGTGGAATTCTCTTAACAGGGTAATAAATACCCAAAGGGTGAAAAAAGGGACTCTATTGCCTCCGATGTCTGTGTATTTGTCAGCGGGCTAGGTAGACCAAGGAGTTAGTATAGTTTATTAGAGGGATTTTAAAAAGTTAAGCTATAAACCTTATTTACATCCTTTTCTAGTCTAAATTACAACTGCCCGTTTGAAAAAAGAAGATAACACTATTTTGACAACGTCGTCTTGAAGTCCGCGGGCACAGTAAAGAGATGGGGTTATCAGCAGTATGGAAACTCGGCCTATTTTTTGAAAATCGAATCTTGCATCATTGGAGCGTCAGGGTTGTAACAACCACAGAAAAATAAAGGAAATGTCCGAAATCTTTGGTAACAAATCAAACATCAAATGAAAAAAATACTTAAAGACCCTAGCTCCTCAAAGACCCATACATTGCAGAACCAAACAATAAATAAATACATTAAATAATAATAAAAAACGAAAACAAATTTTAAACAAATTCAATTTCAAACAAAGATTAGGACACTAAGTCGCCTTTTGTGACACAATGGCAGATTAAGACACTTAGTCGCCTTTTAAGACACTAGAGAAGATGAAGACACTTAGTGGAAGATTAGGACACTTAGTCGCCTTTTATGACACAAGGGCAGATTAAGACACTTAGTCGCCTTTTATCACACCCGGAAAGGGTAAGTCTCTAAGTCGCCTTTTATCACACCCGGAAAGGGCAAGTCTCTAAGTCGCCATTTATCACACAAGGGCAGGTCAGAAATAAAATAATAATAATATATCCATATGCCGTACAATATGACATGATGAAACGAACGACAGCAAACTAACCCACCGCTTCCCTTCACGCGACAACCGCGATTGAATTCAGGGCGAACTTTGCTTAGCGGCCTGTAGAGAAGTGCGTCTGTGTGAGTGCGCCATTTTGGACGTTTGTATGAAGCTTCCATACTGCTGATAAGCCCATCTCTTTACTGTGCCGCGGGCTGCCATTCGCTGGACTGACAGTATTGCGTGATCACCAACTGGCGATCATTTATAAATTGTGTATTTTGCTTTAATTGTTTAAAAAAGATCCAAAAAAACAGAAGTGAAGCATACTTAACAAAAAATGGTGTGTTTTGTTCCCAGCTGCAATAGCCATTTAAGCATTTCGAAACATATACAAGGAAATATTTCAAAACATATCCCTAGAGCACTACAAAATGCAATATAGGTATCTATAGTAAAAGTGGCGACATTCTGGAAAAAGAAGTAGCTGTGTTCCTATAATCCCCTCTTCAAATCACTACAAACATTTGTGAAACAAGGATAGATACTGGTTTCAAATTCAACTTTTTAAAATCCCTCTAATAAACTATACTCACTACAATACAATAAACTCCTTGAGGTAAACATTTGAAGTTTATGTATTTCACAGATTATGTATTTCTGTTGCCGCTAGAACAAATACTAAAAATAAAAAATTATAAATTAAGGGGGGCTCCCCTACTAAAACGCGTTTTTTTACGCGATTTTTGCTCGATTCTTGTTTTAACTCTATCGTAAAAACAGGAACACACACGTCATAATTGGTATGTTTATAGTACATACTATATAATAACAAAAAATAATTAAAACTGGTCAAGTGCGTGTCGAAATCGCACGTTTTTAATACCCATAGCTAAAACGGTACTTTTACTTAAGTGATACGGTACCCTCGGTGCGCGAGTCCGACTCGCACTTGGCCGATTTTTATTATCAATGATGACCTTTTTAAAGGTAAAGTTTCTATTTATTGACCCAAGTAAATACTTTATTATGCACTAAAGATACTGTTATTTGTTTAATCTTAATTTTATGAAAATTGTAAACTGACAATTTTATTTTACCTAGTATAAAATTAATATATTTATGTTTTTCAAAGTTAAAGAAATAAACATTACTAATAAATAAACAATTTATAAATTTTACTCCGTCAAACCCTTATGTGTAGGTAGCGCAAAAATACGTGGACAATATTTTATAGATCACGCTTAATTAGCCATCTTGCAATCTTACAAAAATTATTTTCACAGATTAAATACAAGTAAAATAACCAAGAAACTGACTTAGTTTAAGTCTCAACAGTAAAAGCAAATATTTCCCAATTCAAATTTAAATAAAAAATAATAAAACTTAGGTATTGAAAAAACATTTAAAACCATTCAAATTTTATTAATAATTTATGTACCTATGTATTTTTAACAATACATAGAATAAGAAACCGCGCCAACCCTCAGGGTACAAAGGGCAAATAAAAAAAAATACAAGAGTGAATAATTTCTGCTTATGAAGTACATCCGAAATATTTCGTTTCGCCATTTAATAACTTACAGATCAAATTGCAAATCTAATTGAAATAGGTCAGGTTGCGATGTATCGTCTTGACTGGTGGTGGGGTAAGTCTCAAGCTCCCCCCAACTGGGTCCCACTGCCAGCGCGACGGGAAGCGAAGGCAAACCTGAACGCGTTCCGCAACGCTCCATCGCAGATCGAATCACCTCTGAAATACCAACAAGAAATTTTGGATAGCTAATAGAAGAAACGTTCACTGTCGAAAGACGTCCACTGACAAGAGGACGAAAGACGTCCACTGACAAGAGGACGAAAGACGTCCACTGTCAAGAAGACGAAAGACGTCTACTACCAGGAGGACGACAGAAGTCCACTGTCAGAAGGACGATAAACGTCCACTGTCAGGAGGAGGAAAGACGCCCACTGTCAAGAGGACGAAAAACGTCCACTCTCGGAAGAACCAAAAAACGTCCACTGTCAGGAAGACGTAAGAGGTCCACTGTCAGGAGGATGAAAGACGTCCACTGTCGGGAGGACAAAAGACGTCCACTGTCAGGAGGAGGAAAGACGCCCACTGTCAAGAGGACGAAAAACGTCCACTCTCGGAAAAATCAAAAAATGTCCACTGTCAGGAAGACGTAAGAGGTCCACTGACAGGAGGATGAAAGACGTCCACTGTCGGGAGGACAAAAGACGTCCACTATCAGGAGGACGACAGAAGTCCACTGTCAGGAGGACAAAAAACGTCCACTGATTAAAGAGTGCGAGACGTCCACTGTCAAGAGGACAAAAGACGTCCACTGTCAGGAGGACGACAGTCTTCTACTGTCAAGAGTATGAAGAACGTCCACTGTCAAGAGGACGACAAACGTCCACTTCCAGGAGGACGAAAGACGTCCACTGTCAGGAGGACAACAGACGTCCACCATCAAGAGGACGAAAGACGTCCACTACCAAAAGGGCGAGAGACGTCCACTGTGAAAAAGACAAAAGACGTTTACTGTCAATAGGACGAAATGTGTCCGCTTTCAAGAGCACGAAAGGCGTCTACTTTCAAGAGGACGAACGAAACACGTCCAATGTCAAGAGAACGAAAAATAAACCTATCTGCCTCTCCCGCTAATGAAATCACTTCGCTTGCTTATGAACTTTCCACAACGGCTCGTCATGTATCCGTAGCAGTCACCATTGGCGAAGACTTATCTTCAATCTCTCCCAGTAATGACAGACCGCTTTTCTTACGTTACCTTGCTCAGTTGGGCTGTTGAGCCTGTTTAAAGTAACTGGTGAATGTTGAGTTAGATACCAGTGACGGCAGAAATGTTTATTTTAGTTAGGTCACATTAATGCACTGTCTTCACCAGCTTGTTAATACGAAAGAGCTATCTTTAGTCTATTCCAGCAATGAAACCTATTTGCTTATGCTAGTTTGCTAAGATAGGCTGTTGAGCCTATATAAAGTTACTAGTGAATGTTGATTTACTTTTTCGTCCTCCCGACAGTGGACGCTTTTCGTCTTTTTCGCCCTCCTGACAGTGGGCGTCTGTCGTCCTCCTGATATTGAACGTCTTTCGTCCTACTGACACTGGACGTTTTTTGTGTTTTTGACAGTGAACGTCTTTCGTCCTCCCGGCAGTGGTCGTTTTTCGTCCTCCCGACAGTGGACGTTTTTCGTCCTCCTGGCAGTGGACGTCTTTCGTCCTCCCGACAGTGGACGTTTTTGTTGAAATTGTGACGTGTACATTATTTTAATAATAAAGGTGATGTGATACTAACCAGCGGCAGCAGACAAGTCACATTTATGCACCTCCCACACCAGCTCGTCATGTATCTGCAGCAGTAACCGCGCGCGCACACCGCGCTCCCCGAGGTCCGACACCGCTGCACTCATGGCCAGCTTGCAAACGTCTGCTGCTGAGCCTGTGTCAATAATTTAGTTAACAAAGGACAAGACCACAGAATGAAGTAGGTAATAGTACTACTTACATACAGAACAGGTCAAGCTTGACAATTGCAATGCGACTCTAGCGCGTACAGCGTTTGAAATAAGAACGGTAGGCCGGTACCTACAAAGTCCATTGTGTTAAGCTTGACGTGCTCTTGACGTCCTACACAACCTACCAACCAGTAGGAACCAGTTTATTATTCACGTGCGCTGTCGATAAACTTTACAATTTTTAGCCCTTTTACAAAAAATACTGTTTGCCCTCTCACTTCAAGTAGCACTATTTGCCCGATGGCGTCAATTGTTTCAAGATACAAGTCACTAGTACAATATACAAATACAAGTACAGTCAACGACAGGTCAAGCTTGTCACTCGCAGCGCGACTCTGGCCCGTGCGTCTATTGAAATAAGAACGGTATAAATTCCAATGTGTCAAGCTTGATGTGTACTTGACTGTACCTACAAGTTGTAATAAAGTTTTTGCAAGTTCAACCTCAGAAGAATCCAACATTTTGGCACTGAACGAACTAATCACCTTGCACGATAAAGTTTAGAGCTTGTCTCTCGGCGTGTGCCCTCTGCGCTGCGTCGGCGCTGTTGATGTGCGGCAGGCAGCGCGCGCGCCCGCACAGCGTGGCCACGTGACCGCGCGCGTAAGAGCACTGCTCCGCCACGCGCCGGCCGAAGCTGCGCAGCGATGGAAACGTTCCTTTCAAAACAACAATTACACGTTAAGTACTTACAACTCGATAGAGCTTTTTGTCGGGATAAAATCGGAAGAGGTTTGAAATAGATCGTTATAATTAAAACTATTCTTACTAAAATAATGTAATTCCTTTTCCGACCTTACCCATCTTTTAATCTTCTTCCGACCTTACCCCTATTCCCATCTTAACTCTTCCGATCTTACCTCTACCAATCTTATCCTTCTTCAAACCTCCCGATCTCATTATTGTTTATCAAATAAAGCTTACCAGCTTCTGTCTGCATGACCTTATATTATATCGGTAAATTGAATTACATACATAAAGCTCCATACCTATTTATCCGACACATATGTCAGACCGACAAACAGTTGAGACCATAAATGTATCGTCCTAAACATCCCACAAATAGTTACTGTCAAAGCTGGCAGCAATGCTGAGGGCCTGTGAGTACTCCACATCAAGAATGTCCATAAGCTTCCGCGGCCCGGCTCCGTACAGACTGGCGTACACGATGCGCTTAGTACGCTCACGGTCCGCCGATGATATCTCCTCTTCAGGCTTTTTGAGCCTGCCACCAGAACAAAAAAGATACACTGTTATTTCAATCTATAAGGGTAGGTACTATAAATTAGGTTAAGAGTGATTTACTTGAACCCACAAAAGCTTTACTAAGTAATTAAAGAAGGTACCAGTCCGCAGCAAGACGTCGAAACAAATCGGGTGCAGTCAGAGCTGCTTGTAGGGCGGTATCGTCCGCTGCTCGCGCGAACACGCGGCACTCCACGTGACGCCAGTCTGCCGCCAGCACCACGTGCTCTGGCCGCGCTACGTATACGCAGCGGAACCGTAGCGCCTCTTCTGTGACCATTTGAAGACCGATTATAAACATATCAGTTAGAAGGCTTTTGCGGCTATACATACAAGTAACTCTCTGACACCTAGGTCTGTGACGATGATGAACGGTTTAGACATGAAATCCGAAGTTTCCTTATGTATTTCACAAGCAGGGTGCGCGCACAAAGGACATAAACTTCCCCAATGGTTCTAAGGTAGAACTCTTAGTCTGAAAGGAAAGGATATTTTGATGAAGTCCTCTCTTTCTAGCATTAAATGAGCAAACAATCCACCAAGTTTGCTGCACCCTGCTGTTTTACTAGTCACAGCAAGAACTCGTTGCCAGCTCTATTCAACTTAAAAACATCGCACCAAGATTTACCAGCTCCAAAAATACCTACAGCTGGACCAAGCGCTACTTGAATAAGTTAAACGCCGGATCGGAATAGGGCAGCCTATCCTGAGCCAGCTCAACCGGACTGAATCTTGACCTGGGGCAATTTAAAATGCCTGATGGGTGTCACAGGATGAAGTCATATGGTTTAGTTTAGGTGCACATACGAGTACATCATATGAAATGTATGTGCAACTAGTCTAAATGTTTGAAAAGTACGAACCTTGATGATCTGCATTTTCTTGAAAAAGACGGAAGCTAAATGGTACTTTTGGAATAGCTTGCAAATTTGGATTGCTGCTGGCTATTCTCCCAGTGGCCGCTGCTGTTTGTACCCTGTGCAGGAATATAAATACGTTCAAGTTTAAATATGTAACAGATATTTTGGGTATTGATTGAGGAGGTACAGCTTAACTAACCACACAGGTCTGACGACTCCTCCACGAACATACTGCGCGATACCTTGCACGAATGTAGCATGCGCCTTGTGCAGGTGTCTGTACTCAAGAATCAGTCGTGGTAGAGGATGTACTGATCCTAGGCTTCGCAACTAAAAGAAAATATCCATTCTTAAGTTTTTTTTTTGTTGGAGATCTACTTGTTGGTTTGAGACATCAAATTCTGGGACCTCTTACCATACTTTCAGATGTAGACTTAGCTCCGGTGTTGAGGGTCTCTCTGACTTTAAGGCCTACGCGCTCGTCGAGTTTCAACTCGTCGTAAACTATCGCCCGTACCTGCACCGCCGAGTTAATCTGAAATATTTGATATCACAATAACACTACTGTTTTTAAAGGATAGGTGTTTCTGATATAATTTAACTAACCTGAAAAGAACGACCTGCCGCTGCCATGCACTCGTTCTCCACTTGCTTCATTTTCTCTAAGAGAATCTTTTCCATCTCCTTCAGTTTTTCTGAGTCCACACAAACTCCTTGATGCTCCATGTCTGGTTGCAATGAAAGCATGAAATATAGTTTCTGTCTGACCTTTAAGATCAAAGTAAACATCCTTAAGCCTTTTTTGTCCATTAAAGAATATCAATGAGCCCTCACCTGCTATGATAGGCACAATTCGCATCTCGATATCCACGAACACTTTCCACAAATCTTCCTGATGGAGCCTGTCACGAACAGCTGCTACGGTGATTTTTAATAGCGTTGCGTACCAGGCTGCCTTTTGTTTAACGCATGTTGTTGATATGGTGAATTCGGGTTCTGAGTTTGTAAATCTTTGCAATGCGGAAAACGTTTCAAGTGGATTGTCAGGCTCCAGTAGGCTGCCTGCGATCTGAATACAAAGTTATAATAAGTCCTTCGGTTGTGTGTGGGTATAGAACCAATACAATAATTTAGACAACTTTTTGGGCAGTGGGCACACACAGTACAGCTATTAAAGAACTTTAGTGTAGAATTTGATCAAATTAGAATAGAATGCTTTATTTGCTTATAGATATTATGGTTACAACAATAGGAGAGAAATAATAGCCACCGGAGAAAAAGATGTCACAAAAAAAATTGTTGGTGGTCGATAATCTGGTCATGGTCGCAGATACCACTACTGGATGAGAGCATTGCAGGATTGCGAATTGTGGTAATTCTTGGGTGATACATTTGAACCTCTTTGTGATAGTTAATTATGATAATATTGAGACGTAAAAAGAGAAACAGATACCTAATAAATAAAGGAACAGGTATAGCTCACCTTTACATCGATGATGTTAAACGTTCGGGTAACATCAAGATCCAGTTGGAACCATTTTGACAAGTAAATTAGCAGGGCTTTACCATCATAGCAAACTACAGAGTTGTCATGAAAAATTTGCGCCGAAACATTCCTAGAAAATAATGTTAGGTAAAAAACAAGGAAAAAAAAAGAAAGCAAATGTATTTTGGTTACGATTTCTACTTACGACAATGATTTCTTGTCTCCTTTTATGTAAAAGAAATTATCGTCCGTAAGCAACATGACTGCTTCTGGGACACAAGAATCTTCGGTATGCTGACTATTTAGTTGACAGAAACCATTGCTGGAAAATAAGTTTTAAGTATGATAACATAAAACATGTTCTAGTATTTTGGATGCTGTTCCTTGCTACTATTACCTGTAGATTAAGAGTGCAACTATATCTTGATCAATTAAACTATTCAGTTCAAGTTTCCTTAGGTTAGTGTCGTCAATTTCATGAATATTATATGTCACATCTTTGACCGGTATCTGAGATTTTATCGGCGCAACAAATTTAGGTTTTGGTTTCTTTTCCTTTATTTTATCCTTATCTTTAGTTTTGTCTTCTGAGAGTGCTTCTTCTGATTTTGTAGTCTCTTTACTCTTTTCGTTAATTGTTTTCGGTCTACCAAATTTCATAACACCACCTTTGTTGGCTAACTGAGCCTGCACGACTTTTTTAGATTTTTCAGGAGCTATTATTTTCTCTACAATAATATCTGGTTTTCCTGTCTTGGCTAAAACTTTTTCTTGTTCATCTACTTCCAGATGTTGCGGAAATTCCTCTACAGGGTTTTTAGGATCAACATCGTTTAGCCAATTTTTAACTGCTGTTGTATACTTCTCTTTGCGAAAAGTGTTTTTCGGTAGAGGTTTTTCTTTGGTTACAGCTTCAGCTTTAATCTTCTTCACTTTTTTGGGTATGTCGTCAGTAACTTTCGTCTGCTTTTTGCGCTTAGTTTTCTTTGAATCTACCGCGTCCGTATTTTTGGGTATTTTGATAGTTTCAGCTGGTTTTTCACCGGGAAATTGAATGTTATAAATCTTGTCATGATCACAATGATCATGAATGGTTTCAGTGATTTTACTATTCGATGTATCTACATCAGAAAATAATTCAGTATCGAACATATCGTCCCAGTTAATGTTGCTTGTGGCCTGGCACTCATTGAAAACATTTCTTGCATTAACGATAGCTTCATCATCTTTAGAACTAGGGTTATGGAATGCTTCAGAGTCAGATATGTATCGTGATTCGTTGATGTTATGACCTTTGTCAGCCGATGTAATTAAATCGTCTCGTGAAAAACTGATAGCTTCATCCTGATTATGATCAGCAGCAAAATTAATAACGAGTTCGGCAGAAGTTGGTACTGGTGGTGGTGAAAGTGTTCTCTGTTGTATAATATTCTGAGATAGTTGAGTAGCTAAGGAAGGTATGGATCGTCTATGACTCGTAGGAGGTGGTACAATCAAAGGCGGTGGTGGTATCATAAATTCATATGGAGCCGAAAAATCTGTCGCCTTTTTTGGATTCAAAGCCGGTAGACGGCTATGTGTAGGAAACTCAAGGGGACCATCCTCACAACCATCTTCAAAGTTTATGGCATTACTCCGAGAATCCTTAGAGGAACTGTTGCCATTTGAGTCACCGAATCTAAAAATAGATTGATCTTAAAATCTAAATAAATAACACGCTCTTGTGGCAAGTGTCAGTAGGTACTTATTAAACTGCGATGTCTGCGATGTTGCTGAATATTATCTATGAGATAAACTGTGGCACTCACGTTAATACTCTGCGATGCGCGTAGTTCTTCGAAGAAGCGTAGAAGTTAGGCCGTTCATGCTGTTGTATAGGATTGTAACTGTTCCGATGGCGTTCTAAAAGTGATTAAGAAGTTGTGATAAATGTAGTTTACCTAATAGGTATGAGCTTACTTATCATCATAACATCCCATGAAATGCCCACTCCAGGACAGGGAGCTCCCTCCAGCAAAAACGTGTGGTACATGGGAGGGGATTTACCATATTCACCACGCTTGTAAGCGTTGCGGCGGACGACCGCTGCTGTTGGTGACTGCAGTTTGTAAGATGGTACGATACACAGAAAGTTGCTGCTGCCCATCCTCCGGTTTATAATCCCTTAGTCGCCTCTTACGGCACCCACAGGTAGAGATGGGTTGGTACGGTCAACCGCTTGTCGGTAGAAACTTTTTCAACTCTATTACTACGCCATAAGGTCCAAAAGTGTTTCTACTGATGTGCGGCCGTGTGTACTATTCTATGCCGGCACCACATGGGCGGGAGGTGGGGCAGCTTACTTATCTAGGTAATTAATATAATATTTGACACCGCGTTACACAAAATATATACAAATAAGCTGTTAGTAGGTAGGCTCTCAAACTGAATGACTTTTTTCATACAAACTGGTTAGGTTAGCTTATGTTACTAGGAATAAGTTGTTCATTTTGATGGGAAGTTTCAGCTTCACGAAATTATAGCAACTTCAGCTTGTACGAGTATGTATAGGTATTTATAAAAAAAATGTTACCGGCATTCCATTGTTTTACTAGTGTTCCCAAAACTTTTCGACCAAAGGGTGATAAATGCTCTTGATATTGTCGAAGATTTAAACTATGAAAATCATGTCTTCGCATTGTTTTATTTGAAGCTGGGACTGAAACTGAACGCTTGTCGGTTTCACTTAAAAAACTACCAAATTTCGCGCCTTTCCACAGCCAGCCGCCATATTTTTATTATATTTTTTTTGGTCTGCCAGGCTGGATACAATGTTTTTGCTTCATGCATGATCGATTGGTTCGGAATTGATAGTCTACCGAGGTACAAATTTATTTCTTTATGGCAATCTGCAATCAAATGTCATTGTTTATCATTGTTATTACGGGACTTTTTGGCGGGAACGCGACATGGGCGTTTGCCTGCTTAATTGAAATTTTGTTTTTTTGTGCATTTAGTGATTTAGTGGATAATAAAGATAGTGTGTTATGCAGTAAATTTACTACGGAGTGTGCAGCTGATGAAGATTTCAAGTGATCTCGTGTTTAAGCCCCGTTTGTGTTGTCCCAAAAAGTCACGAACATTTTCCTTCGTAAAGTTCACTATCGCTTTACGAGGGGAGCAAAAAGAAAGATCAGGCCCAGACGCTTCGGCTCAAAAGAAAAAAGCTAACCGTCCATCAGACTCAATGCAAAGTACGTATGTCAACCCTAAATTTGCAGATGACACGACACTTACGTACTCAGACCAAGATGTTGCCCCTTTCATAGTTCACATAACCCGCACTGAACCTGATGCATCTGCGGGCATGACTATTCGTGCCTTAAAACTCGCTCAAGTGTTGCACAAAAATAGTGTCCCGGATATTGTTGTAGGAGGGATTAAAGGCATAGGTCGCAACAAAGTTTCGGTGGAATTCAGGTCAGCTCAAGCAGCAAATGATTTCCTAGGCAGCAAAGTTTTGGGAGATTCATTCACGGTCCAAATCCCTAGATACCACATTACACGAATGGGTGTCCTTCGGGGCATCCCCACTGAGTGGACTCTAGAAGAGTTAATTGACGGACTGACATACACGGACAGATGTGGCTCTGTAATAAAGGCAAGACGACTTAATAGAAAGACATACAAAGATGGAGCTCCTCAGTGGACTCCATCTAACACTGTAGTGATAACCTTCCAAGGGCAGTATCTCCCCAAGAAAGTCTTCTGTTTCCATACGGCTGTTGTAGTGGAAACATATCAGCTCCCAACTATCCAATGCCACAAATGTTGTAGGTTTGGACATGTTGCTGAACAGTGCCGCTCAAACCCTCGATGCTTTAAGTGCGCCCAGAATCACCCTGGCTTGTCCTGTATGGTTGCAGACTCCTCTGTTTCGTGTCTTTTGTGCCTTGGAAAACATAAGGCCACGGACCCATCTTGCCCCGAACACTCAAGACAGAGAGCCATTAAGCTGGTTATGTCGGATGAAAACATAAGCTTCCTCGAAGCATCGCAACGCTTCCGACCCTCCCGCCCTTCCTATGCGGAGAAAGCCCGTACAGTCTTTGCTCCCCCTCCTTCCCCTCCACTTTTTTCACAACAGACCTGTTCCTCCTCCCTCTCATCCCCTGCTCGCTCCTACAAAAAAACTGTTACCATTCCCCGCTCTCCACGTCCTTCCCCTGTCAAAACATTTGATACTGAGCTCCAAAGTATTCTCCGAACCCCGACATCCTCTTTTCCAAATGGTTGTGCTCTAAACCCTCCAAATAATTCCTCCAGTCAAAATTGTCCTCCTCCCTCACCTTCTCCCAATGAAAACTTGCTTAGCTTATTGCTATCAACGGTAGTCAATATTTTAGCAAAATTTGGAGATGCCATACCGTCCAATGTCTTTGATCTACTTGAAACTCTTATAATCCAAATTAAAAACAACGGCTCATTTACTCCAATGGAATTGTAAAAGTATCAGACATAAAAAACCTGACATTATCTATTTATTAAACAAATTCCACCCGGTTGTCTCTGCTGTCTCGGAGACATGGCTTCGTCCTGGCTCCCATTTCAGGGTGCCTGACTATTCCTGTCTTCGGGATGATAGAGACGACGGCAGAGCTGGATCTGCTCTCCTAGTCAGTCGCAAAATTCCCTTTACCCAAATCCCCCTCCCTCCCCATAGCAATGACTTTCAAGTGGTTGCTGTCAAAGCCATGAATATATCCTTTGTTTCTGTTTACATTCCTCACCCTTCTGGCCCTATCATCTCTGAATTAAAATCCCTACTTTCAACTTCTTTATCAGGTAGTATCATCATCCTTGGCGATTTTAATTGTCACCATCCCCTGTGGGGTTCTCCTCACTCCTGCCCCAACGCAACCTTCCTTTTAGACCTCCTGGATGAGTTAAACCTATGTATAGCTAATGAGCATTCAGCTACTCGTAGAACATCCCCCTCTCAAAGTAAAAGCTGCGTTGATCTAACTTTAGCATCTGCCGATCTGATAACTTCTCTTTCTTGGAAAGTGCTCCCTCTTTCGTATGGGAGCGACCACTTCCCTATAGTGACAACAATTTCCCGTCCTCTCCCTCCTTCCCCTGACCCTTCCCCTTTACTGAAATATAGAACTCAGCAGGCTGATTGGGAAAAATTCGCTTCTCTTGTAGATTCGTTTATTTCCACTCTCCCACCTGTTCTTCCCCAAAATCTATTACACATCTATAACCTGTTTGCGAACCATTTAACATCTGCTGCTGACCAGGCTATCCCCCTTAAAAATTCAGCCAGTTCTAAAATTCCTTCCCCTCCATGGTGGGATTCTGAGTGCACAGAACAAGTAAAGAGACGTAATGCTTCTGAGATGAAGTTTGCGGAAGACCTTACGTCTTATGATAACTTCCGAGCTTTTCAAAGAACCACAGCCAGATCAAAAAGGGTCTTATCAAAGAAAAAGCGTTTTGGATGGTGGAAATTTTGTGAATCTTTGTCCCCATCCACCCCCCCTTCTTTAGTTTGGAGGAAAATTGGGTGTTATCGCCGTTCTGTCAACAACCAAAATATCACTTCCAATGAGACAGATTCTTGGCTTCCTGGTTTTATTGACAAACTCGCACCTCCATATGTTCCATCCGCTAACGCTTTTCCTCCTAATTCCTTTATCGAATCCTCAGATAGCATGGACGCTCCTTTTTCTTTCTCTGAACTTCTTTGTGCATTGGATGGTTTGAAGGATTCTGCTCCAGGTAGTGACGGGATTCCTTACTCGTTTATTATCAAATGCTCTAACTCTTCCAAATTATATTTTCTTAACATTCTAAATTGTATCTTCACTAGTGGAATTATCCCACCTTCATGGAAATGTCAACTGATCATCCCTATCCTAAAACCGGGTAAGGACCCCTCTGATCCATCTTCTTACAGGCCGATTGCTCTGTCCTCTACCTTGTGCAAAATCCTTGAGCATCTGGTTAAGAATAGGTTAGAGTGGATTGTCGAACACAAAGGTATTATATCATGTTCTCAATTCGGTTTTCGCAGAGGCATGGGTACATTAGATAGCCTCAGTATTCTCACTACGGACATTCGCCGCGCTTTCTCAAATAATGACTCTGTCATCGGCGTGTTTCTGGATGTAGCATCTGCTTACGACAATGTCCTGCTTCCTGTGCTCAGAAGTAAACTGCTTCAGCTGAGTTTACCAGTGAGGTTAGTCAACATTGTATCTAGTCTACTTATGGATAGATCGATATCGGTTCGCCTTAATGGACAGATTTATTGCTCAAGATCTGTCTGGAAAGGTTTGCCTCAAGGCTCAGTACTGAGTCCTTTGCTCTATAACATCTATACATACGATCTCCATCTATCTGTAAATAGCTTCTGCTCCATCTTGCAATACGCCGATGACATCGCCCTATACGTCTCATCAAATAATTTTACGGAAGCTACCTCCCGACTTAACTCTGCCCTTTATTATCTCAATCTTTGGCTCTCGGACCACGGCTTGTCTTTGTCCCCGAATAAATCTAACGCTGTAATATTTACTCGTAAGAGAAATATCCCTGATGTGGCGATATCGGTAGACAGCCAACCGATTGAGGTAACTAGTAAGTCAAAATTTTTAGGCATTATATTAGATTCAAGACTTAATGGTATCAACCACTTGAATTACATCTGTAACAAAGCAGAAAAAAGTGTGAATATTTTGCGCTCTCTTTCTGGGGTTCGATGGGGCTCACACCCGTATAGCCAAAAACTACTATATAATGCCATAGTCCGTAGCCATTTTGACTATGGCAGTTTTATCCTGGAACCATGCAGTAAACTCGCTCTAACAAATCTAATCAAGATCCAAGCAAAATGCTTGAGAATCGTTACTGGTGCCATGAAAAGTTCCCCCATTAACGCCCTTCAGGTTGAGTGCCTGGAACCCCCTCTTCACCTCAGACGCCGGTTTATGTGCGACCGATTTTATTTTAACTTATCCCAATATTCATCCCATCCTCTCCATGATAAACTTCAAAACCTATCCGAATTAGTTTCCACATCCAATTACTGGTCCCATAAAGATCCTCCCCATTTAATCACCAGTTTCAACAAAATTAAGAACCTTCCTTCTCCAGTTTTAAAAATTCCTAGAAATCCTCTTTTTGACTGCCCCTTTGAATCCTTGCTCTTTCAACCCAATATCATCCTTAACTTCGGTGTTAAAAAGGAATGTCCTGACGCCAATAATGTGTTCCTAAGCATACTAGATAGGGATTGGCCAGGATGGCTTACCTTGTACACAGACGCGTCTAAACTAAGTGAGGATGGCTATACGGGTTCAGCTGTTTGGATTCCCCGTTACAAGATTATCCTTAACTTTAAATCTCCTCCAGTGTGCTCAGTTTACTCTGGTGAAGCAATTGCACTACTAGAAGCCGTGTCCTTTGTTCAATCACACAAAATTAGCAAATCCATCATCTTTTCTGATTGCTTAAGCTGCCTGCAAGATATTAAAAAAACCCCCTTTCGCTCCAAAAATTATTTCAATATCATTTTCAATATCAGAAAAATCCTTTATGAATGTGAAATGTCCGGCCTGAAGGTTGTTTTAGCCTGGATCCCGGGCCACACAAATATCTCAGGGAATGAATCAGCTGATGCGTGTGCAAAACAGGCCATTCAAACGGGAATAGACTCCTATGACAAATCCTTTGCCCGGGACCTTCGTTGCGCTGCCCGTTCCGAGATGATTAAAACATGGAACGAAACATGGCAAAGAACTCGCCAGATCAAAGGCAAATACTATGGCTCTTTGCAACCCTACATTACACCGAAGCCTTGGTTTTTCACCCAAAGAAAGCTGCCTAAGTTAATAACGTCGGTGATAATTCGCTTACGTCTTGGCCATGTTTGCTCTCCTGTCTTCTTAGCGAAAATTCACGCCCGCGATAGCTCATTATGTGAATGTGGCATTGAAGAGGGTAATATCGAACACCTGTTTTTCCGCTGCCCCCTCATATCCACGCATCTCTATGACCTGCTTCCCCCCAAGATTAGTCGTCCTGTTAATATAAATTTCCTGCTTACCCAGGCACATTCCCCCTTAATTTATATTTTAGGTAAATTTATTAAAATTAACAACTTAAAACTATAAATATTTATTTATTAAAATTATGTACATCCCCTTTGCTTCTGTCCACTCCGCTTTCTGTCCATTTTTAATGACATGATGTGTTGTCTTTATATATATATATATGTGTTATCTTTACATATAAGTATATATCTGTGTTGTCCTTTGCAGGCCAGGTCAACAAGAAATCAATTGTGTACCTACCGCCCATAGTTATATATACTTCCTTGTCTTATCAAACTCTGACATTGGCAGAATCACCGCAAGCGGCGGTGGAGCCATAAACATTTAAAAATTGAATTGAATTGAAAAATAAACCAAACAAGGAAAAATTTGTAAAAATTACGCTCTGATGCAATTTGAGAATACTAGGTATGTGATAACGTGTTCAGTCCGTGTTCAGTCACACTGCAATCATGGCTTTAAACATGGAGAGCTGTGATAGCTTGCCTCCTGACGAAGAACCGAAGTTGAAGTATGATCGAATGGGCAACGACATTCAGAACATTCTCCTGAAAGACGCTGTGAGCTGTATTTGTGTTCATACGAAGTTTATTTGCGTGGGTACGGCTTGGGGTGCTCTCCATTTGCTGGATCACGAAGGAAATACAGTGCCGATATCGCAGGGTGGTGATACGCGGTTGCAGGCTCATGCTATAGCTGTGAATCGTATCTCGGTAGACCTGAATGGAGATTATATCGCCAGTTGTTCCGACGACGGCCGAGTGCTGGTCCACAGCTTGTATTCTGATGATAACACACATAGTTTGGCTCTGGGGAGGCAAGTAAAATCTGTAGCGCTGGACCCTTATTACTTCAAATCTGGATCGGGCAGAAGGTTCCTCACAGGTACCTACTTTTAATTGGTCATTCATTGTAATATATAAACAGGAAACCTTTATTTATTTTATGTAATTATTATTGTAGTAATTAGTCCCTCTCCTAATGAATTTAGTTCATTGTGATAACATGCAATCTTGTCATGATTACACAAGTTGTTAATTAGTTTCATGTTGTTTTTGATAATTTAAATGTTAATCATTATGTACCTTCTATTTTCTAATTGAGAGACTTGGGTGACACATTGTATGAAAACTACATTTTTAATTCTTCCAGGTGACAATAAATTGACTCTGTATGAGAAAACCTTTCTGAACCCACGACGTGCAACAGTCCTCTGTGAATGTGAGGGCTACGTACAAGCGATGGCCTGGCATGACCGTTTTGTAGCCTGGGCCAGTGAAGTTGGTGTAAGGGTCTATGATCTTTCAGCCCGTTGCTCTCTTGGCCTCATCCAATGGGAGAAAAGTGCTAACAACATAGAAGACTTCCGCTGCAATCTGTTATGGTCTGCTCCAAAAACGCTTATGATTGGCTGGGTAGATACAATCAGAATATGTGTAATACGAAAGAGAAGCCAAGTTGAATTACAAACACGAGATGTGACTGAGTATCTTGTAGATCCAGTGTACACTTTTCAGACTGATTATTATATCAGTGGGCTGGGACCGTTGGATGACCAGCTTGTGTTATTAGGAGTACCAAAAGAATTTGACAAAGAAACTGGTAAAGCGCAAAGACCAGTCCTTACAGTATCAGACTACAAAGACTGTGATTTTTGTGAAGTATCAACAGACACCCTCAATATTCGAGGATATGAAGAATATTCCTGCAATGATTATTATTTGGACATGCTCATAGAAGAGAATAGATTTTTCATTGTATCTCCTAAAGACATAGTGATTGCAAGCCCATATGATATTGATGACAGAGTAAACTGGTTAACGGAACATCAGAGATATGAAAAAGCTCTTTCAGTTCTTGAGGAAGTAGGAGGCAAAACATCTAAACATTCACTAGTTACTGTTGGACAGCAGTATGTAGACCACTTAATGTCAGAACATCAGTACGAACAAGCAGCTATCTTGTGTGCAAGAATTTGTAAAAATGACAAACCATTGTGGGAGGCTCAAATTAACAAGTTTGCAGCAGTGAATCAGTTGAGGGCTGTAAGTCCTTATGTACCCAAGATACCTGAACAAGCACTCAGTTCCCAAGTGTATGAGCTTATATTCTATGAGTATCTCAAAGTAGACCCTCAAGGCTTTCTGAAACTAGTTCAAGAATGGAATCCAGCTCTTTACAAAACGGAACTTATAGTCAAAGAAGTACTGGAGCATATTTTTACTACAGTTGTAGACAAAAATGTTTATTTAGAAGCATTAGCATTGCTCTATTGCTATCAGAAAGAATATGACAAAGCCCTTAATATCTATCTCAAACTTCAACATAAAGAAGTATTTAAATTGATTACAACACATAACATGTATAATGTGATCCATAACAAAATATTAGACCTAATGACTCTTGACTGTGATAAAGCAATTGCTGTCCTGCTAGGAAAAACAAAAGTTCCGGTAGAGATTGTAGAAGAACAATTAAAGAACAATGACATCCTTCTTTTCAAGTACTTAGATGCATATAGTAAAGTAGACCCTAATGGAAGATATCATGGAAAATTGGTCAGACTTTATGCAAAATATGCTAGAGAAAAGCTTCTTCCGTTCCTCAAATGCAGTGACAATTACCCAATAGAAGAAGCATTAGAAGTTTGTGAGCGCAACAAGTTCTACCCAGAAATGGTATTTCTTTCCGGCCGTGTCGGCAACACTAGGGAAGCTCTACAAATAATTATAGAAAAGCTGAATGACATCAACCAAGCTATAAACTTTTGCCAAGAACACAATGATAAAGAATTATGGATTGATTTGATAAAAAGGACAGTTGACAAGCCAGAATATGTTACTTTATTACTGAAGAGAATTGGTAATTATGTAGATCCTCGAATGCTTATAGAAAATATACCAGCAGGCTGTGAAATTCAAGACCTGAAAGAATCTCTAGCCAAAATGATGTGTGATTACCATCTGCAGTTGTCTGTGCAGGAAGCGTGCAAAGCTATCACTTTGAAAAATTATTTTGAGTTGCATAAAAAGTTGATTATCAGTCAGCAACGTGGGATATCTGTGACTGATGATGTATCATGCTGTGTTTGTCGAGGGAGGATAATAATAAAAGACCTGTCTAATGCTTCAGACTTAATAGTGTATAACTGTCGACATTCCTTCCACATAGAATGTCTCCCTGAAGGAGTACCGTGCAATAACTGTTCCATTTGCAGTGCTGTTAAAATGTGACCCGTAGGCTCTACCTACTAAAGCTCAACTTGTAGATAGTATTTGTAAAATATATTTTTACATATAAATATTAATATTTACTTAAGAATTAACTCTGTCATATTAAATTCTGTTTAAAATTTGTAATGTAATAAAGAAGTATTGTATATCAATTTAATTACTGGTGCTTTTGTAATAAATAATAGTGGCTTGTAATTTCATGATAATGTATTTTTATTTTTGAAGTAGTATACATTTGAAAATATAAGATGAAAACTGAAAACATTCGAACGCAGTTACACCCTGAGTCACGACTCAAGATTTTCTATTTAATTTCTGAACGTACCACTTGTGCCCGCACACATTCAATCTTGCGTTATGCACCATTGACGTAAGAAAACCGCTGCAAACGCCCCCTGGCGTAGTTTCCAAAATCTTTGTTATGCACGCACGATTTCATCAATGAATTTTTCTGATTTGGAACGCGACCCTAGTACCCAAGTCAAAATAAAAAAGAATGTCCTGTTATCAGTATTGCCAGAGCTTATTATTTTATCTGTTTGCGGACATTGACACAGATAGGTCCAAAGTAAAAAACTATAGAGTCCGTCCAAGGAGATTGATTTTTAACACCGTTTTTTTCCTGAATGGTGAGTGTTTTCACCAGAAAAGCTGTGGTATGAGCATTTATTTGCATTTTTTTTTTACATATTTCTCAGAGAAAGATAAAAATTTTACGTTTTTAGGATTTGAAAAAAATCCATACATTTTAGTATGGAAGTCCCTCGCAAGAAAGTGATACGCTTATGGCTCGGATCCTTAGCAGAAAGAGCTGCGACTTAAACCCCCTTGTCTAAAACTCTAAAGATATGAGGCGAATTCACCAAAGCGTGAATGGAGGTGGGTAACTGTTTGGAAAGAAAACTATAGTGATCAGAGACACGAGCCCTTGGAGCTTTACAAGACTAACAGCATGTTATTCAGATTTATTTTTGTCAATCGATAAAAATAAAATGATCGATATATGAAGCGCTCGTGGCCAAGTGGTAGTTGCTCTTACTTTCCGATCACGAAAGTTAAGCAACGTTGGCCGTGGTTAGAACCCGGATGGGTGACCGCTAGTGACACAAGAACTAGAGCGTTTCCGTGCTTCGGAAGGCACGTTAAGCTGTTGGTCACGGCTACTGTCTATGATAGTAGTCGTTAAGCCAGGTTAGAGGCCATTTGGCGGCTTGAAAACTCTGACAGCCAGCCATTTCAATTCTAGCGCAAAAGCCTAATCAAGGGTTGGGTCCGGTTTGCCCTCTGGGTGTTAAAACCACCCTCGTCAAATCCCCGTTAGGTAGCAGACTCCGAAATACCATTAGCAGAAAGGAATAAGGCTAGGATAATAATGATGATAAAAATGATTGACCAAGCCAATTTCAGATTAAATAATAAATTAAAAAAAATATATATATAATAAGATAATTTATTTTAGTCTAATTTCAGATCCATTCATGTTTGACTGCCGGCAACACTGATATTGACGTTGCAATGTGTGTGATATATTCTTCTGAAACACTTTTTCACTTTTATAGAGCAGATATTCTTCTCAAAAGCCATGAGCTACAAGCCCTACGAGTGTGAGCTTGACCCAGACTCAAAAACCCAACTAAAAGTGTATTTGTTCAAAAACGTACAAAATGTTGAAGAGGTGAGGAATAATGTGATGAAAGGGTTGTGGAATTGCGCTGTCGTCAAGCCGAGCCTCATTTTGGACCCACTGCAGTTGGCTGTTGCCGCGAATCGAGCCGTTGTATCATCCCAACAAACCAACATGGTCACACGAACAGTCTTTGGAGAAATTCTATTCAATTTATCTATCAGCAAGAATATTTCGCAAAGTCTTACTAAGTTTGGAGTTGAAAAGGACAAAGAGTTACTAGTCTGTTTTTTAGTAACTACAGAAGAGGATAAGAGCATAGAAATTGTTCCTAACATTCAAGGGGAACCGTGTCCATTGAGTGACCTCAGTTCTTTTACGAACTTGAAAGAAGTTAAAAGTGCTTACAAATTGAACAACCTCAAGGAAAATGTAGATTTATTAGATGTAATTATAAGTAAAATGGTTACTAAAAATTTTGTTTCACATTAACATTTTAGGAGTAAAAAATAAAATGCATTATTTTGAATCAACATTTTATTATAACAACAATTGTTTATTATGTAAAATGTACATTTATATTACATTATTTAAAAGCATTAAACATTTGTAGACAAAATGTGCTACAATGATACTACAACTAAATTTTACTGCGTTATAATGGTTTGTTCGATTATGAACGATGTACTCACTGTTTTTGATCAAAAGATGTATTTGATGGAGCAAAATGAAAATTTTAACTGTAACTTATTTTAAACCAATCAGGGTACAGACAGCCAACACTCTTAACTAGTTATTTAAAAAACAGAGATATTATAACTGCTCAAATAGGATATACATTTTGTAGGATTATAATATAATAAAACAAGATAATACAATGCAAATAAGGCTCCATATCATCATTACATACCTACATGTCTTCAATGATCAGTTACAAGTGCTGCTGTTTGTCTAATTGATGGTGGTGACATTTAGCTTTACTACTTAATCTGCAAACTTTAAGACATTGTTTTGAATAAGAAAAATATACCTATATGGTAATTCTAAACCTATTTATAATCAACACCTCTTCAAATTCAGACAATAAAATATATTGCTTTTTAAGTTTTAACAAGATATTTAACTGCCAGCAGCAAAGCAACACAAATATAAGGACTTAATATAGAAGAACTTAAGAGAAAAATAAATAGTGAACATACCCCATGTGATAAAATGTAAACAATCCTCAACCAAATCTGGTCCTAAAATCATATGGCAACAAATTTCAATTTTGTCTCATTAGGGTAGCTACACACATGTTCGATTTGGTATGTTCGGTTTGGTCTTTTTCATATAACAGACAACTCAAGTTCTAAAAAAAAGCCGAATCGAACATGTGTGTAGCCACCCTTAAAATACATTTGTTCACTTCTAACCATTGACGTAAGAAAAACGCTGCGCTTCTAAAGGACCTGAAGCTATTGTCTATGGAAAACTTAACTGATAGAGTTAATGCTATTTCTTTCTAACTAATCTTTGTTTACAAAGGTTTAAAAAGGACAACAATATTTTATCAGTATCGAAACTTTTTTTTCCGAAAACACTTTGTCGCCAGTTCGCCATTTTGAAAAACGGTATACGACAGTACGTGGGCTGTCAAATTGGTGTACATGTTCGACAATTTTATTGTTATTGTAAACAAACATATCAGTTTAGAAATGTTTTTATAAATGGATTTCTTTATTTAGGCTTCGGCAGGATGCCAGTGTTCTATTTTGTTGTGTAGTGCAAGGAAGATCAAGAACCATCCACAAATATCTATGCACAAGTAAGTCGCTGGTTATTTGGCTTTTTGACGAATATTTCGCATATTTGTCCGATCGAATTTTTGATGTAGCGGTGTTCAACCATGAAGTAAACTAATTTATATTTATTTTATGTATTCAAGCTGCCATTGTCTTTATTTCATTACAAAACTTTTACATACAAACAATGTAAACACGTAGTGATGTAATCAAGCACAGCTGATATCGATATTACAATATTCTTACATTATCATATAATGCTGTTCAATAAACCTTAACTTTTAGCAAAATAATTAAGTGTACGGTTAAAGGATACAAAAGGGGTCATTTTGGAGTTGGAACTTTCAATTCAATAATTTATAAAGAACTGCTGCCGCCTCTGGGATGAGTCTGAAAAATACCAGCTGGCCAATCTTACAGCAATTTAAAAGCGTGCCATTTTAACAGATTAAAATAAAAGTAGGGAGAAGTATAATGTCTTTGGTTATAACGGCCAGTTGCACACAGGGTCTACAACTCATTTTTTAATTTGTTTTGAAACTAAAACAGTATGAGACTGTAAAAGATTGAGAGACTTTGTGCAGCAGCTGCTCGAGTTGCCCGACCAATATTATAGATTGAACGTGAAGGAATTTAATAATATGTTCTAACCTTTTCTTGTAGATTCCCACGAAATGAAACTGCCGGAAAGAAGTGGACTGATATTTTTGATATAGAAAACATAAATACAAATTTTAAAACCAATTTCTCTATACGCTGCATTTTGAGGAATCTTGTTTTGACAGAACTGTGGATATCATACGTTTACATGCTGGGGCAGTACACTCACTGCTCTATGCGGTTCGTATTTGTGAAGTAGTAGACTATCAACCATTATAATAATGATGATGATGAAGATGTGCTTGGCCAATGGTTTTATTTCATGTCAACTATACAGGTTGAAAAGTTGAGATGGGGCACACAGGGCAGCTACAACAGACCATAAGAACTCACCTCCTCAAAACTCATCTTGCCGGTACGGTGATTGTGATGCTATTGGTGTATCTAATTTGACTTATTTTATAGTAACCAAATGTTTTATTGGAAGGGGAAGTGTGACGTAATAAGAATGCGAAAAATGGCCTCGTTTTCGATCGATCGGGATAATTTTAGGGAGTAATTATGACAAACTTTATTTATTTTATAGCGAAATAGATGTTCTATCCTCCGATTATTTTAACTTTATTTATTTAATAGCCTAATAGATGTTTTATCCTCCGATGCACAAATTCTGTTTCTAACTTATATGGGAAATATGAGAAGAATCACCTCTTAAAATTACCGGATGGTAAAAAAAATAACACTGTATAATCACATTAATTATGAAACTCGAGTTACATAATAATACTGAGTATGTTTTATCATCGTCATAACGTCCCATAAAACATCCACTGCAGGACAGGGAAGCTCCCTTAAAAAAATCGCGTGGTTCTTTGGAGGGGATTTACTCTAGTCACCACGCTTGTTAGCGTTGTGGCTTGCCACTGCTGTTGTTGGTGACCGCAGTATGTAAGATAGTAAAATCAACAGAAAGATGCTGCTGCCCATCCTTCCCATCATAAGCCCTTAGTCGCCTCTAATTCTAATTATGTAACTGTACAGTCAAGAGCACATCAAGCTTGACACATTGAACTTTGTACCATTCTTATTTCGGGCTAGAGTTACAGTACTTGGAGATAAAAGTACTGATGGCGCGGCGATTAAGCTGTCTATCAGCAATCTATCTATCACTTAACGAAGTCTACTTGTACGTCTCCGACGTCGTCTGCCAGCCCGCATATCGATAAAATATCGATTACAAGTTAGACAGCACTACTAAACACCGCCATTTTCAAGTCCACTTTGTCTTTTACGTGGCACGCTTTTGCCGAGTATATGGCATATCTATAAACGCCCCCTGGCGTAGTTTCCAAAATCTTTGCTTCTAACCAATTTTAGATTAAATGCATGATTTACTTTAGGTGAGAACTTAATGATGGGTATGAAGTATCCCAGAAATGTTCGTTATAATGTGTGCAGGACAAGTTTGGCTCTGACAGTTATTTCCTGAGCATGGGTGACAAGCGGAGAGCCAACGATTGGCTCGCCTGCTGCACTTGCCCTCGCAACAAATTTTTTTACTTCTGCGCATTAACAGTCACAGCCAGAGTTATTTTTTACGACATATGACAAAAGGATATTAACATGTTATTAAGTTATTCATGTTTGATCCATGCATTATCTATGGAAAATCTTGTCAATGTCTCGGATACTCCATATCATGAAAATAGTCTGATTATATTGGATATAAAAAAAATTGTGAGCACTATTTTAGCCTGTTACTTAAACCTTAAACCGTGAAATTGATCAACTTTCTCTTAGGAACATAAGCCGAAACATGAAAAAAAAATTACCTATACAATATGCACAATCAGCTGGTGCAGTCTATTTTTCTTTTTTCGTGTCTGAGAAACAGGCTAAAATAGTTCTTACAATTTTATTTTCACCTTGTACAATCCATTACAATAACACTGAAATTTTATTTACTGGGTGCTACAATTTCGGCCTTTCTTTACATGTTTGTTTCTTACACACAGACCTAACAAATATAGATGAAATAAATATTGCCTGCATTTAGTTTAAGCAGCATTTTGTTATTTTAGAAATTTTGACTAATCAAAAAAGCTATATAGGTCACCTTAAACTTTAATCAATTACATACTAAACTTCATTAATTACCAGATATGTCTAACAAACAAAATCTTAAACATAAATTAAAATGGCAGCTATTAATTTAAGTCTTAGGAACTTTTTGTAAATCACAAAATAATTTAAACTTAGTTTTTGTAGACAAATAAAAACTCAAAAATGTAAAAAGGTACTAAACTAATAATGCAATATCTCATGAAACCAAATAATCGATTGATAAAACATTTTAGTGAAATTTCATAACTTAGTTTTATGATTTAATTTTTTTGTTTTGATGGTGTACATTTAATATGAATTATTTATAAACATCTTGTGCTTCGATTGAGTTTATACTTATACGGCTTAAATGCACTATTGTTCAAAGAGTTTTCGAACAAGTTTTTACTTTTGAATTGTAAAATAATGTAGGTCGGTCATCGTCCTTACAACCAACATAATTAATGCTTAAACTGAAAACAGGAGAGGTATATAATGGTTGTATTAAAAAGGCGATTTTCGCACCACCTAGCGGCTTATCACGGAATCAGCAGAGAAAATCTTTGTCATATTTTACACTACCTGCCAGTTGCACAAAGTATATTTAAGGGTAGGTTGCACGATCTAACTTAACCATAACCGTATATACGCCTCTTTTTCTCTCCAACCTACGGAGTGCAAGACGTTACGGTTAAGTTAGATGGTGCAACCCACCCTAAGTTCTTCTTTTCGTGTCGACACAATCGAATAAAATCTTTAACTTAAAGCTCCTTTAACTCTATCTATCTATTGTTGTCGCTTTTTTGACATAAAAACAGAATAAATTTAACAGAGCCTTAGCTTTAAAGAAGCCTTGTGGAAGCCTTTACCAGACTTTTCTACATAGGTGGCTGCTTCTAGGGGTAATCAAATTTTATCACTTAGACCTCGGATCGGAATGAAACTTTCAGGAAATTAAAAAAATAACAGCATCTGCATACAAAATTTTAGACTTAATTGGATAGTATCACAGAACAACGATAGGGCCACTCCGCCAGCGCGCGCAGGCGCGCACCCTCCCATAGAAGCTAAGAGAGTAAAGCTTTTGGTTCCTTTTTGGTTTAGTACTTCGACCAACATAAAGAGTTATATTGGTCGAAGGTTTAGTATCCTATCCAATTTATGTAAGTGCGTGTCAGTCTGTTGTCAGACATCTTCCAAGCAGTGCAAAGAGTTTTTGGGCGTATTCAGCATGATAAACGAATAAATATGTCTTGGTGTCATGTAAGAACAACAGTTGCAGTAGCGGCGTAAATTACTATCGGTAAGGGTAAAATTTCGTATAATTATCATAATTTTAATTTAAATTAAAACGCTCATACGTTATTTTGAATGCGCATTTTAGTTTAAAATGCACATTCGTTATTTTGAATGCACTTCATAAACACATTCGTTGCCATAGACGCTGGGGAACAAGGCGTGATGTTATGTAAAATATGTAGACGCTGGGGCGGGACGCTGTCACTGGTTTTTTGCACCTTACTCTCCCTTAATAATCGTGCTATGTTTATCGCACTTACATGACGCTAGTAGTGTAGGTGCGGAAAGCGTGTTAGTTTGAGTAAATGGTGACACTGGTTTTGTATTGAATCATAGGAAGAATTCGTCTCTAGTCGCAGGGCAGTGCGCATGAACTTCAAAGCTCTGTGGAATGTATGCAATCATGGAAGCCGATTATTTTATGTTTCCTGAAAGATTCAATTTTCGGAAAGCTGTCATGTATGAATGAATTAAATGCATGGGAAAGAAAGAATATAAGTGGTGCGAAAACCCCCTATTCAGTAGCACCTATTGAACACTTTAGCGAGGCTATAAGCCACGGAACACACGGGCGAATAATCTTCAGCTTACGGAGTGTAAGAGATAGTGTACCGAATACTGAGCTTTTTCCTTTAAATAAACTGAACAACTTTTCATTGAAAAGGACAAGTATCTTAATTTTTGTAAAAAAGTATGTTAATTTTATCTTGCGGCAGTAGTTAGTAGTTACTATAAACTCATTGTTTGTGTCATACGATTAAAATATATTTTATCTATAATGACATGTATGTAAAGGCCTGCAAAACGTGCTGAGTAGGACAAAACTATGCGTGAGAACAAGATGCAGCGATACGTGTCTTAGTCGCTTCAATATCTTACGCATCGCTCCGTCTGTTGTCATTTACATCAAAATACGTATATTTCGTAGTTGACCATTGCGCTAAGCTAGACTTATTTGTTGTCCACAATTTATTTTATGTAGCTGCAAAAACAGACTGTACTGACATGCCACATTTAAAAGTAATTAAAAAGCGTTTTGTGACGATTAAATAGAATATAGTTTTTAAAATTACCGTTCGGTTTGATTAGTTGCATTGTATTACTAGTATACAGGGTTTTATAAATTAGTGTAAAACCATGTAAGTGCTTGCTTGTTTTTAGACGTAAACTGCTACAACTTTTATTCTCGTCTTTTGCAAATTCGCAAATACACTTCCAGATACATATATCGGCCCACATGTTTTGAAGACCCTGAGCAAATTGTTAGGGTGAGTTTTAATAAAAAGTTTTAATAAAAGAAAAAGCGTTGGAAAATGAGCGAGTTTTCAATATCGGATGATTTTTTTTCCTCAACCATGCATTATTGTGAGCTAGGTAGGGTTTTCCCCAACAATTAAAATCTTCAAGTGCGAGGCGGGCCGATAGATGTGTCTGAAACTGTATAAACACTTCACTCTCCATACAAAATGATCAGATGATCGAAAAGTTGTAGAACAAATCGAATGTTGTTGAGTTTAGCCCCACTTATAAGGTTCTACACGATTTTATACAAGTCCTGTTGCCTAAAAAATCTGCACTTTTAAAAATATTCTATGGCTTGGAAACCAGGTATTTTCCCCTAGTATTGTCCTATTAGCGGGCAAAAAGTTTGTATACATACATTTAAGACGAAAACTATATAGACATAAATAATAAACAAAAAAATCAATAAACGCAACGAATTATCGTTAAGACAAACTATCATTGCCTTTGCAAAATTATAATAATAAATAATAACTTATTACATGATCTCATTTCATCGAACGGCCGATTGAATCAAGCGACACATAGACATTTGCTACGCGACTTCCTCCTCGCAAGCTACTGTAGCTACTTCAGATTTCCGATAGATTTATGCCCAAAAGTCGCCATTTTGCTTAAAATATGGCCAAAAATGGATAAATGTAAATTTTAAGTCGTTGCTAAGGTGGCAACACTGTTTTTTTCTGAATCAGCCAGTCAAGTTAAGAAATACAAGATAAAATATTGGTCGCGCCGCAAACGCCTGTCTGTGCTAGCAAACTTTTGGAGCTCAATAGACAAGTACCTAGATAATAAATAATAAATTACTATATTTCCTATACACAATGTATATACTCTTCGCCTTAAAAAGAACTTTGCGTTTTTAATAAACCCAAAAAGTCACAATATTTACACTAAATTAATCGCCAGTAAAAAAAATTAGGGCATTAAAAAACTGAACAACTTTTAATACGAAATATTCTTGGCACCTCCGATTAGGGTTTCGTATAGGCAGATCAATTTTTTTTAAATATTTTCATCTTTTTTTTATTTTCTTGCGTTGCCAGCTCTCAAACTAGAAAATAAATTGATCTTTAGCATCAACGCTTTGGCTAAGTTTATATAACCGCGCGGTACAAGATCAAACTAAACAGTGTTTGTTGTCTACATAACCGCGCGGCACAGCACAATCAAATCTACATTCCTGTTACGATTACGACTTATGTATGTATATTTATTTAATGGCATCACATCTCATTACAAAACGTATTTCGCCAATGTCAAAGTAAAGGAATTGTTACAAAAATATGGCGACACGCCCCAATGTCCAGTGAAAGAATTATTTACACAGGAATACGCATCTCGAAGATCGACGACGAGGAAAGCCTGTGCACCACGTTTTGTTGATCCGCACGGTTTGAGACGGACTGACACATGACGTGACGCATTCTCAATCAATATTGATGCCAGCCCGACTGCCGCGCGGTCATATGAACTTAACAACTGTTATCAATAAAATTTTCTGGGTCTGTGCGCGCCGCGCTGTGCCGCGCGGTTATGTAGACAACAAAAACTAGTAATTCTGAGCGGTCATATGAGCTTAGCCTAATAGGTAGAAATACGAAAAAAGTTCGCTATTAGCACAGTAAATATATTAGCTAAAGCAGTATGGAAACTCCTAACAAACGTCCAAAACTGGCGCACTCACACATGTGCACACCGCTACAGGAAAATAAGCAGTTTTCGCGCTGAAGTAAGTCGTGCGTGCCAAAACCATGATACAAAAAAATAGGTACATATAGAGTCCCTATAAGTATGTCCCTGTCCTTGTGCGATAAAAGGCGACTAAGTATCTTAATCTGCCCTTGCGTCATAAAAGGCGACTAAGTGTCTTTATCTACCCTTGTGTCATAAAAGGCGACTAAGTGTCCTAATCTGCCCTTGTGTAATAAAAGACGACTAAGTAAAAAACCTAGATCGAAAGACGAAAAAAATTGCCCCCCCATACAAAACGCGCTATCGGCTGACGCAGTTTCTAATGCTATTGCCAATTGGACATAAAAAAAAAATATTTCGTATTTCGACTTCTTACGGAAAGTTGTTTAGTTTTACGGTACAAAAACATGCTGTAACAAAGTTGATAGAAGCACCCAATATTTGAGTTCATCATACTATTCTTATTTCAAAAATTCTGGGTTACAACCCTGACGCTCCGACGCAGAATAGTTCTTTTTTCAAAAAAAGGCTCGAGTTTCCATACTGCTTTAGCTTATATATTTACTGTGCTATTAGCTCACGCATTTTGACCTATGATGTCCCATGTTCAAAGTTGTTTAGTTTCATGGCCAGATTGAAATCCTACATGGTTATTAACCTTTTTGTTATTCGCTGCAGACATAGAATGTACAGTTAAATAAAGCTGACGCGTACAATACGACATTACACTTTAGTAGAGTCTTTATACTACAGTAGAAATAATTTGGCTTGTTGAGAATGACAGCAGGACAGTGGTATGCATGAGAAAATTCGCAACCTATGCAATTAAATAGAGGGTTGCGAATTTTCACGGTCGTATAATATGGCCTTGAACCCTGGCCGCCATTTTCCTACTCAAATCGGTGGGGTAATACCACGTGCCCCGGGATTTTGAACTTATTGTATTTTGGCGGGTCATCCCTCCGATTCCCGCCAACTTTAGTCTATGGTTTATACGTCATTCGAAAGGTAATTTCAAAAGGTCGTTACTCCCTATACACACCAAACCAAAATAAACCGTAGCTTCGACGCAATAAGCTAGAATATCGAGCGCGGGAACTTTGAGAGGTTGTGAGAATCTTTTCGTAAATAACATCAAAAGCGCCACTATTTATTAAGGCGTTTATGACGTTTTTCGCGTAAAGTCTCGGTCACAGGTTTTGATGAAATGCGCAACGATTAAAAGACGTCCACGTCAGCTTTACTCGAACTTCTCAAAGTAAACATACTTATAGTTACTATGGTATATCGTTATCTATAATAGCACCATGGAGTAGCCGCCGGGCTGAATGGTGCCCTTCCACCGCTGTGCTGCATTCCGAATAATATAGCTCGATTAGAATGATAGCTTTGTGAGAGCAGGACGGAGCGATGTGCTACATATTAGAGCGACAGAGATAAGTATCGGACCTGCTCTCACGCCTAGTTAGTGCGACGCGGACCGTTTGCGCGGAAGTCCGCAAAATGTATGAAGCCTACAGGGTGTAAGGGACGGTGTACCGAAAACTGAAAGGGCGAACTCAGTCAGTCAACTGCTCATTCTGGTAGAACAGTTCGTATGGAGGTGAAAATTTTATTTCCCAGAATTTTTTCTTTGGGAAAGTTGTTCAGTTTCGTTGAATGCGCTTGACCTTTCAGTTTTCGGTACACTGTCTCTAACACCCTGTATACAGTCTTTTCAGTATGTTGCGGAGCGGATAGCTTCTCATTACTAAACGGACTATATAGGCTTTATACATTTTACGGTCCGTTGCGGACATCTGCGCAAACGGTCCGCATCGCTTGGGCTTTTTTTCTGCTGTTTTTCTAATCAAGATATATTATTTTGTCTGTAGATACCTAACTCTTGATGTGGAAAAGTTCCAAGCAATAGTATCGCTCTATTTTCCCAACTTAGAGCTGCAAGTCGAAAATGGAGCAATCTTATTGGTTGTTCTTTTCCCAGCTGACTGGTTAGCTTAGCACAGCTTTGGTGGGATGACAGCCTTACTATAAGTAATGGTAACAGCGAGGGGCGGCCTGTAAACCTTCCCCGAAGTCCGCCCGTCCAAACCGGCCAGCCGGTTTCTGAATAACAAGCAAAAACAAATTATTTTTATTACATTTTATCATGAACGAAAGGAAAGTACTGACCATCCCCTTATAAAAATAATAAAACAAATTAATTTCAGGCCAGTAACCCATACTTAATCATACGAACAAATAAAATGTCAAAAGTTAAATTAATATTAAATACAAAAATTAAGTTATAATTGATTTTAAAATAAAATTGGAGATAATCATTCAAATGTCAAATATTATACCAAAATAAAATTAACAAATTATTTAATGAAATGCAGTGGCATCTTATGCTGGACATAAATCAAAACCGTTGATTTACAATAACGTGGATATACAGGGTGTAACAGAAAGGGTATAACAACCCTGAAGGAGGTGACTCTTCCCATCAAACTGAACAAATTTTCCCAAGGAACATGGGTCGAAATACGAAAATAGTAGATTAGTAGCCAAGGGCTGTAAGGCATCGATTGCAGTCCGAGATATTTAGGCGCACGAGCACAGCGAGGGCGCCTAAAGTTCGAGGGTGCAATTGATGCTTACACCCGAGCTAACTACTCTGCTTTACATCTCGATTGTGAGGTAAGTAGGTCCTTATTACCACCAAATTTTAGGTGACCAATTAGCGCTATAGGGTAATAATGTAGCTAGAGAAGCCCTAGGGCGGTAAGTAATTTAAAAAAACACTTCACTCTTTCAAAATTTAATTATTTACCGCCCTAGGGCTTTTCTAGCTACATTATTACCCTAGAGCGCTAATTGGTCACCTACAAGCCCCATTTGGTGGTAATAAGGACTTACTTACCGAATATGAGAGATGTAAAATATTTTTTACCTCCTATAGAAACTGCATCAGCTGATAGCGTATTTTGTATGGGAGGTCGAAATTTTATTTTCATATTTCGACCCATGTTCCTTAGGGAAAGTTGTTCAGTTTCATGGGCAGATTCACATCCTTCAGGGTTGTTATACCCTTTCTGTTACACCTTGTATATTATAATAGACGGTGTAATACTTATTTGAAAAATACATACATACATACATACATAACATCACGCCTCTTTCCCGTCGGGGTAGGCAGAGACCACAGTCCTCCACCTGCTACGATCTTGACATACTTCCCTTGCTTCCTGTACTTTCATCAATCCTTTCATACATGCTCGTCGGTTTAGGGTACTTTTAACCTGGCCTTTATTCAGAACGTCCTGAATTTGGTCCTGGTACGTTCGCCTAGGCCTTCCCCTTCCAACGTTTCCATTCACTCTCGCCTGGTAGATCTCTTTCGTCAATCTTCGTTCATTCATCCTCTCTACATGACCAAACCATCTCAGCATCCCTTTCTCGATTTTGGTCACTACGTCTTCTTTTACGCCACACCGTTCTCTTATCACACTATTTCTAATCCTGTCACTCAATTTAATACCAATCATACTCCTTAGCGCTCTCAATTCCACTGCATTAATTCTACTTTCATGCTTCTTCTGCCATACCCAGCTTTCACTGCCGTACATCAGCGTTGGTACCAAAACACCCCTATGAAATAACTTTTAAAAAAATTGTAGGCTTTTAGATTTTTCAGATTAAGTTTTTTGTTGTTTACTTATGTATGTGAAGTCAAGCCAAAAATCATAACTCATATCTGATTGGGTAAACTTTCTACTGTAATTAAAATTAAGCAAAAAATATTTTGACATAATGAAATAAAATACGAAGCAAAATAAAAAAAACTAAGTAACTTAAAACTATGACCGTTTTAAAGAATTTAACCAAGATTAATCATTTTAAGCTAGTTTCATATTTTTTTATTTATATGTTGAAGTAAAATAGCAGAATTTCACAGACCGTAATAACTTCAAAGGCTACTTATTAGCGTCATCTAGTTTTATACATTTCCGAGTTACGATTTCTATAAGGGGATGGTCAGTCCTTATTATTATTGTATCTATCTATCTTCTATCGATTGCAGAAGGAAACCTTACTGCCGCACTCAGAGATGTCGCTTAAAGTTAATATTACATTAAGTCTCATGCTGTCCTTTTCGATTTCATTGAAAAAGAAAGCAACAGCACGAGGCTTAGTGAAAAATTAACTTTAAATGACATCTCTGAGTACGCGTCATCATCATCATAACATCCCATGAAACGTCCACTACAGGACAGGGAGCTCCCTCCAGAATTCTAGCTTTTGCTGGAAATATGTGGAGGGGAAGTACCATAGTCACCTCGCTTGTTAGCGTTACGGCTGGCACTATGGACCGCGGTTGTAGGTGACTGCAGTTAGTAAGATGTAAGATACAGAGGAGGACGCTGCTGCCCATCCTCCAGTTAACCCTTAGTCGCCTCTTACGACACCCACGGGTATGTAAGGGTTGGTACTATTCTTTGCCGGCACCACACGGGACGAGTACGCGTATTAAACCTTTTTAAATCGGCTGGGAAATCGTCGACTAATGGCATGCACAAGAACATAATGTCAACGATTTCCCAGCCGTTTTAAAAAAGGATTTCCTTCACAATCGACTGTTAAATGTAAATGTTGCAATTCTCTCATTGCAGCTGTTAATTTTAGACGGCTTGGATGAATTATTTCATGAAATAATTTGAATTATTCATCCACGTTATGAGAATGAGTGTATTTGACAATTGATGGGTGACCTCACCTGGGTCATCATCATAATATCCCATGAAACGTCCACTACAGAACAGGGAGCTCCCTCCAGAATTCTAGTTTTTGCACCTTTTAAGGCTGGCACCATCGACCGCGGTTGTAGGTGACCGCAGTAAGTAAAATGTAAGATACAAAGGAGGATGCTGCTGCCCATCCTCCAGTTTATAACCCTTAGTATTTCATGAAATAATTCATCCAAGCCGTCTAAAATTAACAGCTGCAATGAGAGAATTGCAACATTTACATTTAACAGTCGATTGTGAAGGAAATCCTTTTTTAAAACGGCTGGGAAATCGTTGACATTATGTTGTTGTGCATGCCATTAGTCGACGATTTCCCAGCCGATTTAAAAAGGTTTAATACGCGTACTCGTCCCGTGTGGTGCCGGCAAAAAATAGTACCAACCCTTACATACCCGTGGGTGTCGTAAGAGGCGACTAAGGGTTAACTGAAGGATGGGCAGCAGCGTCCTCCTCTGTATCTTACATCTTACTAACTGCGGTCACCTACAACCGCGGTCCATAGTGCCAGCCGTAACGCTAACAAGCGAGGTGACTATGGTACTTCCCCGCCGTCGCCTCTTACGACACCTACGAGTATGTATGGGATGGTACTATTCTTTGCCGGCACCACAGGGGACATGCCGTATGGTGCCGGCACCTGGGTACGCGTATATATGACTATGGGTGATATCACCTGGGTACGCGGGTATATGACTATGGGTGATCTCACCTGGGTACGCGGGTATATGACTATAGGTGATCTCACCTGGGTACGCGGGTATATGACTATGGGTGATCTCACCTGGGTACGCGGGTATATGACTATAGGTGATCTCACCTGGGTACGCGGGTATATGACTATGGGTGATCTCACCTGGGTACGCGGGTATATGACTATGGGTGATCTCACCTGGGTACGCGGGTTTATGACTATGGGTGATCTCACCTGGGTACGCGGGTATATGACTATGGGTGATCTCACCTGGGTACGCGGGTATATGACTATGACTATGGGTGATCTCACCTGGGGACGCGGGTATATGACTATGGGTGATCTCACCTGGGTACGCGGGTGTATGACTATGACTATGGGTGATCTCACCTGGGTACGCGGGTATATGACTATGGGTGATGTCACCTGGGTGCGCGGGTATATGTCTATATGTAATTATTGGTGAAAGATGTGTATGCCTGTAAGTGACATGTTGATAGAGTTTAAGTCATATTATTTTTTTTGTAAAATTTATGTATGAATGTGTCGTTGGTGTACCTATTTAAATAAAATAAAATAAATCTCACCTGGGTACGCGGGCGGAGTACGTGTGACGTGGCTGCTACTGGCGCGGCATGGCGCGCTCGTACAGCGAGGGTCACCGGCGCGCCTCCGATACATACACCGACACCGTCGAGTCCTTAGACCCCACGCCTAGCGCCACTCTGAACACAAAACGAACACATCATTAACATATCAATCGAAAGACGACTGCTGGACACAGGGCTCTCCTAAGAGGTTCACGACGATCGGTACAGCGACCTTGACCAAATCCTTGGTCTACTTTGTCTTCCTACTCGCAGTCGCCACTTAACCAACACAAGGTCTCTTAAAGTCCAGTTCCAGTTAAAAACATGAAAGATATTTTTTACCCCTACCATTCAGTACTTTTAATGTGTTCTTTGAAAAACTTTCTGTGCCAAAATTGGCTTACTCACGAAATATTTTGCTTATTCCGCCTTCAAAGTCCTACATTGGTCAAGCTAAACTAAGCATCTACTTTCACCACATCATAGTTTCAATTTGTTTATCTTATAAGGTAGTTGATTCAGCAGCGGTGGGACCCCGAACTAAAAGCCCATCCTATACTGTTAAACGAGCAATATTTTTAATCGGTTTCTCGAAAACGGCTCTAACGATTTCGATAAAATTTACCATTCGGGAGTTTTCGGGGCCGAAAAATCGATCTAGATAGGTCTCATGTCTCGAAAAATTCATGTTTTTAAGCATTTTACCCGCAACGCCATCTGTTGGCGGGTAGCATAGTTTGCTCCCCCGATTTTAATGTTGAGGTGGCTATTATAGAGCGAAGCTCGATCGCCCAGGTTCTATTACATAAGATGAGGAGTTACCTGAGTGGATGGAAGGCTAGGCAGGAGACCGGACCGATGCGCGCGCCCATAAAGCCTTCATGGAACTTGATTGTGTTTAGTGCGTTACCGCGAAGGTCGTACACTGAGATGCACTGATTAACAGATCCGCTGCAAATATAATGCACAGTTAATGTTATTCCTACGGAAAATAACAGTTGTAAGAAATATTTAAAAAAATACAAGCTATTTTTTTACAATTAACATTCGCCAAACAGCATGACAGTTTTTTGGGAATGTGCACTCTTAATCGCAACAAATTAAGGAATCTTTGACGCTCCCTCTCGCGACTAACTGAGCCGGTACTCAAGATGACTGTATAAGACAGCCGGTGATGACACTTTGCGAGCGTCGTACAGAAATTGCCGTTTTGTATGGCGAATTTTAGGTAAACTCAATTTTCAGTACTAACATTTTTGCATTTTTCTTAGGAATTATAAATCCAATTTTTTTAATTTTTTAGCATTATTGGGAAGATATTAAGCTAACAGAAGCTTAAATTCAATTTTCGAAAAATATTATCTGTAAAAAAATATAACTAATCTAATGATGAAATCGGACGACATTTAAGACGAACAATTTTCAAACCTTTAATTTTATATATCAAACTAAAAATAAAAACTTTATTTTATGCGTAAATTGATAACCTTGAATTCAACTTTCAAATAGAAATCAAATGAAAGAAATAGCATTAGAATTATAGGAATTATGATCTCATTAATCTGTAAGAAAATTTCGGCAATTTCATAGGTAAAGACCTATTACTAACCAGGCGAGCACGCTCGCTAGCGGGTGCACGGCGAGCGCGGCCAGCGGGCCCGGCGCGCGCAGCGTGGCGGCCGGGGCCGACATCTTGCGAGTGTCGTACAGGCGCACGTAGCCTTCCACGCTGCAACAAAAAATACTTTATGTATACGTCGTACAAAATAACTCTGGCTATGACTGTTAATGCGCAGAACTAAAAAAAACCGGCCAAGTGCGAGTCGGACTCGCACTCAGAGGGTTCCGTACCACCACGTCATAATCATAATTGTATTAGTTGAAATTTCAGTAAGTTACTGTGCTAGATTTTTTGAGTCCGACACTTGCTTGCCAAGATTTTATTATTTGTTGTTATTTTATAGCTTAACCTGTAGAGCCCCGGTGTATCCCGAAGGATACAGAAGAGGATCGAGTTCCCGCGCTTTATATTCTGCCTTATTGCGTCGAAACTATGGTTTATTTTGGTTTGGTGTGTATAGGGCGTAACGACCTATTGAAATCACCTTTCGAATGACGTATAAACCATAGACTAAAGTTGGCGGGAATCGGACGGATGACGCGCCAAAGTTCAAAATTTTTGAAAATCTTGGTCACGTGGCATTATCCGACCGATTTGAGTCGGTCAATGGCGGCCGGGGTTCAAGGCCATATTATACGACCGTAAAAATTCGCAACCCTCTTTTTAATTGCATAGATTATTGCGAATTTTTTGTATGACAGGGTCAGTGAGGTTAAGCACTATAAACATACCAATTTTCACGTTTGTAAGTGATCCCGTTTTTAAGATAGAGCTAAAACAAAATTCGCCTAAAAAAATAGGTCTTTAGTATGGAAGCCCCCCTTTATTTATTACTTTTTTTCATTTTTTGTATTTGTGCGGCACCAGAAATACATAATCTGTGAAATTTTTAACTGTCTAGCTATTACTGTTCATGAGATACAGCTCAAACAAAATTTTGTAAAAACAGCTGACTTTGGTGGCATCTTATTCCTTTGTTTTAAAATATTTTTTAAAATAAAAATACAGTATTTATCTACTCAACTAGTTCTAAACAACAATACCCCTCTCGATAGGGTAGGTCAAACTTTTTTTTACGCTCCCCTCTTTAGCTGTTTGGGAGCCCCCCTTAATTTTTACCTTTTTTTATAAAAATACTCAAAATACTCATTTATTCATAATTGTTAATTACACGTCATTATACAAATAGAATTTTCGAAATAAATTAACAAAAAAATACAAAAGTAAAATAGACCAAATTTTATATATAAATTATAAAAGAAAGTCCCCCGAAATGTTTTTCTGTCGTCATCCATCCATCCATCATGTCTGTCTGTGATCGCTAAACTCAGGAACTACTATATTGATTTCGATCCGGTTTTGACTAATAGATAGATTCATTCAATAGGAAGGTTTGAGGCTATAATTTATAAATATTGAGTGCAAATTAACTGAACTGTGATGATGTTTGTCGATCGAGTCGGAAAAAAACGTGCCTCTTGAGAGCTTTCTGGGCGTGCGCTGAGTAAATGGTTTCATTTACATGAAAGTTATGTATGAAAGAATTGTTGCTCTCTAAGAGCCCTAAAGAAAAGTCCGCGATAGTATTTGTCTATCTTTTAAGGATAACCCACAGCAACCAACTATTTGTAGCAAAAAAAGTAGATTTTCAAAATAAGTTTTTTTTTATAAAATTATTATAAATTACTAAAAATTATTATAAATTATTTTAACGTATTTTTGCCCTCAAGGTACGGATCCTTATCTAATTTAAAAGGTTAGTAATAATAAACAATGAACATAGATCAAAATTGTCCTTCACACCATGCTATTTAAATGAATATCTTGGAAGATATCACAATATATTAAAATCACTCTAATTAAAGTCCTAAAATGAGCTTCGCACTCGATGCGCATTTCCGTTGATAGCCGAGCGTAGACGAGAGTTCCCGAAGTTAATATCCGCGAGCCAGCCTGAGCCAGGAACCCGACGGGCACACACGTCGTCGCGACTGGTCGTCCGAAGCCTGATTTTTAAAATTTTAGGTAGTTATATTCTTTTGTGGTTGTCGTCCGGAGCGAACTTTCTATAGTTTCGTTTTGTAGTCGTAAGGTTATTTTTTGTTGTTTAGGTACATAGTTTGTTTTAGATATATTGGATAGGTAATTTTATTCTAAGCTCTCAATTCTATAAATACCTACTTAGAAAGTTTGCCAATTTCTTTCTTAGTTTTAAAATAATAATTGTAAATATGTTGTAAACTCAGAATAGTATTCTCAATATATTTTAAAAGGTGTGCTCACTTGGTTTTGTTTTTTTAAATTTCGTGTTGCAAATAGGTAGATAGTTTTAGAATGTTTTTAAAATCGTGTAGCAAGTTGAACGTCATACATCGCAATAAAAGGCACTACTCTACCAAACAATATATAATATTACGCTAACGCAACGCTACCCGTAGATTAGTACCCGTGCGAAGCCGGGGCGGGCCGCTAGTTTTATATAAATATAAAATAGTTAGATACATTAATTAAGTTTTAATTTCATAAATTGTCCAAATGATTAAAGTGCCTGCTCGATGAGCCATTTCTTTAGTTTATTTTTAAAGGCGACATGTGACGTCATTTGTTTTATTTCACGCGGTAGCCGGTTAAACACAGCCGGTCCCATTATATGGATTTGTTTGCTAGTCCTGTGCAACTTATGAGGGATTTATTTTTAGTATTTGTTGTAGCGGCAACAGATATACGCAATTTGTGAAAATTTCAAATTTCTACCTATTACGGTTCATGAGATACAGCCCGCTGACAGACAGACATCGGAGGCATATCAATAGGATCCCGTTTTTTACCCTTTGGGTACGGAATCCTAAAAAATAATCGCAGCGGTGAGCGCGGCAAGTGGGTGGAGGCGTGCGAATCGTTCATTGGCTCTCCGCCTGTCACCCATGCGCTGAAAATAACCGACTTATCCTGCGCAAGCTATAAAGCCCAATACAAGAAAATCCCTACCATAGGCCCCCACTGGATGGACCCATGATTTCTTCTGAACTTCAGCAAAATGCTTGGTACTTAGGAGGGGATATACTATAGTCACCACGCTTGTAAGCGTTGCAGCTGGCAACCGTTGTTGTTGGTGACCACAGTATGTAAGAAGGTACGATATACAGAAAGATGCTGCTGCCCATCCTGCCGGTTCTGAAGTCCTTAGTCGCCTCGTACGACACTCACGGGTAGAGATGGGTTGGTACTATTATTTGCCGGCACCACACGGGCAGGATCGGGATTGACTGGCAGTGGAAATATATTGGGGGACAATTCACACAGTTATCTGATCCCAAACTATAGCTGCTGCGGTGCTGGCTGTCATCTGGTTAAAACAAGATACTGGTAGAAATGTTCCCAAAAATAGGTACAGTCTAGGAAATAAATCGGATCGTTGTATGAAGTCCCCGCGTTAAATGCTCAGTCGATGAAACTTTGCAGGGGTATTGTTACACTAGACAGACAAACATTATACAAAAAAAAATCGGTACTTTTAATTTTTCTATACAAGTGACAAAAAATGTATGAAAATTTTTTCGTGTTTTTTTTTATATTTTGACTTTAAATTTAATATACTATACTTTATCATTTTATCAAATAAAATCTGCCTGAGAGAATTATGTTGGGGTCAACTGCTTTATTTCCTACACTAAAGGCGATTGTGTTGTGTCGAAAGTGGTCGTGTAGCGTGGCGGCCCCCGCGCCCGCTCGCTCGTCGCACACCGCACGCTGGGACACTGTGTACTGTATACTGTGTACTGTATACTGTACTGTATACTGTATACTGACCAGCCGGTGAGCATGGTGTGCTGGTGCTGCTTGCGCGCGGCACACAGCACAGGCGCAGTGTGGTCGTGTAGCGTGGCGGCCCCCTGTGTACTGTGTACTGTATACTGACCAGCCGGTGAGCATGGTGTGCTGGTGCTGCTTGCGCGCGGCACACAGCACAGGCGCAGTGTGGTCGTGTAGCGTGGCGGCCCCCGCGCCCGCCCGCTCGTCCCACACCCGCACACTGGGACACTGTGTACTGTATACTGTGTGCTGTATACTGACCAGCCGGTGAGCATGGTGTGCTGGTGCTGCTTGCGCGCGGCACACAGCACAGGCGCAGTGTGGTCGTGTAGCGTGGCGGCCCCCGCGCCCGCCCGCTCGTCCCACACCCGCACACTGGGACACTGTGTACTGTATACTGTGTGCTGTATACTGACCAGCCGGTGAGCATGGTGTGCTGGTGCTGCTTGCGCGCGGCACACAGCACAGGCGCAGTGTGGTCGTGTAGCGTGGCGGCCCCCGCGCCCGCCCGCTCGTCCCACACCCGCACACTGGGACACTGTGTACTGTATACTGTGTGCTGTATACTGACCAGCCGGTGAGCATGGTGTGCTGGTGCTGCTTGCGCGCGGCACACAGCACAGGCGCAGTGTGGTCGTGTAGCGTGGCGGCCCCCGCGCCCGCCCGCTCGTCCCACACCCGCACACTGGGACACTGTGTACTGTATACTGTGTGCTGTATACTGACCAGCCGGTGAGCATGGTGTGCTGGTGCTGCTTGCGCGCGGCACACAGCACAGGCGCAGTGTGGTCGTGTAGCGTGGCGGCCCCCGCGCCCGCCCGCTCGTCCCACACCCGCACACTGGGACACTGTGTACTGTATACTGTGTGCTGTATACTGACCAGCCGGTGAGCATGGTGTGCTGGTGCTGCTTGCGCGCGGCACACAGCACAGGCGCAGTGTGGTCGTGTAGCGTGGCGACCCTCGCGCCCGCCCGCTCGTCCCACACCCGCACACTGGGACACTGTGTACTGTATACTGTGTGCTGTATACTGACCAGCCGGTGAGCATGGTGTGCTGGTGCTGCTTGCGCGCGGCACACAGCACAGGCGCAGTGTGGTCGTGTAGCGTGGCGGCCCCCGCGCCCGCCCGCTCGTCCCACACCCGCACACTGGGACACTGTGTACTGTATACTGTGTGCTGTATACTGACCAGCCGGTGAGCATGGTGTGCTGGTGCTGCTTGCGCGCGGCACACAGCACAGGCGCAGTGTGGTCGTGTAGCGTGGCGGCCCCCGCGCCCGCCCGCTCGTCCCACACCCGCACACTGGGACACTGTGTACTGTATACTGTGTGCTGTATACTGACCAGCCGGTGAGCATGGTGTGCTGGTGCTGCTTGCGCGCGGCACACAGCACAGGCGCAGTGTGGTCGTGTAGCGTGGCGGCCCCCGCGCCCGCCCGCTCGTCCCACACCCGCACACTGGGACACTGTGTACTGTATACTGTGTGCTGTATACTGACCAGCCGGTGAGCATGGTGTGCTGGTGCTGCTTGCGCGCGGCACACAGCACAGGCGCAGTGTGGTCGTGTAGCGTGGCGGCCCCCGCGCCCGCCCGCTCGTCCCACACCCGCACACTGGGACACTGTGTACTGTATACTGTGTGCTGTATACTGACCAGCCGGTGAGCATGGTGTGCTGGTGCTGCTTGCGCGCGGCACACAGCACAGGCGCAGTGTGGTCGTGTAGCGTGGCGGCCCCCGCGCCCGCCCGCTCGTCCCACACCCGCACACTGGGACACTGTGTACTGTATACTGTGTGCTGTATACTGACCAGCCGGTGAGCATGGTGTGCTGGTGCTGCTTGCGCGCGGCACACAGCACAGGCGCAGTGTGGTCGTGTAGCGTGGCGGCCCCCGCGCCCGCCCGCTCGTCCCACACCCGCACACTGGGACACTGTGTACTGTATACTGTGTGCTGTATACTGACCAGCCGGTGAGCATGGTGTGCTGGTGCTGCTTGCGCGCGGCACACAGCACAGGCGCAGTGTGGTCGTGTAGCGTGGCGGCCCCCGCGCCCGCCCGCTCGTCCCACACCCGCACACTGGGACACTGTGTACTGTATACTGTGTGCTGTATACTGACCAGCCGGTGAGCATGGTGTGCTGGTGCTGCTTGCGCGCGGCACACAGCACAGGCGCAGTGTGGTCGTGTAGCGTGGCGGCCCCCGCGCCCGCCCGCTCGTCTCACACCCGCACACTGGGACACTGTGTACTGTATACTGTGTGCTGTATACTGACCAGCCGGTGAGCATGGTGTGCTGGTGCTGCTTGCGCGCGGCACACAGCACAGGCGCAGTGTGGTCGTGTAGCGTGGCGGCCCCCGCGCCCGCCCGCTCGTCCCACACCCGCACACTGGGACACTGTGTACTGTATACTGTGTGCTGTATACTGACCAGCCGGTGAGCATGGTGTGCTGGTGCTGCTTGCGCGCGGCACACAGCACAGGCGCAGTGTGGTCGTGTAGCGTGGCGGCCCCCGCGCCCGCCCGCTCGTCCCACACCCGCACACTGGGACACTGTGTACTGTATACTGTGTGCTGTATACTGACCAGCCGGTGAGCATGGTGTGCTGGTGCTGCTTGCGCGCGGCACACAGCACAGGCGCAGTGTGGTCGTGTAGCGTGGCGGCCCCCGCGCCCGCCCGCTCGTCCCACACCCGCACACTGGGACACTGTGTACTGTATACTGTGTGCTGTATACTGACCAGCCGGTGAGCATGGTGTGCTGGTGCTGCTTGCGCGCGGCACACAGCACAGGCGCAGTGTGGTCGTGTAGCGTGGCGGCCCCCGCGCCCGCCCGCTCGTCCCACACCCGCACACTGGGACACTGTGTACTGTATACTGTGTGCTGTATACTGACCAGCCGGTGAGCATGGTGTGCTGGTGCTGCTTGCGCGCGGCACACAGCACAGGCGCAGTGTGGTCGTGTAGCGTGGCGGCCCCCGCGCCCGCCCGCTCGTCCCACACCCGCACACTGGGACACTGTGTACTGTATACTGTGTGCTGTATACTGACCAGCCGGTGAGCATGGTGTGCTGGTGCTGCTTGCGCGCGGCACACAGCACAGGCGCAGTGTGGTCGTGTAGCGTGGCGGCCCCCGCGCCCGCCCGCTCGTCCCACACCCGCACACTGGGACACTGTGTACTGTATACTGTGTGCTGTATACTGACCAGCCGGTGAGCATGGTGTGCTGGTGCTGCTTGCGCGCGGCACACAGCACAGGCGCAGTGTGGTCGTGTAGCGTGGCGGCCCCCGCGCCCGCCTGCTCGTCCCACACCCGCACACTGGGACACTGTGTACTGCATACTGTGTGCTGTATACTGACCAGCCGGTGAGCATGGTGTGCTGGTGCTGCTTGCGCGCGGCACACAGCACAGGCGCAGTGTGGTCGTGTAGCGTGGCGGCCCCCGCGCCCGCCCGCTCGTCCCACACCCGCACACTGGGACACTGTGTACTGTATACTGTGTGCTGTATACTGACCAGCCGGTGAGCATGGTGTGCTGGTGCTGCTTGCGCGCGGCACACAGCACAGGCGCAGTGTGGTCGTGTAGCGTGGCGGCCCCCGCGCCCGCCCGCTCGTCCCACACCCGCACACTGGGACACTGTGTACTGTATACTGTGTGCTGTATACTGACCAGCCGGTGAGCATGGTGTGCTGGTGCTGCTTGCGCGCGGCACACAGCACAGGCGCAGTGTGGTCGTGTAGCGTGGCGGCCCCCGCGCCCGCCCGCTCGTCCCACACCCGCACACTGGGACACTGTGTACTGTATACTGTGTGCTGTATACTGACCAGCCGGTGAGCATGGTGTGCTGGTGCTGCTTGCGCGCGGCACACAGCACAGGCGCAGTGTGGTCGTGTAGCGTGGCGGCCCCCGCGCCCGCCCGCTCGTCCCACACCCGCACACTGGGACACTGTGTACTGTATACTGTGTGCTGTATACTGACCAGCCGGTGAGCATGGTGTGCTGGTGCTGCTTGCGCGCGGCACACAGCACAGGCGCAGTGTGGTCGTGTAGCGTGGCGGCCCCCGCGCCCGCCCGCTCGTCCCACACCCGCACACTGGGACACTGTGTACTGTATACTGTGTGCTGTATACTGACCAGCCGGTGAGCATGGTGTGCTGGTGCTGCTTGCGCGCGGCACACAGCACAGGCGCAGTGTGGTCGTGTAGCGTGGCGGCCCCCGCGCCCGCCCGCTCGTCCCACACCCGCACACTGGGACACTGTGTACTGTATACTGTGTGCTGTATACTGACCAGCCGGTGAGCATGGTGTGCTGGTGCTGCTTGCGCGCGGCACACAGCACAGGCGCAGTGTGGTCGTGTAGCGTGGCGGCCCCCGCGCCCGCCCGCTCGTCCCACACCCGCACACTGGGACACTGTGTACTGTATACTGTGTGCTGTATACTGACCAGCCGGTGAGCATGGTGTGCTGGTGCTGCTTGCGCGCGGCACACAGCACAGGCGCAGTGTGGTCGTGTAGCGTGGCGGCCCCCGCGCCCGCCCGCTCGTCCCACACCCGCACACTGGGACACTGTGTACTGTATACTGTGTGCTGTATACTGACCAGCCGGTGAGCATGGTGTGCTGGTGCTGCTTGCGCGCGGCACACAGCACAGGCGCAGTGTGGTCGTGTAGCGTGGCGGCCCCCGCGCCCGCCCGCTCGTCCCACACCCGCACACTGGGACACTGTGTACTGTATACTGTGTGCTGTATACTGACCAGCCGGTGAGCATGGTGTGCTGGTGCTGCTTGCGCGCGGCACACAGCACAGGCGCAGTGTGGTCGTGTAGCGTGGCGGCCCCCGCGCCCGCCCGCTCGTCCCACACCCGCACACTGGGACACTGTGTACTGTATACTGTGTGCTGTATACTGACCAGCCGGTGAGCATGGTGTGCTGGTGCTGCTTGCGCGCGGCACACAGCACAGGCGCAGTGTGGTCGTGTAGCGTGGCGGCCCCCGCGCCCGCCCGCTCGTCCCACACCCGCACACTGGGACACTGTGTACTGTATACTGTGTGCTGTATACTGACCAGCCGGTGAGCATGGTGTGCTGGTGCTGCTTGCGCGCGGCACACAGCACAGGCGCAGTGTGGTCGTGTAGCGTGGCGGCCCCCGCGCCCGCCCGCTCGTCCCACACCCGCACACTGGGACACTGTGTACTGTATACTGTGTGCTGTATACTGACCAGCCGGTGAGCATGGTGTGCTGGTGCTGCTTGCGCGCGGCACACAGCACAGGCGCAGTGTGGTCGTGTAGCGTGGCGGCCCCCGCGCCCGCCCGCTCGTCCCACACCCGCACACTGGGACACTGTGTACTGTATACTGTGTGCTGTATACTGACCAGCCGGTGAGCATGGTGTGCTGGTGCTGCTTGCGCGCGGCACACAGCACAGGCGCAGTGTGGTCGTGTAGCGTGGCGGCCCCCGCGCCCGCCCGCTCGTCCCACACCCGCACACTGGGACACTGTGTACTGTATACTGTGTGCTGTATACTGACCAGCCGGTGAGCATGGTGTGCTGGTGCTGCTTGCGCGCGGCACACAGCACAGGCGCAGTGTGGTCGTGTAGCGTGGCGGCCCCCGCGCCCGCCCGCTCGTCCCACACCCGCACACTGGGACACTGTGTACTGTATACTGTGTGCTGTATACTGACCAGCCGGTGAGCATGGTGTGCTGGTGCTGCTTGCGCGCGGCACACAGCACAGGCGCAGTGTGGTCGTGTAGCGTGGCGGCCCCCGCGCCCGCCCGCTCGTCCCACACCCGCACACTGGGACACTGTGTACTGTATACTGTGTGCTGTATACTGACCAGCCGGTGAGCATGGTGTGCTGGTGCTGCTTGCGCGCGGCACACAGCACAGGCGCAGTGTGGTCGTGTAGCGTGGCGGCCCCCGCGCCCGCCCGCTCGTCCCACACCCGCACACTGGGACACTGTGTACTGTATACTGTGTGCTGTATACTGACCAGCCGGTGAGCATGGTGTGCTGGTGCTGCTTGCGCGCGGCACACAGCACAGGCGCAGTGTGGTCGTGTAGCGTGGCGGCCCCCTGTGTACTGTATACTGACCAGCCGGTGAGCATGGTGTGCTGGTGCTGCTTGCGCGCGGCACACAGCACAGGCGCAGTGTGGTCGTGTAGCGTGGCGGCCCCCGCGCCCGCCCGCTCGTCCCACACCCGCACACTGGGACACTGTGTACTGTATACTGTGTGCTGTATACTGACCAGCCGGTGAGCATGGTGTGCTGGTGCTGCTTGCGCGCGGCACACAGCACAGGCGCAGTGTGGTCGTGTAGCGTGGCGGCCCCCGCGCCCGCCCGCTCGTCCCACACCCGCACACTGGGACACTGTGTACTGTATACTGTGTGCTGTATACTGACCAGCCGGTGAGCATGGTGTGCTGGTGCTGCTTGCGCGCGGCACACAGCACAGGCGCAGTGTGGTCGTGTAGCGTGGCGGCCCCCGCGCCCGCCCGCTCGTCCCACACCCGCACACTGGGACACTGTGTACTGTATACTGTGTGCTGTATACTGACCAGCCGGTGAGCATGGTGTGCTGGTGCTGCTTGCGCGCGGCACACAGCACAGGCGCAGTGTGGTCGTGTAGCGTGGCGGCCCCCGCGCCCGCCCGCTCGTCCCACACCCGCACACTGCCGTCCGCGAACCCGCACGCGAGGAGCCACGGCTCGTCCGATGTCGAGGACTCGCCGGGTAACACTACGTTTTCTCCGCCCCGCCAGAGAGATGTTGCCGCCGCGTCGGTTTCTGTTAAAGACAAGGTTTGATAAAAGCTTAAGTACAAATTCGTAGTAACTCTAGCTCTGAACGTTATTTCTGCGCATGGGTGACAAGCGAAGAGCCAATGAACGATTCGCACACATTATGTTAGATTAAGGTTTTTTTTTATTTGAGTGTGAGTGCTGCTCTCTACTGACTTGTGTTGATGTGTGAGCAGCTCCGTGCTAGCGTCCCACAGCCGCACACAGGGCGCCGGCCCACACAGCGCGAGCGACTGTCTGCATCCACTAGCACCCCCGCTGTGAGTGCTGCTCTCTACTGACCTGTGTTGATGTCTCTAGTGAGCAGCTCCGTGCTAGCGTCCCACAGCCGCACACAGGGCGCCGGCCCACACAGCGCGAGCGACTGTCTGCATCCACTAGCACCCCCGCTGTGAGTGCTGCTCTCTACTGACCTGTGTTGATGTCTCTAGTGAGCAGCTCCGTGCTAGCGTCCCACAGCCGCACACAGGGCGCCGGCCCACACAGCGCGAGCGACTGTCTGCATCCACTAGCACCCCCGCTGTGAGTGCTGCTCTCTACTGACCTGTGTTGATGTCTCTAGTGAGCAGCTCCGTGCTAGCGTCCCACAGCCGCACACAGGGCGCCGGCCCACACAGCGCGAGCGACTGTCTGCATCCACTAGCACCCCCGCTGTGAGTGCTGCTCTCTACTGACCTGTGTTGATGTCTCTAGTGAGCAGCTCCGTGCTAGCGTCCCACAGCCGCACACAGGGCGCCGGCCCACACAGCGCGAGCGACTGTCTGCATCCACTAGCACCCCCGCTGTGAGTGCTGCTCTCTACTGACCTGTGTTGATGTCTCTAGTGAGCAGCTCCGTGCTAGCGTCCCACAGCCGCACACAGGGCGCCGGCCCACACAGCGCGAGCGACTGTCTGCACCCGGCCCACCGCACTAGCACCCCCGGGGGACCCGCACTGTAGGTGCTATTTCCACTGCCTACAGCACTCGTTGCACCCATTGCAGCTGTGAAAATAACAAACATATTACAGTGCTTTACACAAGCGGCGTTCTGTTATCGTAAACGCTAGTATATTAAAATTATAAAATGAGATTGGTATTAGCTATCGTTTGACATTTTAGCTAATGTCAATCTTAAACATTTCACTCTATTCTTCTAGCGGTTACGATAACAAAAAGCCAAAATGTGTATCAATTTCGCGCGGCAAACAATCTAACCATTGGCTCGCGGGGGTAGCCACCGCTGACGCAACCATGTTTAGGCGTGAGCTAACTCGATTATTGCCCGTATCCATTGGGCGGGCCAATGTTCGATGGTTCGGCCAAAATCGATACACACCTTTATGTTAAGTTATCACAGATAGACCGTTTCATAATATGAAACGCTGAATTCAAATAAAAACTAAAGAATTTAAACTTTCTAGATAAGACGTAGGTAATACGCTCGGCTTACCCTCAGTCCATAAGACGACTGGACTGGACTGATGGAATGATGCAAGTATGTATTAAAATTAATCAGTATGCCATCCATCAGCCAACGAACAAGACACTAAGTCTGGCATGAATCTCACCAAGTAGCACGATTTTAAATGAGCCCATAAGGCACTGCAAACGCTGACAGAGCGCTAAAAGTTAGCTTTAAGATGTACTTTTACGAAGGTCGACAAACTAAAACGAGCGTGTTACATACATCTAATGCAAATCACATGAGGTCAGCGTAAACGAGTGTATATGTGCAAGCACTTAAGGCGATCCGTTTTCTATACTAAACCAAATGACACGCATTCTTATGCGGGACATAAAATTCTGTTAAAAAACGAGTGCATACTGCTATTTTTACATACATACATACATACATAACATCACGCCTTGTTCCCGTTGCTATTTTTAGTAAAATTTTTCGCTGATTAATACGATACCTACAGCTAATGCACCGAATGTACTACACTATAGATCGCACACCCACAATGGTAATATTGAACCAAAAATTGCTAACAAAAACTAGTACTTTCGGTGCATTAGCTGTATCTTTGTATTAATCAGCGAAAAAAGTTAACAAAAATAGCAGTATACACTCGTTTTTCAAAAGCATTTTATGTCCCGCATAAAAATGCAAATCATTTGAATTTAGTATGGAAAACAGAATGCCTTAAACCGGCACACTCACATATTGTTTGTACAGCACAACAGCAGAAACACTTTTGGACTCTATGGCATGGTAATAGAATTGAAAAAGTTTCTACCGACGTGCGCTTGACCGTACGGAGAGGTCAATCTGTATTATTGTGACGACGATGAGCCGGAAATTCACTGTCGTATGACGAACAGGATAGCCTCTACGACTAAGCATAGTACCCCTTAATATTAGTAGAATAGAATAAGTACGTGATAACTGATAAAGCTGTCCAGCCAGCCAGGCTAGCCAAGGTCTAGATATTCCATCAGACTAAATATACTCTTATCAACCGTAAGATATACGGGGTCTTACTACAAAATAGTTAGACATCTGTTGAACACTTGATCTAAAAAATCACACAAATAAATAAATAAATAAAAGATAAATGTATTATCATTATCACATAATAACTGGCTATGTCAGTTGATGCGCAGAAGTCAAGTCATAAGAAAATAAGTCATTATTGACTTGTGCACATCAATGACATAGCCTAGCATATTTTGTACGATTTTTTTGATCAAGTGTTCAACAGATGTTTAACTTTTTTGTAGTAAGACGGACAATGCGTTACGGGAAGGTGTGATAACACTAAAGAGTGTGGATCTGCCCACGAAACGAAAATCAATTTTTGACCTCCTGATAGCGCATTTTGTATGGGAGGTCAAGTTTGGTTTTTGGTATTTCGACCTATGTTCCTTGGGAAAAGTTGTTCATTTTCAATTTCAGGATTTACCTCCTCCAATGAGGATAAAAATGAGCGTAGACAGTTTTAAAAGTAAATTCAAATCAGCCTTGATTAAAAAACAACTTGCTGCGGAAAATCTGAAACATGCCTACTGGAAACTGCTTAATTTGAAGGATTACTTTAATTAATTAACCCTTTTAACATCAAGTAGGAAAAAGTCAAACAAACAAACATACATACACATACGAACACACACACATGAACACACACGCACACACATAAACACATACACACATATACACCCATATCCACAAGAGCACCCATTCACCTTGTTTTTATTTTATTAGTTTTAAATATATTTTTAATTAATTTTGTTGTCGCCCTCGTCACACATTGCTCCCGCTTACCACCTTAGGAAAGAGGGAGTGGCTGAAAACCAGCGCTGTATGTGTCCTCGGCCCCATCACAGCATAAAGCTGAGCCACCTCCTTTTTGTCATTTTAGCTCTAAATGTGTATTTTTAAAATCTTAATTGTACTTTTAAATGGCAAATAAATATCTTTTTATCTTTATCTTATCTTTATCACGGGCAGATTCACACCCTTCAGTATTATCACACCTTTCCGTTGCACGTTGTATGTGCCCAGAACAAACTACGATTGTTAGACTAATTCTACAACGCTATTACAATATAAACTCTGCGTCTACGAATAAATAATAAGTCAGGAACTCTAATTCAGAAAGAATTCCAAACAAAAAGTGGGCCTACGTGAAACTAAAAGGACGTATATTCAAAATACGAATCAATTGGTTCAAATTCAGAACGAGAGCAGGGATTGGTTCGCGCGCGTGCTGCAATGTCTGCTAGTAGTAGTTGAACCAATGACGAGGTGGAACGACTTCTGAAATACACGACTTTCGTTGGGTCATTTTTTGAGCGCAGTTACAATTCCTGACTTATTATTTATTCGTAGCTCTGCGTTTATATGCTTAGAAAATTAGGATGCATGCAGACTTATGGCAATTTGTAGGCAAAATGAACGAATGAAGATGTAAATGATTTTTATTTTAACACTTCCTGTGTTCTGATAAATCTACAAAGTAGAAAATCGAAATCATTTTCAATTATACGTAGTGTTACCAATTTTCAACTCGAAATCTGTCTGCAATCATAGACTAAAAGAAAAAAAAATATAAATAAATAAATATATATATATATAACATTATAGTACAGCTAATGCTTACTAGGTGGCAGCACAAACGCAGCGTTCAAATGCGTATAGAGGTCGCTAAATTTCACAACATCAGGCAGGACCACAGTAGCATAGTTGGTAAAGCATCTGCGTTACTTACGCAGACGACGCAGGTTCGAATCCTGCCTGTGGTTGTAAAATTTCGCGATTTTCTACTTTGTAGAATGAAGATGTGATTAATTAAAAAGCGATGACTACCAAGCAACTACGCAGAAATAAAATAATGTAACAAGCCTTGCATTGATGGTTATGGCACTCATCAAATACAAATCTACACCGGAATTAAACGGTAGAAAAACAGTAAACCTATTAAAGCTGTTAAGGGTTGGCGTCCATTTAATCGCCTCAGCACCCGACCAGCACCAAACAAGCGCCTAGTTTACCTAAAAAATGTGGACAGACCGCGGTCAACGCGTTGACCACTATTTCCACTTTTAAAATTTAAAATGTACTATAACGATTTCGATGAAAATTACTATACAGGGATTTTCGGGGGCGTAAAATCGATCTAGCTATGTCTCATGTCTGGGAAAATTCGTTACCACCGTCTTTTTAGTAATAGCTGTTGCCCGCGGCTTCGCTCGCGTGGATTTCGTATTTATGTTGTTACCGGTTTTCCGAAGCAATGAGATATTTTCCCGTCATTTCGGGGTAATTTCAAACTGAGGAAAAACAGGACTAACCCTGCGCAAATCAATGAGTATAATTCAAGATCCAGCTGAATTTTATATAATATACAGACGTTACTCATAAATTACTCAGAACAGAGGAACTTAGCAGCAGTATCCTAACAAATGTAAAGAGAGAGATGAAAGACACCTTTATGAATATTTCAAAACAGAGCCAATTCGCAGAAGTAATGGAGAAAAACTAAAACCCTCTCCCTCTCTCTCCCTCTCCCCCCTTCCTCTACCCCTCCCTCTGTCTCACCCCCTCCCCCTGTCTCTCCCCCTCCCCCTCCTCCCTCTCCCCCTGCTCCTCCCTCTCCCCCTCCCTCTCCCTTTTCATCACCCCCTCCCCCTCCATCACTCCCTCCCTCTCCCCTTCCCCTCCTTCTCCCTCTCCCTCTACCTCTACCTGTACCCCTCTACCTCTCTACATCTCTACCTCTCTACCTGTCTACCTGTCTACCTCTCTACCTCTCTACCTCTCTACCTCTCTACCTCTCTACCTCTCTACCTCTCTTCCTCTCTACCTCTCTACCTCTCTACCACTCTACCTCTCTACCTCTCTACCTCTCTACCTCTCTACCTCTCTACCTCTCTACCTCTCTACCTCTCTACCTCTCTACCTCTCTACCTCTCTACCTCTCTACCTCTCTACCTCTCTACCTCGCTACCTCTCTACCTCTCTACCTCTACCTCTACCTGTCCCTATCCCTACCCCTTACGCCAATTTAACCGCTATCCCTAACATAGAAATGACACCCATATTTATTTTTAGACATTTCAAACCTATCGCACCCCAACCCCATCCCCAGGGGACGATGGTATTTCACGTCCACCACGTTGGATTTCAAAGTTGTTGTAGCTTTCGTAATCAGCGACCCGATAAACCATACAAACGACACCCATATTGATTTTTAGACATTTCAAACCTATCGCACCCCAACTCCATCCCCAGGGGGAATATGGTATTTCACGTCCACCACGTTGGATTTCAAAATTGTTGTAGTTTTCGTAATCAGCGACCCGATAAACCATACAAACGACACCCATATTGATTTTTAGACATTTCAAACCTATCGCACCCCAACTCCATCCCCAGGGGGATGATGGTATTTCACGTCCACCACGTTGGATTTCAAAATTGTTGTAGTTTTCGCAATCAGCGACCCGATAAACCATACAAACGACACCCATATTGATTTTTAGACATTTCAAACCTATCGCACCCCAACTTCATCCCCAGGAGGATGATGGTATTTCACGTCCACCACGTTTGATTCAAAATTGTTGTAGTTTTCGTAATCAGCGATCCGATAAACCTTACAAACGATACCCATATTGGTTTTTAGACTTTTTCACCCCATTTCCCTTTTTTAGGGGTTGAATTTGGGGTGAAATTTCAATAACAGTGATGAACGTTGCATAGAATCACATCATTAATGCCTAAATAATAAATTATGTGGCTTTTACTTTAAGAATAAAGAATTTTCAACTTCATCCCCCTTTTCACCCTTAAGGGTGTCGAATTTTCAAAAACCCTGAGACACGTCATTATTAATTTTTAGTCGTCAGCCTAAATACAAATTTTGAAGATCCTAACTTTAAAACTGACGGACTTTCATACAAACTTTCATCCCCTATTTTACCCCTTTAGGGGTGGAATTTTGTAAAACCCTTTCTTAGTGCACCCCTAGGCCTCATAAGGAACCTACATGCCAAATTTCGAATCTCTAGACCCAGTGGTTTGGGCTGTGCGTTGATATGTCAGTCAGTCAGTCAGTCAGTCAGTCAGTCAGTCAGTCAGTCAGTCAGTCAGTCAGTCAGTCAGTCAGTCACCTTCTTCTTTTATATATATAGATTTCTTTGCGAGTTTAAGAAACTTACAGCGCCATCTGTTGTTGAGTAGCATAGCTTGCTCACCCTATGCTATTTAATTATACAGAGCATAGCTCGGTCGGCCAGGTACTTAAACTAAGATGGCGGATGAAATGGATCATGAACCAACTTACGTGTGACGTCAGCGGAGCGCGTTTTGCTCGCGCTGAGCCGCTCCTCTGAATTGGTAGCGCCGCCGAACTGTTCGGACACCAGCTGCGCCAAACCTGTACCACACCGCATTCAAACAACATGTGGGTATTTCTTGACGTCGTTGCTTTCCCAACATCAGCACTTTGTTTTAATTAACAGCCAGTCCATTTTTTGTTAAATCTACAATATTTGCTTACTATTGCTTACAACAGTGAATATTTCGACTGTCTGTCGGGCTCTTAATTCACTGCAGTAAAGTAAAGGATCTCCAATTCTCCACAACCAAGTCAGAAGAACTGCTCTTTATAAAACGTGTAAATGAAAATCTTCAATATTTTGTATTCGGCGATTCCGACTAAAATTAATTGATGTTCCTTGTTAGATAACTGGAGTAATGAACGGCAAATTAAATTGATCATTTTATCTACTCTCATATCGTAAATCCTCCATAATACGTTCAAAAACTGTAGGTTAACACCAACATAATGTCAATCTGTGCCTAGAAACACTCTTATGACAATTATTTATCTGTGGTATTATATTTTAAAGTATTTAATTTTCTGCGGGAGACTTGTTAAAATAACTTTATAATGTTAAGAGTCATCGCGGAAGAACTATTAAACAACTTTTTAATTATAGGCGTGTCATGACAGCGAGCTGTATGCTGCAAGGAGGTTGCATTGCAATGGTTGCAATGATGGAAAACTCAGCACGCATATTACATATTTTGTATTTACACATATTTATGTTCATTTAGTAATGAAATATGTGATAAAAGCGTTCATGATTCGCCTTCAGTTTTTAAATCAACTAATAACATCGCTTAGTAGTATCGCCGAGAAAAGGGAAAAATATTAAAAAAGGGTTTGTTTTTGAACACATTATTTTAGGATTCCCGATATGAGAGTAGGCAACTCCACATAATTAGGTATAAAACAATCGTGTCATCTATTATGGAACTTGGCTCGCTACGCTCGCCTGCGTCCCATAAACCGGCACTCGAGTTTTATACCCCTCATTATGTACCGTTGCCGATATGAGAGTAGGCAACTCCACATAATTAGGTATAAAACAATCGTGTCATCTATTATGGAACATGGCTCGCTACGCTCGCCTGCGTCCCATAAACCGGCACTCGAGTTTTATACCCCTCATTATGTACCGTTGCATAATCAACTATTATAACACTCTTAAAAAATGGGGTTTAGTTCATTTGATAACACATCCAATCATGAGGGCACATAATTATCGACTTTTTTAATCACCATACACCACAGGTAATGCAAGTCGAAATGACATTTGAATGATATGAATAATGGATATGCGTTCGCTGAACATGAAAAGCAAAAATTTTATGATATTGTGTCCTAGTAAAGACTGACTGACGTGGTTTAATGCTTCAAAAGGCACGTTAGGCCATTGGGCCCGGTTGACGTCTCGGGTATAAGGTCAAAGCCCGGCGCAATCAGAAAAATTCCTCAACAGAAGAAAATCCCAATTGTTTAAAAACACACATATCAGGCACAGTAAATATACATATAAGCTAAAGCAGTATAAAAACTCGGGCCTTTTTTGAAAAACCGGCCAAGTGCGAGTCGAACTCGCGCCCTAAGGGTTCCGTACCTATCTACCATATGATATACTAAAAGCTTTTGCTCTTTGATTTTAAAAACTCCGCGACCATCCAACTTGACCCCTCTTTTATAGAAAAGTTCTTGAAACGGGAGCTCACCTTAATTGGTTACTATTAGTTGTGAGAAAAATTGAAATATTTAATGATTTTAGACTTTTCCCTTTATTTGTACTGTGAGACCTAGCTTCTTGCCAAATTCCATAATTTTAGGTCAACGGAAAGTACCCTGTAGGTTTTGCTTTTTTGCTAAAATGTATGGAGATGAGGACATAAAAAGCCATATCTTTTGATTGCGTCGTTGTAAAAAATTGAAATTTTCAGATCTTGTGTGGTTTATGGACCTTAATATTCGTTATCAATTTCAACCTGATACCTCTTCTCGTTCGTGAGAAAAAGAGTCTTGACAGATAGACATACAGACGGACAACAAAGATCCTATAAGGGTCCCGTTTTTTTATTTTGAGGTACGGAACCCTAAAAGTGACAAAACCTCAACTTCTATAATGATTTTTATTCTAAACAAATAAATTCAGTGATTTCTTATCAATTAAAAATTTATCAGATGCTATTGGTAATAAAGCGAGCTTGTAATAAATCACTTTTCGCATAAACCTTTTTAGGTTTTTAGATAAGTTTTTCACTGTAATAATTTTTGAAAAATAATTTGTATTTAATAAACAATATAAAAAAAGATTGTACCGCGGGAGCCAGACTGGAGCATCTAGTGACCAGCTGATGTATAATCCACCTGTGGTCTGGTATAGTCAGCCGACTTATATTTTTAAAGATATTAGGTTAACTATAAAGAAAACGTGGCCTAAAACCTCCTTGATTAGTTCGCAATCGGAAGGAAATGACAAAAAAAATATTTATACCATTCCCCCTCTAAAAAGATTATTTTATCCACTGAAAACAGTGAATAAAAAGCCCTTTTAATCACGATTTTGGTGATTCGACCTCCATTAAGAGCAGCGACTCAATACGAAGTACCAGGTGAACATGAATTTTCAAGAGGAGGACAGCAACCTGGAGGCTTAGAGGGGCATAAAATAAACAAGTACCTACCAGGAGAGCATAAATATAAAAGAGGTGGTCAGCAATTTTATGATATTTAATTAACTAATCAGCAATAAATTTTTTGTTTAAGTAACTAGATATAAATTTTTGATGGCTCTTTGGAAGTTTAGTCTGTACCTCTCAAATATGCGTGTAACCTGTGCCCGCTAAAAAAAAATGCGATGCGCGCCTTATTACCAAATATTTGTTACATGAATATATTCGATCTCAATGCTATACAACCTCCTAAAATTTATATTTTCGCTTAAATCTTTCTTTTTCTCGTAGTCATGGTATAAAGTATAGTATGCAACTCTTGAATAAAAGGGATTTAAATCGAGGGCCATGAATCACTCGCGTCGCTCAGGATTCTAACACTTGAATCACTCGCTACGCTCCCTGCGGTCGTGATTCATCTCTGGCCCTCTCTTTAAATCCGTCTTTTATTCACTAATTGCATAATATGCTATTTTCTACGTGATACCCACGGAACCGCTGCTGACGTTCACTAGAGCGGTGCTAGGATATTTTGTAAAAAAATTGGTAAAGATTTTTTTAAAATGTGTTCGAATTGTTTATAATGTCGCCTCCTAGAAGGAAACAGGGTGCATGTACTTTACCTTTAAGCTATATTTAAGACCTACTTACTTGTACATGACTGCAATAAATGAATAAACTAAACTAAACTCAGTTTTGCATCTAAACCCTGACCCTGTATATTCTTTGCCAGCACTAAGAAAAAACAATATTTACAGTTATTATTATTATCGTTTTAACAATAAACAGTTGAAACCAACTTTTTAGACATAATATTTCTCAATAACAGATGGCGCCACTAGGTTACCAAAACGCGCTATCGTTATGTTTTTCTGATTTAGTGACTCTCGTGACACTTGACACAACATTGCACACCTGTTGTCACTGTTCCTGTTCCATAAAAGTAACAGTTCCCAAAACCTGTTACTAAAATAACAGCCCAACTCAGGCCATTCCGAGCAGATAACAGGTCTATGAACACAGCAAACCCGTGTTTTCTTTCATAAGGGTGGTTTCAGAGCGGAGCGTGCGGCCGGCGCCGGCAGCCGGCGGGAGTATCGACCTAACCGCTAACCGACCACTCGACTGCCAACCAACCACTTGACCATTAGCCGACTATTTGACCACTAACCGACCACATGACTACTAGACGACCACTTGAACGGTAGACGACCACTTGACCACCAGCCGACCACTTGACCACCAGATGACCATTTGACCAACATCCGACCACTTGACCACTAGGCGACCATTTGACCACTAGCAGACCACTTGGCCACTAGCCGACCACTTGACCACCAGCTGACCACTTGACCACTAGCCAACCATTTGACCACTAACCGACCACTTGACCACTAGACCATTAGCCCGCCACTTGACCACCAGCCGACCACTTGACCACCAGCTTAACACTTGACTACTAGCCGACCACTTGACCACCAGACGACTACTTGACCATTAGCCGACCACTTGACCACTAGACGCCCACTTGACCATTAGCCGACCACTTGACCTCTAGACGCCCACTTGAACGCTAGACGACCACTTGACCACCAGCCGACCACTTGACCATCACCGTATCAATGGCAGAAAAACGACAAACAAAAACCGGACAGACCAGCCGCCCCGTATCGATGAAGACCTGTGACAGGGAGCAATATCATTCTATCCTACTTTGTCCTATGGGGAATGTGTAGGTAAGAGTGAGAAAGACCTGTGACAGTATATAACAGAATGAAAAAATACTGGTTGGATTTGGTGGAACAGCAGGAACATATTGTTACGTATCACAAGTGGTGATAGCCGATATTTAGGTTTTGAAATACCGGAACATATCGCTATAACATGCTGTTACTAAAAACAACAGGTATTTCGTACTGTGTGTAACAGGACGGAACAGTGACATTTAAATACCTGTTATTTTTATCTGTTGCGATAAATACGCCTCACTCCTATTCAGGATCCCGCCCACAGCCATCGATCATGAATCATCTACTAGAGGTGGGTTTTAATACGAAATATAAATTATTATTTTTTATTATGCATGCACCCTCCAACGTGTCCCACTGCTGGGCAAAGGCCTCCCCTTTTTTTTCGCTAGTTATCGCGGTCTTGACTTGAGCCTCTGTCGCCAGTCTGTCATAGCCCGGCCAGACACTCGTCGAGTGGCGTGGGAAGTAGCGAGGGAAGGAGGCAGAGACGTGGTGTGGCCGCGTTACTCGTCATGCCGCACGTATTGCTCCTCGTCATGCTCATCGATCCCTTGATAGTCGGTTTTTCGGGCGCGAGTCAAAGGACCGGCAATATGAGCGCGAGTAGGCAGCCATACACTGCCCGCGGACGCAGTCTGCATCGAGCGGTGGTCACGGAAGCACGTCGATTTCACGCGTCAAATCATGTCGCTGCCAGCAGCAGAAAAATGGTTTAATGAAAAAACGTTAACATTCCGTTCCGTACCTATCCACTATACTCGTATTACATTCTTCATGCTTTTGCCCTTTGAAATGTTGCGGAAGATTTACAATAATTAATAATCTATTCTTATTTCGATAAATCGATGTCATACATCAACTCAAGCTCTGGACCTTATTGCATGGTAATAGGGTTGCGAATATGTTTCCGCTGACGTGCAGTTGACTGTACTATCATATTGTACTACTGCTAACCTAACTTATAAGAACTCGCTCATCGACAGATAAGCCTTGCATGGCTTCCGTCGATGATCCCAAAATATAATATGTATTATTCTGTTTTGAAAATAATAAATAATAAAAAAAACTCCTTTATATATTATATAGAAGAAATTGGTATAAATAGCTTTACTAGAAATACATAGCGCGCATCCTGCCACAGTTTCGACGTCCATCGTGTAGCATGGCAAGGGACGTAGTACGGAGCGTCGCGATTAATCGCGCGAGTAGAGCAGCGTGTGGCTAGAAAGGGAATAATCGCGGCAGCGCGAGGGGCAGAGCGAGGAGCAGCGCGATGGGCATAGTCTGGCGGCCAAGGAGGTTTTAGTAGCAGCTCTTACTGCTAAGGAGGGAGCCATAAGCGTAGCACTTTCTTGCGAGGGCCCTCCATACTAAAATGTATGGAAATTTTTTCAAATCCTAAAAACGTAAATTTTTTATATTTCTCTCTGAGAAATATGTGACATGGGACTAATAAATGCCACAGTTTTTCTGGTGAAAACACTTACCATTCAGGAAAAAAACGGTGTTAAAAATCACGCATAAAATGGCTATTACGGATTATTTACGCTTCCGTTCTTGGTATTAATGATCAATTCACAAGTAAAAAACTATATATTTTCACTTTCGCAAACAAAGTTTATACTAAAACATTCGATTTTTAAAGATATCTTGATTTTTGTAAAACTTAACTGAGTTTTTTGACCGACTAGAATGGGCGACAGTGAGACGCTTCACGCTTCACTAGCTCATACAGAATATGTATATGACGGACTCTATAGTTTTTTACTCTGAGCTGGCGGCCCTATCATAAAATCATCTAAGTCGTCGCGCCATCTTCTTCTAGAATGACTTTGGCGACTCCGCACCTCATCTGTGTTCCAGTCCGTAGCTATCTCAGCCCACCTATCTGGATGCATGCGTGAGACATGTCCTGCCACTTCAGCATAGATGTATTTTTAAGCTTCCGTAGTCAACAAGGAACCCTTGAAGTTTCGTCATATCCGTCTGTCCGCGGCTTAGCTCAGAAACCCTTGGTACTAGAAAGCTATAATTTAGTACAGATATACATTTCATCCACGCCGACGAAGTAGTAAAATAATAAAAAAAAAAATTTTCGGTTCCTTCTACCCCCGCTGTGTGGGGTACCGTTGCCTAGGTCTTATAATTTTTTTTTTATTTAGGGATCTGTTTGCGAAATTTTTAGGTTGAAAGCGCAATTTTTTAGATTCGAGTGTCAGCTAAACGGTAGTTACTGGAAATATGAAAAAAAAAAACCGGCCAAGTGCGAGTCGGACTCGCGCACTGAGTGTTCCGTACCACCACATAATCATAATTGTATTAGGATTTTTTGAGTCCGAAACGGGCTTGACCAAATTTTATTATTTGTTGTTATTTTATAGCTTATGAACTATAAACATACCAATTTTCAAGTTTGTCTGTGTTCCCGTTTTTAAAATAGAACTAAAACAAAAATCGCCTCCGCGACCATCCAACTTGAGCCCTCTCTTATATGAATGTTTTTATAAAAAAATTAAAATAAAATAAATAAAATAGTTTATTATTCACAAAAATTGAACAAATTAAATTAAACACTGGTCCCGAGCTAAGTAAAAACTTGTGTTACGGTGACCAGTTTGCTTCTCCTTAACCGATGGACTAAGTAATATGAATAATAAAACAAACAATCTATTATAGGTAAGCTAAAATTAACAATCAAAGTGCGTTTGTGCGTATTGTTTTAAAACGGGAGCTCACCACAATTGTTTACCATTAGTTGTGAGTAAAGTTGTAATATTTAATTATTTCAGACTTTTCCCTTTATTTGTACTGTGAGACCTAGCTTCTTGCCAAATTTCATAATTTTAGGTCAACGGGAAGTAACCTGTAGGTTTTGCTTTTTTGCATAAATGTATGGAGCTGAGGACATAAAAAGCCATATCTTTTGATTGCGTCGTTGTAAAAAAATTAAATTTTCAGATCTTGTGTGGTTCATGGACCCTAACATATGGTATTAATTTCAACCTGATACCTTTACCCGTTCGTGAGATAAAGGGTCTTGACAGACAGACAGACAGACGGACAACAAAGTGATCCTATAAGGGTTCCGTTTTTTTCTTTTGAGGTACGAAACCCTAAAAAAAGAACTATTCTGCGTCGGCGCGTCAGGGTTGTAACCCAGAATTTTTGAAATAAGAACAGTATTAGAAATATTGGGTGTTCTATCAACTTTGTTCCTTTCAGCATGTTTTCGGACCGTAAAACTAAACAACTTTCCGTAAGAAGTCGAAATATGAAATAATATTTTTTTATGTCCAATTAGCAATAGCATTAGAAACTGCGTCAGCCGATAGCGCGTTATGTATGGGGGGGGGGGGGGCAATTTTTATCGTCTTTCGACCTAGTTTCTTGGAAAGTTACACAGAAAATTAAATTTAGTAGACAGTCTTGCATAAAATGTTAAGTCAGGAGGTTAAATCACTTAGTCGCCTTGTATCATATAAGCTTAGATTAAGACACTTAGTCGCCTTTTAGAACCCAAGGGAAGGTTAAGACACTTAGTTACCTTTATCACACAAGGGCAGATCGAAACACTTAGTCACCTTTTAGCACTTAAGAGAAGATTAAGAGCGTTCATCCGTTTAAATCGCGCCTGGAATCAAAATTTACGATTTTCGCTGAAGGATAAAACAATGCAGTTCTCAGTTTTCAAAGAAGACATTAATATCATATTAGATATACTTTCACGATCTGCTTTTTGGTTTAAAAACATTTCAAAATATTGGGATATTTTTCCAAATAGAACAGTTTTTTAACACGTCCGTTTTTAACTTAGCGCTTGACCGTCTACGCAGATGCGAGATTTATGTAGGATCGAATGCTACAAGTTTGAAAAAAAAAATTACCAATCATAAATTCAGGATATTGTTTAGTTTTTGGTTAAAAAAAAACTCGGTTTAGGTAAAAATTCATTAAAAAAAAACTACAATCAAAAGTGACATTTTCAGTAAATTTACGGGATATTAACCGTGTCATTTTAGGTGAAAATGTAACACATTATTTTTTCTTTTTGGACTAAGCATGTGAAGTCATTCATACTCTAAAATACTGTATCTTTTCTTTTTGGAATAAATTGTATTTATATTTTACTGTGAATTATTTAGTACTCCTATAAAATCGATGCGAGAAAGCGCCAGCGCTTAGTCGTGGCCGAGGCCTTGTTGTAGCGACGCATCGGAGTAACGCTCTTAAATCACTTATTCGCCTTTTTCATAAAAGGTCTAGGTCGTACTAAGTCGTAGGTCGACTAAGTGTCTTTGTCTGCCCTTGTGTCATCACAAGGGCGGACAAAGACACTTAGTCGCCTTTTATGACACAAGGGCAGACAAAGACACTTAGTCGCCTCTTATGACACAAGGGCAGATAAAGACACTTAGTCACCTTTTATGACATAAGGGCAGATGAAGACACTTAGTCGCCTTTTATGACACAAGGGCAGATTAAGACACTCAGTCGCCTTTTATTGTACAAGGACAGATTAAGACACTCAGTCGCCTTTTATGAGATAAGGGCAGATGAAGACACTTAGTCGCCTTTTATCACCCAAGGGCAGATTAAGATACTTAGTCGCCTTTTATCGCAGATACTTATAGGGACCCTTATATGAACCTATTTGTTTTTAAGTATTATGGTTTTGGCACCCACGACTGACTTCAGCGCGAAAACTGCTTAATTTCCTGTAGCGGTGTGTGCATGTGGGAGTGCGCCAGTTTTGGACGTTTGTTAGGAGTTTCCATACTGCTTTAGCTTATATATTTACTGTGTATCAGGGTTAACTTAGCACTTAGAAAAGTGGCTTTGTATAATCGTAAACACTAGTAGAATAGAATAAAAATGTATAGGTTTGACTATAGCTGTCACGCAATACTTTAGCTTTATGTCAATCTCATATATTTTTATTCTATTCTACTGGCATTTACGGGTCCTGAGTCAAGATGCTTTCTACAATCGCAAACGCTAGTAGAATAGAATGAAAATGTACGGGAATGACATTAGCGATAGAAATGTTGCGTCACAGCTAATGTCAATCCCGTACATTTTTATTCTATTCTATAGCGTTTGCGATTGTAGAAAGCATCTTGACTCAGGGCCACGATCAGCTCCTGGATCGGTAGTCAACCGTAAAACGACAAGATAAGAAGAACAATGTCTTGTGAACTTACTATACAAAGGTTGCGCAGGAGGCGGTCTGTAGTCGTTGGCGGAATGTTGTCTCACTGAGAGCGCGCGCCAGGCAGACACCAGCGCCGGCTCGCTACTGCTGCCCATTGGCCTGTCAAATACATTATACTTCCGTGATCTAAAGCAGAAGGCTTTGGATCTAGAGGTAGATCGTCCGGAAAGAAAGGTTATTACTGTGCTTAAAACAAAAAGAGACGTTATTAATAAAACTTTTAATTCAGAGGGCCCAAAATTGTTCCCTAGAGAACATCAAAGAACACTAAAACATTTATAATCTACAATTGAATATCTTTCTATATATGATTTGGTCTCTCCGATCTTAGCTCTGTTATCTTATCTCTTTCGGTCAGATGTTGCACATTTCAAACCCCGCTAGGGTTTCAGTGGCAAACTGAATTTGTATAAAACATTGTAAATACCTAAAAATTATTAAAAACTATATATATTTGGTGTTTTGTGTCTGTTGACATACAGCAAGTCTGTCTATGACGGTTATTTTCTGCATATGGGTGACAGGCGGAGAGCCAATGAATGATTCGCTCGCCCCCTGGGGGGAGCCGCGCTCACCCCCGCGACTCATTTTTTTACTTCTGCGCATTAACGGTCACGGACGGAGTTATTTTACACGCAGTATACCTGTATAGCGTGATGTTCTCAGTAGCCGAGGCAACGCCCAATAAAGGGTGGTGATTGTGGTATCATAGCAACCCCTTGTTTTGATGTTATAAAAACATGTCAACTAAACAACCGACTTTGGTATTATAAAATCTGGCGACGAGGATTATAATTATATTTATAATGCCATTAGAAAAATTTAATTTTGAACAACTTACCAACACAGATGAGTGGGAGTATTATATTGAAAGATTTAAAATTGAGTTAGATTTACACGGACTGAACAATGATCAACAAGAACAAAAACGTCAAAGATTACTTTTGTCGAGGATCGGACTTCAAGCTTTTAAGGTCTTGGTGGACCACTACAGGCCAGAGGAAGTAACGGGAAAAACATTTGAGGAGCTAGTGAGTACACTGAACGATTATTATGGCAGAAAAAACTATGTACTCGCGGAGCGCGTGACTTTCGCTACCACTAGCAGGAAAACCGATATGTCGGTTTCTCAGTATGTAATGCACTTACGTGCCTTGGCTGGGCATTGTGAATTTGGTAGCCAATTGGATGAAAGACTTCGAGATCAACTTGTCATAGGTATCAACAACACACAATGGCAGCAAGAGCTTATTAAACAACACCCAAAAAACAGCGCTAAGCTATCAGATGTGCTAGGCACGGCCAGGAACCTTGAACAAGCAGAGATCCAAACAAACCGTATAGCACAAACAAATTTAACCCAACAAGAGGCGGAAGATGTGCCAAGTGATGTACCTATTAACAAAGTAAATTTCAAAATGTCAAACCTTTCAAAACCCCATAGTCTTCCTAAGCCATCATCATCGAAATGCTTATATTGTGGAGGAAAGTACCATAACAATTTGAGAGAATGCCCAGCAAGGGGCAAACAATGTAACAGGTGTGGAAGACAGAACCATTTCTCGAAGTTATGCCTAGCAACAAAAGATCGCAAACCGTTTGGCACTAGGAAAATTAAAAATGAGATATCTGATAGTGAGAACTCTGATAGTGACATAGACTTTAGTACCTACAACATTAGCAAACGAAATAAAGCGACTAAAGTAATCATTCCCACCATCATGAACGACGTGAAAATTGACATGCTGTATGATCCAGGTGCTGTGCACTCCGTTATCGGCAAAGAGTTGTGGAAAGCACTAGGACGTCCCCAATTAAAAAAAATGTCGAAGCCTGGTTGCCTATACTGATGTCAAGATCGAGACCTTGGGTATATGCCAATTGGTCGTGGAAGCATTTAATAAAACAAAACTTTTAGATGCCTATGTAACTAAACAAAATGATATTCCACTTTTTGGCCTAGATTGGTGCATTCTTTTCGACTTACCGATGCCAGAGGGTTCAAGAATTTGTAACATACAACAGAAAAAAACTCCTAATTATGTGAAAAACAAAGATATTAATATCAGTAGAAAAGAACAACATAACAATATTGTAAAAAAACTGCTGGCAGAATTCCCAACACTTTTCGATGGGAAGTTGGGTACGATTAAGGGGCATTACGCTAAGATTCAAATCCCAGATAACATAAAAACTAAAAGATTTCGCCCCAGACCCGTACCTCTAGCACTTAGAGACCAAGTAACAGCAGAACTGCAGAGACTAGTAGACGAAGGTGTCTTAGAGCCCGTAGACACAATGAACACTTCAATCGAATGGGCCTCTCCTATTGTTATTGCTATCAAGGCAAATGGGAATGTACGCATATGTGCGAACTTTAAAGTAACAATTAACAGTTATGTGCAAACGGATGATTATCCTTTACCAAGATTTGAAGAAATTACGTCACAGCTAGCCGGTGGTAACCTTTTTACGAAAAAAGATCTGAAAGACGCATATCTGCAACTTCAAGTTCATCCGGAATCAAGGAAATATTTAGTCATATCAACACATAAGGGATATTTCCAATATAAACGCCTACCTTTTGGTATATCTTTCGCACCGGCCCTATTTCAACGGACAATGCACCACATTCTGAACGGAATAGATGGCGTTGTATGCTATTTAGATGACATTTTAATAACGTCACCTGGAGACCTGGATAGCCATATCTCCAAAGTACGCACAGTACTCCAACGACTTCAAGATGCAGGCATGAAAAGCCAAATAACAAAGTGTTCGTGGCTACAAGAAAGCGTAACATACCTTGGCCACAAAATAGATAAACACGGCCTACACCCAACAGAGGAACGTATTGAAGCCATCAAAAATATGCCTAATCCTACAAATGTTTCTGAACTGAGATCCTTTTAAGGTTCGATTACGTACTATGGACGTTTTATAGAAATGCTACATGCTCGATGTGCTCCACTCTATAGACATTTAAAGCAAGGAAGCAAATTACAGTGGACTTCATCAGACATGGAGATAATGAACACTCTTAAACATATTTTAACATCAAACGATACCTTAGCACATTTTGATGCCACCTTACCCATCTACTTAAGCAGTGATGCATCGGACAAAGGTATTGGAGCGGTACTTTTTCATAAGTACAATGACGGAAAGATGCGACCGATAGCTTTCGGGTCGAGAACACTATCTGATGTAGAACGCAGATACTCAACAATAGATAAAGAAGCCCTCGGGTTGGTGTATGCAGTAACTAAGTTCCATCAATACATATACGGGCGAAAATTTATTTTACTCACCGATCACAAACCTCTGGAACGTATTTTCAGCCCGAAACGTGAAACACCAAAAATTGCAAGTAATAGACTTTTACGATGGGCGATAACGTTGAACAGTTATGACTACGACATCGAGTACTTACCAGTCAAAGATAACTCGCCCGCCGATGCCCTATCACGGCTTCCATTACCAAATACAGAACAGTCCTTAATGGAACATGCTGGACTACCAAAGTATGCGCACCTACTTTGTCTTCGACTGAAGACAATATCTGTGACGAAACATTCTTTACGTGAAGAAATCTCTAAAGATTCCATACTAAAAAAAGTTTGCGACTATGTGACATCTCATTGGCCAGAAAAAAAAGATTTAGAAAAAAGTTTATATCCTTTCTTTGAAAAGAAGTCAGAGCTGTCATTTGAAGACGGTTTTTTATTATGGAATGGCAGGATATGCATTCCTCATATTTTACAAAATGAGATTTTAAATATGCTGCACGATGGTCACTGCGGTATTAGTGCAATGCAATCACAAGCCCGTTTGCATGTGTATTGGCCAAATATTGATAAAGATATAGCAGACTATATACAAAAATGTAAGAGCTGTCAACAATCAAGGAAAAATATATCTGAAGCTCCAGTCTACTCTTGGGGCATACCACCTGAGCCTTGGGCAAGGATTCATGTTGCTTTGCCGGACCTTTCTTTGGATACATGTGGTTAATCATTATCGATGCCTATACAAAATGGTTGGAAGTTATTCCGATGAAGAACACAACCAGCGCATCAACTATCAGGCAAATGCAAAGAATTTTCTCTAGTTTTGGCTATCCTAAGTACATAGTATCCGACAATGGCCCCAACCCCTTGTTTTGATGTTATAAAAACATGTCAACTAAACAACCGACTTTGGTATTATAAAAGTGATGAGCGTTAATGTAAGCAAGTGCAGTGATCCTGCCCCGCGCACAGTTTTATAACTAGAACTTACTCATGCAAAATCTCAAGTTTACACTGGTTCAGCAACCCGAAGAGAGCCGTAGCCTTGATTGGCACAGTGATCAGTGTATTGCCAATCGGCAGTTTGAAGCTCATAGATCTAGAGTGTGTGACGAGCCATGAGTCAGTTGGTGTGTTGATGTACCTGTATAGCGCGATGTTCCCGGTAGCCGAGGCGACGCACAGTAAGGGGTGGTGGTGCGCGTTGATGTAACTAAGCGCAGTGATTCTTCCCCACGCTCGTCGCCACGCCCCGACGCAAAGTTTCGCTGCTGTACCCCAATCCCAGATTCTAGAACATTACCAATCATAACTTTTAGGCACACGTAGATGGCTTTGCCGCCATAATGCGAAAGAGAGTGGCTTCACTGATGCGCAAGGCGCGTGACAGTGGCAACAGTGTCCTGAGTATAGTTGCGGGTATGGTTCAGGGTCCTTTTATTAGGCACTGGACCATATTGCATGTGCTCCCAAAACGTCGTATATATATATTTATAATATTATAATACTAACATTAGTTGATAAGTTCTTATTATTAACCTATTTAGTCTAGGCAACGAAGCGGATCGTTGTATGAAGACCCCCGCATTAAATCCTCAGTCGATGAAACTTTGCTGGGGTATTTATTACACTACATGAGACAAACCTTCTTTAAAAAAATCCAAAAAAGATCGGTACTTTTAATGAAAAAATTTGTTTGTAATTTTTTTTTTGATATTTTGAATTTACATTTAATTCATGATTCTTTATCATCCTGTCAAATTAAATCTGCCTGAGAAATTTATGTTGTGGTCAACTGCTTCGTTGCCTTCACTAATTATGGAAGTTTATCTTAAATAAAATGTTTGAATTTAAAAAAAATATAGCACTTCACCTCGTAAAATATGATGAAAATGTATGGGATTGACATTAATTACAGTTCTATTTTGATAAATTAACGAAAACGGGTTCCTTATTACATCAATTGATTACTGAAACTGTAATAAAATTATTTTAGGGGGTAACTGCCGTCCACTAGCGCCCCCATCAGTTAAATATATATTAGTCAATAAAACGGACATTGGTGGCCACCGCGTTGTGTTCAAAGGATTTTAAATAAACAAGATAACATAAAGCTTATTGTAATAGTTTAAAATAACGCTATCCTGACAAAGAGAGAAGATGAGGGCGCTAGTGTGCGCGGGGTGCAGTTTAAATTAAATTTCTAACACGAACTATTGTTATCGAATAAATAAAATAAGGTTTTAACTTACCCGAAGTTATCCTTAGAGGCGACTGCTAAATGCTGATCGTAAGGGTGGAACAACACTACAGCCGGAGGTAGCGGGCAGCGGGAGTGGAAGGCTTGCGCTTCCAGACGGGACACTCGCGCGCCCCATACACCTGCGTACAGGTAAGATATGTGTAAAACATTTTTATTTTTCTATTTGGCATTATATTAGTTAAAACAGTAATAGTAATTCATTCATTCATTCGTTTACCCATTTTTGGGGAAATTCCTGTCAGTGACGAGTGCTGTCTATGTATGAAGCGACAGAGCTGCATAGTTAGCAAATCAGGCCTTGCGGCCCGGCGCCCGTAGTCACTCCCGTACCATAGAACGCGACGCACAGATACTTCTCTTGTAATTTTGTGACGTCACAATGCAGTTTTAACAGTCTTCGGTAGTTTTCCTTATAATATGTTCATTCTAGATTTCAATGTATGGGCGAAACGGCAAAATTATTAATTATATTTTAATGCTGCTGTATTATACCTATAAGTGAGTACATTATAATACACAACTCTCCCTCCCCCCCCCGCCTTCGGCTTCACCCTCTCCCCCCTTGAAAAAGGTCCCGTTTTACAGAATGTCTCAATTTACAGGAAAACGATTAAAGCTAGGACAAAATAGTCAAAGACCAAATTGTTTATTAGTAAATTACCTACAAATAAGTACTACAAATAATTTTGATACGAGTTATAGTTTCCAAGCTACAGTGTGTCAAAATTAACGAAAATCGATAATCAGCAAATAATCACAATTTAAATACTCGTACTCGCGCCGCGCCGGCGTTAATTAAGTACGTTCGTTCGGCATTACGAGCAAGTAAAAGAAGCAGGAGAAAAATGTATTCTTCCCTTGTATGGAGCTAAGCAAACCGAAAAAAATCTGAATGAATTACGATATATCCACTTCAACAAATACGTTGGACTGAAATGGTAATGACGGTAATATTATCAAAATTACCACCTTCTTCAGCCGTAGCTTGTCAGCATTCAATGCGTACTTTCCATCAAGTACAATAATGGCGAGGAAATGCATTAAATCCAGAAAGCTGGGTATGGAAAAGGAATAATAACTTTTTAGCACCCATATACGAGTATAGGGTGACTTTAATTAGTTCTTGATAGAAAAAGGTATGAATGTACTCATGTAACTCAACAACTTTCCCTAAGGAACATAGGTCGAAATACGAAAATCAAGTTTTGACCTCCCATAGAAACTGAATCAGCTGATAGCGCATTTTGTATGGGAGGTCAAATTTGGTTTTTCGTATTTCGACCTATGTTCCATGGGAAAAGTTGTTCAGTATCATGAAGACATGCATATTTTTTGCTATCAAGAACTAATTAAAAGTCACCCTGTATACTACAAAATCACCAGCTCCACAGTCGATACTAAAAATAGTATCATGCGGCTGTAAAAAAGGCTGTGGAGAAAGATGTGGATGTTTCAAAGCTGGATTGCGTTGCTCCACCATGTGCATACATTGTCAGGACCTTAGTTGCTTCAACAAAATTCTAGAAGATAGTGTTGATGATTTGTTTTAGATGTAAAAATTAATAAAAATATTATTATGTACTGTTTTCTGCATATAATATGTTTAATTTTTCGCTGATCTAAACTGAGGGTTTACAAAACCTGCCCCCCGGCAGACATATGCGTCACCACTTGGTACGCACTATGTTCAGCCTACCAAAGGCAGAAGCTGAGGCCGTTCAGAATGTGTCGTTGCGGGTGATCAACAGTGCCGGTAGATACGTCCACAACGATATTAACGATATATACAAAATGGACCTAAAGATGCAGACGGTGGGAGAATTCGTGCGTACATTGGCGCGCCTGCTCTTTAATCGCGTGGACAATGGGCCGTTCCCCCACCTTCAGGGCATTGCCCTTCTGCATGCACGGCCTCCGGATGAGCACCGATCTCTGCCGAGAAACCTTCTCTCCCCCCCTTCGACCTCCAACTCATCCCAGTCCTCAATCGGATGTAACAACAATAACCGCGTAACATCCGCGGACAATACACACCTGCGCGTATTACCTGCGCCAAGACCAATTCTGCGCGTTGTGACAGGTACGGGACGTGCGAGAGACGCACCCCCTACTACCCCGGCTGCGCAGGCCAGGCACCTCTGATTTGGCCAGTATTTGACGACCAGCCTGCAGGTAGTCAGAGCTCCGAATCAGAGGAGCCGTAACCAGGGCACGTAAGCCAATATGAAATTTGACCGTTGGGTTATTTAGCCCAACGAGAAGCAGCTCGGGTACGAGGTTCGCCTCATTTCCCGTACCTGCACTGTAACAAAAGAGCAGTGCTAAAGACCTGGTTCATTCTAACCGGCATGGCACCGGCAACGTCGCAAATCCTTCACGTAATTAACGCCGGCGCGGTGCGAGTATTTAAATTGTGATTATTTGCTGATTATCGATTTTCGTTAATTTTGACACACTATAGTTTGGAAACTGTTACTCGTATCAAAATGATTTCTAGTACTTATTTGTAGGTAATTTACTAATAAACAATTTAGTCTTTGACCATTTTGTCCTAGCTTGAATCGTTTTCCTGAAAATTGAGACAATCCGTAAAACGGGACCCTTTTCAAGGGGGAAGAGGGTGAAGCCGAAGGCGGGGGGGGAGGGAGAGTTGTATATTATAATGTACTCACTTATAGGTATAACACAGCAACATTAAAATCTAATTAATAATTTTGCCGCCAAAAAATCTAGAATGAATATATTATTAATCAACCCCTAACCTTAGCGATCAACGTAGACTCTAGAGCTTGTAGAATACCTTCCTCTTACATTGGTGACCCCGACGTGACTCTATTATTTATAAATTACAACTTGAAGTTAAAAATATGCTGAGATCGCCAGTGTCGAGTGACGAGACCGCTTGAAATCTTCATCAGCTGCGCACTCCGTAGTCAATTTACTGCATAACACACTATCTTTATTATCCACAAAATTACTAAAAACACAATAAACAAAATATTCAATTGAACAGGCAAAAGCCCACGATGAGTTCCCGCCAACGAAAACAAAGTTTAAAACTAACTAACTAGGGATTCCGGGTCCACACACCCGTCATACTCCCCTTCAGTCTCCGGCCGAGCTAGCGCTGTTTGTACTATTGTATACTCACTGCGCGCCTCCCTCCTCAGTTCCTTGTTCCGCTTGTACCGCCACACTCGCTCGTGGTGCGCTCGGGACTCCGGGTCCACACACCCGTCATACTCCCCTTCAGTCTCCGGCCGAGCTAGCGCTGTTTGTACTATTGTATACTCACTGCGCGCCTCCCTCCTCAGTTCCTTGTTCCGCTTGTACCGCCACACTCGCTCGTGGTGCGCTCGGGACTCCGGGTCCACACACCCGTCATACTCCCCTTCAGTCTCCGGCCGAGCTAGCGCTGTTTGTACTATTGTATACTCACTGCGCGCCTCCCTCCTCAGTTCCTTGTTCCGCTTGTACCGCCACACTCGCTCGTGGTGCGCTCGGGACTCCGGGTCCACACACCCGTCATACTCCCCTTCAGTCTCCGGCCGAGCTAGCGCTGTTTGTACTATTGTATACTCACTGCGCGCCTCCCTCCTCAGTTCCTTGTTCCGCTTGTACCGCCACACTCGCTCGTGGTGCGCTCGGGACTCCGGGTCCACACACCCGTCATACTCCCTTCAGTCTCCGGCCGAGCTAGCGCTGTTTGTACTATTGTATACTCACTGCGCGCCTCCCTCCTCAGTTCCTTGTTCCGCTTGTACCGCCACACTCGCTCGTGGTGCGCTCGGGACTCCGGGTCCACACACCCGTCATACTCCCCTTCAGTCTCCGGCCGAGCTAGCGCTGTTTGTACTATTGTATACTCACTGCGCGCCTCCCTCCTCAGTTCCTTGTTCCGCTTGTACCGCCACACTCGCTCGTGGTGCGCTCGGGACTCCGGGTCCACACACCCGTCATACTCCCCTTCAGTCTCCGGCCGAGCTAGCGCTGTTTGTACTATTGTATACTCACTGCGCGCCTCCCTCCTCAGTTCCTTGTTCCGCTTGTACCGCCACACTCGCTCGTGGTGCGCTCGGGACTCCGGGTCCACACACCCGTCATACTCCCTTCAGTCTCCGGCCGAGCTAGCGCTGTTTGTACTATTGTATACTCACTGCGCGCCTCCCTCCTCAGTTCCTTGTTCCGCTTGTACCGCCACACTCGCTCGTGGTGCGCTCGGGACTCCGGGTCCACACACCCGTCATACTCCCCTTCAGTCTCCGGCCGAGCTAGCGCTGTTTGTACTATTGTATACTGTAACAAGTACACCGCGCTTGCTATGCATTCTCCGCGGTGATTTCTTGTCGAAAGGACATTTGGTCCAGTAATATAAAATAATTTTTAAACGCCCTTCATCGAATATGCCAATATAGATTCTCTTGGTGTCCTTGAATGTGATAACACGTGTTTTATATATGCGAATTTCAATATAGCGTTCTAGTTTTACTAAATGTGTTGCGAATTATAGGCTGATGTAGCCTGAAGTGTTTTAATTCTTTCAACAGTGTAATCAATGTTTACATCGTATTAAATGTGAAATTCGTTTAAACTCGAAGCGTTGTTGTCGAGGATCAGCTGATAGGACTTACAGGTAGCAAATTCTATCTATGAGCCAACGCCCCCACGAACCACCCAGGTTCATTATTATATTATTGCGAAATACCATTATAAATTGGTGGATAGCGCCGTAACCAAAAGATTTGGTAAAGATTGCCGACCTCACCAATAAAGACATTAAAGATGGAGATGCAATTCTCAGGAAAAGAAGACATTAATGATTTTGTTGAACAATTCATCGCAATCGCCACCATTAAAAAACTTGACGATGCAGAAAAACTAGCGATTCTACCAGCTGCACTTAAGGGCTCTGCTCTAGCCTTCTATAGAACTATAATTAAGGAAGATTCTACATTTGATGTAATTAAAAAGGCTCTTATAGACGAATTCGCATCTGGGGTAAGCTTCCAAGAAAAGTTTTATCAAAGAAAGCAAGAGCAAAATGAAAAACCTTTAGAATTCTATTACAACCTCTTGGAATTGGCACAGAAAGCGAAAATCGACGATGATGCTGCGTTTATAAAGCAATATATCAAAAATTGTAAACCCTTCTATCGTGGAAAATTGGCTAATACTTTACACTCGTCGAAAAAAGATTTAAAATTGCTACTACAGCAAATGGATATGATTTATGAAGAAAAAACGAACCAATCCCTAAATATTGCAGCAAATCCCAATATAACATGTTTCAATAGCAGACACCAAGGAAATTACCAATATTCTCCTTCGAATCAGTGGAGATCTAATCAATATGGCGAACCATCGGCATCTACGCAGTTTGGAGGTCGTATGTGGCAACAGCCACCACCACAACATACTCCGTATGCTTCACCGCAAGGATTTACACCTTCGCAACGTACCCCTTATACTTCGCCCCAAGAGAGCTCTACTCCACAACATCATTCACCCACGGGAGAGAATAGGACTCCACAGCGTCAATATAATTTTCGACCTTCGACATTAAATCAAAACCGACGGAATGCGGAAAACTTCACTGGGAGACGCTGAGAGGTGCAACAGCGCCTTCCCATGCTGCCGTTTTGTCAGCACCACCTGTGGCTAGCGTTTGCAACAGCAACACGCAGCCACCTTGCCAAGCTGAAGGTACTGCAGCATCCGCAGTGCCGAGTTTGAAGGAAGCCGCTACGGAGTCTTCGAGTTCTTCGGTCGCCGAAAACAAAGTTAAGCCTTTTATTAAAGTTTATATTAATAATAAACCCTATTTAGCACTCATTGACACTGGTGCTACTTTATCATGCATTGCAAATTCATTGTGCATTGATTCGAATATTGTTGTACTGAAGGAAAATGTTTTACAATTGAAAGCTGTAAATAATATTTTTTTAGATGTATCAGGGGAAACTAAAATCTCTTTGCTAATTGACGATTTCAAATTTTTGCACAAGTTTATTGTAGTGAATGACATTACCTGTCAAATAATCCTAGGTCAAGATTTTTTATTTGAAAATAAAGCTATAGTTGATTTTTGTAACAATTCAATATCTTTTGATAAAAAAAGGATAACCTTTTATGTCCATAATGATTGCGACAAGTCAAATGGTTCGATAGATTTCATTGAAGAAAAACTTTTATCCAAACAGGATTTTATTTTCTTAACAAGTAGGTCTGACTCCAATGTTCTATCCTGTGAAGAGCCAAATTTTTTAATAGACGATCTTTTGGATAAGCCTTTAAAGACTACGCTCTTGAATGTTTTGAACGAGAATGTTGATAGATTTGCGTTCAACCCGTCGCAACTAGGTAGGTCTAATATTATTGACGCAGATATACTTACTACCGACGAGATTCCTGTCAGGTGCCCACCCTATAGAGTCTCACCTGCACAACGAGAGCTCATCGATCAGCAGGTAAAAGAAATGCTAAAATTAGGCGTCATCCAGGAATCTAAAAGTCAGTATGCTGCTCCTGTTGTCATTGTGCCGAAACCAGATGGGGAGCCTCGTTTCTGCATTGACTACCGTAAGTTGAATAAGAAAATAAATTCAGATAATTATCCAATACCTATCATTGATGATATTATTTCTTATTTAGCGGGTTCTCATTATTTCGCGGAATTGGATTTAAATTCGGGCTATTGGCAAACATGTATACGCAATGGTAAGCATAAAACAGCTTTTATAACACCATCAGGTCTATATGAGTTCAATGTTATTCCTTTTGGCTTAAAAACTAGTCAAGCGGTTTTTCAACGTATGATGGATAAGGTGTTAGGCGACATGAGATACAAAAACGCTGTCGTTTATGTGGATAATATAATCATATTTGGGAAAACATTTGAGGAGTTTTTGTCAGCCCTTATCACTGTTTTTGATCGTTTCAGACAAGCGAACTTAACCTTCAAACCTTCAAAATGTAAATTTGGTTTTAAGGAGATAACAGTTTTGGGTTATCATGTTTCAGGAGACGGTATTAGGCCCGACTCTAATAAACTTCAAGCTATGCAAAACGCCGCGGTTCCAAAATGCACTAAAGATGTAAAGCGTTTATTGGGCTTATTTTCGTATTACCGGAAGTTTGTCGACAGCTTTGCTGAAACCACTTTACCACTTGTGAAATTACTAAAAAAAGGACAAAAGTTCATTTGGTTGAATGAACATCAGTTAGCGTTTGACAAGATAAAAAGATGCATGTGTAATCCGCCTATATTGTCTTATTTTTCTAGCGATCTTTCGTTAACTACGCGTTTACATGTGGATGCCAGTAATGAAGCTTTGGGCTCATGTCTTTTGCAAGGAAAAACCATCATGCACCCTGTGGCTTTTGCTTCAAGAAAGTTATCTGATGCAGAAAAAAATTATTCAACCACGGAGAAAGAGTGCTTAGGTTTAGTATGGGCTTTAAAATATTTTAGACACTATCTTTGGGGAATGAAGTTTGAAGTAGCAACAGATCACAAAGCACTATGCTGGTTACGTGATAAAAAAGATATGTCGGGAAGACTTGCGAGATGGTCTTTATGGATTCAGGACTGGGACTTTGACATTGTCCACTGCCCAGGAAAAGAAAATGTCTTAGCGGATTTTCATAGTAGAAATCCTTTGTTAGACCAAGAGTCTAAGCTTGACCGAAAATCCGTTATTGATGAGTCGGTTCATTTCGAATTATTTCGAATTGAAGCTGTCCAGCTTCGTACGGAGCAAAATACAGACTCATTTTGCTGAAGGATTTTGTCCGAAGTGAGACGAAGTCCACGAAATAATTATAAGGGATTTTTCATACGTGACAATGCTCTTTATAAAGGTATTAGAATTCGGGGTATGATAAAAAGTGTTTTTGTATTACCACGCTTGCTTTTTAATGATATTATGCAAGAGTTGCATGATGACCCATGGTCAGGTGGTCATTTTGGCTTAGCCAAAACCTTGGAAAAATTTAGATCAAGATTTTTCTATCCAAACGCGGAAAAGGAAATAGAATGCTATATTAAAGCTTGTGTCCCTTGTCAAGAGAAAAATAAAATCAATAACATTGCTAATCTTTCTCCTATTAATATTTCTAGCTTTCTCGAAAAGGTTGGTGTTGATGTCCTCGGGCCACTGCCGACTTCTCACCAGGGTAATAAATTTATTATAGTATCTTTGGAGTATGCATCTAGATATGCTATTTGTAAAGCAGTTTCGCGTGTCACGGCTGAGGTGATATCTGATTTTCTTATTCAAGAGATTTTCTGTAGGTTTGGTGGAGTCAAGGAGATTATATCAGATCGAGGCACGGTTTTCACTGCACGTTTGGTAAAGGAGACAATAGAGATTTTTGGTGCAAAGGCTGTCAATACTACTGCTTTCCATCCTCAAACTAATGGGTTGGTAGAAAGATTTAACAGGACTTTACTTACTATGTTGTCCAAAGTCGTTTCATGCCATCAAAGAGACTGGTGTAACCTACTTCCGTTCCTGGTTTATGCATATAATACGAGCGCTCAATCTTCAACAAAGATGTCGCCATATCTTGTTATATATGGACGAGATCCAGCTACAACAACTGATATAGATTTAAACGTAAATATGTATGGCGTTAATTCTTTCAATGTTCAACAGAAAAGAAGATGGACTTCCCAACTTACCAGGGAAGCAATTACAAACATAAGAAGGGCTCAGTTACAGCAAAAGGCTGTATATGATAAAAAAACGAAGCCCCAACACTTTGAAACAGGTAACCTAATTCTTCTATTTACACCTAGAAGATTATCACGAAAATCATTAAAATTATCAAGATGCTACAAAGGCCCATACCAAGTGCTACGTCGCATCTCAGCAACTAACTACTTAGTTAGAAAGTGTGGCGTATCTTCGCATCGCGATGTGGTCCATGTTAACCGCATGAAATTGTTTAGAACTAGGTCTCACTCACATATAGTTTAGTATTTTATTAATATTTTTCCACCTTACGTTGCCCCTTTTGCAAATCGTCAATTATGCAACATTTTTAACGAAAAATACTCTTTAATTTAGGTTTGTAGGTTTTATTTTTCCATTTTAGGTGAGTTAGGTAAAATGCCTACTTAATGATATTGTGTATTATAATTTTTCCCTTTGTTTTCATGTGTACTGCTTGAGAGAAAATAAGAAGAATAACTAACACTTCCGTGTACCTAAGAAGATATAAACCAAAAATATGTAATGTATAAAAATTATAATGTTTTTCTTGGCAATGGTCACGTGTTTGGCGTGGGATCCCATTCTTGAATGGATTTTCTTGGGCATAGTTCCTGTATGAACTTCCTTTCTGGTATGATTTTTTGCGCTTTACTAGTGATTGTGGTATGGAAAATCATTTATATAAATTGAGAATTTGGTACATTTGAGATATTCATCTTACTAAGAATTCTTATTGTGAAATTTGTTATCACACGGAATTGTTAGCTAATTTGAAATTTTTTCAATCGTACAGATTACTTAGTTTATTTTATTTTTTTTTATTACGTGAGTTCCATTCAATTTTATTTTTTGGCACTTGTCATTCTTAAAAAAAAAACGTCCGTGCGTTTTTAGGTTTAACTGGATGTTGGCAAATTCGTCCTCTTATAAAAACGACGTTAAGCCATTTATTTTTACCTTGGCATGTCAGTCATTACATTATGACATTAGTTATTATATTATTCGTTTTGTGTAAATATATTTTGTTTTCGTTTTGTGTATAAATTCCATCATATTCAATAAAATTTCCATATTGAATATTTGATGGACGGACTTTTTAATTGTGTGGAACTTATGAATATATTACGTAAGTAGATAGCGATTATTTTGTAACTATTTTTTCACAAGCGTTATCCGCGACCGCATATTGGCTATTATAATAATATTGTTTTCAAAATTTTTATTAATATTCATGCATTGTTTGGTTCAAGTTTTTTTTGCCAGGTTTTTGCTTGGATAGCCAACCTGTAAAAAGCCTTAATCATCTGCTATTTTGAAATTCTTAAAAGGTTGGTTGTGTGTCAGTGAACACCTCGCATGCATGTTTATCTTGTAACTTTTTTATTTTTTCCTGGATAAGTAGTCTTTTAGGTTAGTTAGGAAGGAAATAGATTGTAAATGGAAAACATTGTTTTATGAACACTGCTTTTATAAATTAATCTGGAATTGATATAGAGGTTCAAACAATTTTACACCCTCTAATTTGTTCTTTTTTCTTGGTTAATAATTTTTCTTGTACAGGATACTAACTTAACTTTGTTGCTTCTTTAACTAACTTGTCTTATGAAGAATATCCTCATAAAATATTCTTAATTTTTGTAACTTTTCAGTTAATGAATATAATATTTTAGTATGTTACTTACTTAGGTATTTAAAAAAAATTAAACATCAGAGATGTCTAATTTTTTTTTCGTTGAAGGGAGGAATGATTGTAACAAGTACACCGCGCTTGCTATGCATTCTCCGCGGTGATTTCTTGTCGAAAGGACATTTGGTCCAGTAATATAAAATAATTTTTAAACGCCCTTCATCGAATATGCCAATATAGATTCTCTTGGTGTCCTTGAATGTGATAACACGTGTTTTATATATGCGAATTTCAATATAGCGTTCTAGTTTTACTAAATGTGTTGCGAATTATAGGCTGATGTAGCCTGAAGTGTTTTAATTCTTTCAACAGTGTAATCAATGTTTACATCGTATTAAATGTGAAATTCGTTTAAACTCGAAGCGTTGTTTAAATGTCGAGGATCAGCTGATAGGACTTACAGGTAGCAAATTCTATCTATGAGCCAACGCCCCCACGAACCACCCAGGTTCATTATTATATTTTGGTGGAAATATCACCACCATTATAATACTCACTGCGCGCCTCCCTCCTCAGTTCCTTGTTCCGCTTGTACCGCCACACACGCTCGTGGTGCGCTCGGGACTCCGGGTCCACACACCCGTCATACTCCCCTTCAGTCTCCGGCCGAGCTAGCGCTGTTTGTACTATTGTATACTCACTGCGCGCCTCCCTCCTCAGTTCCTTGTTCCGCTTGTACCGCCACACTCGCTCGTGGTGCGCTCGGGACTCCGGGTCCACACACCCGTCATACTCCCCTTCAGTCTCCGGCCGAGCTAGCGCTGACACGCACCAGTCCACGAACGCTGTTTGTACTATCGGCTTCTTTGATGGTTGACCTGTTACGAAAAATTGCCATAAAATAAGCTAAATAGTAGTTGAGAAAATACATTTCTGTTATTGTTAAATTCATAACTATTTAAGATTAAGATTCCGTGATGATCTCTTCTGAATAGTATCAAGAATAAATTAGTGCTGAAATAATAATGACATATAAACTAGTTGAAGACCTTGAAATAACTCTTATCTTACGAATACTTTATAGTCTAAAAACTTTACTGACATAAGAATCGTTTGGCAAAGTAATTTGGATTGCACGCTGTCTCTAGAAGCGTACACGACCGGAAATGCTTACTTGCTGGCCGGTTCACCGGCTGGCAGTGTGTGGGTATGTATGAGAGGCTCCGGTCTGTATTACTTACTAGAGCAGGAGGAGGATGAATCTCTGTCTCGCACGATGTCTTCAGAAGTGGTCACGGCCGGCAATGCTTGCTTGCTGGACGTTCACCGGCTGGCAGTGTGTGGGTGTGTCATAGTGTGTATGAGAGGCTCCGGTCTGTATTACTTACTAGAGCAGGAGGAGGATGAATCTCTGTCTCGCACGCTGTCTTCAGAAGTGGTCACGGCCGGCAATGTTTGCTTGTTGGCCGGTTCACCGGCTGGCAGTGTGTGGGTGTGTATGAGAGGCTCCGGTCTGTATTACTTACTAGAGCAGGAGGAGGATGAATCTCTGTCTCGCACGCTGTCTTCAGAAGTGGTCACGGCCGGCAATGTTTGCTTGCTGGCCGGTTCACCGGCTGGCAGTGTGTGGGTGTGTATGAGAGGCTCCGGTCTGTATTACTTACTAGAGCAGGAGGAGGATGAATCTCTGTCTCGCACGCTGTCTTCAGAAGTGGTCACGGCCGGCAATGTTTGCTTGCTGGCCGGTTCACCGGCTGGCAGTGTGTGGGTGTGTATGAGAGGCTCCGGTCTGTATTACTTACTAGAGCAGGAGGAGGATGAATCTCTGTCTCGCACGCTGTCTTCAGAAGTGGTCACGGCCGGCAATGTTTGCTTGCTGGCCGGTTCACCGGCTGGCAGTGTGTGGGTGTGTATGAGAGGCTCCGGTCTGTATTACTTACTAGAGCAGGAGGAGGATGAATCTCTGTCTCGCACGCTGTCTTCAGAAGTGGTCACGACCGGCAATGCTTGCTTGCTGGACGTTCACCGGCTGGCAGTGTGTGGGTGTGTATGAGAGGCTCCGGTCTGTATTACTTACTAGAGCAGGAGGAGGATGAATCTCTGTCTCGCACGCTGTCTTCAGAAGTGGTCACGGCCGGCAATGTTTGCTTGCGGCGGCCGGCTGGCAGTGTGTTCGTGTGTATGACAGGATCCGGCCGAGTGTTGGGAGATGGCGGCAGAGAGGTCGATGACCCCGAGTTCGCTGAGCTGCGGGATTCTATCTCTCGGCCCACGCTGTCCACCTGTCATAATAACTGATTGTAAATACTGTTACGAAACTTAAATAAATCTTCGGCTGGTCAACAGGTCATGCCGTAAAATCTATTTGAAGGATTGAAAAATCTGTTTTTAATTCCGGGGCGAAGTTGGGTCTGGTTTTTCCTTTGAATAGGGCATGTATGCATATTTTTTTCTTTAAAAAAATGTCCTCATTCATGTAATAAACATAACATAGACAAATTAACATTTTGTCAAAGATCCGTCAGACTAAGAGTACTGTGAAGTTTTTGCATTACCTGACATTGTAGTTATGTGACAGAAGCTTTTAAATTGACATTTTGATTTTCTTTTTTTTCTTTTAATGTAAAATTTCATGTAAATTAATGTAAAATTTAATGTAAAATTTCATGTAAATGCCTGCGAAGGCAGTTTTTAGTGAGACTAAATTTATATGTTCAACTCCTATGTACCTACCTGATTACTTTACATGAATAAATGAATTATGAATTATATTCTGCCAAGAATAACGAAATTTAACACGGAGTTTATATGGCCGTAGTGACATGTGACGTCACTGTTCATTTCGGATCTCTGTCTAATCGGCGCGTAATTAATAGTTTTAAATGCTTGTATCGGCCGTATTTCTTAGCCGATTTAAATTTTAATTTAACTTTTTGTCATCTCTACTACGGTATTTTCATACTTTGTTCTAAAATCTGACTAAAAAAATTTATGCATATTCGCTATTGCGGAGGTCAGATGGCAGTCGCTCTTTGGTAAAACCATTGCCCTCGTTAAATTCCTTAGGTTAGAGTTAGAGGTAGCCAAGGGATAAGGAAATTGTTGCTTTCGAGGCGGTACATATTTATCAGTTAAAGTGCCAGATAGAAAAATATGTTTTTGAAATAAACATCTTTACATTTACTCTCTCTCTCCATATACGAGGACTAATCCCTATGCACCACCCCTGACCGCTGTCACTTGGTTATTAAAACCTTTTTGCTGTAGGTTTATAGACATTTAGAGATTATTATGAAAAATAAATTATTTTTAAATGCCATACTATTACTGTAATTGTTGAGTCGTGATTTTTTACACAAATGGATCCTGTGGAGCAGAGTTAAGTCCTGTATTGCTAAGGCTGCCATACACCAAGCAGGCTTCGCATTGATGGAGCACCCACCGTATTCGCCAGACTTGGCGCCCAGTGACTACAAACTATATATTCTTTATTGCACAATTAACATACAGAGAATTACATACAAGAGGACATTTACAAAGGCGGGCTTGTCTCTAAAAGAGATTTCTACCAGCCAACCTAAGGTCGTGAGAGAAAATGTTCGTTTAGCGGGACACAAGTGTGCAGTGAGAATTTCAAAAAGAAAATATAATATATTTTTACACGTATATACTACTTAAACTAATATACTACTAACTCCTTAAATACAATAAACACCAATATATATATAAATATATATATAAATACATATAAAAATACACGCAATATGTACATATATACAAACATACATAAATAAACAAAAATACTAAATGCTGTAGAGAGAAATACACAATGATGACTACACGACTGATGACTACGACGAAGCAGTGATTTGCCGAAGAAAATGTTCCTATTCCCGAAATTAAAGGAATTTTTACGTGGAAAATTTTTTTTGGACAATCAGAGGTGATGGGGAGATCTACTGTGGAGGAGTGGTTTTCAGAGGTCGGACAAATTTTTTCCAGGAGGCTATTGAAACGTTGGAGCACCGATGGAATAAGTGTACGAGTATCAGTGTAGAGGGAGACTATGTAGAAAAATAAAAAATAAATCTTAAATGTAGTTTGATTGTAAGAGGGTTAGGGGTGGAGCATAGGGATCACATACATACATAACATCACGCCTCATTCCCGTCGGGGTAGGCAGAGACCACAGTCCTCCACCTGCTACGATCTTGACATACTTCCCTTGCTTCCTGTACTTTCATACATGCTCTTCGGTTTAGGGTACTTTTAACCTGGCCTTTATTCAGAACGTCCTGAATTTGGTCCTGGTACGTTCGCCTAGGCCTTCCCCTTCCAAAGTTTCCATTCACTCTCGCCTGTAGATCTCTTTCAACAATCTTCGTTCATTCATCCTCTCTACATGAACAAACCATCTCAGAATCCCTTTCTCGATTTTGGTCACTACGTCTTCTTTTACGCCACACCGTTCTCTTATCACACTATTTCTAATCCTGTCACTCAATTTAGAACCAATCATACTCCTTAGCGCTCTCATTTTCACTGCATTAATCTACTTTCATGCTTCTTCTGCCATACCCAGCTTTCACTGCCATACATCAGTGTTGGTACTAAAACACCCCCATGAACAGCCAAACGAGCCTTGTGAGACACCTTCTGATCACCATAGGGATCACCGTACGTATAAAATACACAACTTTACTTAGTTAACTGTCTAGGTAAGGATGCTACATCTTTGACCGCATCGTCACTTACCACCAGGCGAGATCGGGCTCAAATGCTCACCAATTACACATAAAAAATTAAATGTTTTACGATCGAAACGAGTTATTCGTATTTTTTTTACAAATATTTTAAACATAGGAGTGTACACTGAAATTAATCATGCAATAGCCAGTAACATAAACCTACCTGATCAGAGACGTATTTGATGATACTCTCAGCTAGTTTGGATATCTGTGGATGCGGCTCGCGCGCCATCCCGCATAGCGACGACCATAGCCGCGTGTACACTGAACCGAATCCTGCGCACAAAGAAAACAATATTCAGATCTACGGTACGACAGCGGTGAATTATCTTTCATTAAGCCGCGTGTAGACGTGGAAAGATTTCATGTAAAATACAGGAAAAAAATTACCAACAGTTATCACTTATCAGCGTACGCATTGACACTAAAAAAACCTAGTTGAAAAATTTCATCGGATTCCATTAGCCTAATTAAACTGCGTTTCATCTTCAGCATTCGCTGCTGCCTAGAGCTGATATGAGTCCTTTGTTCTGAGCTTATGTATTGTAGAGGTCCAGAGCATGAGCTGTAGAAGTTTTACGTTAACTATTACGTTGCAGTACTCACCTATAGAGGGTAAGGAGACCGGTGACCCGGTTCCAGGGACTGATAGAGAGCTGTTATGTGCTGAGCGCTATTCCACACATTCGCACAAAGCTAAAGAATGGAATTCTCTGCCTGCGTCTATGTTCCCGAGTTCATATAACCCGAATCTATTCTAAGCTCGTTCCATCGTCGACCTCATCTCTGTCTTCAAGACTAGATTAAGGTCAAGAGTAAAAAGAAAAAAAAGAAAAAAGCCCCTTGTTCTGAGCTAGTGTACTCACCTATTGAAGGTAAAGAGAGTGGTGACCCGGTTCTAGGGGCGGTGCGGGCACCGGACGGAGCCAGGGCGTCAGTTCCTCGCTCCAACCCGTCCGCTCCCAGCCCTCCGCTGCTGCCCAAAGAACCGCGAAGACGGGTCTCACTGCAAGCAAAACAATCACATTCATCGCACAGAGACAGGTAATCACCATCATCAAAACATCCCGTGAGACGACCACTGCAGGAACGCGTGGTACAATAACCGTAGTCACCACGCTTGCTAGCGTTTCGGCTGGCACAGAACCGCGGTTGTCGGTGACCGCAGTATGTAAGATTGTTCGATACACAGAACGACGCTGCGCCCATCCTTTCGCCTCTTACGACACCCACGGGTAGAGATAGGTTAGTACTGTTCTTTGCCGGCACCACAGAAACAAGTGGCTATCTACACAGGGCGTCAAAAATAAGTAGTACAGTTTTAAAATTGCAATTACTCCAAGACTATAGAAGTTAGAGCTTTGAAACAAAAATCATTTTATAGCACATTTAAGTAACTTTTTAGCAATAGTCAAGTTTTACACTTAAAATTAAGAAAAAACTAAAAAGTTATTCATTTTGAACGTACTGTCAAGAACTTCATTTTTATGTTTTGGACCTGGTTCACACTTCAGTAACTTGTGTTACCGCCTCGGGTTCTGATAACAGCTTGGAGCCGGTTTGGCATGCTGAACACTAAGTTTCGGAGGCAGTGTTGGGGAATATTTTCCCATTCTTCTATCAGGGCCTGTTTTAGAGCCCTGAGGGTGGCGGGGGGTGGTGTGCGCCTTCTGACTAGCCTTCCAAGCTCATCCCAGGCGTGTTCGATCGGGTTAAGATCTGGGCTTCTTGATGGCCAAGCTATCAAGCTGATGCCAACCTCCTGAATTTACTCTTGTACGAGGCCGGCGGTGTGTGGCCGGGCGTTATCATGCATTAGTATCGCTCCTTCACCCATATTTACTAAATATGGCCCTGCATACTCGTTAAGGATCTCTAAAGCATATCTTTCACCAGTCAGAGTGCCATTTCCTATGACTACCAGCTCTGTGCGACCCTCTGAAGAGATGCCAGCCCATACGTGTACAGAGCCAATGCCGTATTGGACTCTTTCCGAGATGCTAGCTTAAAGGTATCGCTCACCAGGTCGCCTGTAGACTCTCCGTCTTCCATCGGAAGTATATAAAGAGAAACGAGACTCATCTGTGAACAAAACTCTTGTCCATTCTTCTTCGCCCCATTGTAGGTGTTGACGGGCGTAGCATAGTCTCGCTACTCGATGCCCTGTCTCAAGTTTGGGGCCATTTGCTGGCCTATGGGACTTCAGGTTAGCTTCAGCAAGTCTTCTTCTTACTGTACTCTCACGAATGTAATCAGCTCGGGTCTGAAGAAGTTGTTGCTGGTGACGATTTCTTAACACAGTAGAAACAATAAAGCGGTCTTCTCGGGTACTAGTGCACCTGGGTCTGCCATTACCTGGTCTCCTAAGATGGTTTCCAGTCTCTTCGTACCTTTGCTTTACTTGCTGGACCGTTCGTAGAGTTACACCTACCGTTCTTGCAGTACCACATATACTGATTCTTGTACATTCTTCAGGTGAAAGAGGCATGATTAGTAAAGTTTACTCGCTGTAGACGCCTTTGCTTTTGAATTGCAATTGATTTATCAACAATAAATGTAAAAACAAAATGAAAACAAAAGTAAGACAACAGTTTAAAAAAAGAGTGTTTTTGTTTATTCTGTTTTTAGTCAATCTGTTACAGATGACATTATGCATGAAGTTTTTATTATATGAAAATAAATTCTCTATTTACCTTTTTTTATTTCAAAGTTTTAGCTTCTATAGTTTACGAGATATTCCTATTTTAAAACTGTACTACTTATTTTTGACGCCTAGTGTATAATGGTAAACGTTTGTAGAACAAAATATGAATGTATCGGATTGACACTAACAGTCACGCAACAATTCTTTTGACACTTTACAGAAGTACGTGCGAGTTTGACGCCGTTTTGTCGTACATTTCTTAATCGTTAACAATTTGTTTACTTGCACTGTTAAACAAAGCGGCATTGTACGTGAAATCGCCATAACAAATATCCGAGACGGTAATAGACTCGCTCTATTTGCATTGTATTCTGCAAGTTAGGACGCACAATAAGTATTCCGTAAAGAATTTACACTGAATAAACAAATCTATATCTCTCCCCACTTACATGTCACTCCGCCGCATTCTCTCTTGTAGATAAACGGCAATAAAATGTTGCTCGAATATTAGCACTGCCCACTGTAGAGCTGAAAAAATACGTGAATGGTTAATAAATAAGTTTAGGCAAATATACACTGTTTACACAGTATTTTTTATATCAAGCCATTTTTTTTTTATGTGACAAGTGAGCAAACGAGCAGATGGGCCATCTGATGGAAAGTGGGCACCAGTGCCCATGGAGCCCGCTGTCTTATTAGTGGCATAACTTGACACTAATAAGACAGCAAAGCATGTTACACACCCCGAGAACTAAGATGGTGTGTCTCGTCTGCCGGTAATTTCGCTGGCTCGAAACCGAAACACAGCAGTACAAACACTGCTATTTTACGGCAGAAATAGGCAAGGGGGTGGTACTTCCCCAGACGGACTTTGCACAAAAGCCCTACCATCTTCAACCTCTTTATGTTATCTCACTAATAGTGTAAATGCTAAAGTATGTAAGTTTGTTTTTTCTACTATCACGCCTAAACGGCTGAACCGAGCAGGAAGGAGGCGAGCGAATCGTTCATTGGCTCTCCGCCGTCACAGCCAAACTTATCCAGTACACGCTATACGCTATTACACTCACCGGCAGAAATAACCGGCCGGTCTGTTTTCTTTCATATATTTTCATACAAATATGGAGGCAAACAAAGCGTCAATATCTTACCTAAATTGAATAAAAATACAAATCTGATTGATGAGGTATTTAGATAAGAACCTTATTAACAATATTGTCAAAGATTAGGTATATCTAAAATGTTGAAGAAAACCCGTGCGACTCTTAAAACATTTTAATTCGCTAAATGTAAGAGATTTCTGACAAAATGACGTTATATTTTTTTCTGAACGATGCACGGAATTTCCTAAATACCGTGCACAGGTCTAATCTTCAAGAATCGGTAGTCAGACACCTTATTTAATGATCTCACTGTTTATTCACAGATATTTATTTCCTTTAGGAAATATATTGACGCTTCATTTGATCCCTTACTTGTATGAATATGTACGACAGAAAATAGACCGGCCGGTTATTTCTGCCGCTGAGTGTATATATATTACGCGGCGCAACACTGCGTCTGTACCGACACATACATAGTCTAAGTAAATTACAAATATATGAACTCCAGTAAAAATATGGGCTAACTCCGATACTGACGTTTATTTTCAGCACATGGATGATATTCGGGGAGCCATCAATGTGTATTTTTTCGAGTTCTGCGTAACAGTCAGCATCGGTGTTCCGTGGCCCGCATTAACATACCTGCGAGTATTTCAGCGCGCACGATAGGGGAAGCGTCAGTCGGTGTGCGTTGGGCCAACTGGACTGCCACCTAATCGGGACAACCAGTAACACATTTAAGAGTTATAATCTATGAATAAATAATAAGTCAGGAAATGTAACTGCACTCAAAAAATTACCCAACTAAAGTCGTTTATTAGAAGAAGTCGTGTCACCGCGTCAATTACTCAACTACCACTAGCTGACAGGGCAGCACGCGCGCGAACCAATCCCTGCCCTCGTTCTGAACTTGTACCAATGGGTTCTTGTTTTGAATATACGTCTTTTTGGTTTTATGTAGGGCCACTTTTTGTGTGGAATTTGTTCTGAGTTAGAGTTCCTGACTTAACCTCAGAAGCACCGTGGGTTCACATGTGAACCCAGATTGCTTCCTTTCGTCAAGCCCCGCGGGTTCACATGTGAACCCGGAAACAGATTTTCGAATTTTGCATTATTGCAGAAAAAATACGGTGTATTTTGGTTTGACATGTATAGTGACTTTAGACCTTATAAAATTACCTTTCGAATGACATATAAACCATAGAGGTAGAGTAATCGTAGCCAACGTTCGGAAATATCAGCGATTACTTCCCGCGCACTGAATACCCGACCAATGTAAGTAGGTCTAATGGCGGGAAAAAATTGCAAATTCGCAATGTCACTTTGTTTTTGCACAGTTGTTGCGAATTTTTGTATGGCAGAGCTAGACGGTTATTCTGCGGTGCTTATTGGAGTGTTTTATATATTTGGGGGGGGGTTATGGAGGTTACGATTTATTCGTGGGTTATAATATAATACAGTCAAAACAATGTAGCACGATTAGACAGAGCTATACGTGAGAGCAGCACGGAGTGGTATGTGTCCTTGTCGCTCCAATACTTTACGTATCGCTCCATCCTCTTGTCACAATACTCTCATTCTAAATGAGCTACATTTTTTCAACTATACGCATAGACTAGAGTCGAGTGTTTGTGTTGTGAACGTGTCGACTGTTTTGTTGTGAACGTGTAGAGTGTCTGTGTTGTGAACGTGTCGAGTGTTTGTGTTGTGAACGTGTCGAGTGTTTGTGTTGTGAACGTGTCGAGTGTTTGTGTAGTGTTAGTCCTTATCACCTGCTGGTCGATGGCGTTGGCGTGCTCGGTCCTCGCAGCAGCGCCGGCCGCCATGAAGGTGCCGAGCGCGAAGGCCGTGGCGGCGCGCACCTCGGGCTGCGGGTGACTCAGCAGCGGGTAAAGCTTCTCGTGAGCCAGGTCGCGGACTCCCGCCCAGCGCGCCGCGTCGTACCTACAATACAACGTCCAATACATTATACCGGAGTACACGAAAGAGTCTGCAAATTCATGTAAAAAGTATCAAATATAATCCGTTTCACGAGTCAATGCCAAAGCTTAACAACACATTTTGTAGCTATATCAAGGCTATTGTGCTCCATGATCAATAGTAATTAGCTAAAGCTGTCTGAAAAAACAAGTTTGTAAAACAATGTAATTTTTTCCGTCTAATATACTCTGGTTCAACATAAAAATAGCTACACCATTGGGGCGCCTATAACACAGATTTCCAGGCTGAATGTTTGGGGATATCAATGGCAGCTACAGCCATATTGTCTAGGAAGGTAAAAGAGAAATCAATACGAATCCTCCCGGACAGTATGGCGGTACTCCAAGCCCTGAGTAGCAACACCATGACTTCAGGGCTCATCTACCAATGCCATCAACTACTTGCTGAGGTATGTACCGCTTGTCGGTAGAAACTTTTTCAACTCTATTACCACGCCATAAGGTCCAAAAGTGTTTCTACTGACGAGCTGTCGAGTGTACTAGCAACCATCTGACCTTACAATGGATCAAAGGTCATAGTGGCTGCCGAGGTAACGACGCGGCGGGCGAATTGGCTCGCAGGGGGTCGGACTCTAAGGCTATTGGACCTGAACCCATTATACCTATACCGGCGAGGCAGATTCGCACGCTGCTTAGAACAAGGACTTATTGCTTACAAGAAACGAACTGGACCAGTCAAGACACGTGCAGGCAGGCGAGGGAAGCCTTACCTAGCATCAACAGTCGTCTGTCCCGCAAGCTGTTAGTAAATCCCAACTTAGACTGGCAACCGGCGCTATTACTGGTCACGGATCTTTTAACAAATTGTATTAGGTGTTACTGACAGTCCTCTTTGCAGAGCCTGCTTGAAGACAGATGAAACAGCTGCTCACGTCCTTCTGGAGTGCACGCAGTTAGCCACATACAGGGCAAAGTACCTTGGTGTTCCCCGGGGCCTTCCTGAAGTAGCGAGCAACGTCACCGGCTTGCTGGGCTTTCTTCAGGAAATCGGGTGGCTTGAGTAATTGCTGTGCTACCCACACGCAAAATAGGCGCATTGACGTCGAGTTGCGGTAAATAGCCCAACGCACAATTACAATTCGCTAAGCTAAATAAATAAAAATGATTTGTTTTATATTTTTAACTGAAAATTTAGACTATTTTAGGAAACTAATTTGTTTTTTTCCGCCTAAAATACTATTATTAATTTTATATTAATTTTTTAAGTTTTAAAGTTGATGACGTCATTTCACAGTAGACGATGAAACGATTGCCATACCAAAACGAAATCGCGGGTTGGTAGGAAAAATCTTTAGCCAAGTTATGCTTGGTTTTATATTGAAAACCTTTTTACAGTTAAATCGTCAAAATTTTCGGGTGCTTTTGGTTCTGTGATTTAGCTACTAAACTCTAAAATTTTATTTGATCTAATTGTGTTGTTTATGGTCAAGCAGGTTATGAACTTCTTCATTGGTCATCAACCTTTTTGGTAATATTTTTTACACATTACTGGTATCCCCGTCTTTGACTTATTTTTATGTCATGCTAAATGTTGTTTAAAATCACGCATTTTTCTGCAAAAACAGTGAAATATTGTTGCGTAAATGGCTGCAAAATTGATAGCTATGCTATTTGCGGAATATTCTTCTATGGGTATGCATTATTCCTTTGATTTTTCTATGAAAAAGCCGAATTGTTTTACGTATGAAGTAGGGTGGCTATAATATACGATGTTTGAACATACAGGAAAACAAAAGGTACAACCACATCAGTACTGTGGGATGTGAATCTGCGGAAACTGCCCATAAAACTGAACAACTTGTCCCAAAGAACATTATGATAGACTAGTCCCAAACTCCCAACTAACATTATGGACGACACGCGAACAATGAACAATATGCACGCCTGCCCTCGCGATATTTCGAGCCACATTTACGGTCAGCATCGGAGTTCAGTGCCGTGATTATTGAGAGGTATTATGTGAAGTTTTTTTACCTTGATAGATAGATAGATAGATAAACACTTTATTGTCACACACAAAACACATTAGCAATTACAAAAGAGAGTCTTAAATCTAGGGTGACAAAGGCGGTCTTATCGCTGGGAGCGATCTCTTCCAGACAACCTTTGCATGTAGGAAAGTGTGATAGAGAACTGCAGTAGTGTGCCAATCTATAATATTTATATACTTTTACAATACAATATGTACATATACAAATATATATAATATATATATATATATATATATACAAATATATAATTTAGACATAGGAATAAATGTAACATACACAATAAATAAATATATATAATATATATATATAACAGCAAAAGGTATACGTAATTGTTGCAAACTAAGGAACTATTTTATGAAGGAAATGTTTATGTAATTTAGTTTTGAAAACAGCTAGTGACTTGGAGTGACGAATATCTGACGGCAAATCATTCCAGAGACTGACAGCTTTCAACGTAAACGATTCCTTATAGTAACCTGACCGAGTTAATGGAATTTGCAGTTGATTGTCAGTTTTAGATCGCAGATCACGAGAAAGATCAGAACTGTGGTATCGGAAACGTTCTTTAAGGTATGATGGAGTACGGGGGTCATGCAGTATGTTGTAGAGAAGTGCAAGGACATGCTCATCACGACGCAATCTGATAGGCAGCCATTTTAACTTGCTCCTGTATTCAGACACATGGTCGAACTTACGCAGTCCAAATATGAATCTTATGCAAAGGTTTTGCAGGCGTTGGAGCTTATTAAGCAGGTCCTCATTAAGGTCAATGAGGCAGACATCAGCATAGTCAAGTATTGGTAAGAGTAAGGACTGCGCAAGTTCAACTTTGGTCTTCACGGGGAGCATGTTTTTCCATCTGCGAAGCGCACCAGCAGCAGCAAATACTTTACGACTTGTTTCAGTAATGTGTGGTCGCCAAGAAAGAGTGTTATCAAATAGAACACCAAGGTTTTTGACAACCTTGCTGTAAGGCAACGCAACGTGACTGAAGGTGACAGGTGGAATGACGTCAAAATTGAGCCGTGATATCTGTTTAGAGCCTCCAATGATGATAACCTGCGACTTGTTCGGGTTTACTAGAAGGCCATGAGACTCACTCCAACGATGGACAGTCGCGAGATCGTCGTTGAGTTTGGAAACCAGATACACGATATCATCAGTGGAGGCATGCCAGTAAATTTGCAGATCGTCAGCATACAGGTGGTAATGACAAGATAGGAGGGGAGTTAGGAAATTGATAAAGATTGAAAAAAGGAGAGGGGAGAGGACACCACCCTGAGGCACACCAGTAACCACGTCGCAACAATCTGACAGTTTGTCATCAGCACGGATGCGCTGTCGGCGCCCGTAGAGATAACCACGAAACCACTCAGCTGCCGTGTCCGAGACGGAGAGAGATTTTAACATGGCCAAAAGAATGTCAAAATCAACGTTATTGAAAGCATTACTGAAGTCTAGTAGAGCAATTGCTGTAACCTTTTGATTTGACATTTCGAACCGGATGTCATCGGACACTTTAGTCAGAGCAGTAACGGTGCTATGTCCCGGGCGAAAACCAGATTGAAAAGGGCTGAGAATATTATTTACGTTGACAAACAAACTAAGTTGGTGCTGCACAAGGCGTTCAAGGACTTTGGATAGGAAAGGAAGGATGGAGATAGGTCTGAAATGTGAAGGTAAAGAAGGATTAGAGATCTTAGGAATAGGAATTACTGCAGCCTCACGCCAGCAGCTAAGGTACTGTTACTGAGCGAGTAGTTAAAGATATGGCACAGAATAGGTAACAGGGTTTTAAGCCCAAGTAAAATCATCCTGCGGCTTATGCCATCAACACCTTCGGCATTAGATTTGATGGTAAGAATGTGTTTTTCAACTTCACGCTCAGTAACAGATCTAAAGCTGAAAGGGCTATGTTGCGGAGCAGGCATAGATAATAAGGATTGTAGAGTGGCTTGTTTGGAAGATGGATGCAAAGGAGAGGATGTTGAGAAATGGCGATTAAGCAAATCTAGGTCTAAATTGGGCTGCAAAGCGGATTTAGTTTTACCTATGCCAATAGTATTTAGAAAAGACCATACCTTCGCTGGATCGCCATTTTCAACAGAGGAATGTATGTGACGACGCTGCGCATCCCTGCACATTCTGCTACAACGATTACGAAGTTCCCTATACTTACTGCGGTTTTCATCAGAAGGATCCTTTCTGAACTTAGCCTTAGCAGCATTTCTCTTAGCCATGATAGCCTTAATGCCATCGGTAAGCCAAGGGGCGGGGAGGTGTTTGAGTCGAACAGAACGTAGCGGAGCGTGAACGTCAAAAATTTGGATCAAGAGAGAGTTAAAAATTTCCATCTTTTCGTCAATAGTCGGAGCTTCAAACACCGCATCCCAGTCAATACTACTAAGGTCGCTCATGAAAGATACTGTATCCATGTTATTGAAACTACGCTGCATGACCACTCGAGGTTTTGGTTTGGGACATCGGATTTTATAGGAGAGGAAAACGAGGTCGTGATAGGAAAAGGCTTCAGCAGGAAATTGCCCGTGAGTAGACACAAGGTCAGGGGAGGAGACAATGATAAGATCAAGCAAGGAAGGCTGACAACCGGGGAAATGGTGTGTAGATGAGAGTGGGACTATATTGAGGTTCATGGACTCTACGATTGAGCACAGTCGAGAGGAACGAGAATCTTTCTTAAGAAGACATGTGTTGAAATCGCCCATAATTATGGTGTGATCAACCGTAGGGACCAGAACCTCTAACAAAGATTCGAATTTTGCAAAATAGTCAATACGCATTGATGGACTATAGCATACACCCAAAAGAACCTTACGATGTCCTAGAAGCACCTCAATAAAAAGATGCTCCGAAGATTCAGAGTACTCAGAAGGAGATTTTGATACAATACTAAAAGGAAAGTGACTTCGTAGGTATATAGCTAGGCCACCGCCGCCCTTGCCAGTCCTATCATTGCGGATGATGTGGAATCCTGGGATAGAATAGGAAGTGGAGGGAAGACAAGGTTTTAAGAACGTTTCCGACACCAAGATGGCGTGAACGTTTTTGTTGTCTCCGAAGGTTGACAACAAGTCAGGATAGTGCGCAGGTATGCTCTGCGCATTGATGTGCACCGCATTAAAATTTTTAGGAAACAACGAAAAGCCATCATTGATCAGAGAATATAACCCCAGATTAGTAAGTTAATGTACAGAGTACAGATAGGAATCGGGCCAATCACGGCCGTGGATGCTTATTTTAGTTTATGTAAGGGAATAAGGCATCGCTAGTGTGTTCATAGAAAGAGACGAATATATGGTGCTATCTTTCTCATTGTTGCTAGTGATGTACTACAACCATCGATAAACATACCATACCTATTCCTGGTAAACGTGAAATGAAACTATGAATTAATTGATGCTTTGTTTATTAAGTATTTACCTTCTCATATATAATTTATTACATGATCATATTCATATGTTCGTTAACACATACGTATGTAAGACTAGCTGCATCGACAACCTCGTTCGGGTGGAGCTTGTGTCTCAGTGTATCATCTGTGCGTTCTTTTATCCAAATATGATATATGGTATTTCACAAACATTGTACAGTTCATCACCTGAAATGATAAAATATTAAAATTAGTATTATTATATTTATTGATTAGCGGTCACATCTTATTACAAATCCAATTTCACCAATGTCAAAGTAAATAATTTGTTACAAAATTATGGCGATGTCGCCAATTTCTAGTGGAAGATTTACACAGGAATTCACACCACAAAGACAAAGTCTTGTGTACTATAAGGACTTTGATAATTGATAGAGAAAGTTATTGAAGTCAAAATGACAGCCGCTTTTCACCATTCGAAACTCTCAGTAAAATGAATGTGTTTCAATCTTCCCTGTAACGTTCACTATAAAAGTCTGGATAACATCCTAGCAAAATTTGATATTAAACTCTTAAATAAACAGCAAGAATAAAAATTACAACATGTACATGACTGCCATTTCAAATGCTGACAAACGACCCATCTAAAATTGGTATGACGGAGAGCGCGTGGTCGTCAACCCTACCTCATCGATTACCAAGATGCGACTAATCTAGGGTGATGCACGTTAAAAAGTTATATCCGAATCAACAGGGTTGCCTGGGCGCAACCTGGCAGGTTTTGTACAGTGGGCAAAAAACTTGTCATTTTTTGGGCAAAAATTACCTCATCGAATACCAAATAGGTACATAGTACATTTGATAGTACTCATCAAGGAGTGCCTAAATCAACAGGGTTGCCTCACTCAATCCTGGCACATTCGGGGGTTGGCTTGATTTTAAGGTGGTCAAAACTGAGAAAAATTACCTCATCGATTACCAAGTAGGTACTTATTACAACTGATAGAGCTCTTCAAGAAGGGGCAAAATCAACAGGGTTGCCTCGCCAAATCCTGGCACATTCGTGAGTCGGCCTGATTTTAGGTCGGCAAAAAAATACAAAACTTACTTACGATTATGAGTAATGAATTGAAACTTATACCATTTGAAGGATCTAGACATCTTAATAATATTTGCTATAGTATGCCGACACTTAAACAAGTTTCATATTATTATACAGGATAGAAAGTTAAGATGGGGTACACACGGCAGCTACTATAAAAGCATTATAGCTACAAAAAAAATTTGTAAAGAGACTAACCCTAACTTTTAGAGATATTTTGACCTACATTCACAGATTTTGGAAAAAATGTACAGTCAACAAGAAAAATGGTAATTTTCACAAAAAAAAAATCATTTCATTTGATCTTATTATTGATAAAAAACATAATTTTCTATGGACTCAAAAGAGGTTAAGGTATTAGAACTGTCAGAAAGCACATAATTATTTTCCCATACATATGTAATAGGAGAAACAAAAATTTTCATGTACCTTTTTTACGTAACATTCCATCCTCTTGTTACTAAGAAACAGAAGTCTGTAAAAGGTCCACCAGGGTAAAGGTATTAGAACTCTCAGAATCCGCAAAATAAATTTTGACTTTTAGAGCCATTAGCAATTTCTAAGTGGGCAAAACACTTTTTGGGTAACAATGGATGTATGTGTGTCGAGTACGACCTTCATAGAACATTGTAGTTATTACTTTTTAAAATGTGGCTCGTCGGCAAAATTGTCTTTACGTTTTGGTTGTCAATCAATTGTTTGTAATTTTTCAAAATATATTTTCATCGGTCTAATTCTTAGTATTTCCTTTATAATTTCGCGTAGAAACCTGCAGATATCCTTCTATAGGTATTTCTGTACCTACCATCGTTAACATTTCTGGCGACCGTGACAGGACGATCGGTTGCAAGACAATTGTTCACGAAAGCTAAAAATGATCTCAAACTCAGCATAAATAGCTCAAGCGAGGACCGCATGGCCAAAATTCAAGATACTTTCAAGTATTTCTCGGAGAAAACTGAAAATTTATTCAACGTCGACGAACGTATAAAAACTCAATGGCTTTCATCCGAAGATTTGGAAGAAGATACGTTCTTGAAGGATTGCGAGTCTGCTGATGCCTATAAAAAAGAGTGGATCGAGCTTCAACGAATATGCGACAACATATTACAAAAGGAAGACCACCAATCCAAATACGACAGCGCTTCCATAAGCAGCAATGGAGGTTCTAGTAGAGCATTACGGCTACACAAGCTCGAACTTCAGAAATTTTACGGAAACGCCAAAAACTGGCTTACATTCTGGAGTTCATTTAAGAAGATCCATCAAGATTGTTCAATCGATCAAGATGACAAGATGGCTTATCTTATTCAGAGCATGACAGCCAATTCTCCAGCTGCTGAATTAGTCCACAGCTTTCCTCCATGTGGTGAAAACTACTCCCAAGCTATAGAACATCTCAAATCCAGGTACGCACGTGATGAATTACTTATCGAAATTTATGTACGAGAGTTGCTGGCACTAGTTCTTCAACAAGCCAAGGGAGATAACAGTAACACGAGGTGTCTTTCCTCTCTTTATGATAAACTGAAGACTCAGCTAAGGGCACTGGAAGTTCTTGGTGTCACCAGTGAAAAGTACGCCGCCATGCTGTACCCGTTGGTTGAATCTGCCCTCCCCACGGATATTCTGCGTGTGTGGGAGAGACAAAGAAGCAGAACCGAAAACACCGACGTACTTAACAAACTCCTTGACTTCATAAAAATAGAAGTAGAAAGTAAAGAACGCATACAGCTTACTAGAGAGGGACTGACTGGTAAACCTGAAGGTAAAATTCTAATAGCAGCCTGCTTGATTACTGGAAATGCTGAAAGTACGCCAACAACATCTTCCAACAACATTATAATTTGCATTTGGTGCGATAAGTCTACTCATGGTAGCCACGAATGCATTAAGGCTCAAAAGATGACTTTAGAGGAAAGGAAAAAGCTTGTGAACAAGAAAAAAGCCTGCCATATCTGTCTGAAAACAAATCATTCATGGCAAAGGTGCAAAATGTACCCTAAATGTATCGGTTGTCAGAAGAGACACGCTGTCCTACTGTGCCCTGAAATAAACAAGGCATCTGGTACTACTGATAGCAGCTCCGACAACGCCGAACACACAATGTCAGAAAAGAGCAACGGGACTACTCTCCTGCAAACACTTCTTCTAAAAATTGGTGGAGAAACCATTCGAGCTTTGATTGACACTGGTGCTCAACGTTCTTATATTAGAACTGACATCGCAACGAAACTCAAGCTCCAACCAGTAGGAGAAGACACTATAAGGCTCTACCTTTTTGGAGGAGTAGAAACTAAAGAGGAAACTCATAAAATCTTCGAGTTTACTGTTAAAAGCTTGAACGGGAAAACCTCCCTAAATATTTCTGCTTTAAGCAAAGAAAAAATATGTTGTTACATACCAAGAATCCGTGATGATTCAGCCATCAGTAAGAAACTGAAGAAGTACAATCTGACCCTTACTGATGTCGGCGACAACACGCCAGATGTGGATCTACTGATCAGTGCAGATTATTCCGGAGGAGTGATGACTGGTTCAGTTATCAATATTGGCAAGAACCTCTATGCCATTCAGACGAAACTTGGCTGCACGCTCCAAGGCTTAGTGCCCGAGCTCTCCGAGCAGAGCGAAGCTAAAGGTATTGTGGCAACTGTGGATTTAACGGACCAGATCAGTCATGTTTGGAAACGGGAGACCCTGGGTATCGAGGACCCGAAAGATGAAATAAATAAAAGCAGTTATACTGAGCAAGAATTGGCAAATTTCGAGGATGTCATTCCTGTTGAAGATGTAAAGTTGACTTGCCTAGGAAAATCGACTGCCCTATACTGCCAAAAAACAGAATCCAAGAAATAAGAGAAAATGCCATAAAAGAAGATTGGATGCAAAATCCTGCTGATCTTACTTCAAGTGACTGCTCCGCTACGAAGTTAGCCGCTTTAGCCGCGCTTGGCCGGGAAGGCCCATCATGGTGGACAGAAAGCGGGGAAAAATGGCCAGTCTCTCTGGAAATAAACGAGGCACACGAGACTTGGAAGAGACACAAGAGGAAGAGGATCAAGCCGAAGCTACTCCGAAGTCTTAGATGTCCAAAAGCGGATACGCCATAAAGGTTCCGCGCCGCTTGGATCTTTGATCTTGCCAGTTGTAGCTTGCAAGGCGGGGAGGATGTCGAGTACGACCTTCATAGAACATTGTAGTTATTACTTTTTAAAATGTGGCTCGTCGGCAAAATTGTCTTTACGTTTTGGTTGTCAATCAATTGTTTGTAATTTTTCAAAATATATTTTCATCGGTCTAATTCTTAGTATTTCCTTTATAATTTCGTGTAGAAACCTGCAGATATCCTTCTATAGGTATTTCTGTACCTACCATCGTTAAAAATGTGTGTGTCTGTGTGTTTTTGTGTGCATGTGATGTGTGTTTGTGTTTGTATGTGTGTAGTGTAGGATGTGTGTGTGTATGTGTATGATGATGTAATGCTCTTTAAGAAGTGGCAATATCAACACGGTTGCCTCGCCAAATACTGGCACTTTCGGCCTGATTTTATTTTATTACTGAACCGCTGGACCTAGACATGAAATATTGCACATAGATACCTTATACAGTGTAGGCAACAAGGTTTCGTTCCTCGATCCCGTTACATTCGGGAGTCGGCCTTATTTTAGGGTAGTCAAAATTCTCAAAAATTATCTCATTGATTACCAAGTAGGTACTAAATGGCAAAATGTATTAATTTAGTTATGTACATGTGTAATTACTATGTTAGTAGTATATTCTTAGCTTTTTAGATTAAAATAATTTAAAAAATTATGTAGATTAAAATAATTATGAGTTATTTATATGTATGTTTGTTTAAAGAATATATACAAAATTAATAGGGTTACCTCGCCAAATCCTGGCACTTTCGCGAGTCGGTCTGATTTTAAAGGATTAGTGGTCATATTAATTTTATTATGTTAACGTTATTAAGTTAATTTTATTTATATTATTAAGTTCGATTATTTTTAGAGTTCCGTACCTCAAAAAGAAAAAAATAACACTTACAGGGTTACTTAGCTGTCTGTCTATCTCTCTGCCGATGTTATGTCTGCCATTTGGATCAGATCCCCATAATATCTCGAAAAATACGGTTCCTAGACTATTCGTATGTTGGGACAAATGCGAGGTCTCGTCGAAATCTTTATTTTGTTTAACAGCTGTCAAATTCAAAATCGCTGTAACTCGGAAACTAATGAAAATAGACTCCTTGTATGTTCGGACAAATGATAGACATCGTCAAGATCTTTATTTCATTTGACAGCTTTAAATACCTATAACTTGGAAACTACTAACCCTAGACTACTTGTATGTTGGGACAAAAGATAGATCTCATCGAGATCTTAAATTCAGGTAACAGCTGTTAAAATAAAAATGGCCATATCTCATAAACTAGCTATGCTAGACTAGCACTGATTGAGGAAAAAATATATGTCTTAAAGAGATCTACATTACAAGTGTCAAATTAATATTTTTCCTACACTAAGTATTTTTATATCGTTAGTTTACGAGATATGAGGCTTTATTTCACTAGAAGTGAAGAACTATTCAAGAACACAATTTTTATCCCCAAACAGAGCTATACTAGTCTTTCATCGCTAGTTTACGAGATATAGCCGTTTTAATTTTGACAGCTGTCAGTTGAAACGGAGATCTCAACGAGATCTAGCATTATTACGAACATACGAGTAGTCTAGGGTCAGTAGTAACCGAGTTATAGTGATTGTGAGTTTGACAGCTGTCAACCGAAATAAAGTTTCCATGATTCCAATTTAAGTTCTAAATTCAATTCCAATTAAATTTTTATTCAGTTATGATTTAGTTTCAATTTTGTTCCATTTCAATTCTAACTCGGGTCAATTTAATTTAAGTTTAGTTCGAATTCAGTTCCACTTTAATTTCTAATAATTTCTAATTTAATTCAAATCTAATGTAATTCTACTTCAATTGCAATCAGATTATATCCTATTCCAATTCAATGTCAATCCAATTGCCATATAATGTAAATTAAAATTTGAAATTATTTCAGTTAATTTTAAAATCTTTATGATATTGCAAACTTGCATTTGCAATTCATTGTATTCTTAGATTAATTTTTTTACGTAAATCGTCAAAATAATTAGAGACCGAATCCTGCTAAAATAGCAGTAACCAGCTTTTGTCTGGTCACTCTTCTATTTCCACGGCACGGCACCGCACCAGAGTACGGCACGATGCCATGCCATAGTTTTCCACGGTGCACGCCGTAAATTTTTACGGCGCGGCGCCGTGCCGGAGTCCGGCGCTGCAACCGGAGCAACCTCACTATGGCAAGCCAGTTGATTTTGCCACTTCTAAAAAGCACTATCGAATATACTATGTACCTATTTGAAAATCGATAAGGTGATTTTTAAAGAGAAGTTTTTTCTCATTAAGAATACGAAAATTGCCCTAAAAGCCAGTTGAAATTTTATATTATGTTTTCCGAGAGTTCTTATACCTTGACCATGCTTGATCTTACATAGACTTCTGTTTCTTATCAGCAAAAGGATCGAATGGTATGAAAAAAGGTATGTAAAGTTTCAGTTTTAATGTTACTACTTAATGTATGGGAAACCAATTTTGCGTTTTATGAGAGTTCTAATACTTTGACCTCGGTTGATCCCACAGAGAATTGTTCTTTATCAGTAAGATGATCGAATGAAATGAAAAGTATAAGTTTTGTGAACATAACAGTTTTTTTTACTGTACATTTAATTGAAATCAGTAAATGTGCGACAAAATTTCTCCAAAATATCGGGTTAGTCTCCATAGTATGTTTTCATGTAGCTAAATTTTGTATTTGGCGGGTAAACCTATTGATTTTGTATACAGGGTGTAAGGGACGGTGTACCGAAAACTGAAAGGGCGTGCTCAGTTAACGAAACTGACCAAATTTCCAAAGAAAAATTTTTGGGAAATGAAAAAAAAAATTTACCTCTCCATACAAACTGTTCGGTCAGAGTGAGCAATTTGTATGGAGAAGTCTAAATTTTTTTTTCATTTCCCAAAAATGTTTCTTTGGGAAAGTTGTTCAGTTTCGTTGACTAAACACGCCCTTTCAGTTTTCGGTACACCGTCCCTTACACCCTGTATATTCCTTATTTCACACATAGGTAAAATAAAACAACAAAATTAAAGGATTTCTTCAGCCAACCTGAAGCAGTGAAAAAGTGAATAGCAACGGGACACAATAGTGCAAAAGTAAAATTAAAATACTTTACATATAAATAACTTATCATAAACTAAAATAAATACTGATCAGAATGTACTTTAATTAATACATTTTGCCATTTAGTACCTACTTGGTGATCAAAGAGGTAATTTTTTAAACTTTTGACCACCCTAAAATCAGGCTGACTCCCGAATGTGCCAGGATTGGGGGAAGCAACCATGTTGCCTACACTGTATGAGGTATCTATGTGCAAAATTTCAAGTCTCTATGTCCAGTGGCTTGGGCTGGGCGTGGATATATCAGTCATTCATGCAGTATTCAGTAATAAAATAAAATCAGGCCGAAAATGCCAGGATTTGGCAAGACAACCGTGTTGATATTGCCACTTCTTAAAGAGCACTATATCAACATACACACACACACACACATCCTACTCTACAACACAAACACACACACACTCAGACACACACATACGTTCACTACATTACATCTACATTCGTACAGGTAATTGTTACCCAAAAAGTGTTTTGCCCACTTAGAAATTGCTAATGGCTCTAAAAGTCAAAATTTATTTTGCGGATTCTGAGAGTTCTAATACCTTTACCCTGGTGGACCTTTTACAGACTTCTGTTTCTTAGTAACAAGAGGATGGAATGTTTCGTAAAAAAGGTACATGAAAATTTCTGTTTCTCCTATTACATGTATGGGAAAATAATTATGTGCTTTCTGACAGTTCTAATACCTTAACCTCTTTTGAGCCCATAGAAAATTATGTTTTTTATCAATAATAAGATCAAATGAAATGATTTTTTTTTTTGTGAAAATTGCCATTTTTCTTGTTGACTGTACATTTTTTCCAAAATCTGTGAATGTAGGTCAAAATATCTCTAAAAGTTAGGGTTAGTCTCTTTACAATTTTTTTTTGTAGCTATAATGCTTTTATAGTAGCTGCCGTGTGTACCCCATCTTAACTTTTTATCCTGTATAATAATATGAAACTTGTTTAAGTGTCGGCATACTATAGCAAATATTATTAAGATGTCTAGATCCTTCAAATGGTATAAGTTTCAATTCATTACTCATAATCGTAAGTAAGTTTTGTATTTTTTTGCCAACCTAAAATCAGGCCGACTCACGAATGTGCCAGGATTTGGCGAGGCAACCCTGTTGATTTTGCCCCTTCTTGAAGAGCTCTATCAGTTGTAATAAGTACCTACTTGGTAATCGATGAGGTAATTTTTCTCATTTTTGACCACCTTAAAATCAGGCCGACCCCCGAATGTGCCAGGATTGAGTGAGGCAACCCTGTTGATTTAGGCACTCCTTGATGAGTACTATCAAATGTACTATGTACCTATTTGGTATTCGATGAGGTAATTTTTGCCCAAAAAATGACAAGTTTTTTGCCCACTGTACAAAACCTGCCAGGTTGCGCCCAGGCAACCCTGTTGATTCGGATATAACTTTTTAACGTGCATCACCCTAGATTAGTGGCATCTTGGTAATCGATGAGGTAGGGTTGACAACCACGCGCTCTCCGTCTAGTACTTAGTCTTCAAAATAAAGTGGCACATTATATGTCATAACATTACCAACCAATAATTTCGCCTCATGTGGATGTTGTATGATGATGATGTTGTATGATGTATCAATGAATTATAAACGTATTTTTTAAAACATCGATAGTCGATAAATAATACAAATTTATAGTAGCACATCCTTATTTTCTGCTATGTTTTAAATATTCTGCTCCCGCAATTTATTAGATGATCGTATAAAAACTTTGGCCAAAACAGTTTATTAAAGACAGGAAACTAGGTACTTACTTGGGCATTTTGGAAATCCACTGCAAATATCTGCCACTGTAAGCAAAGTTGGCTGCGCAATAAGCCAATTTAGTGGCATGGTGGCCCATGTTCATAAAATTTTTCGCTCGAAATGTTTCGCACAAACTGCTTTACTAAGTAATTGATATTACTTTTGGTTTCACAGCTAGGAACCCAACACTTAAAGCCACCCATTTTACACACAGTTTAGTTTCACTCATTATTTACAAATAAATCAAAACCAAAATACTTATTATCTGATAACTGATAAGTGAGATAGATAACGGACAAAAAAATAAATTTAAAATTTAAAACAACCGCCGAAGGTGAAACATACGCCAACAAGTATAACATCATAGTTAACTCTTAGACTAGTACGCACCATCCAGCATGCACAATTAACAAAAAGGGATGCAGATATAGGAAAGGAACGATAAGCGGTATAGAATAGGTAGGAACTTGCGGAACCCTAAAAAATTTTTAAATGCATAAAATACTATTTAGAGGAACTGTCAAGAAGTGTAGCGAGAAACGGGGAGTAGAAAAATATGACAAGGGGTGACAGTCGAGACAGAGCCGGGAACAGAGTCGGGAAAGGGGAATGAAGGAAAAAAGCATTTTTGCTGGAAAAAAAGGAGTAATAGCTAAAATTTAAACGAAACGAAAGCAACAGAAGAAAACTAAGAATCAGGTTTTGTTGAATAGTGAGGGCAATGGAGCTGAAATAGAATTTTAACGTGAATGATTAGTTTCAGGTAATCCCGGAAAAACAAAGGTCCACTGCTGGGCAAAAGCCTAACATGCAAAATCGTGAAACGAGGTGATCTGCGGCTGTGTAAATTTTAGGAAGAATCTTTGGACCACCCAATAGTCTTGGTAAAAAGGGGAAGGTTTAATTCCAGACATCAGTAAGTCATTTTTATATATTTTTTGTAGCTCGTGGAGGAAACTATCAAATAGCTGATGTGATGAATCTTTTGAAGGAGACCGTGATCCTTGATTTCGGATTCCTTCAATTGAGACAAAGATAGGCATTGCTCCGTGTAGGATATAGTATAGGAAGGTTTATTTGCGTATAATTTCAAGACGCTAACATTCAGGATTTGATTCTAAATTGTATAGAATAAGTGGAGTGAAACTAACGTTATGTAAGTATTCAATTTTGTGGTTTTCCATCTTTTATTTATTTTCGGTTCAAAGTTGTTGTGTGTATTTGAGATAAGGTGAAATGTGACTTAATGAAATTTATAGTTTCTTCCAGGTTGTGTGAGCTAAATAACGTTGAGAAAAATCAGATTTCAATGTCAAAAGAGGAAGAGTTGAATGGAGAATATTTGCAGCTTTACAGATCTACCTGCGGGGTCATAAGAGGCTTGTACTGTGTGATACTTTAAGTAAATTGTTATTCCCTCTTAATGATTTTCTTTTGTAAACATTAATAACTCTGCGGGAATTGTAACATACTGTGTTTCTAATCTGAGTCATTATTTGTAGATAGTAATAAAGATTTCCTTTTCCCATAATTAAGTATAAACTAGTACTGCAAATGTCTTTGTTCGCGTATAGCTAGGCAGGATAATATTCTATTTCTAAACAGGTACAGGAATTACAAGGAACATTATAGACATGGAAAAGCAAACCACAAATGATAAAACGTGAAGGCTAAAAAAGGTATTGCTTGGATTGTAAAGGTAATGTAAATTTCATTGCGTTTAATTTTTTCCTTTACAGAGAAATTGATTAAAATAGTCCTTGGTGAATTCATAGAAACTGGACTCTGATGTATATTTTGTCATCGTTTCAAGGGTGGCTTTAGATGTTGTTTATTTTGTCAACATTTCAAAGTGACTTTAGACGATGTATATTATTATCATCATTTCAAGGAGACTTTAGACGATGTATATTTTTTATACTTTTTTTTTAGGTAGAATTGTCTATTTGACATTATTGTCAAATAGTCAACAAATAAATCATTTTTGATTTAGTTTTACTCAAAGCTAGACGCTATTTTTGAAATCTTTATATTTTTTTTTATCTCTTTAACAAAAAATAAATCAAAACCCAAAATCAAAATGGAAGAAAATATTAATACATTAAATAATTACCTTTTTAGAAAATAATATAAAATCTTTGGCCCTAAATCAAAATTCCAGTTTTTAATATACTAGTGTCATCATATGATAAAATTTAAAAATATTCCGTCAGATCAAAAGAATTAGAATGTCAATTCAAAATCTTAAAATAAGATATCTGAAAACTAAAACTTGGATATAGTTTGTGACATTTTATTGTGAAATAAAGGGTAAGTTTAAGTAGAGTGAATATTATAAATAATATTATTTCAAATAATAATAAATTGTTTTGATAGTGATTTTGAATCTTTTGCCTCAATTTCCCAAAATTGGAACATGCTGAGAACATTACTACATTTCAGTACTCATGTTCATAGGAGGTGCTTATCTTTCCTTTTACTATCATTCTATAGGAGTCCCAGATTTTGAGATTAAGAAATACCTGCTCTCAGGTTTATTTAGTTCAACCAAGCATGGATGGATGCCCTCGTGACATGTGTCCCCGATGTCCACTATATTGGTTGTGGCAAATGTATGTCGCGTGTCACTGGAGAATCTGTCTAAGTCTATCTGATAATATCAACCTTCGGATTTATTTATTTTAATCATTCTTGGGCCGGAGCCCTCAAGCCTAAAAGAGTATGACACTAGAGTTCTTCTTTTTCTATTTGTGTGAAATTTCGCTGATTCATCCTGATTTCTCCCATTTGTATGTGTGGGATGAATTGGTGTTATTCCGGTACAGATGGAGGGATATTAGCAAGGTGTTTTAACGTTGGATTTTGGGATTGGTGTTTCTTGTGTTATGTGCTGACAACGCTCGCCCATTATTGGATGCGTCGTTTGAGTGGCATATACCACGGGAGAACCTCCTGATCTTTGCGTTGGTCTACCAAATGTAGAGTAGTTAGATAATTTAAAACCTTCTTCTTTTGTGTAGGGACATACTAGTTTAGTCTAATGACATTAAATTGTTTATAAGGAATAAATTAGAATTGTCTTGAATCAAAAGGAAGAATATTCTTGATGGAGACATTACGTTCGTTCGTGGGTTGCTTCTTGTAAAGTGTGTTGACGACGTTCGCCCGTAAGGCTGCGACGGCTGTACGACACTCCGAACTTGGGGGACCTCTGAACTTTATGTGTGTCATCCTAAAGTAGTTAAATAATCTATTTAATCTTCATTGAATCATACAGGAATCTAAACCTTATAAGATTCTATGTTTTATTTTCCTTAATAAAACTTGTCATAATTTAACATACTTAAAATTATACTTTGACTCAGTGTGAAACCACCTTTAATTTTACTAAATAGATTCTTAAAAACAATAATGGAACAGAAATTATAATGTTTAGTTTCTTTCATTGTAGATAAGTTCCGAATATTTAAGTATATACAATAATCCCATTTTTATACTTCTTTTGAGTCCTCTTTTAAAAGAACATCGAGTTTTAGCTAGTGTTGTTTACGCTAAATTCTCCCAGTGTTCTTGGTTTTGAATACTCGATGCTTTTGATTTTCCCTTAAGATCTTAAATCATAAATGTTTGGCCCAACCTAGCTTAGATACTACTATCCCGTATCTTCTCGGTTCTGGTCATCATACTTCACTTTTATTTAAGGATTACCTTCAGTAATCTTTTGTCATACTTACTTCTTATATGTTCTTCTTCGAAATATGCTGGGTAATCCCATTATAGTTTAGATGCTTTTCATTTTATTTAAATGAGTGTTTAGACTGGGGTTACTCTACATAATTCTTGTCCTGCGTGGGTTGGTAACGGAAAAGAGATTTAGCTACGCATCACAAGTGAGAGCTATGAAGGATATACGGAGACCTTGATGGTGCAATAAAGTCACTCAGTGACTGGGGGGAGGGAAATTGCCCTTCAAACTCTTTATGTCTCTCGTTATAAAACCGTTATTGATCTAGGCTGGCCATGCAAGCAATAATACTATACCCGTATCTAGTACAGACTTCACACTTGGACGTGTGGAGCTGGCTAATTATTTTCAGTTTAACTTATTTCAAAACAAACTAAGGGATTCGATGATGTCGATCATTGTCTGCCCGGAGGGATTACAGGAAGAGCTCATTTTGTAGGAGTGCCTTGTTTTCCTAAAGGAAGACTGTATGCTTCGTGTGCCTGGCGGGCTCGGTGACCAGCTCTGGTATGGGTGACTAAAAGAAATAGTCAATACCCTGTGAACCCTGGATGAGTCAGTGATCGTCCCTTAAAGGTGGGCCACGTGGAAGTCGGGTTTTGACGCGGGGCATGAACATACCGGGGGGAGACATCATCACCGTCTGGGTTGTACTGTGGTTAGTTAGTTCCACTCTCCACATACATTAACCCTAGTCTTTACTGTAGTTTAAGTTTTCGATGGGATATCCAGCTCCGCGAGGATGACCAGAATCCTGACGATCCAGTTGGATTGTTAGGGTAGTTTAGCGTCATGTCATCGTGAGCTGGGTGATGATATGCCTCGGACCTAGGATTTAGGGTAGAGGAAGCCTAGGACGAGCTGCTTGGGGCGAAGGTGGTGCTCCAAACCTGGGGATTGTCCCAACATTATTTTTATTACTTCGTTTATATTAACATAGGTTTCTTTTCAGAAACTTAACGGCTATAATAATATTGCATTGTAAAAGAGATGAAACCTCTCCTAAACTGATGAATCTACATGAATTCAGATGAACTACACCAAACAATATGAGACTAAATTCAAATAAATAGTGATATAAAATAAAATAAATAACTCAAATTAGACATGTAAAGATTAGGTTTATATTCAAATATAAGTATTAAAATAACAAGTGTGTTTCTTTTCATTCTTCTATTGCCACTCTCCACCGAGCAGAATCTGTAAATTACAAAATATTATAAGGATATAAAACGGAATGACGTAGGATTCAGAAAAAAATATAATATTCTTAAAGGATATTATTCTAGACGATCAACTTTGGCCAAAACTTTCACGTATCTGATTTGAGGATCCTATTGGAAGGGACTTCAGATCTGTACAGTACCTATGTTATACCACTATTTCTTTGGTGTTGCAAAACTTTGGTGCGTAGTAGGCTGCAAATTCTGTAATAAATAAGAGAAATAACCAGAATATCTTGGCTTTATTCAGCGTACTACGTACTGACAACTTGACATAATCATGTCATTATCCCCCCCTTAAATCTCACATACAAAGTCCCTAAGGTACCCAGGTGGCTGTCTTGTCCTGGTCGACCACCGCAAAAGGGGTTGTTCCTGAGAAGGAGCCGTTTTTTCCAAAAGTGGGGACTCATCAACAACAGGGTCTTGTAAGAAACTACACCATGACTTTCAGATGGTGTCGTATATTGATAGTTGAAGTAACAAATCAATGCCACAACTAATAACTCTTAATTTATTTAGACGTGTGTCCCGTAGCACGGCCCAACTAAACAGAGACTGACTGAATCGTCATCGTCTCGGACGTTGTTGATGCGTTGACAGCCATTGTCCAAGCTGGATACTAGCACTGCCTGCTGTACACCACAGTATCCTATCCTTCCTACTATAATCTTCTAAATACATAAAAGAGCTTGTCCTGACTGACTGACTGATTCATCAACGCCGAGCCGAAACCGCTATAGATACAGATCTGAAATTTTGGTACACAGGTTCTATGCACCTCAAAACTACCCACTAATAAATGATTTTGGAAAATTCATCTCCCAAGGGGGTGAAATAAGGTATGAAAATTTGTATGAAAGTCCTTTGTTTCTTAAGCTAGATTTACACAAACTTGAATTTAAGCTTTTGGTAAAAAATAAAGAAACATGTGTTTAAGCATTTCTTAAAAATCACCCTTAGAAGGGTGAAAAAGGGGATGATTTTTTTCCGTATGGTGGTCTATAAGTTCATTTTCAAAGTAAAATCCACTAAATTTATTATTCAGGCATTAGGGTTGTAATTCTGTGGAACGTACATCGCTGTTATTGAAATTTCACCCCAAATTCAACCCCTGAAAGAGGGAAATGGGGTGAAAAAGTCTAAAAACCAATATGGGTATCGTTTGTATGGTTTATCGGGTCGCTGATTACAAAAACTACAATTTTGAAATCCAATGTGGTGGACGTGATATACCATCATTCTCTGGGGATGGGGTTGGGGTGCGATAGGGTTGAAATGTCTAAAAATCAATATGGGTGTCATTTGTATGGTTTATCGGCTCGCTAATTACAAAAACTACAACAACTTTGAAATCGAACGTGGTGGACGTGAAATTGGGGTGTGATAGGGTTGAAATGTGTAAAAATCAATATGGGTGTCGTTTCTATGTTTATATGAAGATAGGAATATCGGTTAAGATGGCGTTAGGGGTAGGGATAGGGTAAGGGATAGGAATAGGGGTAGGGAGAGGGACAGGGAGAGGAAAAGGGAGGGGGGGAGGGGGAGAGGGGCAGGGACAGGGATGGTTTGACGGACGGACGGACGACAGATAGACGGAAGGATGGATGGTAGAAAGAATCCCTCGCGGACAAAGTCGCGGGCAACTGCTAGTCTATCATAATTTAGGCAGCGTACGGCATCTAAACATTCGCAAATATATATTTTTTGAAGATTTAATCGGAAAAGAGCTCATAACTTCAAAACAGCTATACAGATTTTCGTTGAATAAAATCCATCCCGTTTAAATGAAAAAGTACCTACGATGTCGCACAAATATAGACATATATACACATGTTAAACTTATAACACTCCTCTGATTGAGTCGGGGGTTAATAAACAAGCGCGAAATGCAAGATGTCATGCCAGACGTGGTAGTGTCATGTCATGCGGCAAATCATTGACGTAAGAAAAACGAAAGGGCGTTTTTTTTGAAAGATGAGCGTTTTTCTTACGTCAACATTTTTATTAAACTCTCTTTGGTGAACACTAGCGCCGTGGTATTGCCAAATGTGGTACTAAAAATTTGAGCAGCCGATTTTAGACTTAATCGCTAAGTCATATAAACTAAAATTGAATGGAGTTAAATAACATCCACTGACTTTACACTGACGTTTCCATAGCGTGAATATAACGTATGGGAAGTGCTGTAGAAGCTGCCGTCGGAAGATGAAGATGCAGAGAAGAAGTCGGAACTGTCGTCGTCTCCAGAGTCACCGCTGTCATCACAACTAGTTTGCAACATAAATAAATAAATAAGTGAATAATAATAAATATATAAAAAATAGAAATCCGAAATATGACCTACTTACTAAAATATAATGTGTGATTTTCCTACACGCCGGCAGTGTGAAAGAAATCGCTATACACACACAACAAAACACCAACACAACACAACAAACATAGAGTAGTATCCTAACATATAAAACCTTGATTATAATACAAAAGAAAAAAAGAAAACACTGGAATTATAAACAAAAACTAGCAACTAAACAGGCAGAAAGTAGAAAAACGTTTGTGAACGAACCGCAGCATGAACAGTACGTTCCAAATTAGTTCAAAATCACCGCGAGTTTTTCAATCGGCGATAGTGGAAGACTAGGAACGAAAAGTACGACAAAAATTGGAAAAAAAGAAGAAAAAGCAATTAAAAATGTGAATACATATTTTCGTGTAAAAACTTCCCACAGTTACGTGAAATGTTGGCAATCGTTAATTTTATCAGACTGCGTTTTGAAGTGTTAGTATGGACGGGTAACTTTTCACGTAATCGGAACATACATTATAAAGTATTTTTGTCTAACCTTCAAAGCGACATAGATTTTGTAAAATATTGAGTGTAGCAAACAAAACAGTTTGGTACAGCGTTGCCGTTAGCGTACATTTTACACATTTGACGTACCTTTTTAGCCTCCAATGTGTCATGTGTAATGGGGTCCAGTTTACGTACCTTTTGTTTTCAACCATAAATAAATGTATGTAACATTTTATCAACCGCCGCGCAAAAAAGAAAGATAATTTATGAACGCTGCATGTATCCGAACCACAGAATATAGCTAATCAAAACAAATGCAGATGCTCTATCCCGGACGTGCGTGAACGGGATAGAGCATACGCAATTACTCGCAATTGTGTATGTACATCTCGCTCGTGTACAATCCGTCCGACCAAGACCGACCGAGACCCGAGGCGAGGCCCAACTCCCGCCCGCGGCGATCGGATCGCGCGCGATGTTGATTTTGACATTTTGTTTAGTTTGTTTTCTTCAGGGACTAGAATATAAGTACCCGTGATAAGTACGTACAAAGTTTTCTTTCATTTGTTTAGAATATTTTTGAGCGCGCGAGCTAATCTCTGTGTTAGGAAAGTGATTTCCTTTCTTGTGCAGTGTTAGTTTACCTGTAATAGGACCCTTTTGATTCCTGTGATTTGATTATTGGAATTTTGTGCCCGATTCCAATTTGGCCGTGGCGGCTGACAGGTAGGTACCTAAGTTCTAAAATATTTTCTTAAGAGTGTATTTGTGTTGCTTCGTGTGTTGCTGAGGGCTTTGATTCTAATAACACGTAGATACCACCTGTCTAAATAAATAGGTACCAAACTACAAAATAATCTATCTCAACAATACCTACACCTTCTTGTTTTTGTGTAGGTACTTATGTAGGTACATACAACACATACTTGGTATAAATAACCCGTCGGAAACGCCGTGCACCTCGATATAATGCGTTCCTCCCGATTAAAATTAAAGTGGGCATAGGTACCTACTCAAAGATTTATTTTTATTTGTTACTGTAGTCTGTTATGTTAGGTACTGAATTGATTTCAACGTGACTGATTGACTAGTTACTGAACTGAACCTCCAGTTATCAATGAAGTCACTTGGTCAGGTGCACAGATATTTCCGACTGGTTACAATGTTCCATGTAGGTAGGTACAATGTTCGGAAGGGACGGACCCCTAGTCAGGCAGCTTGATGGTTTTCGCAAGTTTGCCACGCAAATACCTACAATGCTTTCAGGACAATCTGTCTTTAGTCACGATCACACCTAGCTGAATTCAAAGACTAATTTGGCATACATTACTGGGAGGCTTGGTTATGTTAATTGCAATATCCTTTCTTCAACGAGCAATGTATGCCGAATTAGTCTTTGAATTCAGCTAGGTGTGATCGTGGCTTAAACGATTATTTTCTGCGCATGGGTGAAAGGCGGAGAGCCAATGAACGACTCGCTCGTGTCTCCCACATGCCGCACCTCTGCGCATTAACGTTCACAGACAGAGTTATTTTGCACGCCTTATACCAACATAATCGGGGTTTGTATCAAACATTGTATAGCGCGTTCAAGACTCAGATCAAATAAATAGTCTAGATGGAGCGCTGTGAACAAAAAAGTGAGGCCGGTAAAACTGTGACTCGCCGTGTACGTACACAGTCACGCACACTAATGCAACAAAACTATGACTCGATATTCTATCTGTAATCTGTGGACTTGTCAGTCAGTCGAGTTTCGCGGCAAGTACAAAAATTGTGGTAAAAAGTTCAGTTTTTTCAATGTAAAATGCCAAATTGTGTTGTTAAAGGGTGCAATAAACAATCCACAAGAGATAAAAAGCGGGATGGAGTCATATTTCACGCGCAAGTAAACTTGGAAGCTAATATTTGTAGTAAAACAAAATAAAATTTGAGGTTATTGCTTGGAACAGTGAGTGTTGTAAAAGGGTGCAATAAACAATCTACAAAAGATAAAAAGTGGGATGGAATCACATTTCACGCGTAAGTAAACTTAGAAACTAATATTTTTAGTAAATAAAATAAAATTTTAGGTCATTGCTTGGAACAGTAAGTGTTGCCATTATAAATAATATCCTAGTATTGGTAACTGTGACAAGTAACGTTATTTTATGAGGAATGAAGATATGATAAATATTTTAAAAACTTAGTAATCATATATTTAACGCTTATCGTTTATTTTTCAGATTTCCGGATCGAGATCAAAAAATTAAACAAAAATGGATAGCAGCCATACGTCAAAGTCGACAGGGACCATTATGGCAACCAACTTACTTCAGTAGAGTATGCTCAGAGCATTTTAAAGTCACCGATTTATACTACACCAAGAAAGGGTTACGTCGTGTATCAAAAACCGGATATCCAACGGTAACTTTCTAATAATTGCAATTTTTACACTTTTATAAGACATGTTGATATAATTTATACAACACTGATTTGTTTTGCCTATCAGATTTTACCAAACATCGTAGTAGAGGGATTAGGTGAAGTGGAGCTGAGACAACCTCCAAATATTGTGAGTATTTCAAGAGTCTACACAAAAATGTATTATATAGTGCTAGTGGTTTGCCATAAAAGCTGTAATTAGTGTTTAAAGCATCGGAATGATTGATTTTGAGCCATATAATTAATTTGACCGGTACAAACAAAAACAATATGTAAAAAATCCTACAGTTCAGGTGTTTATTACAGATTAGTATTGATAATGAAGTAGTCCTATGGTAGAGCTATAAAATGAATTAAATTTTAATCATGTTTTAAATTAAGTTCACGAGAAAAATGTGTATGTTCTTTTCAATTAATTTGCATATTTTAAACATACTTTAAAAAAAATGGGATGCACTCAGTTACGCTATTTGCTAAGCACACAGAACAAAATTTCAAATAATTCTGTTTTTACCGACTTCAAAAAGAGAGGTTATCAATTCAATCCGTAAGTATGTAGTTTTGTCAAAATACACAATTTTCGCGTAGGTTAGTCCATTTAAGCTTCTAAACAGAAAATTTCATTAGTGTATGTATGTTTTTCTTAAATTATTTCTTTTTTAATTTAACTAGGTATTTTTTAACTTAAAAGTGCAAGTTTCATCAAAACCGGTTCAGCAGTTCATTAAAATCGGTTCAGTAAAACTTAACGTTGACGCGTATCTCAAGACAGGAATTACGTAATATTCTGCTTAGGGTACAGTGCAAGTTGAGTGCAAGTTTCATCAAAATCGGTTCATTTAAAAAAAAACTGGTCAAGTGCAAGTCGGACTCGCGCGCCAAGGTTTCCGGATATATCTCTAGTATTTTTGGAAGCAATAAAGTCCACTTTTAGGACCGCAAAACTAAATTTGCTTGTACAGGTTTCTAAAAAAACTGTGTAACTTAGAAAAATTGTTTTTATTTTTGCTGATATATTTACATAAACTTATATTGACTGTAATAATTTCAGATTTTACCATTCACAAACTTCAGAGATAAGGGGGGGAATGGTATTTTTTTTGAAATTTTTCATCATAACTTCGGTTCATTTAAAAAAAAAACTGGTCAAGTGCAAGTCGGACTCGCGCGCCAAGGTTTCCGATATATCTCTAGTATTTTTGGAAGCAATAAAGTCCACTTTTAGGACCGCAAAACTAAATTTGCTTGTACAGGTTTCTAAAAAAACTGTGTAACTTAGAAAAATAGTTTTATTTTTGCTGATATATTTACATAAACTTCGTTATTTACATAAAAGTCGTGAAAAAATACCAAAATTTATTTTAGAATGCTCAAGTAAAGTCCTTTCATATGATACCCCACTCGACCTAGTAACGACAATTTGAAATTTTGCTCCCCCCCCCCCCCCCCTATTTGGGCCCCCTTTATATTAATAATCATATATTTTTTTTATTATTTCATGTGCAATTAAGTTGGACAACCATATTCTAAAACTGTTCCAAATTTCAAGTCGATAGCATGAGTGGTTGCTGAGATATACAGGTGTGACAGACAGGCGTGTAGTGTATAGCCTTTGTCTCGAGCGTGCATACTCAGTCTGCAACCGACCGTACAGCGAGTAGGTAGTGCAACGTGGTGTGTGCGTTGGCGAGCCAAATAAAGAGCTTAACAACTAACATCAGTGACGCTACAAGGCGGACAGACAAAGTCGCACCGTAAGGGTTCCTTTTTTTACCAATTTGGTATCGGAACCCTAAAAATTGTCCACGCATCTCTAAGAAACTAAAAGACTAATTGCAATAATTCTTTTTTAGTTGAACAAAGTTTTATTACTTTAAGGGTATAGTGCAAGTGTCATTAAAATTGGTTCAGCAGTTCATTAAAAATACAAAAGACAAAGATATTATTGAGTAATGGTAATCGAAAAAATTTTTTTAGAAGTACTGTTATTTGGCGACATGGCGTCTTGCAGGCAGCTACACCTGGCCTGCCTCACATACACCGTGTTGCTTGCGGGCGCCCCCGCCGGGCTCGCGGCCAAGCTGCGGCTGCAGGACGAAGGCGGGCGCCGGCAGCGCGCCGCCCGCGCCCTGCAGTTGGTGCTACCGCCGCACCGCACGCACGCTGCTACTGGTTCGTTTCGGTTGGCTGCAGCCAACATTTGGAACAATATTCCACCACCTATACGAGCTTGTAAAACACTACGTACTTTCAAAATCAATTTTAAACGTCTGCTTTTAAATATGCAAATTAAATTTGAAAATGTGCGGTGTCCCTTTAGGACTAGGTTTGATTATGTAGGATTAATTTTTAAAAATAATAGATTCAATAGCTGTCAATTTTATTTAAAATGACTATACATCATAATATGTTGTTAATCTCAATAATTTTTGTATGCATTTCTGTTTCTTCCTTTCCTTACTTTTGTTATAAATTTGTATGTAAAAAGACTGATGCTTCTTTCTAAATTACTATTATTATTTACTATTATTATATAGGTCCCTCTCTTCTTGAATCTGGGTGGGCTTAAAACCAGCCACTAGCTGTGCCCATGCCATTTTCTCAAATGTTTTGTTTTCTTGACATACTGATGTTATTTGAATTGAGAAATAAATGATTTTGTATTTCTATTTGTATTATTTTTAGAGATATAAAAAAAAAGTAATTTAAAACACTAAACCGACTTTAAGAGTTAAAAGATACAAATAAAATATTGTGAGGGTGGGGGCAGCCTGATTATTTGAAATAAAACATATGCATACCAATACCATGACTAACAAGTGACACGTTTACGTGTTTTATTCATAATAATCAGACTGGCACAAACCTCAAAATCTTTTATAGTCTTAAAGTCGGTTTAATTTTAAATTATGTTTTTTTTTGGGTTGTTTGTTTAAGTCCTGCGTGATAGTTTAATCGAATATTTTAAAGCTCGCTTACATAGTTAACTTTGATAAGTTTATGCTAATGTTAAAAAATAAAACTAATGGCAAAAAAACAAAGTCATGTTCAATAACATTTTTATAGTCAAAATTTATCCTTTATAAAATAAACACCAGAATTTAAGAACTTTTACACATTTTACTATGTTCTTTTAGATGTGTTACGGGTCACATTGATTAATAGGGCCTTAAGATCAAATGTTCTTTTTCCATCATTTGCAATTTCACTGTATATCAGAGTATACCGCTAGTACTACTAAGATAAATATAAAATATCTCAGCACAAATGGGTCGGTCAGGTGACCACTTTAGTATGAGCCGAGTTTAAAAAAAAATCCAAAGTTATTTTTTTTAAGCGAAGCTTGTACTTAGATGCTAGGTAACTGATAAATGTAATATCTGCTTATATTTTTTTCTTTTAGCTGAATATGTTAGTCATAGTCGTTTATGTAAATATTACAGGGAAAACAAGTCAGTTATTAAATGCACATACAAATTACCCAGTAATTTTATTTCCTAAAACTCCCTATTTCCTTTCTATTACCGCCATCACTTTAATTAATTGTATTACCAGGCGCTAGAACCGAACTCAATCGTTATCTATTCTCTCTTTTTTTCTATACCTACAAGAAGATAAAGAAGATTCGATAGTATGTGATAACTTTATTACGTAACGTTATTTTTGTTACATTGGCACAATTTGATTATGGCAACACCGGTCCATGCACACATGTTTAAAAAGTTGGCCTCAGTTTTCTGTTCACAGCGCTACATCTAGACTATTTATTTGATCTGAGGTTCAAGATAAGTTTTTCTATGACGGTTATTTTCCGCGCATGGGGTACCTACCACAGAGTACCCTTCAAACAGTGTTGCCAGATGGGGAAATTAATAATGCGGTGGAAGGGTTTTAAAAACGCGGATTTTCGAGAAGAAAAGAGGAATCGTCGAATAAAATATTTGTACAGGAACGCGAGGAACTACACATTAAGTAATAAAAAAATTTTTTTTTTTTTTTAACTACATCCGTAACATCCTCTCCAGTTTCTCCGCTTTCTGCTTTTAGAAAGTTGAAAAATCACTTTCTTCTGTCTTTAGTTCAGGTTTTTAAAATTGCCTTCTTTTTATACAATTACCCAATCAGCATAGTCTGTTTAAATTTTAAGACTTAAAAAGCGGAACCGCGTAAGTCTAACGCGGATCAATAGTCGAAAAGGCGGTGTAAAAAACGGTACATCTGGCAACACTGCTTTCAAGGCCTTAACTCCTCCAAGGTATACAGGTATAAAAAGGTACAAGGCCTTGGGTAAAGGTATACAATACGTACGTATGCATATCATCCCTTTCCCTATCTTTTTAAAGGTATTACGTTACGGCTTTGGTTTGGCGACTTTTGATCCTTTTCCTTTCAAGTTACACCTTACATTGAGAAGCTATTGTCAGAGTTGCAAGCCTAAAGAAACTGCATCTTTGTGTAGCAAATATCGATGGCATTTTTGTTGTTTTCAGTTCATTATTTCCACTGGCTTGTTATTATACTACTTAAATTGAAATACCTACCCAGTAAGAAAATGGATAAATTCGTCCGCCGCTTGCCACCAAAACCTAATTTTAAAAAGATGGATGATGAAAAAACACAGCCGCCCACTTCAACTATTAGCGATGCAGCACCATTATCTGACTCCAATCCAACTTCAAAACCAAACTCAAACACAAAACCATCTTCTTCAAAAACGGTTTCGACAAAAGAAGGGGCAAAAATAATGCCTGCTATACGAGAACATCCTACAACTAGTTCTACTGCTAACATAGAAACAGTACAGCTTGATAATGAGCCAGAGCTAGACAAAGAGTCTTCAGTTGAAGAACCACCCGCTAAAAAAAGAAAACAGGTCTATAAATTCAATGAAGACTGGCTTTTGGTATCGTCATATAGCAAATGGCTAGAAAAGAAAGAAGAAAAAGATAAAGAACCGTCTGCGTTCTGTAAATTGTGTGAAGTCATCATTTCTAATCACAAACCTGTATTAGAAAGACACATGGCAACCACAAAACATCAAACAAATGCTAATGCTATACAGCACACTAAAAACATTGGTGACCTTATAAAAAAAACTGCTGATGCTAGCAAGCATCAAGCAAGACGGGCAGAAGTAAAATGCACAGCATTCTTCGCTGAACATAATCTGCCTTTATCTTTGGCTGATTCTCTTGTCCCATTCATACGTAACACATTCCCAGATTCGACAATTGCACAAGAAATGTCTTTAGGTCGTACTAAAGCCACTAATGTTCTCACTAAAGTTGTAGCGCCAGCTTGTAGAACCGAGCTAATACAGCACTTAAAAACTCCTGGAAATTTCTTCAGTTTAGTGATGGATGAAACAACTGATGTTTCTATAAAAAAACAATGTGCGCTGTCCGTGATATTTTTCAACAACGAAACTGTAGAAACAAGATTTTTTGATTTGTATGAAACCAACTCGGGTAAAGCTGATGATTTATGTGAGGCCATGATAGACCGTCTAAAGAATAACGCAATTCCTTTAGAAAACGTTGTTGGATTTGCTTCTGATACAACCAATACCATGGTTGGGCAGCATAACTCAGTTTTCAGCCACTTGAAAGAAAGCATACCGGATATTACCTGCGTAAAATGTAGCTGTCACATGATCCACTTAGTGGCATCTAAAGCGTGCTCTAAACTTCCAAGCTCGATAGAAGACCTGTTAAGACAGATTGGAGCACATTTCAGCCGGAGCTCTAAAAGAGGAACCCGTCTTCGAGAGTGCCAAGAGTTTTACGGAGTGGAAATTCATAAAATATTGAGCCCAGCTAATACCCGATGGCTTTCTCTGAAAGCCTGTGTTGATCGCACTCTGGAGCAGTACGTGGTGCTAACCGAGTATTTTCGCTTAGAGATGTTCGAAGATGGAACAACCGCTAACGTTCGTATTTACGAAGGCCTGGACGATAAACTGACAAAAGTGTACCTTGAATTTCTATCGTACATATTAGAGTTCCTAACCGATTTCAACAAATTATTCCAAACCGACAAACCACTTCTTCACTGCTTAAAGCCGGAAATAGAAAAGTTAATCCGATCGATTGCATCTAATTACATGCAATTAAACCACGTCAAAAACGTTAAACCGTTACTCATTGATCACGCCAACCCGGGTCACTTTATGCCTCTTGAAAAGGTATATCTCGGAGTACTGGCACAAGATTCTGTGATTCAAATCTTACATGATCAACCTACAGCATTACCTAATGTGACTAACCTGAGAAGACACTGCCTTACATTCTACATAGAATTGATTAAACAAATAAAGGAAAGATTTGATTTTAGAGATCCCGTATTTGATACCGTTTCCATACTGGACCCAAAAGTGGCACAATCGTTTGAACAAAAAGATTTGAGTGACGTCATTCGGAGATATCCAATTTTGAAAACTGTTGTGGACGAGGCAGCTTTAAATAAAGAATGGCGAGAGCATGCTCTGCTGGATCACGAAAACCTGAAACTAGACCCATCACTAACGGCCACCACCTACTGGGATATGGTTTTCAAATTACGCAACATGCACCAGGACCTTCTATTTCCTAACCTAAAGAAAGTTATTTGCCTTCTTCTAGTCCTTCCCTTCTCAAATGCTTCGGTCGAAAGAATATTCAGCCAGCTGAAACTAATCAAAACTGATAATCGGAACAAATTGAACACAGATACTATAGCGGCTCTCATGATGACCAAACAAAGCATAAAAGATTCCATTAAATACGAACCGTCGAAGTCATTACTCACCAGCAGCAACTGGAAATTCAAACAATAAAATCCTACAAATAATCCTAGAAATATAATCCTACTAACCTACTTATATATTTTTTAACAAAAGGTTGGTGAAGGCATTTATAATCATGCATGACTTAGTTATAGAATTAATAACATACCTAATGAATTTATTATTTTACTTTCAACTGACAATTATGAACACATGCGTTTATATTTTCAGATTAAAAATCTTATTTCAACTTCAATTTTATTATGATTTAAGTACTACGTACGACCGAGCAGGAATTCTCTGGCAAACAATAAAAATATAATCCTACTAACCTACTTATATATTTTTTTCTAACATCCTGGATATCCTGAGCTAACAAAAGGTCGGTGAAGGCATGTATAATCATGCATGACTTAGTTATAGAATTAATAACATACGTAATGAATTTATTATTTTACTTTCAACTGACAATTATGAACACATATGCGTTTTTTTTTCTTTTCAGATTTCAACTACAATTTTATTATGATTTAAGTACTAAGTACGACCGAGCAGGCATTCTCTCGCAAACAATAAAAATATAATCCTACTAACCTACTTATATATTTTTTTCTAACATCCTGGATATCCTGAGCTAACAAAAGGTTGGTGAAAGCATTTATAATCATGCATGACTTAGTTATATAATTAATAACATATCTAATTAATTTATTATTTTACTTTCATTTCAACTGACAATTATGACCACATATACGTTTTTGTTTTAATTTTCTGATTGTGGATCTGATTTCAACCACAATTATGATTCAAGTACTACTACCGAGCAGGAATTCTCTCGCTAACGTTCATTGCGAGAGAGCGATAGAAGATGTATGAGCGAGTTGAGTAAAAAATGCTTATGTACCTTTTTACTCCAAAATGTACCTTTTCAGCGCTAGATATGTACCTTTTGGCAACTCAGTTGTGGCAACACTGGTTTGGTATTTATGATAACGAAACTAAAGTTACATAGCGGATGAACACTCAACTACAATTCTTGCCACTCAGGGTATGAGGAGGAGTTCGGACATAGATTCCAGCTTGTGCTTAGTGCCGTCTGGGGTCTTGATGAAAATCCAGCCACTTGTCGTCCAGCAGTTAGATACGCCGTACTTGTCCCTCGCAGCCATGAAGGTTTTATGACGGGGCTTCGTAAGGAATTCTGACAATGTGACGTTCGACCCCTTAAGACCATTTTTGCCTTTCCACACATCCTCACGGACTGCGGTATCTGCGAACATCACGACTATCGGCCGTGGTTTGCTGGCGCTTACTTTGCCCATACGGAAGCAACTAGATATGCTAGATGCCGAGAAATTAGCAACCTTAATCTTCGGCGCTATAGAAGCGACCACTTTCGTAGACGTTACCTCATTTTTATCTTCAGGGACACCATGTACGAGCAACATTTTGCGTCGAGATCGCATTTCCAATCGATCAAAGCTCCTAGCTAACACGCCTATCTCGGCACGGAGAAGTGAAAGACCATTGCACACAAAGGCCTTAAATGTTTGGAATTCGGTGTTGAGTGTAGCAATGGAATTTGGATTCTTACGTGCAGCCTGACTCAGCTCAGCCTGGAACTCTGCCATCTTAGTTTCAAACATTTGGACCATGTTCTCCATGCTTGCTTGCAATTGTGTGTGATCCATGCTGCGGTGATGAAATTGTGGAGTAGGAAAAGATTTCAAGGAAAATTTACACTGCAGGCGAGTAGTTCTATTTATGCATTAGGAATTAGCATAAATTTTGTTGTAAATAATCAAATTACTATTTTTAATTCGAAAAATAATCAGAGCAATTTAAAAAGGTGTTTACTTGGCAACTACCCACAGCCGAAAAAAAGGGTTGGAATTTATTTAAAAGAGTTTAATTTTTCGATATTGGTATGCCTCTTACGGCCAGTCGCATAAAGCGACATTAAAGTTAAATTTCCTTTAATTTTTATGCTGTCACTTTCTTCATCATCGAAACAGAAAGTGACAGCAATAGTGTACCGAATCGCACAGTGCAATCGAAGCAGGAGGACAGGAGCAATAAATAAAAACGCCTTCGTCCACGGAATAAAAAACTTCGTCGTGTAGTAGTAGTGAAGCAAACCACCTCGCTGAGAGAGATGTATTCTTGCTCATATTCAAGTGGTTGGTAGTTAATTTTAGGTGAAATTTTGTTTTGTTTTATTCATTGATAGACCGACCTATTTTCTCGATTCATCCGTAACTTCATTTAAAAAGTAGGGGGCTCGCGACTAGGCCGAAATGCAGTTGGTTGATGTTGAGTTTTTACAAGAATACCAACAAAGACCTTTATCGGCCTGTTGTTCACGGACGGACAGAAGGGACGCACGCACGTATAGATGGACAGAAAGACAGCTGATGTACGAGTGGTGTTCAAAAAAAAATCTACAAATAAAAATAAAACCATGTGGAAAATAATAAATGAAACTACTAACAAACAAACCTCAACTATACCTGCTAAAACTATCAAATTAAAAACAATAAGTGATACGACACCTTCAGCTACTGCAAATGAATTCAACCAATACTTTGTATCTGTAGGCACTTGCTCAACGATGAGAAACCAAACTGACGGTGGTGGGGCAAGCAATCGTGGCTTAACCATCCCTACAGCTCCTAGTAAACCGATCCTTAACTCCATGTACCTCCAGCCCACAAACGGACATGAAATAAAATCAGTGATTAAGCGAATGTCCAACAAATACAGCTTCGGTGCAGATGAAATCCCTCCCGTGTTAATTAAGACCTGCATAGATGAACTAACACCACCATTAACTATTTTAGTTAACCAATCGTTAGATGAGGAATGTTTTCCTGACAAACTAAAGGTGGCAAAAATAAGACCTATACTAAAAAAAGGTGAAGGTGGTGACTACGCCAGACAGTACAGGCCAATAGCTCTCCTACCGGCCATCTCCAAAGTATTTGAGAAAATAATGTCAAACCGCCTCTACAGTTTTTTAGAAAAATTTAACATCCTCAACAACAATCAGTACGGTTTCAGGAAAAAACTATCCACTACAGATGCTGTATACTCATATATACAAGAAGCCTACGGATACATTAAAGGAAAAGCATATGGAGTAGGGATCCTGCTTGATATGACAAAAGCTTATGATAAAGTCTCTCACGTTATTTTGTTAAGAAAACTACACGAACTGGGAATTAGAGGTAAACCACATAGATGGTTTCAATCATATCTGTCTAATAGAAAACAATATGTAGAACTCGAGCACTACAACGAAGCTTCCGGAGAGCTAGAGAAAATACAATCTGAAGTACTTACCACGAACTGTTCCATTCCGCAAGGCAGCGTATTGGGATGTGTCCTGTTCCTGACCTACCTTAACAGCTTGCCCGACGTAGTGGAACCGCGATGCGTTCTTTTTGCAGATGATGTCTCACTACTGTTTCAATGTAGAGATGAAAGCCCAAACACATACAACCACATAATAGACACGTTTGAAACGGTTCGACAATGGTTAGGCGAGAATAACTTAGAAATAAATTTAAAAAAGACTCGTATTATCCAATTCAAACCGTATCAAAAAAAGGACATAAATCTAAAACCTATAACCGAAAAGCTAGGAATCGAAGAGGTCAGCGATTTTAATTTACTAGGAATGTCTATTGATACCAACTTAAATTGGAAAAAACATGTTGAAAAAATCAAAACAAAACTGTCACAATTCACCTACGCGTTATCGGTCTTAAAGCGTACCGTCCAGTACGAAGCTGCGCTAAGCGCATACTATGCTTACGCATATGCTTGGATGCGATACGGTGTTATCTTGTGGGGTCAAAGTACAGATGCAAAGGACATTTTTATATTGCAAAAGAAATGTGTAAGAATATTGCTTAATTTACGGCCTAGGGACAGTTGCAAACCCCATTTTATTGCACAGAACCTACTTACATTTACAGGTATTTATATATTGGAAATTGTAAGATTTGTAAGAAGAAACCTGAATAAATTTGAATTTTGCAAGAGTAAGCGACGTCAAAACCAATTAGCTGCCCCTCCACCTAAACTGCAAATTTTTAAAGAAAGCCCTCATTATCGAGCTATTCAAATATACAATAAGTTACCCGACACAGTAAAAAAAGAGCCTAACGAAAATACTTTTAATAAATCAGTAAAACGTCTACTGATTAAAAAAGCTTACTACTCAATAAATGAATTTATAAATGACAAAATGATATAATTCTTAACCTATTACAATAATTTTATTTGATAAAATGACATACAATTTTTTATATTTTCTTATTATGTACTAACTAAACAATTAAAATGTGATAATAATTAGATTGAAAATGAAAATATATTGTGACTAACTGTGATATTAAATATTGACTAATAGGTAAGGTAGGGAATGTAAATTTTTTAGATTTTAGTTTTAAGCCTTAGTATTATATTATATTATATGACGCATTTTTAAAAGAGTATTATTTTGTTATTGTATTTATTGACTATGAAATTGAATTTGCTATGTATTACGTCTTGAGATATGTTTGACTCTACTGTTTTATTTTGGAATTAGCTAATTTTGTACTCCATTATTGCGACACCCTCAACAGGGTTATTGTACTAGCACTTATACATAAATTTAAGATCCTTTCACTGTACAATATGCAAATAAATATGAATATGAATATAATACGTAGTGAGAATGAACAACATATTGGTTTTAAGTCTTTTGATGTTTGTAAGTATTGATAGTTTATTTCAGTAAACCTACCAAAGACTTGGGCCATAATATTAAGAAACGTATAAATGAGGTAAAGTTTAAGAGCCAGTTCATATTTTTGAACCTATTCCTATTCAGTGTGAGTAAAAAAATGTAAAGTCGGAACTAAATCTATGAATTAAGAAATAAAACCTTTTATTTATTCGATAATTTTGTTACAAGTCGTACCTTTAATAAAATTTGTTTATCAATAAACAATAAGTCATAAAATACAAGTCAAATATTATTTATTGCTTTGCTTCTGATGATGACGCATCGTACTCGGACTTTTCTGGAAAGCAAGAAAGGAAGAAGAAAAAATGAAAAAAGGTTTATTTTGGAAACAAACAAAAAGAATGCTGCTGCTTAAAAAACTCCGATCCAATTGTTGAATATCACCGAGTGATAAAATATAATTTTTGAGACATCAAAAATTAATGTACCCTGATAATCTGTTAAAATATGAACCATTATACATGAAAAGTAATAATCCATCCCTACTATATATTTAACGAATGTCAATCCCATCAAACCGCACTTTTGTAAAGAAAAAATTGTAATTTTGAATATTTCGGGTGATGTACTTTGTACTCATGACATGCTTGAATAATATTCATGACATGCTAATAATATCATGCTTGAATAATACTCCCATGTTATACATAACATCAAATGAAACGTCCACTACAGGACAAGCTCCCTTCAGAACTACTTGGAAGGGGATTTACCATAGCTACCATGCTTGTAAGCGTTGTGGCTGGCGACCGCTGTTGTTGGTGACCGCAGTACGTAAGATGAGACGATACATACAGGGGGACGCTGCTGCCCATCCTTCAGTTAATAAGCCCTTAGTCACCTCTTACGACACCCACGGGTACAGATGGGTTAGTACTATTCTTTGCCGGCACCACACGGACTTGACTTGATTTACCTCTATGATTCTACGATTGAGCCACGAGCCAAACCAAAGATGGATCCTCAGCGTTGCAAGGGTTTCAATGCACGAGACGCAAAATACTTTTTTATTGCCGAGCGAAACACAACTTTTCAGGTAGAGACGAAAGTATAAAATCTTGCCAAATAAAATATTGAAAATGAAGCTGCTCTTCCAGAGGGCTTCAATAATAATACAACCCCAAGCCTAAAATAGTTTGGTCACCCTACTTTGTGACAGAGATGCATTACAGACTGTTGGCGTTTAACAGAAAGAGCACAGAGAATAAAAGTTTTCTTATCTATTGGTTTTTTTTTGTTGTAGAATGACGTTACTCAGTGGTCAAATGAATGTTACAACTGCCGCAGCATTTTTGAATATATTACCGCAATCAAATTACTTTTCTATTCGAAAATAACAAAATATGGTATGATATAAAAATATCTCGAAATGGTTTTCGTATTTCAGTGTCTTATATCATATTTAGCTTGGCCAATTACTCTGGTTCCTGGTGGTTGTCTGGTTCTATGGCTGCAAAATGTGTTAGTAATCGTTGGCATTGACTAAACGGATTATATGTGGATTTTGGTATGCTAAAGAACAACTTTACGTGTGACGAACCAATATCGGATAGATAACACGTAAAGAACAAATACCTGGGCTACAAATACATTACACTCCAATACATTATACGGGAGTTCACGTAAGTGTCTTAACGTTTTGTTAACAAAATTATCATTTCAAATTAATGTCAAAACCGGCCACGTGCGAGTCGGACTCGCGCACCGAGGACTCTGTACCACTAAGGTAAAAATACCGTCTTAGTTATGGACGCGCAGTCACGCAAAAATGTATTAAAAACCCGCGAGGCTGACACGCACTTGACTAGTTTTCATTATTTGTTGTTATTCTATAGCTTATGCACTATAAACATACCAATTTTCACGCTTGTAAGTGTTCCCGTTTTCACGATAAAGCTAAATAAAAAATCAAGTAAAAATCACCAAAAAAAACACGTTTTTTTAATTTTATTTTTAGTATTTGATGTTATAGCGGCAACAGAAATACATAATCTGTGAAAATTTCGACTGTCTACCTATTACGGTTCATCAGATACAGCCCGCTGATAGACAGACATCAGAGGCGTATTAATAAGGTCCCGTTTTTCACCCTTTGGGTACGGAACTCTAAAAAGTGTTAAAAATGTAGATTACGAACTAATACTAGGTAGTTAAATTCATAATGCGGTGAAAAAATTCTTCCATATAGCACGTAAAGAACGTGTAATAAGTTTCTACCTATATAGGGTGACTTTTAATTAGTTCTTGATAGCAAAAGATATACATGTACTCATGATACTGAACAACTTTTCCCAAGGAACATAGGTCGAAATACGAAAAACCAAATTTGACCTCCCATACAAAATGCGCTATCAGCTGATGCAGTTTCTATGGGAGGTCAAAACTTGATTTTCGTATTTCGACCTATGTTCCTTGGGGAAAGTTGTTCAGTATCATGAGTACATTCAAACCTTTTTCTATCAAGAACTAATTAAAAGTCACCCTATATATACAACGTGTTAACGGTGTTTGTTCAAAATAGAGTAGAATCAACTTCACGGGTTTTTGATAGGGGTTATTTCTTTTTATTATTAAAGTTTTTGCCGCTTCTAAATATTTCTGTGGAAACGCGCGCGGGACGGAAGTGGCCGTGGCGTGAACGCGCCATGGCGCGTCAAGCGGGCATATATTTATTATTTTATACTTTATTTGCTTCATTGCCTTTAGCTTAAAAATGTACTAAAACAACGATCTCTAAGAAAAAATCTTTTTTTTATTACGGGAATGGATTTATTTTAATAAAAATCAGTTCGAGTGTATGAGGGTTTCGCTTCACGTTGTATATGTCACCGGCACTTACCCCTGCCACAGTCTTGCGAGAGCTATACAGGACCACCGCTTTAAGTTGTCCGCCTGAGGTCCTTTATGAGGTGCACAAAGTTGTTCCAAACAGGCGGAGATCATGTTCCCTTGCAGCGCAGCTTCTTGTCCCAAAGGGTACCCGTCCACTATGCCTGCTAAGACGAAGGCGGCCAGGGTGCGGTGGTATACCTTTAAGAAAATAATATTGGATGTAAGGAACGGTGTACCGAAAACTGAAAGGGCGTGCTCAGTCAACGAAACTGAATAACTTTCCCAAAGAAACATATCGCAGAGTTACATGTCTGTCGGTCTTCTACAGATTGTACTTCGGAGAGTGTGCTCAAGAGCTCCACGAGCTTATTCCACCATCTCCCTTCTACCATCGGGAGTCCACACGCACCGCAGGATATCACCCATTGTTGATATTCCGCACATTCGCACAAAGCGCTTTGAAACAGGAGTGGAATTCTCTGCCTGCGTCTGTGTTCCTGAGTTCATATATCCCGAATCTATTATAAAGGCTTCTTCTGATCGAGGTCAAGAGTAAGCCCATTGACGATAAGAAAAAATAATTGTGAAATAAAAAAAAATTGTCCTCTTAATACAAAATGTTCGATCAGTGTGAGCAATTTGAGTGGAGGTCAAAATTCTTTTTTATTAAAATGTATCGTTGGGAATATTTTCGTTTCGTTGACTTTCATACAAGCTTTTCATGAAAGGCTTGATGAAAGTACAGGAAGCAAGGGAAGTATGTCAAGATCGTAGCAGGTGGTGAACAGTGGTCTCTGCCTACCCCGACGGGAACAAGGCGTGATATTATGTATGTATGTATGTTCGTTGACTGAGCACGTTCGTTCAGTTTTCGGTACACTCTCATTTACACCCTGTATTATATGTACAGTCGAGTAATTTGTATCATGACCCGGCTTATGCTTATTATCGTGCATACAGTCCAACACTAATAGGTTGAATTTCGTTCAAACATGGTTTCAAAATGACAAAGAATAAAAACCTTATTGCTTTGACAGTTTCAAACGAATTCTTGTCAAAATGGGACACGAATCAGTTAGTTAGTTCGACGGTCTTTACCTATGAAATTGCCGTTTTGTATGGCGAATTTTAGGTAAACTCAATTTTCAGTACTAACATTTTTGCATTTTTCTTAGGAATTATAAATCAATTTTTTTTTTATTATTCTACGCATTATTGGGAAGACATTAAGCTAACACAAGCTTAAATTTAATGTTCGAAAAATATTATCTGTAAAAAAATATAACAAATCTAATGATGAAATCGGACGACATTTAAGACGAACAATTTTCGAACCTTTAATTTTATATATCAAAATAAAAACTTTATTTTATGCGTAAATTGATAACCTTGAAGTCAACTTTCAAATATAAGACAAATGAAAAAAATAGCATTAGAATTATAGGAATTATGATCTCATTAATCTGTAAGAAAATTTCAGACGTATTATTTATTAAGAAAATTCCATATTTTGATATTTTTTTATAAAAAAGTACGTCATTTCAATCAATTAAAAGCCATCAATCAAATGTGCTTAATAACGCCAATTTAAATGTAGTGCCAAACCACGAGAATCGCGCGGGGTTCAAATATTAGATTCCGCGGGAGGCAGAAACTGTCCTTTCTATACGATTAGTACAGTAGCTACTCTTATATGTTGCTGTGCCCTTATAAGTCGTCACATGAAAACCTGTATCCATCCATTATTCCATGTATTCTTCCATCTTTTAAATTGTAATGTGGCTTGAATCTGCATACATACATAATATCACGCCTATTTCCCTTCGGGGTAGGCAGAGACCACAGTCCCCCACCTGCTACGATCTTGACACACTTCCCTCGCTTTCTGTACTTTCATCAATCCTTTCACGCATGCTCTGAATCTACTATTACTTTATTCTGTTCCCATACTCACGTCGACAGTGGGATCCTGTAGCACGGACAGGAAATACTTGTGACCCTTCGCGTTCACCAGGTCCACCTGACAGCTCTGTAATACAACGATACACATTCAACCATAGATTTATATAGTCAAGATAGGGTCTTGGGAACAAGCGGTTCAAAATTTCCCCATACAAGAAAAATAGCGCCATCTGTGAAAAATCGCGTGAACTACGTTGTGTAGTAGTACGGTCGGTACTAAATACACGGAACGGAAATAATATGGCGGGAAAAAACAAAACAAACTTTTTACTGTTTATATGTGATTTAGGCCTGGTTTTTCAGTTTCATTAATTGGATTATAGTCAAAAACAATAATAAGAAATAACAATAATAATAATAAGAGTATATACTCACTCACTCTTGTAAACGTCAGCATTAAGTACCTTAATCATAAAAACCTCTCACGTATAAACTTCTACAAGGCGGATTATAAAGCTATTATGTCGGAATTGGACGCAACGGACTGGGACAGTATATTTATGGACTGTAATGATGTCAATGATATGGTGTCATTGTTCTATAATAAATTAAACTCCTTATTTAATCGACATGTGCCAAAGCGTAATTTTAACAGTTACAGGTATCCTCCTTGGTTTAATAAAAATCTTATTAAACTACAAGCAGAGAAAGATAAGCTTAGGGCAAAATATCGCAAGTTCAACAATCCTCGAGACGAATTCGAATTTGGTTTGTTAAGGGATCGGTGTCATAAATTACATGATCAGCTTTATTCTGCTTACTTGGCAAGAGTAGAGGGAGGGATTGTCAAAAACCCTAAATCTTTTTGGCGGTATGTAGCTGACAAAAAAAGTAAACGCTCGTGTTACCCCTCGACTATGCATATGGGTGATAAGAAGGCTTGCACTGGCACTGACATTGCAAATCTGTTTGCAGAAAAATTTTCTAGCGTTTTCGTGGTCAATAACGATGACGTAAAACAACTTCGTGACACGCAGTCGTCACCAAATAACGTCCTTAACTCAGTTCATGTAACTGAGCGTGATGTTTTCCGTATGACTAAACGTCTAAAACCTTTTCAAGGACCTGGTCCAGATGGCATTCCACCACTGTTTGTGAAGCGTTGTGGCCGTTGCCTTGCGTACCCTCTTGCATGTATTATTAACCGGTCTTTGATGGACGGCAAATTCCCTGATGAGTGGAAAAAAGCAATAATTATCCCAATTCACAAAAAGGATGATGTCGATGAGGTGGCTAATTACCGTCCTATTTCAATATTGTCTTGCTTTTCAAAATTATTTGAGTCACTTATCTGTCCCGTCATTAGTCGCCATGTCGACCAGGTTTTATCGGTCCATCAGCACGGATTTAAGAAGGGCCGCTCTGCTGAAACTAACCTCGTCTCTTTCATATCGAAACTATCTGAGAACATTGACAAGGGTCATCAAGTTGATGCCGTCTATACTGACCTGCGCAACGCGTTCGATAAAGTCAGCCATCCGCTATTACTGTTGAGGCTGCGAGCTGTGGGTATTTCTAGCACCTTGCTCGACTGGTTTAAGTCTTACTTAAGAGAAAGACCTCTTGTTGTATCTGATAACAAATACACCTCTGCCGCATATATCTCGGAATCAGGTGTCCCGCAGGGCTCTCACCTGGGTCCTATATTATTTTCCATCTTTTTCAATGATATTTGTAACTACATACATCACAGCAGCTTTTCTTTGTTTGCGGATGACCTGAAGGTGTACCGCATCGTCAACTCACGCTCAGACCTGAACCTATTGCAAAGTGATTTGGTTAGGATTACGCAGTGGTGTACTGATAATGCTATGGTATTGAATGTAAATAAATGTTTTCACATAAAATACACTCGTAAAAAACAACCATTTGGCTCCGTCTATTTTTTGGGTGATGCAGTCATCCAAGAGGTCACCGAAATACGCGATCTTGGCGTTACCATCGATAGGAAACTATCTTTTGACTCCCATGTTAATGCTATCACCAAAAAGGCTGCACAAATGCTTGGTTTTCTCCGACGAAACACTCGACAGTTTCGCTCTGCTAAAACCAAGATATTACTTTATAATGCAGTGGTGCGAAGTGGACTCGAATACGCGTCGACTGCTTGGTGTCCATTCTACGCAACACAGTCTCAGCGAATAGAGCGCATTCAGCGGTCTTTTACAAGAACGCTGGCTTTCACGGCTCGCGAGATCTCTCATAGATGTCCTTATGAGACTCGCTTATCTTTCTTCGATATGAGGTCATTGCGCAGCAGGAGAAAGATTTGCGATGTACTATTTATTTATAAAATTGTCAACAATGTAATCGATTGCTCTTCTATCCTCAACTCTGTAAGACTTGCTGTTCCCTATCAGTACCCTCGTAATATCATCAAAAAGATGTTCTCTACTCCGTCTTGTAGAACAAATCTTGGTATGAATTCTCCTATTTGTCGCATTTCCATGTCATATAATGAGCTTAATAGGCTTAATGCTAATCTCGATATTTTTAATGATTCACTGCCTAACTTTAAGAAAAAAATTATTTTTAATGTATTAAAATGTAAAATGTAATTGTAAATGTTTCACAAAATTCTCTGTCATGTTAAAAGTTTAATGTAAATTGTTATTGTTAAAATTTAGTAGTTAAAAGTAAGTAGGTACTCTTATGAATGTTGTGTTCGCCTGTAATGGGTATTACGTATCAGACCCAATACAATCATGTCTTATTACAATAAGTTTTATAATACGTGTACTGTTGGCGATCCTTATTACATAAATAAATAAAATAAATAAGTATATTGTTTTTTCAACTAAGAACATTCAATTTTGTTGGTAAGTTTATTTGCATCCAATGTTGACAATATGACTGACAACGACTGACATTTGTTGGTGGTAAATGGCCCAGTTACTTCTTATTGTACGTACAGTCAACGACCGATCAAGCTTAACACTTGCAGTGCGACTCTAGCCCGTATGTCTACTGAAATAAGAATGGTAGAAAGTTCAAAGTGTCAACCTTGATGTGCTCTTGACTTTACAAGCTGTAACAGAAAGGGTATGGGCAGTACGTAAATCTGCTTGTGAAACCATAAAACTTTTCCCAAAAAACAGGTCGAAAAAAGAAAAAAAAATTACTTCCCGTTGCCTGATGCACCCTTTACCTTATACTGCGTGTAACGGTATGGTGTGATAATACTGAAGGGTGTGAATCTGTCTATGAATCTAAACAACTTTTCCCAAGGAATACATATCATCATAACATCCCCTGAAACGTCCACTACAGGACAAGGAGCTCCCTCAAGAATTCTAGCTTTTGCTAGAAAAATGTAGAGGGGAAGTACCATAGTCACCTCGCTTGTTAGCGTTACGGCTGGCACTATGGACCGCGGTTGTAGGTGACCGCAGTAAGTACATACATACATAACATCAAGCCTCTTTCCCGTTGGGGTAGGCAGAGACCACAGTCCTCCACCTGCTACGATCTTGACATACTTCCCTTGCTTCCTGTACTTTCATCAATCCTTTCATACATGCTCGTCGGTTTAGGGTACTTTTAACCTGGCCTTTATTCAGAACGTCCTGAATTTGGTCCTGGTACGTTCGCCTAGGCCTTCCCCTTCCAACGTTTCCATTCACTCTCGCCTGGTAGATCTCTTTCGTCAATCTTCGTTCATTCATCCTCTCTACATGACCAAACCATCTCAGCATCCCTTTCTCGATTTTGGTCACTACGTCTTCTTTTACGCCACACCGTTCTCTTATCACACTATTTCTAATCCTGTCACTCAATTTAACACCAATCATACTCCTTAGCGCTCTCATTTCCACTGCATTAATTCTACTTTCATGCTTCTTCTGCCATACCCGTAAAAATTCGTAAAGGCTGAATGTCCGAAGCTCCTTTGCCTAAAAAAAGTTAGCATGGGTGATAGCCACAATAAAAAAAATGCTAAATACGAGTAAAAGGCTGAATGTCCGAAGCTCCTTTGCCTAAAAAAAGTTAGCACGGGTGATAGCCACAATAAAAAAGAGTTTGCAATTTTGATGAGTTTCGATGCAAAAACGCATTTTGTAATTAGTTTTTCTCACAAACATATTGAGAAATAGCGTAAGATACACGTCCGTAGGGGTTATTACAAACCCGTGACGATGGTAAACCCTCGACTGCATCTCGGGCTTACAAAGCGTCAACTCGTTTGTAATAACCCTACCTACGGAACTTGTATCATCGATCGTACGATATTTAAAAATATCTGGTTTTCGTAATTTCTATATTTTTATTGTAATTTCCTTAGTTGATTATTTTCTTAAACTATTATTGTACGCATGTGCGTTAAGGAGGAACAGGGTCTCCTGGAACAGGCTATTTTTAAGCTTAAAAGGAGACCCTAGCAACGTATTTAGCTTTAAGTTTTTGAAAATATTTTTTTTTTTTCATATTACGTGGGGGTTGAAAAGTATTTGGATAGGCTGCATTAGAGATTAGTTACCGGGTCCTGTGCGACGATCTTGGCCCAGATGTAGACCATGGTAGGGCGGAGGTCTGGGGCGGAGGCCTGCAGTAGCTTCAACATGTATGGGAATATGCCCACGTGGAGAACTGACCGCACCTGCAACAAGTTTTATTTACAGACAAGTTGGCGTAGTTAGTAGTGAGTTTGTCTTCTACGCCGTGAGCCGCGGGTTCGATCCCCGCCTAGGGCAAACATTTGGGTGATGAACACGAGTGTTTGTTCTGTGTTAAAAAAAGTCGTTAAAAACTACGGAACCCTATACTGAGCGTGGTCCGACACGCCATTGCCTGTTTTTTTAATATAATAATGTCGGCGTGGATTTCCGTTGATTGTTGAAGGGGATGAATTTCGACAAATCCTTTATTGCAGATGCCTACGTTATAATAATTATCCGTGTACCACACCGGCCGATCCGTTCAGTGGTGTGAGCTATGTGTCGATAGATTAGTCATAAAACTTTTCGAGCAAATTATTTATTTATTTGGATTAAAATATAATGAACTTAAAACTAAGCATTGCCCTACAAAACTGCACGAATCTAGCAATTTTCAAAATGTTTTGTAATTTAATTTTATGAATTCTCGCTACGCTAATTAAGATTTTATTTCCTATTTCATTTTCAATGTGAACAACTTTGCCATGCTTCATAAGGCAGATAAAAATGCCACTGTAAAATTTATGCAAAATATTGGTGCAATATGCGTTTCTTTCGGTAAAAAATATTTTTATTTTACACGCAAAGTTTAAATAAATCCGTTTCCGTCCTGATCCATTGCAATGTTTATCAAAACGCATATTTATTACAATACGAGGAAGTGAATAATAAATTATAGTCCGGCATTTTCGTGCGCGACCTCCCAAGGTGACGCCAGCTGAGCTAGTCAGACGCCAGCGAGGGCGAGCTAGTCAGACGCCAGCGGAGAAGAGGTGGTCAGACACCAGCGGAGGACAGATGGTCAGACGCCATCGGAGGCGTGGTGGTCAGACGCCAGCGGGGGCGAGCTAGTCAAGACTTCAGGGGGGGGGCGAGCTAGTCAAGACGCCAGCGGGGGTGAGGTGGTCAGACGCCAGCGGGGGTGAGGTGGTCAGACGCCAGCGGGGGTGAGGTGGTCAGACGCCATCGGAGGCGTGGTGGTCAGACGCCAGCGGGGGCGATCTAGTCAAGACTTCAGGGGGGGGGGGGGCGAGCTAGTCAAGACGCCAGCGGGGGTGAGGTGGTCAGACGCCAGCGGGGGTGAGGTGGTCAGACGCCATCGGAGGCGTGGTGGTCAGACGCCAGCTGGGGCGAGCTAGTCAAGACTTCAGGGGGGGGGGGCGAGCTAGTCAAGACGACAGCGGGGGTGAGGTGGTCAGACGCCAGCGGGGGCGAGGTGGTCAGATGCCAGCGGGGCCGGGCGGAACAAACAGTAGAACACTGGTGATTATCTAACCATCACATGAAAAATAATGGTTCATTTTACGCAAAAAATCGTTTTCATTATAACTAGCGAAATAATTATTTTCATCTACGCTTACAATATTTATTATACCGGATTTACAACATATCTAAACCTAACAAGATCTTTGGATATTGATCCGATCGAAGTAAAAGAAACCAGAAACGATTTAGCAAATGATCTCAAATATATTTTACAATGGACATCGCCAACTGACATGCCATTCGTGAACATGAGGGAAGGTCAAAAAGGTTTTAAAGAGCGAAACTGCCTCTTTACTAACTGTTACATCACTTGTAATAGAAACCTCCTTGAAGATTACACAAAATTTGACGCCATTGCGTTCAATGGTGTAGAGGTAATATGGTACAAAAAGGTAATGCTTCCACAAAAACGATCTTCTCATCAAAAATACGTATTTGTCAACATGGAGTCTGCAGCTTACTATCCAGCGTGCCAAAACTACCTAAATGAATTCTTTAACTGGACTTGGACTTATAAACTGAATTCGGATATAAGATGGGGCTACTTCACGATAAGAGATAAGAATGAGAAAATTATTGGACCAAATAAAGTTATGCACTGGATGAAACGAGACGACATGCAGCCAGTTCCAGATAAACTAAAGGTGATACTATTTAAAAAGAATAAAACAGCTGCTTGGTTTGCGTCGAATTGTGACACTCGTAGCAGGCGTGAACTCTTTGTTGATAAACTTAGGAAAATATTGCAATCTAAATATAGTCTAGATTTAGACGTTTACGGTAAATGTGGTAATTTATCTTGCCCCCGTGACGACGACAAAGCATGTGGCGAAATGATCAGAAACGACTATCACTTCTATTTAGCATTAGAAAACTCGTTGTGTAAAGATTATGTTACAGAGAAATTGTTACGAGCTTTCAAATTTAATGCAATACCGATAGTGTTTGGTGGTGCGAATTACAGCAGGTGAGCAGTTATACTGGATTATTTTTGGATACCTAACTAGTTACCTAACTAGAAGGACCACCCTCTTACCTGTTTCTGTCGTAAAGCAGCTGTGATTGCACTGCTGTGTTTCGGTTCGAAGGGTAAGAGAGACAGTGAACACAGGGCAAGGGAGACAGTGAAATTACCGGCACAAGAGACATACAGACAAAAGCGAGCTGTGCGGGCGATGGCGGGCATACCAAACGACGAATCTGCGCGCCAACACTTCGCAAAGTTTAAAATACTGCCACTACCTTGCCTCTTTTTTCTTCAAGTAGCCCTTTTTGTGCATGAACACTTAGATGATTTTCAGCGGAATGGAATGGTAACATCAACCTCCGCATTAATAAATACCAAATACAAAAAGAACAAGAATACAAAATTGTGTAAGTCAGACCGTTTCGTTACTGCTCTGCACTTACAAATCAGAACTTAAAATTTATTCACAGGTTTCTACCAACGGGAAGTTATTTAAATGCCAGAAAACTAGGGGTGAAAAAGCTGGCAGCCAAAATGCATGCACTTATCAACAATAAGCAAAAATATATTGAGTTCTTTAAGTGGACGAATCACTACAGGTACATGTAGCTACTATTCTATTTAAGAAAATAACCGGCCAAGTGCGAGGCGGACTCGCGCACCGAAGGTTCCGTACCACCTAAGTAAAAAATAGCGTTTTAGTTATAGACGCGCAGTCCTGCAGAAAGTGTATTCAATGCGCGCGAATCTGACACGCACTTGACCAGTTTTTATTATTTGTTGTTATAGCGTATGCACTATAAACATACCTACCAATTTTCACGCTTGAAGAGTTCCCGTTTTTACGATAGAGCTAAATCAAAAATTTAGCAAAAATCGCCTAAAAACAAGTTTTTAGTAGGGAAGCCCCCTAAATTTTTTTATGTTTTTATTGTTTGTTGTTATTTCGGCAACTGTCTACCTATTACAGTTCATGAGATACAGCCTGCTGATAGACAGACAGACAGATGTCGGAGGCATATTAATAGGGTCCTGTTTTTCACCCTTTGGGTACGGAACCCTAAAAAAGAGGGAGAGAGCTATGTACCTAACTAGTACTTGGAAAAAATTTCACTCGCTACGCTCGCCTGTGTCCTATAGACCGACACTCGAGTTTTATACCCCTCATTATGTACATAAACTACGAGTACTATTATAGGTATAAGCGATAAATGTGGTAACAAAGTTCTGATTTGTTAAACAATCCTTACATGTAAGTTTGATAAAATTGTCTTTCACAGGTATGACTATGATGAGGCTTCAGCGGAAACAGATCATAACTGCTTCATGTGTGCGTCACTCAATGACGAAAGTAAAGTCAAACAAACTTCCATCTACAGACACTTTAATAGTTGGTGGAATGCTGGCACTCAATCTTCGTGTACAAGTAAATCTAACAACACAAACACTTGAAACTTGAAATTTAGCACAAAGGTTTCTTGTATATTCGTCGAGTAACATAAGACTGCATGCAGCGCACACTAGCGCCCTAATCAGAATTTAATTAATTTCTTTGAATTGGAGACAAAAATGAAAAATTGAAGGCCTATAAAGTGTTGCTGAAGTGCGTCACTCCGATTCACTGGCCATATTTAAAAACAAATTGCGACAACATTACCTTGCTTTATATTTATGTTTTTGATATTTATTTTAAGTATTTTACGGTTTAAGATTCATTTATTTCTCAAAAGAATACAATGTGATTCGCTTACTGAGAAATACATATTTTAAAATAAAGTATAATCTATTTGTTTGCGTAAGCTACTTGCAAGACGTATTTCAGCTACGTTTCTCAATTTGTAAATGATTTAAATATCAGTATTGTGGTATTTTGCTAGAAAGTAGGTTAATAAAAATTTCCCTTATATTTAATCGAATACTTTTGTTGTAATTTGTTAGCTTTTCAGCCCTCTAAGTGGTATTTAAAATAATGTGTCCAATTTGTGTACAAATAAACGTCTTATCTATATATCTTTTATATCTGATCCTGTAAGGATTCCGTTTTTTTTCTGTACCTTAATAAAGTACAGTCAACGACAGGTAAAGCTTGACACTCGCAGTGCTCTAGCCCGTACGTTTATTGAAATAAGAACGGTACAAAGTCCAATGTGTCAAGCTTGATTATACGAGTAACATTAATGCATCCCGGACTGGACAGTACATTCATGAGCGCGAATATGAAATTTGAAATTGGAAGGTCGCGTAGGTATGCATATTCAGTACAACTGACCTGCAGGAGGACCAGGACCGGGTGCGCGAGGGGGTGCGGGGTGGATTGCAAGAGGGGCGGAGAGTGTCCGGTCTATCATCATCATATCAGCTGAAAGACGTCCACTGTTGGACATAGGCCTCCCCTAAAGATCTCCATGACTCGCGGTCCTGCTTGGCTCGCATCCAGCGGCTTCCCGCGACCGCCACCAGCTCGTCGGTCCACCTTGTGGGGTCCACCTGCCAACGCTTCGTCTTCCGGTACGTGGTCGCCACTCATGAACCCTTACGCCCAATCGGTATTCGGATCGTCTTACGATGTGCCCTGCCCTCTGCCACTTTAGTTTAGCGATTCTCAGGGCAATGTCAGTTACTTTAGTTCTTCTGCGGATCTTCTCATTTGTGATTCGATCCCGCAGAGAGACTCCGAGTCCGTATGATAGTACTAATACTTTATTCTGTAGCAGTAATGTACTGGATGTTCCTTTTACTCGCTCTGGGTACTACAAGGATTCATTCACATGTAAGGCTACCAAGTTATGGAACGACCTGCCATCTGAAGTGCGTCACTCCGATTCACTGGCCACATTTAAAAACAAATTGCGACAACATTTCCTTGCTTTAGTTATGAGTTTGCAACAATAATTATTGGTATATAATTATATTTATGTAAGTATATATAATTTATTTTTATGTAAGTATATACATACAAAATTATATATGTATGTATATTTATGTAATGTATTTATGTTTTTGATATTTATTTTGAGTATTTTACGGTTTAAGATTCATTTATTTCTCAAAAGAATACAATGTGATTCGCTTACTGAGAAATACATATTTTAAAATAAAGTATAATCTATTTCTACAGCAACCATAGAAAAAATTCAAATTACCGAAAACTAATTTCATGTTGATTTCAAATCATTAAAAATGTGGGCCTTTAGTTTCATTTTAAATGTAGTCATGTTTTTGCATCTTTGATATCTGTGGGTAGATGGTTATAAAGTTGTACACCCTCGTAAACAACGCACCTTTTACCGTAATTAGTTCTTGGCGGCCTGACACAAAGATAACTAGCTCGTCTAGTAATGCGCTTTTGTATGGTACATCGTTTTGTAAACGTGAGTTGCGAATGTAAATCCCTATTTATTATTTTCCTGATTAAAAGGCAAGTATTATATGTGTAAGTCTGTGAAACATTCATAATACGGGTCGCTTTATAAATTTTCTTGGTCGGTGTTGAAAAGTTAAAGCGAAATAGCTTTTTTATTAGCTTATTTTGAGACCTTTGCAAGTGGACCAGATTAGTTTTAGCAGCTGACCCCCATAGTTCTATTAAATAATCAATGTGTGGCTTGACGAGTGAGTTGTAAATTGTATATCTCACAGGGCGCGGTAAGCTAACTGGAGCTCCGTATAGGGCTCCTGTTAAAGAAGACAATTTTGACCTCAATTTTTCTAAGTGCGGTTTCCAAGTCAGGGAGCTATCTAAAATTAACCCAAGATATTTCTCATGTTTTTTTTCATGTATTGGGACACCGTTTATTGTTAAAGGTTCACAGCTAGAGATATTTTTATTTTTTGCGGAGAATATTAGATACGTCGTTTTAGCTGTGTTAATAGTAAGTAGGTTATTTTGAAAGTACGTGTGCAGTAAATTCAGGTCATATTGGGCTGATTTTAAAATTGAACTGGTGTCTTTGCCGAAATAGAATAAACAAGTGTCGTCTGCATATAGTGTAAGTTGGCCCTGGAATCCCATCTCGTGTATATTATTTATATATATTAAGAATAGTAGGGGACCTAAGATAGATCCCTGGGGAACACCACATACGACTGGATGGGAAGAACTTTGAGTTTGTCCTATTTTGACTACTTGCGTGCGGTCTTCCAAGTACGATCTAAACATAGCTAGAGCTGTTCCTTGTATCCTAATGTTTTCCAGTTTCTTCAACAAAATTTCGTGGCCAATGGTGTCAAATACCTTTTATGTAAATACAATGTCTTTTTTGTTTTTCATTTATGTAGTTTATATGAGTGCACTACACTGCAGAATTCTGTAAATGTTTATTTCGTCAAAAGGTTGTCTGGAAGAGATCACTCTTAGTGATAATTTATTTTATTTTATTTTTATTTATTAAGGTCTACCAACAGTTGTTTACACTATTACATACATAATGAAAAAAAAAGTGTTATTAATACATATTAAAGAGTAACAACTACTTAAAGGTAAACTCCGCATGCACACTAATGATCAGCTACAACGTTACAAACAAAACAACGAAAGAACTCGTCACTGTTAAATTGATTCTAAGACTAAATTTTAAATACCTATTTAAATTTACAACAAAATTAGGCAAAACGTATGAAAAAAACACAACCCGTTACAAAATTAAGCATCCAAATTAAAAGTTACAGAGAAACTAAAAGTAATACTATACTAAGTTAAACAATTAAAAAGAGAAATTACTAGCAGTAGTAAGATATTTATTAGTTATTTCTCTTTGAGAGGTTCTACTTAATACAACCCTTACGTAATGACTTATAAAACCTTGGTTTAGAGTCATTATAAAGGTCAAGAAGATCGCTGCAGTCATTAATAATCTTACACATTCTTGATATGGGAGAGTTACTACCTAACACAGTTGTACCAAAGGGGGGACAGAGAGGGGTTATAGGACATCGAGGTATGCGTCGTGGGACTCGAAAACTAATAATAGGTTACCTATGAAATTGCCGAAATTTTCTTACAGATTAATGAGATCATAATTCCTATAATTCTAATGCTATTTTTTTCATTTTTCTTATATTTGAAAGTTGACTTCAAGGTTATCAATTTACGCATAAAATAAAGTTTTTATTTTTAGTTTGATATATAAAATTAAAGGTTCGAAAATTGTTCGTCTTAGATGTCGTCCGATTTCATCATTAGATTTGTTATATTTTTTTACAGATAATATTTTTCGAAAATTAAATTTAAGCTTCTTTTAGCTTAATGTCTTCCCAATAATGCTTAAAAAAATTAAAAAAAATGGATTTATAGATCCTAAGAAAAATGCAAAAATGTTAGTACTGAAAATTGAGTTTACCTAAAATTCGCCATACAAAACGGCAATTTCATAGGTAAAGACCTAATATTATTCAATAATGTAGGACAGTCAATTTGGTTCCTTAAAATCTTGTACATAAATAATCCGTCTAACATATTCCTTCGTTTTTCCAATGTTTCCATCTTGAAATAATGGAGTCTAGATCGGTAAGACTTTTCTTTTTTAGCCCTTCCAATTGAAAACGAGAGGTGCCAAAGGAAACGCTTTTGTACACGTTCTAATCGAAGTGAATGTACGGCATAATGTGGTCTCCAAACCACACTGCAATATTCTAACCCATTTCTAACCAGAGTGTTATAGAGCAAAATTTTGGTATTATTGCTAAAAAGTTTCGTGTTCCTAATAACAAATCCTAAAGTCTTTGATGTCTTCTTTATTATTGTATCTATGTGTGGCTTAAACGTGAGCTTACTGTCATAAAGGACGCCTAAGTCTTTGATACTATGTGCCTCATTAATTTTAGTATTGTTAATATTATATTCAAAATCTATTAGGTTATGTTTTCGTGAGAACTTTACAAAGTAACATTTTTTGACATTTAAAATCATTTTGTTAATATCACACCATTTATTTAATCTATTCAGGTCACTCTGAAGAAGAAGTGCATCTTCTACTGACTTAATCGACCTTGCGAACTTTAAATCATCAGCGTACATGAAGACTTCTGAGAATCGAAAACAATCCTGTACGTCATTTATGAAATAATTGAAAAGAATTGGGCCTAAATGCGAGCCTTGAGGTACCCCGGATAAAATTTGGTGGTATTTTGACTGAAATCCATTAATGACAACGTAAAAGGTTCTATTATTTAAGTATGATTCTACCCACTTCAGCAAGGACCCCGAGATTCCATACAAAGAAAGTTTATAAATAAGCAATTCGTGAGAAACTTTATCGAAGGCCTTGCTGAAGTCGGTATAAATCACGTCAATTTGTTGACCGGAATCAACACCTCTTACCAACATTTCAGAAAATGAGACCAGGTTGGTACTTGTAGACCTTGAGGTAACGAAACCATGCTGAAAGTCACTTAAATATAATTTCAAATGGCTCTGAATAATCGGACAAACTAGAGACTCAAAAACTTTTGCGAATTGCGACAAAATAGAGATAGGCCGGTAATTAGTTATTAAATCATCTTCATCTGATTTGTAGATTGGTACTACTTTTGCAGTTTTCCAATAGGATGGAAACACACCTGTATATAAAGATTTGTTAAAAATAGCCAATAAAGGATTCACTAGAACAGATGCACACTTAGATAAGAAGAAAGGAGGTATTTCGTCAGGACCAGCTCCTTTCTTACAGTCAATACATTTTAATTTTGTTAACAAAGACTCGCTAGTAATAACTGGAGCTGTTAAGCACTGACTATATAGCTGTAGTAATCTTAAGGTAGGACTTATATCGTAACTTACATTATCACTTTTACTATATACAGATGAAAAATTTGCTGCAAACATTTCACATATAATTGCACTGTCAGAAGTAGCATTTACGCCATCACTCATAGTCAAGGGGTAAGTACTCGTGCCGCCACGCTTAGATTTCATATGGGACCAGAACAGTTTAGGATTTTTAGCTAAGCTATTTTCTAAATTACGTTTATAATCGTTATAACGCCCTATAGCTAATTTTTCGCAACGTACCCCAATTATATTAAGTTCAAATTTGTCCAAAGGGTTCTTGTATATATTATAACGCACTCTCAGCCTATTTTTTTTGTTAGATATTTTAATGAGATGAGAATCAAACCACGGAGGAAAAGTATTCTTTCGCGGCTTACGAAACGGTACAAATGTTTCAATTGTTTCTCTCAAAACCTGGTAAAAGATGACAAGCATATTATTCACGTTTTGTGAATCTGTAAATAACTCTTCCCATCTTATTTGACTTAAATGTTCGATAATCACGTCATAGTCGGCTTTATAAAAATTTCGTCTCTCAGAAGCGACATTATAGGGTAGGGTAGATCTTCCAGCCAATGAGAAAACTATGTCCAAAGGAGGGTGTAATTTATCTACTTTACTCATTGGATTTACATTTTCTGACACAGTACCATTAGAAAGTGTTGTTAACACAAGGTCAAGTATACGACCAGAAATGTTGGGTATAGAATTCAACTGTTCTAATTTATTAACGTACGTAAAATCTATTAATGTTTCACATATGCTAGGAACGTCATAAATGTTTACTGAATTACGTACTTGTTTCCAATCGATAGACCCTAAATTAAAGTCTCCAGCTATGCATACCTCGATGTCAGTGTTCTGTTCAAAGACTGTATTACAATTATCTAGGAAATGTTCTAAAGTAAGACGTCTTACAGGTGGTGGAAGGTAAACTGCACATAGAGCTATTTGTTGTACAATTTTTGCTTTTGGTATATTCATCATTACCCAGAGGTCCTCACAGTTGCTTTCCCAATCTTTAACTCGTTTAGATTTAAACTTCTTTAAAACTGCTATTAGAGTACCCCCACCATCTTTCCCGCAATCCCTGTCCCTTCTGTAAACGTCGTATCTCTCATCAAATAATTCAGTAGATAGTATCGTTTCGTTTAACCAAGTTTCGGTAAGTATAATGACATCGTAATTGCTACAGCAAGAATTAACATAAAAAGTGTTTGTTTTGGTCCGAAGACCTCTAGAATTTTGATAAAACATTTTTAAAGACATTTAAATTGTAATAAAATACTTATAGCATGCTATTTGGTATAATTCTAAACGACAAAAAAAAATCCTACGATAATTTATTCAAAGAGTCCATATTTTTTATGTAAACAACTTCTGATTCTTCATTCTTCCTTACGAATATTTTACCCCCTCTCACCCACACAAACTTGTGTTGCAGTTTTTTCTTAGCCTGAAGTCTGGTAGCAGCGTGAAGCTCCTTGTTAAAAGGAGATAAATGTTCCATAACAAACACTGGTGATTTATCAGAGAATCCAAGATCTGAGCTGTTTAATTTATTCTCCAGGTTAGTTTTATTGTATTGGAAAGTAGCAGCTAACAGCTGATCACGAATCTTCGGCGAAGCCAGCTGCACCACAATTGATCGAGGACGTTTGTTATCATTATTACGCTTAGCAACACGGGTTGCATGGAGGACATCGTTCTCTTTTAATTCGCAGCCAATAACGTGGCCCAATTGCTCGATAATTGTGTATAAGTTTTCATTCCTAGCTTCAGGCACACATTGAATTTCTAGGTTGTTAGACCGAGAGTACTGTTCCATATTGTTGACGCGCAGAGTGAGATCCGAAATGGTGTCTTTCATACTGAGGTTTTCCTCTTGTAATTTTTTCATAGTTTTTTCAGCAGTTTTTTGCTCAGATTTTATATCTTCATACTGCTTGTTGATGAAATCCATCGACTCGCGAAACTCACACAGCTCTTTTTTAATTGGATCTAGCTGCGTGTTAACAATGTTGAAAACGCTTTTATTAAACTCCTGTAGCAATGACTTCATTTCCTCCTTAAAAATGCTACGCACATCATCCGCAGTAAATGCAGAATAAGTAGCTGGTAAGTTTACATCCGGTTTCTTATTGGCTCTTACAGTATTAACATTGCGGACCGGGGTAGAATCTTTGCTAAGATTTAACTTCGGCTGCTGAGGTAAACATACTGGACAAATCCAATCGAAATTATTTTGTGAGTCATCGAGTCCGGGAATGAGTAAGCATGCAAGATGATAAGATTTCCCACACGTTGAACAATTAATAAAATGCTCGTCCTCTGCATCGTTATTCTGGCAACATCCCCAAACGTGTTGGCCGCAAGACATTTTAATAAATGTTTTTCAGATTTTAAAATTATACACGGTTTGTCAGCACTCCTTGTATGCACAATATTTATAAAAAATAACAATTATTTCTGCGCCGAAGGTAGATTGCAATCACCAAAGCCGGTCTCGGACTAAGCGGTTACGAGAAAAAGGTCTTATGCACCGTGGAATCGACGTCACTTACGCGTTTTGGTTATACACTACTACACAAGCGCGGTAAACTGTCTTTGGACACGAAGATTCTATTTCACTAATCGGATTTAGAGCAATTATACAAAAATATAAGCCTGTCTGTTTTTACTTTTCGCTTTTCATATTCTAACGGTAACAATATACACAAAATTTTCACAAAAAAGTCACTGATAACTCGTATAAAATAAAAATATTGACGAGTACTCTGTTAGGATGTGTAACGTGCGCGCGGTCGACGTCAAATGATAAGACCGCCTTTTGCCCACATTTTATAACTCGTTATGTGTAAATGTTTCTTTATTAGTGTGCAATAAAGTGTTATTCATTCATTCATTAATGAGAAGACTTACCGCCCAGCCGCCGAGCGCCAGGAAGCGACATAGTATCTGCAGGGCGCGCACGCGGTGCAGAGTAGACAGCAGCACTTGTAGCACCATCGGCAGCTGCGCCGGCGGCGAGCGCCCGGACGAGCCTGCACAATAAGGAAAACATACAGGCACAGCCAACGAACACACAGCCTGATAGACAAACAATGCAAAAAACTGCTTTTATCTACTCCCGTACCGGAATATTCCGAATTCAAAACCAATGACAGATTCGAAATTGAGGTCATTGTCCGCTATCATTTTCATTTCCACACTGTTCCATACTACGAGCAGTACGGAAATGGAGTATGGATTTTCATTCCGCAACTGTTATAATACATAATTTTCAATCTGCATAGGCTAAGGCAATACTACCACAGTACTACATACAGCCTATTTTAAAGTAATTTTGTAAAAATACTTTTTACTGGGGTGACGACTGCCTACCTATATTTAAAAGAAAACGGAGAGTACCAGGCGTGACTAGGAGTACATAAATCGACAAGAAGCTGACAGTTGGCTCGCTTCTATATAAAGTGACATTGGCAACAAAAGAAGTGATTTGAACAAAATGGAAAGTATGTACCAGGAGAACATGATTCTACAAGAGGCTGTCAGTAACCATATACCTACATGAAATTAATGTTAAAGCAACGCCATCCACAAGCGTTGGATCTGGAATAACTTCGGGAATAACTTTAATTAACTGTACTAACTGTCCTCTTAGTTCAATAAATTGATCACTACTCTTTAAAAAAAATTTTATTTCGTCGGTCGTAGATAAAGTTTTGTATGCAACTATACGTAATTAGTCATTTTAACACTCGATCTATACTATTTTGATACTCGGCTGCGCCTCGTATCAAAAACCAGATCTCGTGTTAAAATTACTCTCATTACGCAACAGTTGCATAAATAACTATTTCAATATTATTTGAGTATGCGGTGTGATCCAAGCAATACCTAGATAGTAAAGAAAATATGTATGTATATGCTGCATGCGAGCGATAATATGCGCACCACGCATAAACCTTGCTAGGTTTCAGTGGATGCGATTGTCATAGATAAGATACTATGTATGTGACTTGAATAAATACTTAAAAAAAAAGACGCCTATTGTCTTAGTTTCTATAAACAAATAATTCTGTCAACGCATTGTGGTAGTCGAGTCGGGGGTGCGGCAAAAATTTCCACACCACCTTATAGTACAAGGAGCCATTTTTCCTGTCTGTTATAAATAACAATTGTATTTATTTGTTCACAAATGCACGAGATGTTCACGGGTCCAGGACGTGGTCTAACCAGTTGCCAGAAAAAGTTCACCTTACATGAGGTGTCTATTCGGCTGTGTAGTCCTTGGGAACAGCAGACGGCAGACTTTTTGTCCTAACAGCCCGTCAGTGTGGCCGGTACTGCAATTATTTTCGTATTTTTATTGTCATTGACATGAGATAAACGCTCCATTTCTATGCGCGTATTATCCAAATAGTTGTTCAGTTCAAAGAGTTATTTGGTCAGACAGGTTGCTCAGATTGATTTTTATTTAGTATAAAACGTAGAGCAATTTTGAAACATTATAAGTTAGAATTTTATTCCAATAAAAACTATAATTTTCGCAATACCGGCCACACTGACGGACAATGTCCGTGACTGCCCGTGTCAGCCCGCCCCTTCATCTACTGAACGCCTTATAGTAGGGCGCGGGCACACTACCGATTTCGGGCGATGTGTAATTACTTTTCACTCTCTTTTCCATTCTTCCTCATCTTAAACCGCTTCCTCTACCTCTTCCTCATCCACATCCTCTTCTTTACAAATATATCCTCATCCGCTTCCTTTTCCTCATAACCACTTCCTCATCAACCTTAACCAGAAGGGCACAACAGTAAGTGACTCATGGTCGGCAAAACGCCGTACTCACACTTACCGCTATCAGAGAAGCCGACCTTTTCCTAAGTTCCCCGCACCTGCCAACGCCCGATCGCAGTTTATTCAGACTTCCTTATAAATCAGGAAGATCGTGTCCTGATGGCAGCTTTACAGCAAGATGGTATTTTTTTGACCGTGGCTGTATTTTAGCCTTGGATAGGTCTGAATTGCGAGACTTGGTCTTTTATAGAGCTATTCGGTGGTGAGTTATGACCGTATAGTAAGTGTCTGCTGTCCAATTCCTGTTTATGGTTCTCTATAGCACAGCCTACCCGACGCCGGACGAGTACGTGGGACACTCAGAAATATTTGCGACACTAAAAAAAATTGTTCTACAGGTACATATATTTTTATTAAATCTTTTCAAAGTACTCTCCACCAGCCTCTATACAAAGATTCATGCGTCTGAACCAGTTTTCAAAACACTTTTTCCAGTCCGCCGTAGACACCTCGTTTACAGCCTGCTCGAACGCAGCCAGCGCATCTTCCGGCGACGAAAATTGTATCCCCTTGAGCTGATTTTTTATTTTTGGAAATAAAAAGAAGTCACACGGTGCTAGATCAGGGCTGTAAGGAGGGTGACCCAGGAGTTTGACTGGTGTGCTGTCCAGGAAGTCCCTCGTTTTGAGCGCGGTGTGTGCAGGCGCATTGTCGTGGTGGAGCAGTAGTCCGCGGAGCCCTGTGTTTGGTCGCTTGTTGCTCACAACAGAAAAAACTTCTGGTAAACATTTGGTAGTATACCATTCGGCGTTGATGCTTCTTTGATCTCGTAAGGGAATTGAGGCCAAGTGGCCAGTCAAATTAAAAAAGCTGGCGATCAAAATCTTCCCCCCGCTTCGAGATCGCTTCACTTTGGTAGGCGTTGGTTCATTTTGAAACACCCAAACTGTCGACTGGCGCTTGGTTTCTGGATCGTATTGATAAATCCAGGACTCATCACCTGTTACGATGTCGTAAACACGCCGAGACGAGCCTGCTTCAAATTTGTTCAGCATATCACGGCACCATTCCACCCGGGCCTGCTTCTGAGCGTCGGTGAGGTAGTGCGGCACCCAGCGCGATACTATCCTCCTCACGCGAAGATGCCCGTGTAGAATCTCGTGAACGCTTCCCGATCCAATCTTTAATATGTGCTGAATCTCCTGATATGTAATTCGCCTATTATCTTGGATTAAATTTTTCACTGCTAGCACGTTTTCTTCCGTAATAGCCGTCAAAGGGCGACCGCTTCTTTCTTCATCCCTCAAGGTTGGTCGACCGCGCCTAAATTCGTTATACCAACGATACACGGTTGCCTTGGAGGGGCCTTCATCCATAAATGCCATTTGAAGTCTATCGAACGATTCATCCGGTTTCAGGCGACACTTGAAATCGTAAAAAATCATAGCTCTAAAATGTTCCCGGCGCAGATCCATTTTTCAGTAAGACACGATACTTTGAATTGGCTCGCAAAAAATGTGGAGGGAAATTTTGAAAATGGAACACACATATTTTTACTTACAAGTAATCATATTTTCGAAAAAGATTCTGACCGGCCAGTCTCCCATATATAAAAACTATTTTTCGCAATACTTTCTGAGTGGCCTGGTACATGTGTACATTGCCGAGGTCTAGCCACTGGCTACTGCCAGGTCCAGGATCTGGTCCCACTTGGTACATACCGAGGTTAAGCCACACTTGAAAGGAAGCCTGCTCGTCGCGGAAAAAGGGCAAGTGTGAAAGAAGGGCGAGTGTGGAAGAAGGACGAGTGTGGAAGAAGGACGAGTGTGGAAGAAGGACGAGTGTGGAAGAAGGACGAGTGTGGAAGAAAAGCGAGTGTGGAAGAAGGGCGAGTGTGGAAGAAGGGCGAGTGTGGAAGAAGGACGAGTATGGAAGAAAAGCGAGTGTGGAAGAAGGGCGAGTGTGGAAGACGGGCGAGTGTGGAAGAAGGGCGAGTGTGGAAGAAGGACGAGTGTGGAAGAAGTACGAGTGTGGAAGAAGGACGAGTGTGGAAGAAGGGCGAGTGTGGAAGAAGGAAGAGTGTGAAAGAAGGGCGAGTGTGGAAGAAGGGCGAGTGTGGAAGAAGGAAGAGTGTGAAAGAAGGGCGAGTGTAGAAGAAGGGAGAGTGTGGAAGAAGGGCGAGTGTGGAAGAAGGGCGAGTTTGGAAAAAGGGCGAGTGTGAAATAAGGGTGAATGTAGAAGGACGAATGTTTGAACTCTAACGCTCCGCCACCCAGTAATTCGGGTAGTTGGGCCCGTGGCTACATACCGAGGTCGAGCCACACTTGGAAGGCCGTCAGCTGGTCGCGGAAGAAGGGCGAGTGCCTGTACTCGAGCGCTCCGCCGCCCAGTAATGCGGGTAGTTGAGCCAATGCCAGGTCCAGGGTCTGGTCCCAGGCCGCCCATAAAGCGTGGTTAGCGAGCGACGGGAGAGCTGGCGCTGAGACTGGGGTGCAGTTGTATGACCTGCAAATAAATACATACATACATAATATCACGCCTTGTTCCCGTCGGGGTAGGCAGAGACCACAGTTCTCCACCTGCTAAGATCTTAACATACTTCCCTTGCTTCCTGTATTTTCATCAATCCTTTCATATATGGAAATAAACATGGGTTTCATTAAATCTTCAGGTGGCAGCAATGAATTTAAAAAAGTAGACACTGTCAGCAATTTTTGGGTTTAGAAGATAATTGGACTAAAGACGACGCTAGTTAGCAATAGTTCGATTTACGACATGATTGTTGGCTTTAGGATATAATGGGACAAAATTATAGTAGGCTTTTGTCGATAAAAGTTGGTTTTAGGGCCTTATATTTGGTTTTATGAGATAATTGAATGAAACTAGACTAGTAATCATTGGCTTTAGGACATAATTGTCGAAAGTAGGCGCTTGTCGGCTATCGTTGGCGTTAGGACATAATTGTCGAAAGTAGGCGCTTGTCGGCTATCGTTGGCTTTAGGACATAATTTTCGAAAGTAGGCGCTTGTCGGCAATCGTTGGCTTTAGGACATAATTGTCGAAAGGAGGCGCTTGTCGGCTATCGTTGACTTTAGGACATAATTGTTGTCAATTTTTAGCCGTAGGACATAAATGAACGAAATGGTATCGGTCAATTATCATACCTCATGATGCGATCAGCTAGCAGGAAGTTTCTACACAAGCTCGCCGTGAGGAGATCAGCTCGGAATAGCTGCTGGAACACGGGCGCTGGTAGGGAACTCCATGCTATGGTGTCGGTTATGGCTGTGAATATCCAGTTGAGTTCGCCGAGCATCGTGCGACGGTCCGTCACTTGGCCTGGGATCCTAAAATAAAAGTTTTTATACAACTGAATTATTTTTTTTTAACCTTAAGCTAAATTTTAATATGTTACTCTTGTACTTTTACTCAAAGAAACATGGCCGTTTTTTTTTTCAGTGGTTCCAAATATTATGCAAGAATTTAGATGATGTGTATACATCATCATATGTAGTACCCTACAAATATGACCGATTTTTGAGAGATAAAGTATGGCAACAACTTGGATCTAAGATAGCATCCAAGTTTTTGGATGTTTGTGCCATACATTATCTAAGGTTTGTTTTAAACTTTCGCACTTTTCAAACATGTTTTTTATTCCGGGTCTTAGCGCGATAATAATTTTATTCTACCCTCACAATAATATCTGCGTAGTTCACCTCTCTTCAGTCTACCCGTGACCACGGCTGATGCAACGCAGCCGAAACGTCGGGAATAGTAAGGTAATTTATTTTGTCTAACAATTATTATCGCGCTAAGACCCGGAATAAAATAAACAGGCCGGACGGAGCGATGAGTAACATATTGGAGCGACAGAGAAACTTATCACCCAGTACTGTTCTCACGCTTAGCTCTATCTTGCTGACATTCAAATCAAACTATATTATTTCCACTGTAGTAACCTCATGTCAAACTTAAACGTATAAGTCGATTAGATCGTGGACGTTATAAACTGCCACACGAGTGCTATGTCTCCGTACAAACCATTTCCTGGCCATCTTGAGGGGCGAAGTGAGAAGGCGTGAATAAACCTTGCTACAGTAAAAATCGTAAGCTTGATTAGTATGACAGCACGACGGAGCGGTGCGTAAGATATAGGAGCGACAGAGACCGCTCCGTCCTGCTCTAACGCGTAGCTCTGTCTTGATGTCATACCAGTAAGCTGCATTATTTCAATTGTAAGAACCTCATGTCATACTCTTAAATGAGATCATGGACGTTACGAATAGCAACACTAGTCTCATGTCTCAACAAACCATTTCATGGACGAGGGTAGTGAGACATACCGTTTATAAACTTGCTATGTAGTAAACTTATGTGTTATTTGTAAATATGATCGTCGACGTCATTAATTGCCATTCTAGTCCTATATCTCAACAAAAGACTTCTCTCAGCCATCTTGACAGGGGTGGCGAGACCAGCCGTGAACTAAAATGCTACGTATCTAAAGCTGATCTCACTTGTCAATAAAATCGTGGACGTCATGCACTGCCACGCGGGTCCTATGCCTCAGCACGAACCATTTCATGGCCATCTTGACGGGGGTAGTGAGACAAGTCGTCAACCAAAATCCTGCGTGTCTAAAGCTAAACTAACTCACTTGTCAATAAGGTCGTGGACGTCATGAACTGCCACGCGGGTCCTATGTCTCAGCACGAACCATTTCATGGCCATCTTGACGGGGGAGTGAGACAAGCCGTAAACTAAAATACTACGTATCTAAAGCTTGACTAACTCACTTGTCAATAAGATCGTGAACGTCATGCGCTGCCACGCGGGTCCTATGCCTCAGCACGAACCATTTCATGACCATCTTGACGGGAGTAGTGAGACAAGTCGTCAACCGAAATCCTGCGTGTCTAAAACTAAACTAACTCACTTGTCAATAAGGTCGTGGACGTCATGAACTGCCACGCGGGTCCTATGTCTCAGCACGAACCATTTCATGGCCATCTTGACGGGGGAGTGAGACAAGCCGTAAACTAAAATACTACGTATCTAAAGCTTGACTAACTCACTTGTCAATAAGATCGTGAACGTCATGCGCTGCCACGCGGGTCCTATGCCTCAGCACGAACCATTTCATGGCCATCTTGACGGGAGTAGTGAGACAAGTCGTCAACCGAAATCCTGCGTGTCTAAAACTAAACTAACTCACTTGTCAATAAGGTCGTGGACGTCATGAACTGCCACGCGGGTCCTATGTCTCAGCACGAACCATTTCATGGCCATCTTGACGGGGGAGTGAGACAAGCCGTGAACTAAAATACTACGTATCTAAAGCTTAACTCATTTGTCAATAAGATCGTGGACGTCATGCACTGCCACGCGGGTCCTATGCCTCAGCACGAACCATTTCATGGCCATCTTGACGAGGGTAGTAAGACAAGCCGTGAACTAAAATCCTTCGTATCTAAACCTGAACTCACTTGTCAATAAGATCGTGGACGTCATGAACTGCCACGCGGGTCCTATGCCTCAGCACGAACCATTTCATGGCCATCTTGACGGGGGTAGTGAGACACGCCGTGAACAAATCGGCCGGTAGCTCCGGATGCATGGGTAGCGTCTGCCCGGCGGCGCACGCGGCCAGTTGGATGCAGTTGCGGTAGCAAACTGGGGGCGCGGGTGCAGTCGTGTTGCCAGAAGCGGCTTCACTTTTGCGCGACGTCTAATGAACATATTGTAGTACGGTCAACCACACGTCAGTAGAAACTTTTTTTACTGATATGGTGTTGTGAGTACGAAATAATATTATATTATTTTGTAACCCCGGAAATTTTAAGAAGTTGGGTCTGCCCATGAATTTGAACACTTTTCCCAAGGAAATTATCGGACGTCGAAATACGACAAAAATTAGACCTCTCATACAAAATGGGCTGTCAGCTGATGCAGTTTGTATGGGAAGTAAATAAAATGGTTTTCGTATTTCGATCTATAATAATAATATAATTCATTTATTCAGACAACACCGATCCATTGAGATCAATTTATAAACTATGTTAGTATTCAAATTTTAAAACAGACTTAGAACTAGTTATTAGATGCCGCATGATTGGGCAAGCATCTCTATCAGCAATTGTCTTCAGGATGTTGTTTCCGCTACCACGTATTCTGTTCGGCAGAGAAGCTTACTTTTTACGCACCACTACTGTAAAGTTGTATGTGCGGGCTCCGACAAACATCGCTGAAGCGTTGCAAAAACGTGGTAACCTTAACAACACCCTGAAGGCATTATTGTATTGGATCCATTGCTCGACGCGTATAGTTAAAAAAATATTAAAGTTATGGTTTTAATAATTTTTTTCTAAAAAAACTAGAAATTTCCGCAGCTTGAAACTTTGCACATAGGCTAGGTAAGACCTTTCTTAAAAAAAACTATTCAACGGTCTATAATCTTAAGTTTAGCCTTTACTGCTTTCACCATAGCTCGCTCGTTAATTGCGAAATATTGTCAATTAAATTATGTATTTATTAATTAAAGTATGTATGTGCGCTAGCTCTTTCAAACAACATACCTCGTTCTCCTTCTCATGTTGGTCAGCAAACAGGTTGAAGTTTTCAACTATGACACCGGCGCTTGAGCAATCGTACACGTAGAGTGACGGCGCTCCCATCCACGTTTGAAGATCGTACATCGACAGTGGAATGTATTGTGTGTACGCCTGTTAATAGATAACATACATAAAAGAAAAGATTTAAGACGCAGCGAAGATTCGTATCCTCCCTGTACTTCGTACCTCTACTTTGAAATTCCCATACGTCCACCTTTTACAGTCTTGACACAGAATGAATAAGTAAAGCTATATAGCTTTACTTATTCATTTTGTAGCTTTACGTATTCATTCATTCTGTGATGAATAGTAAATTTATTTCTCCTCAGCTCTAGATATGCGCACACGTCAAGCCAGATATGTTTGTGTCCGTCGCCCACGCCACGACACAAGATTTCCCTACTGTAGGGCTGGGTATAGTTAAACTTTGCTGTTATGGGCAATAGGTTATTTATATTATAAAGAATATTTCGGTTTGAAGGGTGAGGATTGGGGGAGCTTACCTTAGTTCTCAAGGTGGGCCACCCACTTAATTTGTCTTATTAGAGTCAATTATAAGACAGTAAATCCAGACCATTTGTTTGTTAGCTCACTTGCAATTTTTTTTTAATAGAGTAAAAGGTATGGCCGAATTCGGTCCAGGTGTCATTTCTATCATGTTATGCACTCGCACATGAAGAGACAGGTTTACAAAGTAGAAAATGACCACACAACCAATCCTCTGTCACTGTCTGTATCTCTCAATTTGAATCACTGTTTTACCTATCTTACGAGTACTAGCGTTTTACCCTGCGGCTTAGCACGCATACAATCCGAACCCGAACTTATTTCATGCAAAATAGATAGATAAATTCTTTATTGTCATACAAAAACATAACAATCATTCGGGAGACTCTTAGAACTAGGACACAAGCGGTCTTATCGCATAAAGCGATCTCTTCGAGACTACCTAAGTTGCTTGTAGGAAAATGTAAAATAATAGGTCTTTACCTATGAAATTGCCGAAATTTTCTTACAGATTAATGAGATCATAATTCCTATGATTCTAATGCAATTTTTTTCATTTGTCTTATATTTAAAAGTTGACTTCAAGGTTATCAATTTACGCATAATATAAAATTTTTATTAATAGTTGAATATATAAAATTAAAGGTTCGAAAATTGTTCGTCTTAAATGTCGTCCGATTTCATTATCAGATTTGTTATATTTTTTTACAGATAATATTTTTCGAAAACTAAATTTAAGCTTCTGTTAGCTTAATGTCTTCCAAATAATGCTTAAAAAAAATTAAAAAAATTGGATTTATAATTCCTAAGAAAAATGCAAAAATGTTAGTACTGAAAATTGAGTCTACCTAAAATTCGCCATACAAAACGGCAATTTCATAGGTAAAGACCTAATATAACGGTAGTAGTGTGCCAATATACAACGTGTTAATGGAATAAGCGAAACCCTCATACACCCCAACTGATTTTTATTAATAAAAATCTATAAAAGTTTTCTTTTTCTAGATATTGTTATTTTAAAGTTTCATGATCGTTCTAGTTTCATCGTTGTTCTAGTCCGCGCTCTCCTTGCACGCCACGCGCACCGCGAGGCGCCGCCAGCGCGCGTAACCACAGAAATATTTAGAATATACATAACATCACGCCTTGTTCCCGTTGGGGTAGGCAGAGACCACAGTTCTTCACCTGCTATGATCGTGATATACTTCCCTTGCTTCCTGAACTTTCATCAATCCTTTCATACATGCTCGTCGGTTTAGGGTACTTTTAACCTGGCCTTTATTCAGAACGTCCTGAATTTGGTCCTGGTACGTTCGCCGAGGCCTTCCCCTTCCAACGTTTCCATTCACTCTCGCCTTGTAGATCTCTTTCGTCAATCTTCCTTCATTCATCCTCTCTACATGACCAAACCATCTCAGCATCCCTTTCTCAATTTTAGTCACTACGTCTTCTTTTACGCCACAACGTTCTCTTATCACACTATTTCTAATCCTGTCACTCAATTTCACATCAATCATACTCCTCAACGCTCTCATTTCTACTGCATTAATTTTACTTTCATGCTTTTTCTGCCATACCCAGCTTTCACTGCCGTACATCAATATTGGTACCAAAACGCCTCTATGAACAGCCAGACAAGCCTTGTGAGACACCTTCTGACTCTTCATAAAAGCATGCAGAGGACCATTCACCATGTTTCCAGCATTCACTCTTCTTTCGATATCAATTTCACACTTTCCATCTCTCGTAAACTTAGAACCCAGATACACAAACTCCTTCACTTGTTCGACTTGTTCACCGCCTATTAATATAGTACACTCTGTCATGCACTCTTCTCTTTCAAGTACCATTACTTTCTTCTTGCTTACATTTGCTTACATTTACTTTCATTCCTTTCCTATCAAAAGCCACATTCATCATTGTTACCATCTCCTGTAACTCGTCAGCAGATGACGCAAGTATAACTTGGTCATCAGCGTAGAGAAGACATTTGATGAGTAACTCATTCATTCTCAGTCCACACATACTCTCTTTCAGATCAGTCAAACAATTATCCATGAATAGGTTAAACAGCCAAGGTGACGCTACACATCCCTGCCTAACACCTTTTTCGATGCTAAACCATTCAGTGTACGCCCCGTTTATTCTGACGCAAGCACTGGAATCCTCATACAGAGATTTCAGTGCTTGAATCAGATGACCGTTCACCCCATACATAGACAATGCCGACCACAATTCGTTCCTCACCACTCGGTCATAGGCCTTTTCCAAATCCACGAACGCGCAGTAGACTTTTTGGTTTTTGGCCAAAAACTTTTCAGCTATGCACCGCAAGGAAAAGACCTGATCTGTACATCCCATTCCCTTTCTAAATCCCGCTTGTACATCCCATATTTTTTCGTCAGTATCTTTTATCACTCTTTCAATCAAAACCTTTGCAAACAGTTTGCCGACGACACTGAGAAGACTTATCCCGCGGTAATTTTTGCAGTCCTATTGTGACTCTTTTCCCTTGTACAGCGGCACGATCACAGCCTTGCACCAGTCACCTGGTACTTGGCCGTTCGTCCAACACGATTGAAAAGGCGGTACAGCTGACTAGCCACAATGCCTCACCCAGCCTTCAACATTTCGACCGACACTCTATCATACCCACCTGCTTTACCTGATTTCATACTTTTCATTGCTTTCATGATCTTACATTACTCTCATATTCATTCTCATGCATTTCCACAGAAGACCTCGGCTGGCCTCTGCTTCTTCTCTGTCAAACAGACTTTCAAAATATTCTTTCCATCTCTTCAGCACACATTCTTTACCTTTTATAATACTTCCATCCTGGCTTCTGATTTTACTCAGCTCTGATGTTCCAAACTTTCCTCGGGTTGTCCGTATGGATTTCCAGAAAAACTTTTGATTTGTTTGGAAATATTTTTGAAAATATTTAGAATATAAGCGGCAAAAATTGTAATAATAAAAATTAAAAAAAAATTACCCCTATCAAAAACCCGTGACATTGATTCTACTCTCGATTCTGAACAAACTATTTTCTCAGTATCGCCCATGGTATCGCTTATTCCGTTAACACGTTGTATAGATAATACTATACTGGAACTGTTTGGGAAAAGGTCATTTTAAAAAAAGGACATTATGCGAAAGGCACATTTTGAAACCATGGGATATTTTGGGAAAGGGACATTCTGCAACTGAACGTAATTTAATTAAGGTATACAAACCCGATTGAAGACCCATATCTCGCCCTGCGCGGTAGGGCGAGGCACGCCGTGCCCGTTATAGTGAAATAACACGCGCTCATCCTTCGCGTTGCGACGCAACGAGCAGCATAGCTTCTTTACCTGCAGCCAAAATAAACATCTAATTTATAAAAAAAACTAGCTTTTCATCCTCAAAGAAACTGTAACCGTCATACAAGAATACCATACAAAAATGCACTATCAGTTTCCCCTGATTTAGTAATTTCTCTGGGACTTTTCCATTATTTATTTCATACAAACATTGTCCTTAATTTCGGACACTACAAAAAAAAAACCAGCCAAGTGCGAATCGGACTCGCGCAACCGAGGGTCCCGTACCACTAAGGTGAAAATAACGTCAGTAATGCACGCGCAGTCATGCAGAAGTGTATTAAATGCGCGTGAGTCCGACACGCACTTGACCAGTTTTTACTGTGTCATTTTAAAGGTAATGCACTATAAACAAACCAATTTTCACGCTTATAAGTATTCCCGTTTTTACGATAGAGCTAAAACAAAAATCGCCTTAAAACACGAAAAAATAAGGAAGCCCCATATTTATTTTTATTGATATACATAAACTGTGAAAATTTCAACTGTCTGCCTATTACGGTTCAAGAGATACAGCGCGCTGACAGGCAGACAGACATCGGAGGCATATTAATAGGGTACCGTTTTTCATCCTTTTGATACGAAACCCTAAAAAAGAATTGTTACTAGGCCACGAGAGCTTAACTGTCCCAGCGGCACATAAACATGCGAAATGAGGGCGTGAGAGGGCGTAACCAGACGCCGCTTACACTCATTAGTCTACTTTATGCTAATTGCTACTGTCTGCCCTGCCTGGCTACACATTTCGGTGTCAAGGCCGTATTTACACCCAGCCGCGTGAAATACTAAGTAGATTATCCTTCCTAAACAATAAAAGTTTCATTTAAAAATTACTAAAAATCGAACCATTTTATAATCAGTTTGTAATAGCTTTAAGGTAGAAAATTGTTCACATTAGTTTGTAATATGAATAGTTTTGTGGTTTATCAATGAATTATGGTTTTCATTTTTTTTCTTTTATAAAAAAAAATTGTAGTACCTGCCCCGTGTGGTGCCGGCAAAGAGTAGTACCAACCCATCTACCCGTGGGTGTCGTAAGAGGTGACCAAGGGTTAATGAACCAGAGGATGGGCAGCAGCATCCTTCTGTGTACCGTATCATCTTACATTCTACGGTCAACAACAACCACGGTCCATGGTGCCAGCCGTAACGCTAACAAGCGTGGTGACTATGGTACATCGCCTCCACATTGTTTCAGCAAATGCTGGAATTTTGAAGGTAGTTCCCTGTCATGTAGTGGACGTTTTATGGGATGTCATGATGACCTGGGCGACCGAGCTTTGCACTATATAATCTTAACCATAGTCCACCAAGAGATGGCGTTGTAGGGTTTCAGAAACGCGCTATTTTCAAGAAATGGTCTTAAAAACGGAGAAAACTAATTTTCCCAGACAAATAGATTTTTCGTCCCCGAAAAGCCGCGTATAGTCAAATTCATCGAAATCATTAGAGCCGTTTTCGAAAACCGATTACAATTATAGATACAAACATTGCTCGTTTAGTAGTATAGCAATGACATCAACAGTGTGAAGTGTTCACAAAATTAGTGAGACTTATAAAAGTCAATGTATACGCTTCTATAATAAGGTACCCACTGACATTGAAAGTTTACCATTAAATAAATTCGAAACTGTTATCAAGCAAAAATTGTATAAGAAAGGTTATAATATTATTATTATTATTAGATATAGGACAGGCAGCAGTCCTCCTATAAGGTTTTTTTTTTTGTTTTTTTTTGTTTTTTACTATGTATGGGCTTACTCTTGACCTCGATCTAGCCTTGAGGACAGAGATGAGGTCGACGATGGAACGAGCTTGCCCAGAAGAAGCCTATTCACTCGCGACTTAAATAGATTCGGGTTATAAGAGCTCGGGAACACAGACGCAGGCAGAGAATTCCACTCCTTAGCTGTGCGCATTATAAAGGATGTTTCAAAGCGCTTTGTGCGAATGTGTGGAATATCAACCAGATATGGGTGATATCCTGCGGTACGTCTGGATTCCCGATGGTAGAAGGGGGATGGCGGAATAAGCTCATGGAGCTCTTGGGCACACTCCGAAGTACAATCTGTAAAAGACCGACAGACATGCAATTTTGCGCCGGTGGGCTAGGCTGTGAAACTTGGTTTTCACTAGCATCTCATCACCAACGAGCTTCTTGGCTCTGCGATCGATCAAGTCTAGAGCGGCTAGTTGGTATTTGGCTGAGCCATCCCAAAGGTGGCAGCAATTCTCCATGCAAGATCGGACTTGTGCTTTGTATAAAACTAGCAACTGTCCAGGAGAGAAATACCGCTTAACCTTATTGAGGATACCCAACTTTTTGGCCGCAGTTTGAGCTTTTGACTCAATGTTGGCGCCGAAGTTCAGGTTTTCACACAGTTTCATGCCAAGAAGCTCGAGGCTGTCGGTGACCGGTACAGATGTATGTATAAAATATTAGATTACCTAGAAGAGAAAAATCCATGGGATTAGACTATGGTTCTAACAACCTAATTAATTCAAATTGACTTATGTTTATTGTATCAACCCTGTACATTCAAACATATTTAAAAGAGTACAGGGAGTTTTATTCTTGCTTCTTTTTCCCACCAAGGCGCCACTTTGTTTGTGTGACGTCATTAAGAGATTTTTTTTTTTAGGAGTCGGTCGTGTCCCACTGCAAGGCAAAGGCCTCCCTTCCATCCTTCCACACATCCCGGTTTATCCAACAATAAATAAATAATAAGTATTTTATTTGATTTTAATTTCATACAAAAGTTTAAACCACAAAACATTTTTTTTATATTCAATAAGAAGTACTTCATTTGCCTAGCTATCCCCAGTTTACTAAGCTACTTTTCCAAATACATAAATGATAATGAATGATGAAACCATATACATCCTATACTTTTAAACAAGCAATATTTGTATATTTGTAATCGGTTTCTCGAAAACGCGATTTCGATTAAAGTTACCATAGGTGAGGCGAAGGTCTCATGTCTGGGAAAATTCGTTTCCCCCGCGTTTTTAAGCATTTTTTCAAAATACCGCGTTTTAGGCAAAAACCTACAGCGCCATCTGTTGGCCGGTAGCATAGCTTGCTCACCCGATGATATTTTAATGTTGAGGCGGCTATTACAGAGCGAAGCTCGGTCGCCCAGGTACTAAGATAGTAATCAGAACAGACGTAAATACTAATTTTATGGATTAAACAATCAAATACTCTTGTAACAAATATTGAAATATATGCCTCGCTCACATTTTGATTGTATAAAATTTTACTTATAGTACAGTGTGATATACATTTCATGAACTAAGTACATCAAGGGTTATAGTAACGAATGAGTAACTTCGTAACCACTTTTGTGGTGATTTTAGAATAGGATGTGCATATGTACATTTGAATTTATGTTGTGTTACCTTATCACATTACCAATCGGGTCGAACGCGTCATTACACGCGTGCATTAGAGCCGGCGTTCATGCTGAGCTTGCAATGCATGCCCAATACTCTTCAAATATTTTCACACAAGAAAAGAGATTAAGTGTGTGTTTGTGTGTGTGTGTGAATATGTTTGTTCGAATCTGTGTGTTGTGGTTTAGTTTGTGTATGTGTGTTTGAATGTATGCATGTGGTTTTACCTCGTCACTGGTCGGATTAAATGTGTGCTTATAACGCACGTGTACTTATGTAGCACAGTAAGTTACATTACCTCATCACTGGTCGGATCCAATGCGTGCTTATACCGCGCGCGTGGTTGCCAGCGCTCGTACTGAGCCTGCAATGCATGTCCAATACTTTCCAACGCCTTTGAGGGTGACAGGGACACTGGATCTGCACACAATATTATAAAGAATTAGATTATAAATAAACTTTTGGGATGTCTTTTAGGACACATTTTATATTGTTTACATTTATAGCCGGTCGGGTAATGGTAATATAATTAAACAACACCTTTATTTAGAAGACTGTGGCATGCACATGTCCACTCACTTCAATGGACAGTCATCGAGTGTTGGCCAATTTAATTTCAATATATCACAATATCCAACAAAGAATCATGTTTTGGGGGTAAAGGAGTTGACACTTAACTCCTAATAACCACTGCAACCTGTAAGGATCTATTGTAGCCAAAGGGTCATGTAAAATTTATGACAAACAAACCATTTTACATTTTGTGTGTAGTTTTAGGTAGACTACTGTAATGATGTTGATAATCTACTGCAATAAACTATAACATCATAGTCCGCTAGGTTGATACAAATTTTATATAAAAATTATGTTTCAGTGTTCAATAAAGTGTAGCTCTTCGACAAGGTTGGAGACTAGCAGATTAGATATTTGATCAATTTATCCAAAAATCACAGCTGATTAAATGAATAATACTACATACCTATCCAGCACTCAAGACGTGCACATGGTTGAGTCTTCACCACATCCGGGGGGTCCACACCAACATTGAGACACAGCACCAATGCCACACAATGTGTTTTGTACTGTAATTAAATAATTATATTACTCCTAGCTGGTTGGTAGTAAAAATTTTGCCCTACTTAAGTCTGGCAAAGCTGCAGTGGAATAAAATGGCCAGGTGACATCGGGGTCAAATCTGCTGCTAACTGAGCTGTTACACATCAAAATTTGGTTTGTAAGTCACCCTGGAGAGGCCAATTTAATAAAAAATAAATAAAATAAAATTCATTTATTCACTTACAAACACAATGCAGGAAAAAATTAAATTAAATAAAATCTAAATTATTTTTATGGTGCACTGTGTTAGCGAAAAGGTGTTTGTGAAGCTTATAATAATTTATCTTCTAAATTACATTCAAAACCTGCTAAAATGTAAAAAAAAATAATGTTATAAATGTTTCAGACCATATTATACTAAAAAATCAAGTTGGATCAAGTGATGTTACTCAGTGGCGGACTAAGCCCGTCAGAGACCCGGGGCGGCAAAGCTGAATGAGGCCCCCCCAGCTTTGCCATGTTGAGTCTCACGATGAGAACAAGTACATACCTACGTCCCTAATAAATGTGCACTACAAATAAAAAAAAGGACTACTCGCTAAATGCAAGAACTGAAGCAATGTACTCGTATGTGCATATTGACTAGAAACTACGGATTATAGTTTCTAGCTAAATTATACGAAGTTTTTCTTATTTTTTCTAAATACTCGAAAATGCTCTAACTCAATTCTGAACTCATTAATTTTTTTCATTCAATATCATATTTTTATCATTTATTTATATACCGCAACAAAAATCAAAAACACTATTACACTTTTTTTTATAAAATTACTTTGAACAGATAAGATCGCGTTTATTACTTTACAATTTGAAAAAAGGCTTATCCGTTTGCGACAATATCAGTACACACTAAGTAACTATATCAACGTTATGAAATTATTTTTAAATGAGGCCAATGTTTATTTTTCGACGTAAATAGAATGTAGTGAATGTAAATGTAGGCCTACAAGAGTTAATTATTTGCACTTCATTCATTCAGGGAAGTACCCACTACAAAGACGGGAATTCCCCCAGCGTATTGGACGCTTTCAGCAAAGTTAAAAGAATATTAGTACCGCGTAAAAAGTCTAGTGTTTTGATCTTGATGAAAATAAGTAGGTACTAAGCACATTTCTCTTATTTAGGATTTGATCAGAGGAATGCGGAGGTATTTGGGGGCCCCCCAAGAACGGAGGCCCGGGCCGGGCCGCCCCTTCCGCCCCCCTGTTAGTCCGGCACTGGTGTTAGACATAAAATGCTGTTAGAATGAGTGTAGAACTGCTATTTTTAGTAAAAATTTTCGCTGATTAATACAAACAGCTAATGAGTACTAGTTTTCGGTAGCAATTTTTGGTTCAATATTACCATTGTGGGTGGGCGATGTAGTACTGTCATCATCAGAAATATTGGTTTAACCTTTAACTAACGACCTTTGTACCGGGAGTGTCCAGGGGCGGGTTATTTATATGACTCATTTATAGTAATAAGGTTTAGTATGTAGTATTTGACATTTGATTTGATTGATAAAATTACATAACTAACAACCTATACATCTCACAGACGTCATCACTTTTATTATTACCATGTTTTGTAAAGTACGCGACGCTCAGTGTCGCCTCTTCCGCTACGCTTACCAATAGACGTAGTCGCGACCGCAGCGAGTGCACAAGTATTCGAACTGGAGTCATCGCCATCTCACAGACTTAAGTATGGTGTTAATGTAAAAAAACATTGTACCTATGGCCTACGTCTCTCAGTTGTCACCTCTGTACTTGCGTGATACTCCGACGGAAACACGGACTCGAAAGACCTGTGCTATCTGTCTTAGACTGCATAATATGCCGGTAACTTACCAAAAATTATGTCATGTGAGCTTTTTTGATGTAAAAGGTAGAGCTATTCTTTATGTTTTATTTTGTAGCTCATTTATGGAAGTAAGACATTTCTAAGTTGCTCAGTTGATTCTTTAAATAGTTTTTTTTATGGAAACAAAAGCAATTTCCTACATTAAGTAAGCGATTATTGTGATCTCAGGAATAAATGTTCATTATTCTTAAATATCATGGAGATCTTTAGGGTAGGCCTATGTCCAGCAGTGGACGTCTTTCGGCTGATATGATCATGATGATGATTCTTAAATATGAGAAGTTTATTTTTTTTTTCATATCACAATTAATTGCCTGAGATAAATGTAGAACAGGTCGTCAGTCAAAGGCTAAGATTAAATAATAAGTCAGGAACTCTCACTCAGGCCCTACGAGAAACCAAAAGGACCTATATTAAAATAAGAAACAATTAGTACAAATTCAAAACGAGAGCAGGGATTGGTTCGCGCGTGTGCTGCAATGTCAGCTAGTGGTACTTATTTCATGGTTTCAAGTTTGAAGCGTAGTTATCGTTCTATAGTATCGTAGTTCGCTGGTCAAAGGTTAAAAATTAAATTTTTTCCCATACAAAGCTTTCGCTGGCAATAAAGAAACGAAAGCTTTGTATAGGAAAAAATAAAATTTTTTACCAATATTTCTTTAGAATTGAATTGTTTCAAAAATAGACTTGACAGACATTTACAAAATGAACAAACACATGTGCAGTGATATTCACGCATCAGCTCGCAGAGCTGCTAGTGAATCAAGAAATAATAATAAAAGCAGTTCCGATGTGTATTAAGATGATGTCAGTTCAGAAAATCCAGGCATTTTCTAATTTAGATAATAAAAATTTTTCATAATAATAAATAATAATGAAAAGCATTGATAAATATTGGGGGGACAATTCACATGGGTACCTGATACTGATTGATATACATACATAACTAGATAAATAACACCCAGATACAGAACAAACACTCATGCTTCAGGCACACTACCAACCACACCAACGAGCCAGTCAATAACCATCATTAAACTAAGGCCAATGAAAGATGTCCATCCGTAAAGCCAACACACAAGGTTCATTTTACTTTTTAGGTCATAATTTTTCATAAGTTTGACAGCTGTTAGAGCGATTATTATAAACGCAAAAGTTTGTAAACATGTATTGATGGATGTATGTTTGTTACTCTTTCACGTAAAAACTACAGAATGGATTTTAATGAAACTTTACATCAGAATAACACATAGGCTACAATTTACTAACCTACGCAGACGAAGTTGCGGGCACCAGCTAGTATTCAACTAATTTTGTACCTTGTTTTGCTTATTTATTTAAAGTACTTAATAATTGTACTAATTTATTTATTTATTTAATTACAACGGGTTTAACCCAATTACAGCAATTAATTTAAAAAAAAATACCGAAGTACTATACAATTTCAATTCTAATTCTAATAAAAATATAGTCAATACATACAACTAGACACATTTACAACATTATTACGTAAACAAAAAACTGAAAAAACTTTCAGAATCTGACTCCATGAATCATTGAAGATGTCAGTGTACAAAGAGTAGTTGTGGACTGAATTCAGGCCACTCAGAGGGGACTGAGCATACAAAACAGTCTTACAATTGGGGAGCGCGAGAAGACATCTTGGCCGAGTGGGTCGAATCCTAACAAGGTACTTATCAGGAACATGCAGTCGACATAATTGCACATGCAGTTCAAAGCAATCTACCTATGTCTCCACGCAATACCTTCAACGCAATGAATCTATCAAATTACAGGAAACATAACTAAAGAATATTAAAAAAAAAAATATTTGACATAAAGTGGACCCATTTAACGGATAGCTGAAATCCCAGAAAATTCCCAGGGTCAAGTAAACATTAAAGCAAATGAAGCAAGAATGTTTACATAAAGACACAGTGAAAAGGAGTAGGTATGTAGCAAAATACAGGTGCATTCAAATGTTCATAATAAGCACCTATGATACGAGAGATCAATTGCGAGTATTGCGACGTAAAACGCTGAAGCACGTGCGATTGTTATGACGGGGAGAGGTCGGGGCGTCCGTCCTTCGCCCCGCGCCGTAATTACGACGTACTTATACGCATTGCAATCTGCACCTCTCGCCTATCACCTTACAATACGCACACTAAACATACAAACTTACCTTCTCCTTCACTCGCCAAGAGTGCTCTACCCTCTCAGCCCCTCTGATAGGCTCCAAATGCCGCGGCTTATCGAAACTCAAAGGCAAATCCCAATCATCAATCTCTGAATCACTATCAGTTTGTCCACTATTTTTCTCCTCATCTTTAACGGTGAGATAAGGAGGCATTTCTGTCATTTTTTTAACACTTTGTCACAATCCTGTACACTTTTATCGCTCAACTAACGGAAACAACGAAGGATAACATTTTTAAAACCTCACAAAATCATGTGCGCGTCCATTTTTCAACACCACATGGGAAAAACATAAATTCCCGACGTTTACGATTCTTTACACGCAAAAAGTGAGTGCAATGACCTTGTCTAGAGGCCGTTCCATTTCAGGTAACAATTACCTTTGACCAATGATCTTACATTTACCATGATAGCGTACAATTTGTACAGAGGCAAAACGAGCACAGCAAGACATCATAGGCGATGTACTTCGTCCCTTTTTAATTATTGCCATACTAATGAAGTTTGCACAATTTCCGTGCAAAATGTTAACTTTTATATTCACAAATTTATATTTATACGTATTTTTAAATACTTATTTGAATAATTTTCAACGTGCAAAGTATAAACTTCTCTCTCAGTTTTCATTAAATATTGATAAATGCAGAAAATCATTTTCTTTTGATTTATCTGGATTAAAAACTCTTTGGTAAAATGATTTTTAACAAAGATTTTGCATGACATTTTATTGATGTTGTCATGGCAACATAAACAAAATGTCATTCAAAATCTATTAGAAAGGGACAGCTTCCTCTCTTCTTACGTCCTACTCTGCTCGCATAATTTTTGGAAGAACGCAATCTGGTTAAAAGCGCCACTCGCGAAGTAATAAATCTATGCCTTTGACAGCAGTCTATCTCGATCACACACTGGACTTTGTCATGAAAGCATTTTTATTCAAACAGCCACCTCGTGTTTTTGGCGCGTGCTATCATTGATTTAATGCGCTGTGGTATAATATTTAAAGTTTTGTTAAGAATTGTATGAATAAGTATATTGATCTACTAGCTGTTGCCCGCGACTCCGTCCGCGTGGGGTTCAGAAAAAGTAGCTAATGACTTTTCCCATGGTTCAAACTATCTTCGTACCAAGTTTTTATCACAATCGGTTCATCGGATAAGTCATAGAAGCGTAACAGACAGACAGATAGACAGTACAGTTCTCGCCTTTAAATTAATAGGTATACAGAGTACCGATAATACGGATATTTGTAAATTAAACACCTCTTGTTTATGTGTGGACTGTTAGGTCGCCCACTATCCTCGTAAGTGTAAAATCATAGTCGAATTCCACGCGGAGTACAAAACAAAGCCTTATACAAAACAAAGCCTAACTAAATCTGAGGCTCAGTCACTTTAGCTTTTGTGGCTACTGAAAAAAGAGCGGTACAAAGTCCAACGTGTCTAACTTCACATGCTTTTAACTCTACATGTACCTACATACAAAACTGTTGGACTTCTATTGCGTACAATCTTTGTAACTTATCTCTCCCCTTAAAAGACAAGTCCTAAAAACAATGATTCACTTCTCTCTTTATTTTTTTAAGTATTTCGTTTATAAGTACCTACTTAATAAGTTTTCAAAACTTTAGAACTGTCCATTTACTTATATATAAGTACTAGCCCATCGGCACGTTACAATGTCCCCAATTCGTTGGTCCGAAATCTGACGTTTAGGACCAATAAATGTCAGTCGTTGTCAGTCATATTGTCAACATTGGATGCAAATAAACTTACCAACAAAATGGAATGTTCTTAGTTCAAGAAACAATATACTCTTATTATTATTGTTGTTATTTCTTATTATTGTTTTTGACTATAATCCAATTAATGAAACTGAAAAACCAAGCCTAAATCACATATAAACAGTAAAAAGTTTGTTTTGTTTTTTCCCGCCATATTATTTCCGTTCCGTGTATTTAGTACCGACCGAAGTACTACACCGCTTGTTCCCAAGACCCTATCTTGACTATATAAATCTATGGAACTGTCATAATTTTTTTTTACATTTAATGCACCGCCATGCCGAAACAGGAATTTTTTTATTATTATTTTTACAATAAAACTAAATCTAGATTTTACCAATCTTTAGCTGTACCCACGACTTTTACACAAACAACTGGACCGGATCAAACGGAATTTTCAACAACGTATTTGGCTTTCTTCCGTACAAAATTATAAGCATTGTTTGATTTCAGCTCGGTTTCACAGCTTGAAACTTTGAACTCGCCATTATCTGTTTGAATGTACCGATGGCAATAAAAAAAAGTTCAAATATTGCACGAAAGCAACCCAAATACGTTATTGAAAACCCTGTTTAACTCGTTCAAGTAGTTTGTGAGGTATTGCTGTGGCCGCTTAAAATTTCGCGAACCTTCTGTCTGAGTGAACCGTTTGCAATGAAACAAAGCTTATATGTTGCACAGAAAGAAGCCCGACGCATCATTGAAAACCTCGTTTGACTTTGAACCGCAAAGAATTATGCTAAACACGTTATTGAAAACCCCGTTTAAATCCGTTCAGTAGTTTGTGAGTTATTGGTGCCGCCGCTTAAAACTTAGTCTATTTTATGTCTGAGTGAACCGTTTTACAATGAAACTAACATACATGTTGCATGGATTAAGCCAAATACGTTACTGAAAACCTCGTTTTAATCGGTTCAGTTGTTTGTGAGATATTGGCGCCTCCGCTGGAAATTTCGCGCACCTGTCTGAGTGAGCCGTTTTCAATGAAATGTTGCAAAGAAGTAAGCTTGACAGTTTATTGAAAACCCCTTTTGAATCCGTTCAATAGTTTGTGAGTTATTTGCGCCGCCGCATGAAAATTAGCGTACCTTCTGTCTGAGTGAACCGTTTGCAATGAAACTAAACTTTTATGTTGCACAAAAGTAAGCCAAACTCGTAATTGAAAACTCAGTTTGAATCGGTTTGTGAGTTATTATCGTACAGGCAATTTGATATTTTACATTAGTGTAGCTTCTGATTGAGTGAACCGATTTGAATGAAACCTAGCCTATATGTTGCTCAGAGCTTAGTTTAATCTATCTGCGAAAACCGCGAGAAAATCTGTTCAGTAGTTTCGGAGTTTATCGAAAACATACAGACAGACAGACAAAAAGTTCATAAAACATATTTTTGAGTTCTATTAGTCGTTTCTTATCGCCCACAATTTTTTTTTAATAAATTTATCAAAAGTACAGACACGCGGTTTCTACTCTTTTATTATATGTATATGTTATAGTCAAAGTCCGATACACAGTCTCTTCGCGGAAGGACTGGTTTATCCTAGGTTTGGCCAAAGCCATCAGGCAATCCCCGAAATACATTTCAATTTCGCCCTTTGCCTGAAGTATTTTTAGTCAAACCCAGGAGCTCCTAACTTTTCAGTCAAACGTCGAAAGTAAATTATTCTGTTTCGGTTTTGGCCTAGTCAATCCTAGAAGCGACTGCAAAACTCGATCGAACGTTGATCTGAACATGTTTAAACAGGTTCATAATGTCTCTTTAGGTTAGGTTAGGTTAAGTTAGGTTAGGTTCCCCGAAGGGTTCCCGCCTTGTCGTGGCGGGGGGGCTTAGTACCCGTGGCCTGGTCTCCCACGGCGAAGCGAAGCGGAACACCACGGGGCCGTTCCGGTGTTCGACTGGGCGGCCCCGGGCGGGGCTGCTCCTCCGGGCTTTGGTTTCCAAGCCCGCGATGGAGCGGCTTATGGCGGTAGGTTGCGGTAGTGTATGGGCGCTATCGCAACTGAGGCGGGCTGCGGTGTCGTATGGGAGGCACCGCAGTTGAGGTGTAGGGGCCGCGGCGGGAGAGGAGTGTCGGTGTTTCGTTATGCCGCTCCCCCTACCTTCCGCGGCCTCGGCGGGGTCGCCACCGTTTGATGGCGGACGCGGTGGGGCTGCAGGGGAAGAGGAGCGCCGGTGTTACGTTGTGCCGCTCTCCCTATCCTCTGCAGCCGATGTGGCAGGCGGCGGGGCCACGGACCTGACCCGTCGCAAGGGACCCCGGGCGTTCAGACACGGGGATGTTTGGCGCCCTTCTGGATGGGTCCCCCGCGGGAGGGAATGGCCGGGCACTCACGGCCATTTCCGGCCCCTCCTTATGTGAGGGGCGTGAAGGGCCTGCCATGTAGGCGGGCGGTCGCCGGTGTGGGGACTGGAAGTAAAGGCTCTGCCGGTTTCCCAGGCCCCCGCCACTCGGGTGACGCGGGAGTGCCGCTGGGTTGTTTTAGTGGGTGGGAGTCCCACATACCCCCTCTCAGTCCCCGATGAGAGGGATGATGCATAATGCATTTTTTCCCAGCGTCAACAAAAAAAAAAAGGTTAGGTTAGGTTAGGTTATACTTTATTGCACATCGTACCCCGATGGTCAAACCCCGATTTAATAAAATAGTGTTTTGACGTTTGCCTGACCAAATTAGTCTCTCCCAGGTTTGACGAAAATTGTTTAGTCAAAGGCCGAAAATTTACATTTGTTTGGGCTTTGACTAAGTCATTCAGTCTGACCTGAGGATTGACCAGTCCAACCTAGGAGCGCCGGAGCTTCGGAGTTTGCCTATAACATATAGATAATCAAATTAATCAGAATACCTACTTTTGCTATGGGGGATACCCGAATTTCATACCGTCCGAGCAAAAACAGTAAAAAGACATTGGTAATTTTAATGTTAAATAGATGTTTTTCTGTATTGCAAGCATTTAATTCTGGTGAAAATATGCATAATCTTTCAGAATATATTCTTTTCAGGCACTGCGTAGTACAAAAAATAAGAAATAAACCAAGTTTTAACCACGTCCGAGAAATTTCTAAAAGGGGAATTCCCCCACTTCGTTACCACGATTTGCCCTGATGCAATTGAAATTTGTACCAAATTAAGTCTTTTTTTACATCAAGCAACATTTATTTCTATATGGAAACCCCATAACTTGCTGCAGGGAGAAGCAAGCACAGATTAGTATATATGTAGCCTACATAATGTAGGGGGCTAGAAGCAAGCGAACCGCCTTCCAGGGTGGACGCTTCGCCAGACACGTGCGCGGTCGCAAGTCTCTGTCCATCCCTTGTTTGTATTTTGTTTGACGCCCGCGCGCCGCGCGGCGCTGCATACTACAGTGCCTCAATTTCGTGATTTATTTTAACTCTATTCACAAAGAGTGTGATATTTAAATGTGTTGTGAAAGTTTTGTTCAGTGCATTATAAGGTGTACCTAGTGTTTTAGAATTCCCTCAAGTGCTCGTGTGCGATGCGTTGTGTGTTTTTTTTGTGTTAATATCAGATTGTGTTTTCAACGCCATGTCGCCGCATGGTCACCGCGAATTTACTAAATAATTGGACATGAAAGTGTCGTAACGTTTGTCCATAAGTTATATCGAATAAATAGGTACGCCTCCTGAAGAATGCAGAAATTTTCATCAACGATGAAAATAAAGAGGAGCTGACATTTAGTGAGGTCTTTCTGATAACATTTTATGCATGCCAGTAGCAGCAGATTCAGATTCTATCAGTGTACGTTAACATCGTTTTGACTACTTTATACGGTTCATATTAAAATTAGGTGCCTACATACTGTGCAACAGTACCAGCTTAGCCGCAAGTCTGGGGTGACATGAAAGTCAGAGAACGTCTTGTTCATTCAAACTACATTCACATGAATGAAAGTAGCCCCAAAAGAACACCAGGAACCAGGAACAAAAAACTTTTGAAGAAGACAATATATATAGTCAACTCCAGCGTAATCAAATTGTATAGTTACGTAGAGTTTCGCTTTTTTGTTCAACTCCGACATGGGACGCCGAGGTCACAGGACCGGAATTTTACCACACCCCAGGTACAGAAAAAGATTTAACATCTGCTAAGCAAAAACTAAAGTATAAACGGAAACAAGACCTGAGAACAAAAAAAAAACATGCGCTCCTGAGCCCGTTGTCTAGTATAAACAAACAATATCTTTATAGCACCCTGTCGAAGCCATAGATTTAGTACTTCGCGGGCGGCGCTTTTGTCGAAGCGAGTCGGTCGGTAACAGTGAATTCTTTTTAGTTCAGTGCTTAGTGTTGCCAAAACAAAAAGTGATAAAACATAAACTCTATCAAGCAAGACATGAAATATTACGACAGGAACTTCGACGAATGGCAACTACTCGCCCTGGACTAGAATAAGATGAGAACAGCAGCTCAGGACATATCTCGGGAGGAAACTGATGGTGAAACGGATGAAGACAACGAGACAACCAACAACCTCCCACTTTCTACCAGCACCTTCAGCACTGCACCCATCTAAGGCACTAGCCCAACTCCCACTGTCGTCAACGCCCATTCCTAATATGATAAATCCGTCTCTCCCTCATCCCACTACTGGCTAAAGGTTGTACAGCCGGTCGGTTCTCAGCAAATACGCTGCGGCGTTTTGCTGTCCCCCCCCCCTCCCTCGGGCATGTCTTCCTAAAATCCCCAAAAACGCACACACTGGTGTTATCCGGCTTGCCGGGGACAGGTCTGCCTGGCTGGTGCTGTGCCCTATCTATCTACGGAAACCCCATAACTTGCTGCAGATTCTTCAGTTTTGACAGAAGAGTATTTAAGGTGCAGGCATTACGTCGAATCCGCTTATGTTCCCCCAATACGTTACCAGGAAGAAATAAGGCAAAAATTCGATTTATTTGTTATTTTTTGCTATAACAACGCAGGCAAAATGTGTATTGGTTAATAACAAATTTTCATTGGGCAAAACATAACCACAATTTATAGTTAAACATTTTTTTAACTAATTAAAAGATTTCTTAGCCTTAAAACCGTTACTTCCCTTTCGTTGCCATCTTGGCGGTAACGTATATGGGGAATCCCAAAAATAACGGAAAAGAAGCATAAAGTATTGGGCACAATAAGAATTTTATATCCTATATTTCCTCGGACAAGTTGTTTGTTTTTATGGTGTGAAAATTGGTATAAGATCTTTAAACAAATAAAAACATATCTGTGATTGTTAAAAACTACTTACCCAAAAAAACATAAGGTCGAAACGCAAATAAAAATTTTGCTCAATCATACTTTTTTTTTTTGCCCTACTTTTTTTGGAAAAGTTGTTTGTTATCATGAGCGTTATCACGTGTTTAAATATCGGTCACTAATTACCAGTCACCCTTTATTTAAAATCGCAAGGGTTTCAACGTATGACTTCAAAAACTCTCCAGCGTATAAAGTAAAATTGTTTCTCTTACGTTTCTGATATTGGAAACGTATCTGTTTTGATTTGAATAATAAAATTACTTATTCAGTACACTCTTGCATTTTACTTCGTATTCTTTACTTTTTGATTTATTACGAATTTGAAATAATTGGATATTTTCGTACCATTGTACCACCAGCCTTAAGGTTTCGTTACCGGTTTTTTTCGTTACCGTCCGGTGCGGAAACATTAGAAATTATGTGAGAAAATGAATAATGCTTTGGTTATTCTATTATTTTAAATTTTATTAATATAAAGTAGATGAAAGGCTTTCATTTCAAATATTTACCTTATGATAGTCGTTCCGATCTAATCTTAAAAGCGAAAAATACACTACCAATCTTGACCATGTGGTAACGAAATTAAAAATAAACGCCTTAAACTAAACAATTTTAATGTTTTCTTTTAAAACTGTAACATTTTCCAACACGTAATGTGTAAAATATCATGAAAAACTATTTCGTCAACTTCGATAAAGCTTCTTTTAAGATTTATTCATAAAATTCTATGGTAACTAAAAGGAAAGAAAATCTCCGTCAGTCTTCCTTAAAATCGATAATAATAATATTTTACCAGATTATTATTGTTTTTAGATACTTTATTAGATTAGAAAAGACATAAAAGCATTAAATCATTAGTAAAATGATATCGGAAATAAAGTTGCAATTTTGAACAAGGTGGGTGTTTGAAAAAAAATTATATTGAAGCTAACCTGCCTACAACGTGATTTCTCACTGTTTTGGAACGCTACCCAAATTAAAAAAATACGTATTCATGGCGTTGTATATTGACCCAACTAAAAAATCAGCAATAAACATGCTCCACTGATCAATGAATAATAAAATAAAATTAGTGTTCAATTTTGTTTATATTTTTTGTACATTGAAAAACTGTGTCCGTCTTCCCAGCAAGCCCATGCGAGATATAGCCAAGTGGCATACACCAAAATTTAGTGGAAATTGGTTCATTCCATCAGTAAAGTATCAGATACAGTGCATCAAAACTGACGACACTACGAGCTGAAAACTTTGGGTGGCTGTACAGACGTCTCGTCAGCCAGCCCATTCTATACAGGAAAAACTACGAAGATTACATAAAGGCAAAATAGTCCCACATTTACTGCATGTCTAGTGCAATTGATTGTAAAAAAGCCGAATCGAAAATGTCCATATTGTAGGAGCACTTCATCAATAATTATGGGTGGCTGGAGAGACGTTCTCCCAGCCAGCCCATGTGATATCTCGGAACATATAGTAGGTAGGAAGATAAAACAAAGCTTAATGTTTACTACCTACTCGGAACAGTAGGAAGCAAATATTTCAAAATCCTAGCTCCACTAACTTTTGAGATATTTGTATTTTTTCATGTACTTGCTGGGGAGACGTCTCGCCAGCAAGCCCATGCTGTAACTCAAAAAGTACTGCACGTAGAATGTTGAGCGATATACCAATAGAGAGTGTCTTTTTTTACTTACTTCTTTTTTTACATCAAGCAACATTTATTTCTATATGGAAACCCCATAACTTGCTGCAGGGAGAAGCAAGCACAGATTAGTATATATGTAGCCTACATAATGTAGGGGGCTAGAAGCAAGCGAACCGCCTTCCAGGGTGGACGCTTCGCCAGACACGTGCGCGGTCGCAAGTCTCTGTCCATCCCTTGTTTGTATTTTGTTTGACGCCCGCGCGCCGCGCGGCGCTGCATACTACAGTGCCTCAATTTCGTGATTTATTTTAACTCTATTCACAAAGAGTGTGATATTTAAATGTGTTGTGAAAGTTTTGTTCAGTGCATTATAAGGTGTACCTAGTGTTTTAGAATTCCCTCAAGTGCTCGTGTGCGATGCGTTGTGTGTTTTTTTTGTGTTAATATCAGATTGTGTTTTCAACGCCATGTCGCCGCATGGTCACCGCGAATTTACTAAATAATTGGACATGAAAGTGTCGTAACGTTTGTCCATAAGTTATATCGAATAAATAGGTACGCCTCCTGAAGAATGCAGAAATTTTCATCAACGATGAAAATAAAGAGGAGCTGACATTTAGTGAGGTCTTTCTGATAACATTTTATGCATGCCAGTAGCAGCAGATTCAGATTCTATCAGTGTACGTTAACATCGTTTTGACTACTTTATACGGTTCATATTAAAATTAGGTGCCTACATACTGTGCAACAGTACCAGCTTAGCCGCAAGTCTGGGGTGACATGAAAGTCAGAGAACGTCTTGTTCATTCAAACTACATTCACATGAATGAAAGTAGCCCCAAAAGAACACCAGGAACCAGGAACAAAAAACTTTTGAAGAAGACAATATATATAGTCAACTCCAGCGTAATCAAATTGTATAGTTACGTAGAGTTTCGCTTTTTTGTTCAACTCCGACATGGGACGCCGAGGTCACAGGACCGGAATTTTACCACACCCCAGGTACAGAAAAAGATTTAACATCTGCTAAGCAAAAACTAAAGTATAAACGGAAACAAGACCTGAGAACAAAAAAAAAACATGCGCTCCTGAGCCCGTTGTCTAGTATAAACAAACAATATCTTTATAGCACCCTGTCGAAGCCATAGATTTAGTACTTCGCGGGCGGCGCTTTTGTCGAAGCGAGTCGGTCGGTAACAGTGAATTCTTTTTAGTTCAGTGCTTAGTGTTGCCAAAACAAAAAGTGATAAAACATAAACTCTATCAAGCAAGACATGAAATATTACGACAGGAACTTCGACGAATGGCAACTACTCGCCCTGGACTAGAATAAGATGAGAACAGCAGCTCAGGACATATCTCGGGAGGAAACTGATGGTGAAACGGATGAAGACAACGAGACAACCAACAACCTCCCACTTTCTACCAGCACCTTCAGCACTGCACCCATCTAAGGCACTAGCCCAACTCCCACTGTCGTCAACGCCCATTCCTAATATGATAAATCCGTCTCTCCCTCATCCCACTACTGGCTAAAGGTTGTACAGCCGGTCGGTTCTCAGCAAATACGCTGCGGCGTTTTGCTGTCCCCCCCCCCTCCCTCGGGCATGTCTTCCTAAAATCCCCAAAAACGCACACACTGGTGTTATCCGGCTTGCCGGGGACAGGTCTGCCTGGCTGGTGCTGTGCCCTATCTATCTACGGAAACCCCATAACTTGCTGCAGATTCTTCAGTTTTGACAGAAGAGTATTTAAGGTGCAGGCATTACGTCGAATCCGCTTATGTTCCCCCAATACGTTACCAGGAAGAAATAAGGCAAAAATTCGATTTATTTGTTATTTTTTGCTATAACAACGCAGGCAAAATGTGTATTGGTTAATAACAAATTTTCATTGGGCAAAACATAACCACAATTTATAGTTAAACATTTTTTTAACTAATTAAAAGATTTCTTAGCCTTAAAACCGTTACTTCCCTTTCGTTGCCATCTTGGCGGTAACGTATATGGGGAATCCCAAAAATAACGGAAAAGAAGCATAAAGTATTGGGCACAATAAGAATTTTATATCCTATATTTCCTCGGACAAGTTGTTTGTTTTTATGGTGTGAAAATTGGTATAAGATCTTTAAACAAATAAAAACATATCTGTGATTGTTAAAAACTACTTACCCAAAAAAACATAAGGTCGAAACGCAAATAAAAATTTTGCTCAATCATACTTTTTTTTTTTGCCCTACTTTTTTTGGAAAAGTTGTTTGTTATCATGAGCGTTATCACGTGTTTAAATATCGGTCACTAATTACCAGTCACCCTTTATTTAAAATCGCAAGGGTTTCAACGTATGACTTCAAAAACTCTCCAGCGTATAAAGTAAAATTGTTTCTCTTACGTTTCTGATATTGGAAACGTATCTGTTTTGATTTGAATAATAAAATTACTTATTCAGTACACTCTTGCATTTTACTTCGTATTCTTTACTTTTTGATTTATTACGAATTTGAAATAATTGGATATTTTCGTACCATTGTACCACCAGCCTTAAGGTTTCGTTACCGGTTTTTTTCGTTACCGTCCGGTGCGGAAACATTAGAAATTATGTGAGAAAATGAATAATGCTTTGGTTATTCTATTATTTTAAATTTTATTAATATAAAGTAGATGAAAGGCTTTCATTTCAAATATTTACCTTATGATAGTCGTTCCGATCTAATCTTAAAAGCGAAAAATACACTACCAATCTTGACCATGTGGTAACGAAATTAAAAATAAACGCCTTAAACTAAACAATTTTAATGTTTTCTTTTAAAACTGTAACATTTTCCAACACGTAATGTGTAAAATATCATGAAAAACTATTTCGTCAACTTCGATAAAGCTTCTTTTAAGATTTATTCATAAAATTCTATGGTAACTAAAAGGAAAGAAAATCTCCGTCAGTCTTCCTTAAAATCGATAATAATAATATTTTACCAGATTATTATTGTTTTTAGATACTTTATTAGATTAGAAAAGACATAAAAGCATTAAATCATTAGTAAAATGATATCGGAAATAAAGTTGCAATTTTGAACAAGGTGGGTGTTTGAAAAAAAATTATATTGAAGCTAACCTGCCTACAACGTGATTTCTCACTGTTTTGGAACGCTACCCAAATTAAAAAAATACGTATTCATGGCGTTGTATATTGACCCAACTAAAAAATCAGCAATAAACATGCTCCACTGATCAATGAATAATAAAATAAAATTAGTGTTCAATTTTGTTTATATTTTTTGTACATTGAAAAACTGTGTCCGTCTTCCCAGCAAGCCCATGCGAGATATAGCCAAGTGGCATACACCAAAATTTAGTGGAAATTGGTTCATTCCATCAGTAAAGTATCAGATACAGTGCATCAAAACTGACGACACTACGAGCTGAAAACTTTGGGTGGCTGTACAGACGTCTCGTCAGCCAGCCCATTCTATACAGGAAAAACTACGAAGATTACATAAAGGCAAAATAGTCCCACATTTACTGCATGTCTAGTGCAATTGATTGTAAAAAAGCCGAATCGAAAATGTCCATATTGTAGGAGCACTTCATCAATAATTATGGGTGGCTGGAGAGACGTTCTCCCAGCCAGCCCATGTGATATCTCGGAACATATAGTAGGTAGGAAGATAAAACAAAGCTTAATGTTTACTACCTACTCGGAACAGTAGGAAGCAAATATTTCAAAATCCTAGCTCCACTAACTTTTGAGATATTTGTATTTTTTCATGTACTTGCTGGGGAGACGTCTCGCCAGCAAGCCCATGCTGTAACTCAAAAAGTACTGCACGTAGAATGTTGAGCGATATACCAATAGAGAGTGCATATTTGATGCAATAAGCACCAAGAAAAGTGAGTCCCTAGGTTTAACTGTTTCGGTGCTAGAAACAAACATCATTTTCTGCCGAAAATTTTGAATGCGTGATGTGAAGTGCGACGTTGCCGTTCTGTGCAACTTTACATGTTGCTGTTAGAGCATTCAAAAATCAATCTTGTATCCTTATAGTTAAGAGGTACTGTAGACGCACATGTAGATTATTTGTAATTTGAGAATAGTCCGGGAGACGGTGTACTTAGTACTTAGCTGATTGGTTAACAAGAAGTTTTTATTTATTTGTGGACAACATGTTAAGAACGAAAGAGATAATATGTATTTTAGCTCACGTGAAGACTAACTGGTGCCTCAATCTCTTTTTAGCAACCGTGACAACTGTATTCTAGGAGGAGATGTAGGTTTAATGGTCTCAGTAACAAACTAAAATTTTTAAAGTATTCTTAAATTGTCCTGTAATTAATAAGTTAAGAAAACTGATTTATTAAATAAATACGTGAGCCAAAATACATATTATCTCTTTTGTTCTTCACATGTTGTCGACAAATAAATAAAAACTTCTTGTTAACCAATCAGCCTTTTAAGTACACCGTCTCCCGAACTATTCTCAAATTACAAATAATCTACACGTGCGTCTACAGTACCTCCTAACTATAAGGACACAAGATAGATTTTTGAATGCTCTAACAGCAACATGTAGAATTGCACAGAACGGCAACGTTGCACTTCACATCATGCATTCCAAATTTTCAGCGGGAAAATGATTTTTGTTTTTGACTTATTTTTCTTGGTGCTTATTGCATCAAATATGCACTCTCTATTGGTATATCGCTCAGAATTCTACGTGCAGTACTTTTTGAGTTACAGCATGGGCTTGCTGGCAAGCCCATGAAAAAATACAAATATCTCTAAAGGTAGTGGAGCTAGGATTTTGAAATATTTGCTTCCTACTGTTCCGAGTAGGTAGTAAATAATAAGCTTTGTTTTATCTTCCTACCTACCTACTATATGTTCCGAGATATCACATGGGCTGGCTGGGAAAACGTCTCTCCAGCCACCCATAATTATTGATGAAGTTAAACATTTTGGATTCGACTTTTTACAATCAATTGCACAAGACATGCAGTAAATGTGGGACTATTTTGCTTTTATGTAATCTTCGTGGTTTTCCCTGTATAGAATGGGCTGGCTGACGAGACGTCTCTACAGCCACCCAAAGTTTTCACCTCGTAGTGTCATCAGGTTTGATGCACTGAATCTGACTCTTTACTGATGGAATGAACCAATTTCCACTAAATTTTGGTGTATGGCACTTGGCCATATCTCGCACCCCAGATTAGTAAGTACTCGCACGGGCTTGCTGGGGAGACGGACACTGAAAAACCAATTTTTTTTTTGGTTTCATTCTTCCTTTCGGAAAGGCAAAGAGTACAAAGCCCATACAGCCACGTCTGATGTCTTTAATCTGTCTTTCTTTTTGCTCCCCTCGTAAAGCGATAGTGAACTTTACGAAGGAAAATGTTCGTGACTTTTTGGGACAACACAAACGGGGCTTAAACACGAGATCACTTGAAATCTTCATCAGCTGCGCACTCCGTAGTAAATTTACTGCATAACACACTATCTTTATTATCCACTAAATCACTAAATGCACAAAAAAACTAAAATTTCAATTAAGCAGGCAAACGCCCATGTCGAGTTCCCGCCAAAAAACTCTTGAAAAACCAACCATGGTAAAGAAACGTAATTTTGAATGTTGCCATTTTACATAAACTTTTGGTGTCAAAATAATATTGCTGCCCTCGGTATTTCGGCTAAATTAAATATTTCTGTAGATCAAGTTTACAAGAGCACAAGTAAATACACGATTGAAATTGTAGAATAGATACGACCTTATATGTCAAAGCGAAGCGTTGTGGTTTTTGTTAAATTAGGATAAATAATACAAAAATAATAGGCATTAAGGTAATGATTGAATGACGAGTATTTGCAAGAATAGAATTCAACAAGAACATATCTCTAAGTAAATGCGTACATGGTTATACATAAATACTAAATAACTAAAATATGTATATAATTAAGTTTAACAAAACTACGGCCACTATAACTATCTTAACAAAAATTCACTTTAGTGTTTAAACAATTCGGTTCATAAATGTTAGTTTACTATTATGTAATCTGTGCCCTAACATCTTGATCACGATGTAGTAGAAATGCAGAAATAAGAAAGAAATAAAAAGCTATATGACCATACAATAATAGACCAACCTGTTCTGGTGATAGGCAAGGAACCCTTCAGTACCCTCGTGATATCATCAAAAAGATGTTCTCTACTCCGTCTTGTAGAACAAATCTTGGTATGAATTCTCCTATTTGTCGCATTTCCATGTCATATAATGAGCTTAATAGGCTTAATGCTCATCTCGATATTTTTAATGATTCACTGCCTAACTTTAAGAAAAAAATTATTTTAATGTTGACTTAATGTATTAAAATGTAATCGTAAATGTTTCACAAAATTCTCTGTCATGTTAAAAGTTTAATGTAAATTGTTAGTGTTAAAATTTTGTAATCAAAAGTAAGTAGGTACTCTTATGAATGTTGTGTTCGCCTGTAATGGGTATTACGTATCAGACCCAATACAATCATGTCTTATTACAATAAGTTTTATAATACGTGTACCTACTGTTGGCGATCCTTATTACATAAATAAATAAATAATTAAACCCTTGGGGCGCGAGTCCGACTCGCACTTGGCCGGTTTTTTTAATCTGAAAATGGTAATATTTTCTTTGAAAAACACCGGCCAAGTGCGAGTCGGACTCACCCTGCGAGGGTTCCGTACCACACATAATCATAATTGTATTAGTTGAAATTTCAGTGAGTTACTGTGCTAGATTTTTTGAGTCCGACACGCGCTTGAATAGATTTAATTATTTGTTGTTATTTTATAGATTAAGCACTATAAACATACCAATTTTCAAGTTTGTAAGTATTCCCGTTTTTAAGATAGAGCTAAAAATTCGCCAAAAAAAAATGGTCTAGTATTGGAGCCCCCCTTAATTTATTGCTTTTTTTATTTTTAGTATTTGTTGTTATAGAGGGAATAGAAATTCATAATCTGTGAAAATTTTAACTGTCTAGCTATTACTGTTTATAAGATACAGACAAACGAAATTTTGTAAAAACAGCTGAATTTGGTGGCATCTTATTCCTATGTTTTTAAATATTATTTAAAACAAAAAATACAGTATTTATCTACTCAACGAGCTCTAAACAACAATACCGCACTCAATGGGGTAGGTCAAACTTTTTTTTACGCTCCCCTCTTTAGCTGTTTGGGAGCCCCCTTAATTTTTTACTTATTTTTAGTATTTGTTGTTGTAGTGGCAACAGATATACACAATTTGTGCAAATTTATACCTATTACGGTTCATGAGATACAGCCCGCTGACAGACGGACAGACAGACAGACATCGGAGGCATATCAATAGGATCCTGTTTTTCACCCTTTGGGTATGGAACCCTAAAAATTGTATGCTTAACGTAACCTTTAAAATTAAAATTGAATGATATTTTGGTACAAGATTTAAAAAAAAAAACGGCCAAGTGCGAGTCGGACTTGCGCCCTAAGGGTTCCGTACCTATGTACATAACATATGGATGACTTTTTGGCGGGAACTCGGCGTGGGCTTTTGCTTGCTCGGTTGAAATTCTTGTTTTTTGTGTGTGTAGTGATTTGGTGGATAATAAAGATAGTGTTTTATGCAGTGAATTAACTACGGAGTGCGCAGCTGATGAATATTTCAGGCGAACTCGTGTTTGAACCCCGGCGTTTGTGTTGTCTCAAAAAGTCATGGACATTTCCTTCGTTAAGTCCACTGTCGCTTTACGGGGGGAGCAATGAAAAATTTCCCCACGCAAAAGTGGCGGTTCGCCATATTATTAACTTTGCCACCCCACGGGGATCCCACGCCTGGTTTACTTTATTTTTATCCTTGTGATATGTTTTTTTATATCAAATGATTGGTTCTATTTGATAAAATTCCACTAAAATTGTACTTACACAAATCAATACTCCACTACATAGTGATAAAAAAACGCGCGGGTCCTTACTCTGCAATAGTTAACAACAAAGTGAGCGAGCACGAGAGTGTGGTTGATTCCCTCGCCTCACCCTCTCGCGTCATTTTGCCCCATCCAGATTCTCCAGGAGGCAACGCGAGCACGAGAGTGAGGACGGTGCGCTCGTGTCCCCTCGTCTTCCCTCGCCTCGCTGGCGCTCCGTTTTGTGTCGGTTTTTCGGACCCGAGTCAAAGGACACGAGAGGGTGAGGCGAAGGAATCAACCATACTCTCGTGCTCGCTCACTTTGTTGTTACAAAAACATATCACAATTATAAAAATAAAGTGAACGAGGCGTGGGATCGGATAAGCAAAGCAATAAATAAATACCCCAGGATAGGAGCCAAAAACTAAAAAAAATATTAATAGACTTAGAATGGCTAACGCAGTAACTTCAAATACGTCCATCTTTTAGTAGACGTAGCGGGCAACTGAATAAATCGAGAGTGTTGATGGCTAGCACTCCTGCAGCCTCCACTCGCCAAGACTCGTGCGAGAGCCTCGTGCGAGGCGCCTCGCGAGTCTGGAGCCGGCATTTGACTCGCGTCCGAAAAACCGACACAAAACGGAGCGCCAGCGAGGCGAGGGATGACGAGGGGACACGAGCGCACCGTCCTTACTCTCGTGCTCGCGTTCCCTCGTGTTGCCTCCTGGAGAGTCTGGATGGGGCATAAAAAGTGGAATTCAAGAAATTTAAGAATATTCTAGATCACGACACTGGCAGAAATGTCCCCAAATATGGGTTGACTATTGCCAAATAACAAAAAAAAAATTATTGATATGTGTGGTCGGGCCTCCTTGTGTATTTGTTTAATTTCCAAGGACAGAGCTGGCAGCACCAGCGCCTGCGCAGCACAACAACATTGGTCAAAACGTCAATATATGTCGTTATGAGAGCTGTCAGGTGAGCAAGATAGCAGTTTTTTCAAAAATATAATTTCAATATTTTATTAGCTGCTCAGTTTTGCTTGCTTTTTCTCTTCTTTGTTTTGTAGTAAGTTTTTTCTTATTTTCTCTCATCTTATGGTAGATTCCGTTACCCCATCGGGGGATGACCCCGGTGGGGGGTCTTTTTGTGTGCCAAAGAGTCCAGGAGCATATGTTGTGATCTCCCAGTCCGATGATACTCCTTTTACCCCTAATCTGGATGCAGCTGAAAAAGGGAGACACAGTCGTTCGAGGAAAAAGTGCCGCAAAAAAAAATCTGGAAGAGGCGTTTCTGTCTCCAGTTCGCGATCTGGGTCTCGGTCTCGGGATTCTAGATCTCGATCTCGACATTCCAGTTCACATTCTCAGAGGTCCGTGGTGGCCAAATCAACACCTGACTCTATTTTAAATTTAGGCCAAGGTATTCAAAACTCCTCTACTGTTATTAACCCCTTATTAGTTCTTTCTTCCGAGACTACCTCTACCCATCAAGAGTCGCAGTCTCAGTTGTCTTTGAGTGGTGTGGGCAGACAATTATATAATGATAATGATAAAGGGCCGTTTTTAATTCATGTACAACGATTGGAGGATTCACCCAATTCAGGCACTACCCTCCATCCCATTTCATTCGGGAAATTTCTACACAGCAGGATTAGAGAGTTTGCAGATGTTATTGATGGTTCATTAAAGAAAATTGGCCGCAACCGGATTTCTTTACTATTTCATTCAGCAATTGCGGCGAATGCTTTTTTGAAATCCCCTACCTTGACGTTACAAAAATATAAGGCTTTTATACCATCCCACAATGTTACTCGGCTTGGATTGGTTCGTGGAGTTCCAACCGATTTATCTGAAGAAGTTGTTGCCTCTTTGGTTACTCTTCCAGTTGGTTGTGGTCGAGTCCTCAAAGTCCGTCGGCTTAATTTTAAACGGCTTTCCACTGATGGCTCTTATGTATGGTCTCCTTCTCAGACGGTTTTGATCACTTTCGATGGTCAAGTTCTGCCGCAGAGGATTTTTCTTTTGTACAACTCCCTCCCCGTGGAAATGTATTCTTACCCTATAGTACAGTGTTATAAGTGTTGTAGGTTCGGTCACACACAGAATAAATGTCGTGCTCGGGAGTTACGCTGTTTTCGTTGCGGTAAAGATCATTCTGGTTCTAGCTGTTCCAATGAGGAAGTTATTTGTGTCAATTGCCCTGAAGGTTCAGGTTCGAATCATCCAGCTAATAGCAAGAATTGTCCTGAATACAACAGGCAATGCAATATCAAAAAGATGATGGCGGATCAAAATATCTCTTATTTTGAGGCAGCCCAGTTCCATGCCCCTAAAAAGTTATTCTCTTCTGTTGCTGCTTCTCCAGTCTCCTATAAAAAGACTGTTTTTATAAATCGTCGTCCCTCTCCTTCTGTTCAGCAAGGCTTTGATCGGTTTACTCACCAGGCTTTAGTTAGGGATCCTAACTTATCTTCTGAAAATGGGTCTGTCCTAAAAGATTCATTCTCTTCTTCGGAATCAGATAAATTAATCATGGAACTTATTTCCATTTTTAAATCCCTTCTTAAAGTTTTTTCTCCTTCCCTTAAAGGAGATTTGTTGTCCAACGTTGCCCCTCTTGTTTCATCTTTTTTATCTACGTTAATTAATTTTAATGGACGTCCTGATTCAATGGAATCCGAGAAGCGTTTTAAATAAAAAACATGATATAATTTTTATTATCAATAAATTTAATCCTTTTATTTTAGCTTTTTCTGAAACTTGGCTTAGACCAAATTCTATTTTTAAAATTCCTGGATTTATTTCTGTTTGCGATAATCGTTCTCATGGTAGTGGTTGTGCTCTTTTTGTTCGGAATCATATCCAATTTTCTGTAGTTGATGTTCCTCATAGTGACAGTTATTGTATTGTTGCTGTTAGTATTAGGAGGATTACTTTTGTTTCCATTTATATACCTTATCCCAGTCGTTCCTTGTTACTTGAGGTAAGACACTTACTTGATTCTCTTCCTCGTCCAATAGTTATTATGGGGGATTGGAATTGTCACCATCCGTTATGGGGTTGTGGCAAGTCGGACTCCTTTGGTTTTCAGCTGCTTGATTTAATGGATTTTTGTAACCTTTGTTTGCTTAATTCTGGCTGTGCAACTCGCCGTGTTCGCCCTGGTGATGCGGTAAGTGCTGTTGACGTTTCCCTTTGTTCGCCGGATTTGGCATCTCAGCTATCTTGGGAAACAATTAGTAACAGTTTTGGTAGTGATCATTTCCCTATTTTACTTCGTTTTCCATCTATTTCTTTACCTAGTACGCCCTTGAGTAACCCTCTCTTGAAACATAACTTAAGCTCTGCTGACTGGAGTGTTTTTTTGTCAGCTTTAAATAATAATTCTTCCAGCTTGCCTCCAATTTCATCGGATAATATTTTTGTATGCTGTGAAGCCTTATCCTCTGCCTTGATTTCTAGTGCTGATTCTTCTATCCCTCGTAAGGTTTTTTCTTCTAGGAAAATCCCTTCTCCTCCCTGGTGGGACCGTGATTGCTCTCGAGCGGTATTTTCTCGCAATGAATCTGAGTTGATGTATGCGTCCGACTTATCTCTTGATAACTATTGCAACCTAAATCGAATTATTGCTAAGACTAAGTTACTCCTTCGTTCAAAAAAGATGGAGGGTTGGAAATCTTTCTGTCTATCTATTACTCCTACTACTCCTTCTTATTTGGTCTGGAGAAAAATTCGCAGTTTTCGTGGTGCTTATTGCCCTCCTCGTCATTTTTGTCCAAGTTCTCTTCAATGGGCTGATAGTTTCATGGATATTTTAGCTCCAGCTTATGTTCCTGTTCAACTGGAACTCCCCACTTTTGCATCTCCTTCTATATCTCATGATTTGGATCGTCCTTTTTCTTTATTTGAATTAAAATTTGTTTTAAAATCTGTTAAAGATTCTGCTCCTGGTTTTGATGGTATACCATATTCCTTTTTTGTTAAAGCTTCTGATAAATTTATTATTTATTATTTGGATTTAATAAATTCTATGTTTGTTTCTGGGATCGTTCCGTATATTTGGAAATCTCAGCTGATCATGCCGGTACTAAAACCGGGCAAGAACCCTGAGGATCCATGTTCATACCGTCCGATAGCCCTTTCATCTGTGTGTATTAAACTTGTTGAGCACCTTATTAAAAACAGGCTTGAATGGTTCGTTGAAAATAAGGGCCTTTTGGCCCGGTCTCAATTTGGCTTTAGAAAAGGTAGAAGCTGCCTGGATAGCTTAGCAATTTTTACTACTGACATAAGGTTATCATTCTCTAGAAACGAGTCAGTTGTTGCTGCTTTTCTTGACATCACAGGTGCTTACGATAATGTACAACTTCCTTTACTTTGGCAGAGGCTACGTGAGTTGGGTATTCCGGCTAGACTTAGTAATTTTATTTCAAACCTTCTTTCTGAGAGAGTGATAACTTTTAGATGTAGTGATCCTTCGGTGGCTCCTAGTCGAACAATTTGGAAGGGCCTGCCTCAAGGTTCTGTTTTGAGCCCTTTGCTTTATAATTTATATACCTCTGATTTGCATAAGTCGGTTGGTTTAAGTCGAATTTTGCAATATGCTGATGACCTTTTAATTTATTATTCTGGTCATGATATAAAGAAAATTACTGATATAGTTACTAATTCTTTGACGACTTTAAATTTGTGGCTTTCGCAGCATGGTCTCTCTCTATCTCCTAGTAAATGTAATGTTGTGGTCTTCTCGAGAAAACGAAATATTCCAAATTGTCCTGTATTTGTTGATGATTTTCCTTTACTTTCTAGACCATCTGTTAAATTTCTTGGTGTTATTTTAGACTCAAAATTAACTGGAGTTCCTCATGTGGACTTCATTGTGACTAAGTGTGAGCGTAATCTCAATATTCTTAGATGTTTGTCTGGTGTTTGGTGGGGGGCTCACCCATTTTCTTTAAAATTGTTATATAATGCCATAATACGGAGCTCTTTAGATTATGGGATTTTTCTCTTAGATCCGGCCAATAAGGCGGCTTTCAAGAAATTAGACAGGGTTCAATCTAAGGCTCTCCGTATTATTGCTGGGGCTATGAAGTCTTCCCCTGTGAATGCCTTACAGGTCGAATGTGTTGAACCTCCCTTATTTTTGAGACGTCGTTTTTTAGCAGATCGTTATTTGTTTCGTGCTATCCGCTTCGCTGACCATCCAATTTTTCCTAAGCTCTCACTTCTTAGTAGATATTTTCAATCTTCTCAGTATTGGAGATGTAAGGATCCTCCTTGTTTGGTAGGTAGCTTTAATAAAAAAGAATCTCTTAAAGATCCTATTGAACGTTCTATTAATCTTCCGCTCTTTGATTTTAGTTTTAATGTTGTTACTTATATCCCTCGTGTGATTCTTAATTTTGGTATATGTAAGAATGATGCTCATGGTAATAAACTATTTTCTGATTTAATCAAACGAGATTGGCCTCAATGGCATACACTTTATACTGATGCTTCCAAACTTTCTACGTCTGGCTGTGTGGGTGTTGGGATTTTTCATCCTCAGTTTAATATTCATCAAAAATTCAAATGTCCTCCAGAATCTTCTGTTTTTTCTGGTGAATGTTTGGCTATTCTCGAAAGTATTGATTATGCTCTATCTTTTAAATTAAAACAATGTTTGATCCTTACTGACTCTCGTAGTGCTTTGCAGTCACTTTTAGGCAACCCTTTTAAAATAAATTCTCATGGTGCTATTATATTTAAAATTAAAGATCTTCTTTTTCGGTGTACTAATCTTGGCATTGATATCGTTTTAGCCTGGATCCCCAGTCATGTAGGGATAACAGGGAATGAATCTGCTGATTTGGCTGCCAAGGATGCTGTAGCTTGTGGAGACAAACGTCATTTTAAAATTTATCCTGATGACCTTGCAGCTTTGCCTAGAGTATACCTTTCTCGGGCCTGGTCCGCGTACTGGAGATCTTCTAGTGTTCGACGTGGCTCCTTTTTTGCTAAAATACAACCTTCTATACCCGTTAAGCCGTGGTTTTCAAAAATTCGCCTTCCTAAACTTTTTACATCCATTTTGATCCGTCTTAGACTTGGCCACTGTTGTTCTACCGTTCATTTATCAAAATTACATATTCGTGACTCTTCTATTTGTGAGTGCGGCTTAGAGGAGGGTACTTTAGACCACATTTTCTTTCATTGCCCTTTAATTTCACATTCAGATTTTTATGTTTCTTTACGTTTCTTAAAAGTGCCTTTCCCTACCTGTTTAGCTACTCTTTTATGTTCAAAAGATCCCAAAATTTTTTATGCATTGGCCTATTTTTGTAAATATAATAACTTAAAACTTTAATCTGTTATTTATTTATATTTTATGTATTTATAATTGCAAGCTTTTCTGTGTTCTTTTTTTATTTTTTATTATTAAGTTTTTTCTTTTTTCTTTTTGCTCTTGCTCTCTGGCAGTGATACTCTTTTAGAGTAATTGCCATTAAAAAAAAAAAAAAAAAAAAAAAAAATATGTCGTTATCATTTGGTTTGGAATCCTCTTGCTCGCTATATCAGTAGGCTAGTGAGAAAACATTCATATAACACAAGATCTTCAAAAGTTTTACTTAGTACTTACGAACATGTTGGTGCCTAGGTGGCCTAGGTTAAGTTCTAAACTAGCTTTTGTGGTTCGCAATTTGCGTTTGTTATCTACGCAGACCCAAACCGAAAATGGAAATATTGTGGTATTCAAGAAGCTTACAGGGCTGGATCGTGGTATCGCTGTTTATGGGTTGAACAAGCCGAAGGACAGGAATGCGTTAAGCATTGACTTGCTCACAGCAATGAAAGAAGTTCATCAAATGTTACGGGAGGACACCAAAATCTCAGTGGTTATTCTGCACAGCTTGGTACCTGGTATTTTCTGCGCAGGTAAATGTTGATCACTTCTATTATAAAAAATAATTTTACTGATAGTAGGTAGCCTACTTACTTAACTTACTGGCTTAGACGAAATATCTCCCTATGCATGATCCAATCACCCATATCCGCGCGTCGCGGCGTCCCCACCAGCAATAATAATTCAGTAACTTACTTACAGGAGCAAACTTGAAGGAACGCTTCAAAATGTCGGATGAAGAAGTGGCTGTCTTTGTGCGTGGGCTGAGGGCAACACTGACAGAAGTAGAGGACCTTCCGATGCCAACAATAGCTGCAGTTGATGGTGCAGCACTAGGCGGCGGTCTAGAGTTGGCCTTGGCCTGTGATTTAAGAGTAGCGGCTACTACTGCAAAACTTGGCCTAGTTGAAACTAGCCGTGGGCTCTTACCAGGTGCTGGTGGTACCCAAAGGTTGCCAAGAGTAATACATTCTAACATCGCTAAGGAACTCATATTCACATCTCGAATTGTTAATGGTGAAGAAGCAAAACAGTTAGGTTGGTATACATTTACCTAGTTTAATTAATAGATTTTATATATTCTGCAGATAAATATTTTTTTAATGGCTACTTTCCTACTTACTAATATTTTTTATATTTTCAGGTATTGTGAACCATGTGGTTGAACAAAATGCATCCAAAAATGCTGCATTTGAAAGGGCACTTAGTTTAGCAAGGGAAATTATTCCTAACGCCCCAGTCGCATTACGCTGTGCAAAGCAAGCCATCAATGAAGGAGTTCAGCTTACGATCAAAGAGGGTTACGAAGTTGAACAAAAATATTATGAACGTAATATTCCTACAAAAGACCGTCAAGAAGGCATGATTTCCTTTATTGAAAAGAGGAAACCTGTCTATGAAGGTCATTGAAATTTATGTTAAAATAAAATAGAGACATACATACAAAATATAACTATAGTCAATAAAATAAAGTTATGTAATTCTAAGGTTAACAAATATTTCTTGCATTTATATTTTTACACAAGTTATATTATATTTTGTTATATGAACTTTTACTCAATATTTTGATACATTTTTACTGACTGTTTTGTATTGTATTTCCAGTTATTATACATTGAACATTGTTAAATAAAAGTATGAATATTTATTTTGTATTTCATTGTTTTGCCTTTATCATTTGCATTTCGACCTTTAGAGTGAGTTAACAGAATTAGAAGGTACACCCAACAGCACCTCAGTAGAAAAACTGGTAATAGAGTTGTAAATGTTTCCACAGAAATGTGGTTGACTATACATTCCCAAATAAAAGTGAGATTTAATGCCTGCTAAGAGCTTGAACAAAAAGTTATTTAATTCTATGATAAAAAAAAGTATGTAATGGTGGGTGGGGGAGTGTTTACTTACTTTTGCATCATGTTTTGTGAAAGATGTGTCATTGTTTAAAAAAAGTTTGATCATCCCAAACAATAATAGTAGATTAGTAGCCAAGGGATGTAAGGCATCAATGGCAGCCCGAGATATTTAGGCGCACGAGAGCAGCGAGGGCGCCTATAGTTCGAGGGTGCAATTGATGCTTACACCCGAGCTAACTACTCTGCTTTACATCTCGATTGTGAGGTAAGTAGGTCCTTATGACCACCAAATTGTAGGTGACCAATTAGCGCTATAGGGTAATAATGTAGCTAGAAAAGCCCTAGGGCGGTAAGTAATTAAAACGCCCGCCGCCCCGTTGTTGGAGGCGGCCATCAAGGCGGATGTTTTAATTACTTACCGCCCTAGGGCTTTTCTAGCTACATTATTACCCTAGAGCGCTAATTGGTCACCTACAAGCCCCATTTGGGGGTAATAAGGACCTACTTACCGAATATGAGAGATGTGTAAATATTTTTTTTACTGTACTAGGGAGGACATTATTCAAGTTGGTAGCTTATATAAGAGCTCCAAGTATAGACTTATCTCTGAATATTGAGTGTACAACAACCTTATCAGATATCAGTCAGCTTTTGTTAGTGTGTTCTATCTTTAAATGCTCTTTGCTCTTGTTTAGTTACAATAATCACCTACGACTTTACTTTATTTACATATGATAAGAATATACAAAAACCATATTACATATATTACAAAAGTTATATTTATTGCATCACAAAAATAAGAAATTACAAAATTTATGTATGCGGTCACATTGATATAGTAAAATTACAATTATGGCTAATTACTATACAATGTTTAGGAACTTAGTTAATTGTTCTTTGGTGTCGTCAGGAGATGTAACTTTGTGCCCTTCTATTCTTTCATCTGTATAGATTTCGTAATCATTACCACCAGGAGTTGTTTTGTCTCCAAAGAAATGGATCTCATCATAGTTGTCCAGAGGCACATGGTTTAGACAGTATGTCTTATCCCAGCCTGATGGAAAAACATCGACACTGATTTGACCTCCAAGAGCAAATATCAAACTAGTTCCAGAAAATTCTTTTTGGAGAGCTTCAACAAAGTTCTGTCTGATTTTATGAGTTGTATCATACTTTGCAAACTCATCTCGTTCAGACTGATTGCACGAGCGGCCTACTGGGCAGATATTGATCATACTTGAACGGAATTCAACAAAGTTTCCTCTTTTAGCTGGTAGTTCTATTTTGGACATATATCCTAGAGCAAAATTGATAACTCTCTGTAGAGTCTTCTCTCCAACATGGTTGAGAATGCTCTGAGTGCTCTTAAGTTGTCCGTTCTTATAGTAAACAAGCCCATTTTCACAGAACACGTAATCGAACCTGTTGGCGACTTCTTCGCCAGACATTTGCTCGGCGACCTTGACATAGTCAGAGCCACTGACTAGCCCTATTGAAACTAGAGGCTTTACTTTATTCAGCATGAAAGTTTTTAAATCGTCTGAGATGACTTGCCTTGGTTTCGTGAGGGTTCCGTCCACGTCGAATAAATATAGCACTTTTTTGCGAGCCGCCATTACGTCGGAAAGGTTATTGCTCTTGGAATTGATGTTCTGGATGATACTTTTCGAATTTTGGTGGCAAAAGACCGGTCGATAAGTAGGTCACTCGGCGGCCGGCTGCTATAAAGTGCCAACACCTCACTTCATGCTGTGACGTCACTTTAACATGTTATCACGGAACATGGCGAGAACCACGCATTACGCTATTTACACACTGTTATTTTGTTTATTGGTCACTGAAAATGTTTCGTCTGATAAAGCGCGCAATGTTCTTGTTCTCCTTGGTAAGTAGAACATTTTATTTTTTCTTCAAAGTGAGAATATTTTCATGAACTGAAGCGAAGACATGCGCACGACAAAAGCGGAATTCTTTTACGTTTTATGATGTATAGGAATGCTAGACAGCTCTAAGAAGTCTTTGATCGTATTTTTTTATTACTGTTTCAGTGTAATTTATTGCAATTTATCAGTAATTTTGTAAATTTTTCTATTTTTTTGTAATTATTTGTTTGCGGCAGCAAGAAAAAAAAACAAACGTCTGAAACGTAACGTCATGAAAAAAATCAAACCAAACGTCAAAAGCAAGTGTCCGTCTCCCCAGCAAGCCCGTGCGACATTGGCGAAATACGTTTTGTAATGAGATGTGATGCCATTAAATAAATATACAATACAAGCCCGTGCGAGCAAGGAGGTTTTAATCCACGCTACGCTAGCCTGGATTAAAACCTCCTTGGTTCATTCCATCAGTAAAGTGTCAGATTCAGTCATAGAGAAACACGATTTTCGCGCGGTTTGACGCGTTGCTGGATTCAGTGCATCAAAACCAAAGATTTCGGACCTCCTTGCTTCGCTCGGAATAGATACCTTGCTAATTTATTTTACTATGGGATGACATCTGCCAACATGTCCCAATATTTTATGTCAAACTATCAGTGATCACTAGGAAATATTCAAAATAACCCGTCAAATCCATAGAACGACGCCTTCGCTACCTTGTGACGAATTATTTCTTTAATCCTCCTTCTAAGTACCCTTATTTTTCTGTGATCAAAACCAAAGATTTTGGAAACTACGCCAGCGCAGCGTTTTTCTTACGTCAATGATGAAAACTGATGACACTACGAGGTGAAAACTTTGGGTGGCTGTAGAGCAAGGAGGTTTTAATCCACGCGAGGTTTTAATCCACGCTACGCTCTAGGAAGGAGAGATGAATGGCCAAAAAAAGCGTGACGACGAGTATATCGTATTATATAGTCTAAGAGTATATCCAATAGTCGCGGTGGCATCTCTTTCACACAGTAGGGTGACCTAACTATTTTACGCTTGGGGATGTAATATTATTAAAGCCCTCTGGAACAGCAGCTTCATTTTTAATATTTTATTTGGCAGGATATTATCCTTTAGTTTCTACCTGATAAGTTGTGCTTCCCTCGGCAACAAAGTGTTCCGTGTCTTAAAATCCTCGCAGCACTGATTATTCTTCTTTAGAACCACTCGCTTGGCTCGTGGCTCAATTATAGAGTCATAGAGGTAAATGAAGTCAAGTCCGTTTGGTGCCGGCAAAGTATAGTACCAACTACCAACCCATCTCCACCCGTGGTTATCGTAATGTACGTACAGTGTACGTTTCATGGGGTGTCATGTACAACATGAGAATATTATTCAAGCATGTCATGAGTACCTTGGGCTCAATTCTTGAATAACACCGGATGATAAATAATTATCACCTTAAAAATTAAAAAAAATTCTTTACAAAAGTGCAGAATGATATTTGTAAAATATAAAGTAGTGATTGATTGTTACTTTTCATGTATTATAGTTTACATTTTTAACAGATTAGGGTACATTTGATATTTTTTTATGTTTAAAGTGAGCAAACGAGCAGGTGGGCCACCTGATGGTAAGTGGTCACCACCACCGCCCATTCTTATTTGATGTCTCAAAAATTTTATTTTATCACTCGGTAATATTCAACAATTGGGTCAGAGTTTTTTCAGCAGCAGCATTCTTTTTGTTTGTTTCCAAAATAAACCTTTTTTCATTTCTTTCTTCTTGCTTTCCAGAAAAGCCCAGGGAATTCTTGAAAATCACCGGGTGATAAAATATCACTTTTGAGACTTTAAAAATTCACATTTGCGTTGATAAACTGTTGAAAGGTAAATCAGAATACATGAAAATTAACAATAAAGGACTCCTTTATATTTTAAGAAGATCAATTTCAACTTTTGAAAACAAAAATCTATGATTTTTAATTTTTTGAGTGATATTTTATCACCCGGTGATATTCAATAATTGTTCTCCAGGTACGTTGCATGCCTCATCATCAAGAAGCAAAGCAATTAATAAAATTTGACGTGTATTTTATGATTTATTGTTTATTGATAAACAAAATTCATAATAGGTACGACATGTTACAAAATAATCGTACAAATATAATATTTTATTTCTTATTTCATTGATTCAGTTCTGACTTTACATTTTTTTCACTCACATGGAATAACAATAATTTAAAAATATGGACTGGCTGTTGAACTTTGCCTCATTTATACGTTTCTAAATATTATGGCCCAAGTTTTTGTCACTATCTTTTTACTGAAATAAACTATCAATACTCACAAACATTAAAAGACTTAAAACCAATATGTTGTTCATTCTCACTACTTATTGAACAGCCCTCGTAACATCAGCTGTCTCTCTGTCCATCTATATTTGCGATCCGTCTGGCTGTCCGGGAACAACAGGTCGATACAGGTTTTTGTTGGTATTCTTCTAAAAACTCATCATCAACCAACTTCATTTGGGCCTAATTGCGAGCCACCTACTTTTTAACCGACTTCAAAAAAGCGGAGGTTCTCTATTCGATCGTATTTTTTAAATATTATTATTTTAAATGAATGAATCATTCTTACCTACCAAGTGACATCTGTCCACATCTGAAACTTTTTTAAACAAATTCCAACCCAAGGGCATCACATAAATTCTCTCAATAATGCCCGGAACAAAACTTTGATGCTGACTGTAAATGGCTCGACATATCTATCGCGTCGCGCAGGGCAGGCGCGTGAGGCTTCCCGCATGTCGTCAATAAGAACGCAGAAAATAACCGGCAGCATCAGATGTACTATTTTCCTATTATTGTACAACAGTACAGGTTCCATTGTTTTGTTTGATTTTCTTTTAAAACTAATGCAAGCTGTTTTCCTCTTTCATTTTTAGATTCAGATATCTTCATCATAATGTTATTTCATCATAATGTTCTTTGGGATAAGTTGTTCAGTTTTATGGGCAGATTCTGCAGATTCACATCCCACAATACTGATGTGGTTGTTTTTAGTTTCCTTTGTGTTCAAATATCGTACATTACAGCCACCCTACTTCATACGTAAAACAGTTCGGCTTTTTCATAGAAAAATTAAAAGAATGATGGATACCCATAGAAGAACATTCCGCAAATAGCATAACTATCAATTTTGCAGCCATTTACTCTACAATATTTCACTGTTTTTGCAGAAAAAATACGCGATTTTAAACAACATTTAGCATGACATAAAAATGTGTCAAAGACGGGGATACCAGTAATGTATTAAAAAATATTACCAAAAAGGTTGATGACGAATGAAGAAGTACATAACCTGCTTGACCTTAAACAACACAATTAGATCAAAAATATTTTTTAGAGTTTCCGAGATAAATCACAGAACCAAAAGCACCCGAAAAATATTAAATTTTTAAGATTTAGCTCTAAAAAGGGTTTCTATATGAAAACCAAGCATAATGTCAAAAGATTTTTTCCTACCAACCCGCAATTTCGTTTTGCTATGGCAACTGTGTGAGCGTGACACAACCGCGACTAATTGACCTCTCGCTCGGCACAATTTCTCTTCTTCGCACATCACAGGAATTTATACCGTATTACAATATACGATTGACTAAATTTGTGTAGCAAGATTTTTGCATTAAACACTCCTTCCTAGAGCGTAGCGTGGATTAAAACCTCCTTGCTGTAGAGACGTCTCGTCAGCCAGCCCATTCTATACAGGAAAAACTACGAAGATTACACAAAAGCAAAATAGTTCCACATTTACTGCATGTCTAGTGCAATGGATTGTAAAAAAGCCGAATCGAAAATGTCCATATGGTAGGAGCACTTCATCAATAATTATGGGTGGCTGGAGAGACGTTTTCCCAGCCAGCCCATGTGATATCTCGGAACATATAGTAGGTAGGAAGATAAAACAAAGCTTAATATTTACTACCTACTTGGAACAGTAGGAAGCAAATATTTCAAAATCCTAGCTCCACTAACTTTTGAGATATTTGTATTTTTTCATGGGCTTGCTGGGGAGACGTCTCGCCAGCAAGCCCATGCTGTAACTCAAAAAGTACTGCACGTAGAATGCTGAGCGATATACCAATAGAGAGTGCATATTTGATGCAATAAGCACCAAGAAAAATAAGTCCCTAGGTCTTATGGTTTCGATGCTAGAAACAAAAATCATTTTCCCGCTGAAAATTTGGAATGCATGATGTGAAGTGCAACGTTGTCGTTCTGTGCAATTCTACATGTTGCTGTTAGAGCATTCAAAAATCAATCTTGTATCCTTATTGTTAAGAGGTACTGTAGACGTACGTGTAGATTATTTGTAATTTGAGAATAGTTCGGGAGACGGTGTACTTAAAAGGCTGATTGATTAACAAGAAGTTTTTATTTATTTGTGGCTTTGTGGACAACATGTGAAGAACAAAAGAGATAATATGTATTTTGGCTCACGTATTTACTTAATAAATCAGTTTTCTTAACTTATTAATTACAGGACAATTTAAGAATACTTTAAAAATTTCAGTTTGTTACTGAGACCATTAAACCTACATCTCCTACTAGAATACAGTTGTCACGGTTGCCAAAAAGAGATTTAGGCACCAGTTAACCTTCACGTGAGCTAAAATACATATTATCTCTTTCGTTCTTAACATGTTGTCCACAAATAAATAAAAACTTCTTGTTAACCAATCAGTCTTTTACTAAGTACACCGTCTCCCGAACTATTCTCAAATTACAAATAATGTACACGTGCGTCTACAGCAACGATTTTGGAAACTACGCCAGGGGGAGCGCAGCGTTTTTCTTACGTCAATGGTCTACAGTACCTTTTAACTATTAGGATCACAGAAAAATAAGGGTACTTAGAAGGAGGATTAAAGAAATAATTCGTCACAAGGTAGCGAAGGCGTCGTTCTATGGATTTGACGGGTTATTTTGAATATTTCCTAGTGATCACTGATAGTTTGACATAAAATATTGGGACATGTTGGCAGATGTCATCCCATAGTAAAATAAATTAGCAAGGTATCTATTCCGAGCGAAGCAAGGAGGTCCGAAATCTTTGATTAGGATACAAGATTGATTTTTGAATGCTCTAACAGCAACATGTAGAGTTGCACAGAACGGCAACGTCGCACTTCACATCATGCATTCAAAATTTTCGGCGGGAAAATGATTTTTGTTTCTAGCACCGAAACCGTTAGACCTAGGGACTCACTTTTCTTGGTGCTTATTGCATCAAATATGCACTCTCTATTGGTATATCGCTCAACATTCTACGTGCAGTACTTTTTGAGTTACAGCATGGGCTTGCTGGCGAGATGTCTCCCCAGCAAGCCCATGAAAAAATACAAATATCTCAAGAGTTAGTGGAGCTAGGATTTTGAAATATTTGCTTCCTACTGTTCCGAGTAGGTAGTAAATATTAAGCTTTGTTTTATCTTCCTACCTACTATATGTTCCGAGATATCACCTGGGCTGGCTGGGAAAACGTCTCTCCAGCCACCCATAATTATTGATGAAGTGCTCCTACCATATGGACATTTTCGATTCGGCTTTTTTACAATCAATTGCACTAGACATGCAGTAAATATAGAACTATTTTGCTTTTATGTAATCTTCGTAGTTTTTCCTGTATAGAATGGGCTGGCTGACGAGACGTCTTTACAGCCACCTAAAGTTTTCAGCTCGTAGTGTCGTCAGTTTTGATCATTGACGTAAGAAAAACGCGCCCCCTGGCGTAGTTTCCAAAATCTTTGGTTTTGATCAAACAAGGAGGTTTTTGTTCTGAGGTTTTGATGCACTGAATCTGACACTTTACTGATGGAATGAACCAATGTCCACTAAATTTTGGTGTATGCCACTTGGCTATATCTCGCACGGGCTTGCTGGGAAGACGGACACCAAAAGCAAAGGTGTGATTACCATAGGTGAGTACAGCGCCTTCAGAACAAGTTTGTCCATGACGGTTATTTTCCGCGCATGTGTGACAGGCGGAGAGCCAATGAACGATTCGCTCGCTCCCTGGGGAGAGCCGCGCTCCCCCCGCGACAAATTTTTTGACTTCTGCGCATTAACGGTCACGGACAAAGTTATTTTGTACGCAGTATATTATATGTTCCTTGGTGATTACACAGGCGACACAGGAGACGCTCTCCTTCTGTGGGCGACACATGCGAACGAAAAAAAAGTTTCATTTAAAGCTCTATTAAATATATCGCTGTCATATTCTGTTTTGATCTAACTCCTTGGTTTTGATGATTAAGAAGTAGTAGAAAAAAAAGAAACAGCAGTAGGTTTTTAGGAACGAGGATCAAAACAAAATAGAGTATTCTCCAACTTTTATTTTTGGTGTTTGCTTTTAGCTGATGATGGAGGTTTTGAGCTTGGCGCGTATATGAACAAAATATGCCAGACACCAAATATCGACACCCTAGCACGCCGCTCCGTGATATTTGACAACGCTTACACCTCTGTCAGTAGCTGTTCGCCTAGGTGAGCCAAAACGATTAACATATAAAACATAGTTTGTTAAGTGGAAATCCGTGGTCGAAATAATGTACCTAGCTTGATTATAATAACAGCAGTGTAAGAGCAGGACGGAGCGATGCGCAAGACATTGGAGCGACAGAGACACGAGTTTCGGCGTCCTGCTCTAACACTGCTGTTATTCTAATCAAGCTACATTATTTCGACTATAGCCTTTACCAATTTATCTTTGTAGTCGGGCAGCGCTTTTGACGGGAGCTCCAAGCCATCAAAATGGCATGTATGGACTACATCATGGCGTGCACCACTTCTCTTCGTTTGAACACATTGCCAACCGCTCTCTTCCAAATATGCTGCGCGCTAATAGCGTTTACACTGGCGAGTAGTTTTATTTTCCCATCCCAGCCGCGGTAGCACGAGCCCCTAGATAAAAACATTTCATTCATTGGGTCCCCGCACATGGTCGAATAGTTTCACGATCAGACTTCGCGATCATTATTATTATTACTGTGATCAGCGCCATCAGTCAATCTCGGAGACGGTCAGTCTGTGATCCGCGATCCGTGGAGATGCAGCTAAAAGAAAGAAAGAGAAAGCTAGCCATCTGTATGCCCACTCGTGAAAGATTTGGCTTTTAATTTTCACTTCGATTAAATATTTTTCTTCGTTTGTTAGAAGTTCATATGTTATGGGAAATTATAGGTAGGTACGCCATCCAATTTCAACTTTTGAAACATGGAAAAGCGTAAGCGATTTCGGCAAAAACGTAATTGATGCTAAATTTAGAATTTTATTGCTGCATAAATCAAGTTGAAAGCTGATTTGATTAGGTTATATAAGTTATAAAAGTGGCTAAATCTACCTAAAAATTGTCTATAGTGGCAACACTGGCGCAACATATCTAAGCGGCGGGACATATCAATGAAGCGTCGGTCGTGGGGACGTGGGTGAGGTGAGGGTATGGCGTGGTTATGGCGAGCGTATGGCGTGCTTATGGCGCGGGTGCGGTGCCTCAAGATGGCGGCGGCAGTGGACGTATTTAGGGCATTCTAAATTTCGATTTTTATAGTAATTAGTAAATATTTTATACAAGTTAATCGAAATCGTTAATGGTTAAATTTATTGAATACAATTTAATCAATTATACAATGTAACTTAATAATTATTTGCTATAAATTCCCAATGCTTGATCTTGCACACATCTGTTACTATAACCTGATCGATTGTAATAGTATATTACTTGTTATTTTTCTATTAACTCACAAAACGCGATATTAAATTGCATATTGCATTGTTTTTTTTTTTTTTTTTTTTTTTTTTTAATATCGTCACGTATTTTGATAATACTGCGGACGGATCTGTGTGTTTTCGTATGGCATGCCACCTCTAACTGACGCGCGGTGCGGGCGGGAAGCGACGCCTGCGCCTCGCCCTCACCCCACCCTCGCCACGCCACCTATAATATGCACGGGCGCCATATCACTTCTATACATTTTGTATGAAACACGAAGTGACGGGCGGCGCGACCGTGCCATACCCTCGCCCTCGACCGACGCCATATTAATATGTCCCGGGCCTGGGGGTATCGTGCTGAGTCGGCAGGTGTATTCACACCTTTATTAAGAACTTAGTTCTGTGTTGCAATTTTAAAAAAACAACGATATTCTTCTACTCGCCGTTAGATGGCAGAAAATTAAAATGTATTTGATATGTATTAATAGATGGCGTTGTTAACAATGTAATACTGATATAATTTCCCAGGTATAATCGGTAAAAAGCACGTAGGTCCAAGCAGCGTGTATAAATTCGACTACGAACAGACGGAGGAAAACAACCACATAGACCAAGTCGGTCGTAATATCACGCACATCAAACTGCTGACTCGAGAGTTCCTGAGCACTGCCAAACAGCTCAACAAGTAGGTGACTTTATTTTTGAACCTACCGTCGCCCGACCGCACAAAGCGTATTTGTTGTTAAAATACCTTTAAATCTACGGTTTTAACTTTAAAAATGATTTGTGCAACTGGCTGTGAGGAGTTAATTTTATAAGAAAATTTGTATTTCTGACGTTGCGTGCTCGATCAGGGAGCCAATTCTTGAATATCAGTGGGTGAGAAATTATAAATGAAAAATTCAATATCACCCTGATAAACTATTCAAAATAAATATTGTTATTGTTTTGTTATTGTATTTATTGACTATGAAATTGAATTTGCTATGTATTACGTCTTGAGATATGTTTGACTCTACTGTTTTTATTTTGGAATTAGCTAATTGTGTACTCCATTATTGCGACACCCTCAACAGGGTTATTGTACTAGCACTTATACATAAATTTAAGATCCTTTCACTGTACAATATGCAAATAAATATGAATATGAATAAAATATATAAATTTAATAATAATACTCTACTTAAATTTAACTTAGAATTTAATATCAATCTTCACTTTTAGAAAAACCCGCGATTTTGATTTTTTTGTGATGTTTTTATTCAAAAGTCGGCTTCCTGGTCCTGAATTACATTTCATTGTTGAGACATCTATTTATATGTAATAATTGATATTTTTTTCCGGAATCACATTACAGACCGTTTTTCCTATACGTTGGCTTCCACGACCCTCACCGCTGCGGTCACCGCGAGCCCCAATGGGGTCCGTTCTGCGAGCGCTGGGGCACCGGGGAGCCGGGCGCTGGCCGCATCCCCGACTGGACGCCCTGGTTCTACCAGTGGGACGAGCTGGAGCTGCCCTTCCACATTCAGGACACGGAGCCGGCAAGGAGGGATCTGGCGGCTATGTATACGACTGTCTCCCGGTTAGATCAAGGTAACAGAAGAAAATCCAGATTAAGAAAACTTGGATTTCTTGAATATGTGCTCCTCTATTGGATTTCCTATGTAGACTAGACTAGGTATTGAATGAAAAATATTCTAGAAACAAAACGAACATCTGTTATTTTTAAGGTGTTTTTAAACCAATACGACCCTGCTGAATTCAAATATGCTTGTTACCTAAATAACATAATACAATCCGCGCGACGAGTTAAGGCCGCTGGGCGGAGTGGAGGGGGTATGCGCAGTTGCAATATTTGCAAGAAAAACACTACTGCACAGCACATACCCCTCCACTCCCGCCTTGCGGCCTAAACTCTACGCGCAGGGTGTACTGTACCAGTATTGAAAAGGGCGGCCAAAAAATGTAAATCGACTTATTTTAGGCCTCTTGAGACTTGTTAACGAAATTAATAAAGAGATTATATAAATAAATAAAAAATAAAATTTCATTTATTTCAAGCTTTTTTAGCTCATATTGTAACAAACACAATACAAAACAATACCTAATTAAAGACATTTTAAAATGCCCAAAAAGATAGTACAAATATATGTTTTTGATGGCACAAAATACACACCGATACGAAAAAAATACATTTGTCTATGCCATCCGTCTGTAAGCCTAGACTAGAGGTCCGCGCCGCAGTCCAAAAGCCCAGCGGCGGCGCGCCGGGTGCGGCACCCGGCGCGGCGCGGCGTCGCCGGCGTGGGCTAGTTATTTTTAAAGATATTAAGGGGTGGGCGGGCAGTAGAAAAATCTCTCTTTAAGTTTAATAAAAAAAATATTTTTAGGAGAATCAAGTAGCTTAACTAAATTATTGGCAATGTTTGTAATTATCATGTATAAAAATAATTTTGTTAACTTTTGCAGGATTTAGACGCGATCTCTTCGCAGTCAAGACTAGCCCAGCTACAGAAAAAACCCTTTCACTTGGGGTGCTTGTAGCTGGGATAGATAGAAGCGATCGCGCTAATCCGGCAAGCCAAGGAAAAACAACTTTTTTTTGTTCCCAGAACTTAAGAATGTTGCCCTCTACATCTCCTAAATCTGAAGGGTTAGCCGTGGCCAAATATCTCCAACACTCTTGAGCGACGTCGTCATCCTCATCAATAAATCTATTGGAGTGTTTTTTAGCTAGCTTTTGGAGTAAAACATCCTGGTTTTTATTTGAAACAGGAACAGATTCTGCTGGTTTATCGGACTCCTTTACAAATTTCTTAACAACTTCAGTCAAGAAAGATGTTTTCGTCATTTGATGATTTTCCACGTATGTGTCGATTTCTTTCAGACTAGCGAAACGCGGGTCGAGCAAAGAGGCTGCGACAATATTTTCAGTCACAGGAAACCTTTTGTTCAGACTAAGTTTCATCTGGTTTCTTAAACGTTGAATTATTAATGATTCATCATCTGGCATCGCCAATAGGACGTCTTCTATTTCAGATCTGAAAATAAGTGCCAAATTAAGTGACGACACCTTTTGCGACGACAACATTTCCACGACTTCTAGAAAGGTTCTGAGAAATTTTATTAAATCTTCTAAAATATTCCATTGTTCAGCGTTAATTTTAAGGTCACTCTGACCGATCTTGGTGAGCATTTCGTTTACCGGTACCCGGTTACAGCAATGCGCCAAGCTTTCAAGCATTATAAGTACGCTGTGCCAGCGAGTTGGTGACGCCGTTTTTATGCTTGGAACGTTGTTTGGATTTCCGAATAATTCTTGCTGACCAAGATTGGAATCATCACATTCTTCTTCGTCTTCGACGGGAATTGGGTCAGCTTCATCATTTTCTATATTTTGAGCTGCCGAATGACACGCCATTAAAATATCTTTCTGTTCTTTTTGGGCATTAGCTTCTAACTCAGGCAGACGATATCTTAACAACTTTACAATTCTTTTACATTTTTCTATTAACACCACTATTTCTGGAACTTTTTTGAGTCCATCAACAGTCACCAAGTTGTGCAAACCGTGTCCCAAACACAAATGACCATCAAGATTTGACAACGTTACAGCTCGCTTAACATTTGATCCGGCGTCTGTTACGGTATGAATTTCTCTATCTTGTAAATTGTAGCCTTCTTTTAATTTATCAATGTAATCCTTGATTTTTTCGCCAGTTTTTTTACCTTCTATTAAGTTGGTGCAGAGTGTAAAGGATTTGAGTTGAAAATCTGAAATTTGATTAATGTTATAAGACTGGAGCTGGCATTCAATATTTCAATTAAACTTATAACACCCCTCTCTTTTTGCGTCGGGGGTTAAAAAAGACTGTCAGTTAGTCAAACTACTCAACTCACCTGCCGCTATGTAATGTAAGGTAAAAGTTATGTAGTTCAGCCTACGATAACTGTCGGTCCATAGATCAAAAGTAAGTGCTACATGACGCGATGCATCAACAACAATTTGAGCTTTGATCTTCTGCAGCATGCTTTCGTAAACATCTGACAAAGCGGTTTGACCAACAGTGTCGCTTGAAGGCAGGTCATCTTTTGATATTATGATGTTATATTTCTACAAAAATAAATACAATATGTTTAATAACTTATTGAATACTCCGATAAATTTAATCAAGCAATCAAAACAATTGTATACCTGAAAGAAATCTACTGTTCCTTCATCTGACACCGTGTCAAATGGCAACAAAGACTTACAAAACCACAAGGCTAAATCACGAGCTAGAAGCCATTTATCTTTTTTTTGTGGAATAGGGTTGCTTGTGCTGGCTGTACCACAAACAGCTTTACGTGGTCGTGCCGTAAAAAAATCTGTTATTGGTTTTTTTTTATCAGCTGATTCATCTCTGATGTTGTGATCGTCCCTTAGATGTCTGAGTAAGTTACCGGTGCTTACAGTCTTACTGTATGATTTGATTTTCACTCTGAAAAATAAAACATGCTAAGATGCACTGATCTGACAAGCACCTTGTATAACGGTACGGTAGCACATTATAAGCACCGTACATTATTTACCGGTAATTATTTTGAAGCATATGCAACCAACCAAACCAGCCAAAGGCAACAGTAAATCAGTAACCACATTTATTGCAAATTAGCTTAACCTCGACTGTAGTTTGGCTTGTAATATATTTATTAAAATAACATTAATATTATGTGATTAAAAAACGTGCGTGAAAAGCTTTAAAATGCGTGTTTTAGTATAAAATGCATGAAAACCCATTTAATTTATACGCTCTTCTAATGTCTTTAATGTTAGGTGTTTAAAGCAAAGTGCATAATACAAACACACACATATAGATGCCTTATAGTCTAAACAGACCTCGGTTCAGGTGTAAAGAGATGTTGTTCTGCAGCAGGACCAACTTGGGAAACAAAACCGACTAGGTTAAAAAATTATCGTGCCTAATTATTTATTTTATACTTGTAAATATAGACAAACTAATACAGAAAGTACTTACAAGCCAAATGTTATATCGTTATTTTCATTTTTTAAGTTCTGCAAACATACTTGACAAAAAACTTGTTCTTCGCAGATTTTGCTTCTCTTATGGTTTTCCTCGTGAACCATTTCACCAAAATGCTTCCAACAAAAACTGTTTTTGTTTTTTGGATCGTATAACGTAGATATTGATAAAGTACTCAATTTATAGTTAGTTATATTTGTCATTTTTGAAAGAATATCACTCACATCCGTAAAAATAACTCCGACCGAATCTCCGAAAATCACGACGAACAAACTGAACGAACGATGAGCGAGTGGTTGCCACGCGCGCGGGCAAGCGAGACCGGCCGTGGGTGAAGCGGGGTGGGGCTGGGGTGCGGGAGGGGCCACCGATCGCACGAGTCGCGTAACACGGCAACGTCGCATCGATATAGTAGACAACAACGCGTGCGTGACACATGGTTCGCGCGCAAAATTTGAACTCGGCGCCAATTTTTCTGTGACCCGGCGGCGGCGGCGGCGAGCCGGGGTCGCTCGGCGGCGGCACGCCGGCGTGGCGCGGACCTCTAGCCTAGACGCAAAACGGAATCATTTTTCTCAAAAAATTACTAGCCTTAAGTTCACAAGCGCGGCAATTTTTGTCTACCGAGTCAAGAATGACTTATAAATTACAATAGAGTTAGCTTTACCACGATAATAGATGGCGTTGTATTCAGATCTTTGAATCAGCGCCATCTACAGCCTGCAACAAAATACTGGAACGGATGTGAATCTATCCAAGAGACTAAAGAACAAGTGTGTGTCCTAATTCAAATGGATTATGGATTAGGACTCCATTAGTAAGAGGCTACTAATGGAGTCCTAATCCATAATCCATTAGTAGGCTCTTACCTACGGGGTTCCTACTATTCTTTGCCAATACCACACGGGGGACCGTGTCACTAACTTGCTTGTATAGAATGAATTTTGTATTTTATTTAAACGTTCTATAAACAAAGTCTTCTTACTTAACAGGTGTAGGTCTAGTCCTGAAAGAACTGGAAGCGGCAGGATACGGCAACGACACTCTGGTTATGTATACATCAGACAATGGAGTACCGTTTCCCGCCGGCCGCACAAACCTATACGAGCCGGGACTCCGCGAGCCCTTGCTGGTATCCGCGCCGGGAAAGCCCCGGGGTCGGAGTTCGAAGCTTGTCAGTTTGCTCGACCTAGCTCCTACTGTGCTGCACTGGTTTGGATTGCCAGCATTACCAGCTGCTCAGAACTTAGATAATAACGATATCTGGGATGTTGACCAACCGAAGAGTTTGCTACCTATTCTGGAGAAAGGTTAGTTAATTTATTTTTATTACCAAATACAAAGGGCCTAATATTTTTAGTTTCACTTTCATAAGTGTTTCTATAAAAATAAAATAATCACGGAAAAAAATTCGTCTACCGTCTACTGCTACTTGCACATCATTAGTGTAATCAATCACCGCTCGTTACCGTAAATTTTCCACCGACACGTATAACCATTTAGCCTGTTTATCTACTTTGGATCTAAGCTATCGATGGCACCAAGACAGACGATGTTATAATGTGGAACTATTTTATATTGTAGAGCCAACAGAAGAAGCAGACGAGGACGACGCTGTATTCGCGTCGCAGACGCACCACGAGGTGACGATGTACTACCCGATGCGCGCGGTGCGCACGCGCCGCCACAAGCTCATACACAACCTCAACTACGGCATGCCCTTCCCCATCGACCAGGATCTTTACGTGTCAGCTACTTTCCAGGTTATTTCATTATTAGAGTAACTATTATAACTTATCCTGTCTTGGGAGGTCTTGTAATATGTTAGTTCCCAAGAAAACACCTTTTAACATATGAATAAAAGATATTATAACTTATCCTGTCTTGGGAGGTCTTGTAACAGCTGGAAAACGTCCACTGCGAAACGAATCCATTTCCCAAGGTTCTCCACAATTCATAATAACAAACCCCCAAGATTTCACAGCAACAATGCGTGGTGTATACAGGGTGGGCAGGTTTCTGAAAACTGATAAGGCATAAACAGTAAATTTAACTGAATACTTTCAGGAAATAAACAAAATTGGCCTCTTCATAAAAACTGTCCAATCATATTTGCATTTTTTTATGGAGAGGCCGATTTTCATTGTTCACTGGAAACTGGATTCACTGGAAATTGTTCAGTTACGTTGATTGAGCCCTTTCAGTTTTGGAAGCCTGTCCCTTACACCCCTTTGTTTCGAGAGGGATGTAGCAATGTTACCACGATTGTTAGCGTTGCCGCTGAATGGACCGCGGTGGCTGGTGACCGCAGTATGATGGTATGATATGCAGAAGGACGCTGCGGTCAATCCTCAGGTATCACACACAGCCCGAACCACAGGGGCCACCATATTTCCAAAATAATTTGGTTTATTTTAGGGGGCATCACCTTAGTCGCCACAATAAGTAGAAGATTAGCAACCGCAGTATATGTATAGGTGCTGGTCATAGTGCTCATCCTGGCGACAGAATACCCCATTGAGACTTGATTACACTGCAAAAAATATAATTTGATTTTCAATTAGCTAACCCAATATCGTATCATTACAGGACATCCTAAACAGGACACGCAGCAAACAAGCCCTACCGTGGTACAAAACTCTGAAGCAGTACTATTACCGCCCCGAATGGGAGTTCTTTGACTTGCAAGTAGACCCTATGGAACGAAACAACTTGCACGGGCGCGAAGAACTGGCTAAAGAGGAGGCGACTTTACGTGAACGCTTGCATCGCTGGCAAAGGGATACTAAAGACCCGTGGCTGTGCGCTCCTGACGCCGTGTTGGAGCCGAACGCGGCTGGGGTGGACTCAGTGTGCCGCAGCTTACACACGTCGCCAACGCCCTCTCTTGGCGCGAACATTGCTAACTACCGTCCTCGACGATAAAGCGTTGTTTGTAGCGCACCTGTCTGTATCACAATTTTATTTTAAACGAAAATAAGGTTGTGCTTATGTTTATCCAAATTATTTTCCAGTTTTTCTGATATCAAAAGAGATGAGGGCACCTCATTTTTTGTAACTTCATGGACTACAACCACAACCATGGTTGGTGAATTAACTAAAAACATGCCCAGCAATTATGAGGCCTGATTTCGTGTTCTTTAAATTTGAGACTGTTATCATGTTTGATAGTTCCTTAAAATATGGTCCCTTACCTATGAAATTGGCGAAATTTCCTTGCAGATTAATGAAATCATAATAGCCTTTCATATTATTTGTTTGATATTTGAAAGTTGATTTTAAGGTTAACAAACTTTTTTTTTAGTTTGATATTTAAAATTAAAGATTCGAAAATTGTTCCTCTAAAAAAAGAGGTTTGAACTTTGCTCCTTAAATGTCGTTAGTTTTTATCATTACATTTGTTATATTTTTTACAGATGATATATTTCGAAAAATAATTGAAGCTGCTGTAAGTTTATTTGTCTTCCCATTCATAGTAAACAAAAATATAAATAAAATAGCTTTAAACTGCAAGAAATGAATGGCAAAATATCCAAAAAAATATATTTCAGTAAACCGTACAAAGTGATAGCCCAGGCTCCATACACATATGAAACATCACCTTTGAATTTGTAATTCCTAAAAAAATTGCAAAAGTGTTACTACTGAAAATTAAGTTCTCCATACAAAACACCAATTTCAAAGGTAAGGACCTAATGAAAAAAATTAAAAGATAATACTCACTTGAATAATCATATTATTAATTTAGAGATAAATCATCTTGTTCGTAAGGTTTCAAACTTTTTAGTAAATAATCAGTGTTACAGCCAGTTGCACAAAACTCCTTTGAAGTAAAAGCTCTTTAATTTTTTTTGCTGTCAATTTCTATGTCAAAACAGAAAGTGGAGCTTTAACGTTAAGGACGCTTCGTGGAACTGGAAGAAAGTATAACAAATCTATCAATGTTTTTTTCTGTAAAGTTTAATATACATATTAAGTAATAATGTTGATATTTAAGACACAATAAAAGCCTTGATTGTAGAAAAAGTATGTGTCTTTAAGTCTTTCTCTGCTTTTAGTTTATTGTAAAGGGGGTTGTAGTTATGCACAATGTCATACGTAGTACCAATAAGGACGAGGGCGCCACCGTGCGCACCGCAAAGTACTTGAAACCTACACACATTTTAGTATGGAGGTCCCACGCACTTGAAACATACATTTTTAGTATGAAAGTCCCTCGCACGCTCGCACGCAAGAAATAGATACACTCTGTTTCATGTATTCTATAGATACGCTTATAGCTCCTTCTCCCTCCTTAACAGAAAGTGCTGCTACCTTAAATACTTAAAACTTCTGAGTAGACTTGGCGAGATATTCAGAAAATTTACCGTGACCGTACTATAAATTTGCCAAGAGCCTCACTCTCTTGGCAAATTTATGGTACGGTCACAGAGTTACAATAATCCTATACTATAAAACAAGCAATATCCTATACCATTAAACGAGCAAGATATATCCTATACTATTAAACGAGCAACATTTGTATATTTATATATAAATATATATATTTGTAATCGGTTTCTCGAAAACGGCTCTAACGATTTCGATGAAATTTACCATACGGGTGTTTTCGGGGGCAAAAAATTTATCTGGCTAGGTCTCATGTCTGGGAAAGTTTGTTTTCCCTGTGTTTTTAAGCATTTTTAAAAATGCCTTAACCTACAGCGCCATGTGTTGGCGGTTAGCATAGCTTGCTCACCCGATGATATTTTAATGTTGAGGCGGCTATAATAGAACGAAGCTCGGTCGACCGGGTACTATATATATATTTGTAATCGGTTTCTCAAAAACGGCTCTAACGATTTTGATGAAATTTACCATACGGGGGTTTTTGGGGGCGAAAAATCGATCTAGCTAGGTCTCATGCCTGGGAAAATTCGTTTTCCCCGTGTTTCTGAGCATTTTGTAAATTCCGCGTTTTAGATAGAAACGTTGGTGATGAGATGCTAGTGAAAACCAAGTTTCACAGCCTAGCCCACCGGCGCAAAATTGCATGTCTGTCGGTCTTTTACAGATTGTACTTCGGAGAGTGTGCCCAAGAGCTCCATGAGCTTATTCCGCCATCCCCCTTCTACCATCGGGAATCCAGACGCACCGCAGGATATCACCCATATCTGGTTGATATTCCACACATTCGCACAAAGCGCTTTGAAACATCCTTTATAATGCGCACAGCTAAGGAGTGGAATTCTCTGCCTGCGTCTGTGTTCCCGAGCTCTTATAACCCGAATCTATTTAAGTCGCGAGTGAATAGGCTTCTTCTGGGCAAGCTCGTTCAATCGTCGACCTCATCTCTGTCCTCAAGGCTAGATTGAGGTCAAGAGTAAGCCCATAGATAATAAAAAAAAAAAAAAAACTTACAGCGCCATCTGTTGGCGAGTAGCACAGCTTGCTCACCCGATGATATTTTCAGGTTGCGGCGGCTGTTAAGGTACTAACAGACGATCGGATCGGACTGCTCTGAGTCTAGCTCCGGACCACGATTTTGGTACGCGCCGACTTCAGACCGTACTAGTTTCAGACGTGTGGAGGGCTGTCCGCCGGACATTATTATTATTATTACCTTGTCTGGCGGTCCGATGGTTTTTCCCATCGGACTTCAGAACAAGTAATAATAATAATGGTACGGTCCGATCGTGTGTAGGGCGCACCGGACCATTTGACGTTTCGTTCCGAATTTGTAGTTTGCGCTGCGTTCCAAAACAGTAAAATATTATCCTGACAGCAGGATAGCTATTATAAGACCTCAATATGTGTGAACGAGACAAGACAGACTGCTGTCAAAGGTGGTGGATTACTGTTAACCGATATGGAACGGCTTGTTGTTTGTATTTTCTTGTCATATCATAACGTTCGTTGGTTCGCGCCGTAAACTTCAAAGATGGAAATGGAGAAGTAGAAGGCTATTCAGATGAACCGGCAGAAAAACAATGTATTGTTGAAATGATGGAGCTTTACAAAGAGCTTCCATGTTTGTAGGACACATCCGACAAGTTAGATGGTTATAAATAAATAGCCACAATTACCGCGATTTTAGTTTGTTTTGATTAAACTGGAGCCATAACGCGGAGAAGTGGGTTAACAACGGTAAAACATACTTTATCTTATCTGGTTTACCTTGACAGCAGGATAGCTTTATATGACGTTCATATGTGTGATCGAGTAAAATAGACTGCTCGGTGCTGCCAGTGCCTATGTCAAGTTTCGGAAAATTGGAAATCTGAGTCTGGAAAGGAACGATTTTTGGCCAAAAGGGACGATCACCATGAATATGAATAAATAAGAAAGTAAACCTAAACATGTTAACCGACATCGGAAGGGCGATCTGTTGCCAAAAGAGACAAAAATCGTTCTTTTCGGGACAACCAATCTGTCAATCTGGCAACCCATTCGTATGTCCGGTGTACGGTCCGATCGTGTGTTGCGCAGAGCGGATCGGACGGTCGGTGGTCTGGAGCTAGATTCAGAGCAGTCCGATCCGATCGTCTGTTAGTACTATTATAGAGCGAAGCTCGGTCGCCCAGGTACTTTAATTTAACTGACAAAATAAAACCAATATAAACGTCCCTTAATCACGGTGAAAACCATTGACGTAAGAAAAACGCTTAACACCCCCTGGCGTAGTTTCCAAAATCTTTGGTGAAAACATTATATATTTTTTACATTCATTGCGGGTTTAATTTCTGAACGAAAACAGCTGATTGACGTGATTGACAGAAAGCAGTGCTGCAAAATCTTATTGACACTTTGCACTGTTTATTTTTCAATTTTTACTAGTGGGGTTTGCAGTTCTTACTAAGGTTGCGTTCCGAATCGGGTAGAAATTACCCTGACAGCAGGATAGCTTTATATGACGTCCATCGGTGTGGTCGAGACAGACTGCTGTCAAATATTAACTATTACCGTTTTGGAACTCACTCTAACTAAAACAATGTCAGATTTTTAGGTTATAATTTGACTTACTTATTTGTCTTATTTATTGCTAAAAATCAAAACAATGGCTACAAATTACGCCAAATACGCTCAACTAATCAACGCTTCGACGAACTACGCGCGCCGAATGAAGCGACTTTCAAACAGAATCTTCAACGAGGTGGCTATTCCGACTAACTCTAAATCCATGAAGGTAGTTTCCATGTTCAGTGCTCGGCCGTTGCACTCTGATGAGAATATTCTACATTACTATCCACGTCACGTTGAGACACACTCTTTGATGCTAAAACTCCGAGAGTACGGTTTGTTCAGAGATGAACATCAAGACTTCAAAGAGGAGATGCGAAGGTTACGTGAGCTTCGCGGCAAACATAAGGTCTGGCGGAGACATATGGCTACAGGAGATAAGTGAATACAGTGCTACAAGTTTTCTTTTGTTATTGGTTCCAATTCATAAGCAAACATCCACACATGGACTAGACGGTTTCAGATTCATGCTGCAATACCTTGCCTATTAAAATTCTTATTAATGTCATAACATGTAGAGTAAGTACAATGCACTTAGAGCGAGTCTTCTAAAGTACTTCTGACCTGCATGATAAGGTTCGCTCCAGGCTTCTCGATTTCGAGTGATCTTGGATGCCATGTTACTTGCTTGTGAATTAGGACGCCACAACTAATTAACAGATCAACCAAATTTACGATGAACATACTAAATAAAACTCAATTCCCTCAGTTGTTATAGTACATAAGTTAGAAATAAAATAAATACATAGGTACTTACTACAAAATGTGATTCTTTTTATTGTTAGTATTAACTCCTTTAAATACATGTAATTCTAAATATGCAAAATCTCTTATTTAACCCATGTAACTAAACAACTATGTTTCTACAACTTTAGAAAATTGAAAAAAAAAATTGTATCTTGAGTAAGGCAGGAATGGTTGTTGCCTCTTATAACGGCCGATTGCCAAATATTTTAAAAAGTGAAGTTAATATTGCACTCTATCATCAAGGGACGAAGTTTTGAATAATATTGTATCGATGTATCGAAAATTGAGTAGACACGTCCGGTCAATTTCTCTAGAGAAATAATTTTTTTATTTTAATTTCTAAAAGAAGTAGTACAAAAGTTGAGAGGTTTTGCATTTTTGCATATTCAGAATTAAAAGTTATAAGTATATTGTCACTTTCTTTGTTGTTGAAACAGATGGTGTTGGCAACAGATTAAACAGAGCTTTAACTTTAAAGATGCTTTGTGCAACTGTCTGTTAATGGGCTGATAAGTCGTAAATACACTTCACTTGAGCAGGTTTTTAACGAAAAGTGATAAATATATAGCAGTGAAAAAAAAAAATGTGATATTTAAGCATCTTTACAAGAATATGGCCGACTCCAAAACATGATTAAATATATTTTTCACTTCTCATGCTCTGAAAGTGCTTCTTTGTGCAGGATATAGGCTGTACAAAGTAAAATTTTGTGCACTAGGGCAAAAAAGTAATCTCGGTGGTGTACGCCCTGCGCGCGGGCCTGCGGCACCCCGCCCACGCCGCGCGCGCGTCAACATATTCTTCACTAAAGCAGAACAACTCATTCTTCAGTTACATTTAGAGAGTACTTTTACGTTTTATTTCCTCGCAATCAAAGTGAAAAGCAGAGTTTATAACTCGTCCACAAAACCATTTTATCCTCGACATTACTATCGGCTCTCGCCTTCGGCTCGGGCTGCTTAAAGTCTCGGAAAAATGGTTCGTTTTGTGCACTTGTTGTAAAATCTACTATTACATCTCTCATATTCGGTAAGTAGGTCCTTATTACCCCCAAATGGGGCTTGTAGGTGACCAATTAGCGCTCTAGCTAGAAAAGCCCTAGGGCGGTAAGTAATTGAGTTTTGAAAGAGTGAAGTGTTTTTTTTTAAATTACTTACCGCCCTAGGGCTTTTATAGCTACATTATTACCCTAGAGCGCTAATTGGTCATCTACAATTTGGTGGTAATAAGCTAATAAGGACCTACTTACCTCACAATCGAGATGTAAAGCAGAGTAGTTAGCTCGGGTGTAAGCATCAATTGCACCCTCGAACTATAGGCGCCCTCGCTGCGCTCGTGCGCCTAAATATCTCGCGCTGCAATTAATGCCTTACAGCCCTTGGCTACTAATCTACTATTGTATGCCATAATAAATTCCAAAGTTACCAGTTTACTATTATTTAATCTGTGCCTCTGCTTTTTGCTTTTAAACTGTTTTTCTTAAGTACCCATTAATCTATGATTCCAAAACCCTCCCGGCGCATAATATCACGTTCGCAAAATGTCACTTTCTCAAAATGTCACGTTCGCAGAATGTCACGATCGCAAAATGTCACGTTCGCAAAATGTCACGTTTTTTGGGACTTAGAATTTTTTGAATTATTTTACTATAGATTTGGGACTTGGAAATTTTTTAACTATACTAGGTTATTTTTATGGACCTGCCACCTTATTACAGAGGTCAAAAGCAACAACTTTTGTTCTTCGACTTTGCTAACCTCCCGGCGCGCTAACAACGCATAAAAAAATTTCGACTCATCATACCAAAGTGGTCACGTGACCGACCCATTTTGTATGGGAAGTTGAAAATTTTTCGTGCGTAGTTAGCAAAGTCGTAGAACAAAAGTTGTTGCTTTAGACCTCTGTAATAAGGTGGGCATATATCAGGTCCAAAAAAATAACCTTGTAGATTTGGGACTTAGATTTTTTTTTAGTTTTTTTACTTTCGATTTGGGACTTAGAATTTTTTTTATTCTGTGACTTAAAAAATTTTTCATTATTTTTTCGCAGAATGTCACAATTAAGTGTGACATTATGCGAACGTGACATTTTGCTATGGTAAACCCTAGTGTGACATTTTGCGAACGTGACATTATGCGTCGGGAGGTCCAAAACTTTTACACATCATTTAATATATTATGCATAATAATAAACCTGTTTTATAATTAATATTATGGGTACAGATTTTAAGTAAAATGCAAAAATGAGCGAAAAACGTAAAACAGCGCGAATCCGCTCCGTTCTAGCGCGCGCATTCTGCCCTTTGTTAGAAAGGGAGGTAATTCAGCTCTTATCAGCCCCTTAATGTCTTTTATAAATGTTCCTTTGTTGGAGAATTTTAAGCGGGCCTCAGCCAAAGAAACAGAGCTAATAGTTCGTCCGCGTTGAGAATGCAGTAAGTCATTTATGCAAATGCAGGGTAAAGATGTATTCACAATGGAGTTAAAATGCAAGAACTTATACTTTCTTAATTTTTTTTTTAGTTTTTTTGAGTAACACACAAAGTAAACAAACGCTTCTTTCGATTGTTTACCTTTAGTTAGTCTGTGCATTTGACTTAATAATTTTAAGCGACCTGATTCGTTACGGGGCTTGGCTACCAGCGGCGGAAAGCGACGCGTCACTGCATTCTTAAGGCGGACGAACTATACATCCGAATATATAAATGAAAGACATAATAAAATAGCCATTATTTATTTTATTTGATTACAAAACATTTTGTCAGGAAATTAATTGCTACATAAAATATTTCAACAAGAAAATGCATTCAACAACAGCAGTGGCAATGCTTGGCGGTCCTTACCACAATTTTATTCATTCATTCCAACAAATTTCATTAGGTATAAAATTTAATTTTATTATATTTATTTTGCTACACAATAATAGGCATTAATTCTGGTTTGTTACAAGACATAAGTTTACTACATAAAAAGTTTTCAAATTCTAATAGGTTTTTTTAACTGTCCGAGTTTGGACTGGTCCACTATTTTTTGGGATAATGTGTAAATGTATTAAGATTTGAAATTTTTAAATAAATGAGATTATATTACGATTAAAAATTTAATTATTTTTTGACATGTAAAAATAAGGATAATGAATTCTATTCTATTTAACAGGTTTAATTAATTAACAACTTGCACGGAAGTACAGATGCCAGTATCGATTCCTGCTTATAAGACATCAAAGATAACGTATTTTGGAATAGGTTTCAATAGGTACGTTACTTTTGGGTAAAGCCAAGTAAAGCATAGTTTTATTTCGGCTTGTGGGAATGTATGAACAAACTGCGAGGACGCACCGCTCACTTAATTCATCACATGTACTCGACTTCAATAAGCAAAGCATGAGTAACAAAATCTGAAATTACAATTTTATGCTATTTATCACATTGAAAGTCAACACTGTCGGCGGAAACACTTCGACATACAAGAGGGGAGTATTACATTATAGTTTATCTAATATAATGTAGGATCACCTGGATCATACGTAATATCCAAGTAATATGACAGATGAGTATAGTATATCAAGATTGGGTGTATTTCCATAGCAAAATTGTCATATAATATCTCGGATACAAGATCTCGGTTAATGCCTAGTATAGTTGCATTGGGGTAATTCCGAAAATTACGAATGATTATCAAACCCACTGACCAAACTAGTTGTTATTTTTTGCTCTGGATTTTGGAGCGGAGGAGAAAAAATAAGATGGCGTCTAGATAATTGTACCCAGTGCAAAACATATCCACTGGTCTAATATAGTAATTCGTAATTTTTGGAATTACCCCGATGTACTTTAATATCTATGATAGTATAATACCTCGCACGAGACCGTGTTTGTTACATTACGAAGCATTAGCCCTAATGAACAGTGTTAGTATTTCCGCTGACGTGAGACTGACTGTACACACAAATGAAACTGTGCTAGTGTGCCGACTTTAATACATACAAAGTGTTTGATATAGGTGTAAGGGACGGTGTACCGAAAACTCAAAGGGCGTGTTCGGTCAACGAAACTGAACAACTTTCCTAAAGAAATATGTCTGAGAAATGAAAAAGCAAAATTTACCTCTTCATACAACTCACTCTGGTCGAACGTTTTGTATGGAGAAATCAAAATCTTATTTCATTTCCCAAACACATTTCTATGGGAAAGTTGTTCAGTTTCGTTGACTGAGCACATCCTTTCAGTTTTCGGTACACCGTCCCTTACACCCTGTTTTATTACTGCCATAGCATACCAGTACCAGTCCTTCAGTTCACTTTGGAACTTAAGGCCAAAATTTTAACTTTCGGCCATCTTGAAAAGCGACATTTAACATAGGCTCATTGTAACACTTATAAAACTGAATAACATTTACAAAAGGTGGTAATTACACTATAATAGATCTAGTACTAAGCATAATGTATGAATATAAAAAATCTAGGATACTAGATCTTTAAGTTTCTGCTATGCCTGTCAAAAATATAGAATATCAAGCTCTACCCCAACTTTACGAATGCTTTAAAAAGCACTATGAGTGCAATAAATGCCGCTCCAGCAGTGCTAGAACGAGTCCCTAGATAAAAATTAATCTAATGCCAAATGACATTTTCTGACTTTTAATATTTGGAGCAAACTTGAAGAAATTATACAATTTTTATCTAGAGCATCGTGATGAGGCGGCATATCGATTTAAAGAGACTCACAGTGCTTCAAAGCGCGTTATTCGTTCAATTTGGGACGCATCATAGATACGATCCTATAATATAATAGAAAAATGCAGGTAGTACTAGACCCACTATAGTGTAATAATCCCAAAGAAACAGCGTGTTAGGCGGAATGTATTCCATTTCGCCATACATCACCTCACCTCCGCGTCGCCCCGAGGGTCGCGCATGAACTTGTCGGACTATAGTCAATCTAAAATTTACTTCTTTACTACTTCTGATACCGTTTTCTAATGTAGGTACAGTCAGCGTCAAATTAATCGTCAAAATAATCTGTAGTGTTAAAAATATCATAGCAACAAGGTTTCCAATATTATGTTTGCGGTCGTCACCGTCAAATTGATGTGACTGTCTATAGACAGTCTTACGAGTATTTACTTCAGACTAGAAAACTAGAACAACAATAGACGCTCATATTAATTTGACGCTGACTGTACTACTAGAAAGCGGTATCAGAAGCAGTTCGTTTTATTGACACTTGTCGACAAAATTTACGTTTTTCTCAACGAGATGTAAAGGGTACAACAACCCTAAAATAATTAAACAACTTTTTTCCAAGAAACAAAGGGCGAAATATACTGAAGAGCAAATAAAACGGGTCGGTAGTTTGCCCCGTACATTTTATACAATGATGGGCCCAAAGTAATCGTCAATATCTTATCCAAATCGAATAAAAATACGAAACTGATTAGATAGAACTTTAGATAAGAATCTTTTTAAGAAATTTCTGAAACATTGTACTCATATAAAATGTTTAGGAAAACCTGTGCGTCACTTCAAAAATTTGATTACGGAAAATATATGGGAAATCTGACGAAGTCATATTTTTTCTTCTAATTGGTTTACTGGCTTTCCTTCTTCTTCTTCTTTTCGAGTCAATGGCAAAACTGACTAACAATGGATAAACGCTTAGCCCAAAAAGTAGCCACATTAATAGCCTTTTGGTTGCCTTCAAAAAGGTCCCTCCGAGTGCAGGAAACTGGAGAAGTGGCTCCAGTTTCCTGCACTCCAGTGGCTCCACTGGCTTTCCTGGATACTGTAGATAGGTGTGATCTTCGAGAGATTTGTTCACAAGGTTCTTATCTAAAGATCTGGCTTATCAGATTCGTATTTTCATTCGATTTGGATAAGATATTGACGATTACTTTGAGCCCATTACTGTATAATTACCGACTCGTTTTTCAGTGTATTACAAATTACTGATTACACATTTTTTGTGGGATGTCGTTATATTTTTTTGTAGGTTTCTTGTGAAAAAAAAAAAAACCAAAATGAGGTGGTATCTGCATACCGCATTTAGTAAAGGAAGTATTTGTTTCAATTCCGATCTAGAAAAAAGGAGAGCCGTTTCCGTTTCTTGGGAAAAGTTGCTCAGTTTGATGACCAGATTTTGGTACGGACAACCGCACGTCAGTGGAAACAATTTCAAGTCTATTACCATACTAAAAAGTCCAAAATGTTTCTACTGACGTGCTGTTGGGTGTACTTACATCCATCAGTCAGTATCGTTATGTTCTGATTATCTGAGAATGCCAAAAGTCTCACGGTTTTAATTTTATGTCTTAAGTAGGCAACATAATACTAGGTTATTTTTTTGGACCTGATTTCCGTATTCCCACGTTATTACAGAGGTCAAAAGCAACAACTTTTGTTCTACTACTTTTCTAACAACGCACGAAAAATATTCACCTTCCCATACAAAATGGGTCGGTCACGTGACCAATTTAGTATGGGGAGTCGAAAATTTTTTGTGCGTTGTTAGAAAAGTTGTAGAACAAAAGTTGTTGCTTTTGACCTATGTAATAATGTGGGCATACGCAAATCAGGCCCAAAAAAATAACCTAGTATATTACAGAGGTCTAGTCTAGGTACAGTGAAGAGCCCGTCAAGCTTGACATGTACAGTCAAAAGCAGGTTGAACTCTAGTTTAGTGTCTACACTAGCAGCGCGACTTTAGCTCCTCAAGTCAGGAGACGAAAAACCCATTCATATGGTAAACCGTTTTAGAATGTTAACCACAAAAAACGGTTAAGAAAAATAAACGTTTAGAATTAACAGAAAAAACATTTAGGTAAATCTGGGATTGTGTGAGCGGTGGTGGTTTATTTAACTATAAAGGGGTTTTTATGCGTGTAGTGAGTTTGTGGAATAGGCTGCCACAGACAGTGATCAGTGCTCCCTCTGTAAATGCTTTTGAAAACAGACTGGACAAATCTTTGACGCAAGTGCAGTGATATACACGCATCAGCACTATGTGCTGCTAGTGTATTAATAAATAATAATAATTATTATTAGGAGCCTGTTGTGTCCCACTGCAGGGCAAAGGCCTCTCTCCCACCTTTCCACTTTTCCCTTTCCTGGGCCAACTCCTTTCAGTTATTCGCGCAAGTGTCGAGCTCGTCCCTCCATCTTTTTCTACACCGACCACGACGAAGCTTGGCGTTAGGTGGAATCCATTCTAATAGTAATAATAATTTTCTTTGTTTTAAAGGTAGATAGCCATTATTTTATTGTCTTAACAGGCAACCGAAAAGTTAAATCGCAACCGCTCACGCAACCCCAGATTTGCCGAAACTTTTTTCCTGTTAACCGTAATTTGTGTTAACAGATATAAGGGTTAACCTTTTAAGACGGTTAACCATATGAATGGGTTATCCGTTCCCTGTTCAGTTGTAGTTCCATCTCTAAGTTTTACCTCGTATTTTGTTTGTATTATACAATTTCCTTAACATTTATATCAGTCCAATGTGATTCTTATGAAAATACGCCATTTTGAACTTTAACACTTTCAGAAGACTGGCTTATACAAGTGGTAACAAAAAAGGGTACGATGACGACCCTGAAGTATGTAAACTGCCTAAGAAAATGAACATCTTTTCATAGGGAATATTAATCCCATACAAAATGCGCTACGAGCTGTTGGTGTCTATTAGCATATGGCTTTCAGGTGGAAATAGGAGAAATAGTGACCCTAAAATTGTCACATTGGATGACCCCTGCACTGTCCGCCATCCAAGGTCACAATTTTAGGCTAATTTTGAGGTCTATATAAGCTTACGCTCCCGCCGAGTTTTAATCGTCTAGGACCTTTTTACACCAAAGTATCTTTGAATAACCTCTAATCCATGGGCTATATTGGAAGTTTAAGGTTTTTTTGGATCTTTTTGGAAAAGTTGTTCAGTTTTACGGGCAGATTAACATCCTTCAGCGTCATTATTAGTTTTTTTACAAGTTGCGAATCTTATAGGCAGGCTACTTTCATTAATAACACCAATAATAAAACATCAAAAGAACTCTTGATAACATTAGGTTGCAGCTTAGAATAGTACCAAATGGGTGTCGTAAAAGGAGACAGAAGGATCTTAAGCCTAAAAATAGGCAACAGAACCTTTCTGCGTTTTTAGGGTTCCGATACCAAAATGGTAAAAAAAAGGAACCCTTATGGTGCCGCTCTGTCTGTCTGTCCGTCTGTCTGTCACACCTCTATATCTCAGCAACCACTTATGCTATCAACCTGAAATTTGGAATAGTTTTAGAATATAGTTGCCCAACTTAATTGCACAAGAAAATTTTTTGAAAAAAGTATGATTATTAATATAAAGGGGGCCAAATTTCAAATTGTCGCTACTAGGTCGAGTGGGGTATCATATGAAAGGGCTTTACTTGTACATTTTAAAATATATTTTTGTATTTTTTTAAATTTCTTAGTTTTAAAGTTATGATGAAAAATGTCAAGAAAAATACCATTCCCCCCCCCTTATCTCCGAAGTTTGAGTAAGGAAAAATCTGAATTAATTACAGTTGACAGAAGTTTATATAAACTTTACAGCAAAAATAAAACGATCTTTCTAAGTTGCACAGTTTTTCAGAAATCTGCAAAAAACCTTTACAAACAAATTTAGTTTTGCGGTCCTGAAAATGGACTTTATTGCTTCCAAAAATACTATAGGTATATCGGAACCCTCGGCGCGCGAGTCCGACTCGCACTTGACCGGTTTTTTGCTACTAAACTGCGTTGACCAAACATTTCGGTCTATTTCGTTCAACGCTGAGCGTGGTGACCATGATTGCTTTGAAATTCGCGGGCGGATAATGACTTAAGACGATATGTAAATTTTTTGGTATTTTGAAGACAAATATCTTTTTGTCTTGCCGTGATTTTCAGGTATGTGTTTCTTGACCATTTAAGTGAGAGAATCACCAAGAACAAAACATGATTAGTGAAAATCGACTCGACAAAATAAAAATTCTAAGTTGCCTCTTCAATTTTCATTTATTCCTCTTTTTATGGAATCTGAGGTGTTTTAATTTGTGAAATTAAGTATACAGAAAGGTATTTGTAGTTGCTAGGGTTTGCCCAACCTAAAATTGTATTCTATTACTTAGTTTTTACAAAAAGTCGTTATTTTATATCGGGCGCTTACGTCATTTAGTTTTGGTAACACGCACAGTATATCTGTCGCAATCTAATGCGTTGTGGATTGCGCACTTTATCACTTTCCTTCAAGCGAAAAGACTGAGCCCGCTGTCACATATCCTCTTAATATCAAACCCCTTTTTGACTTCCAAATTAAAATATACCGAAACGGGAGGAACGTTGAACTCGCAACTTATTCATTCTATTTCTAATTTCTTTCTCTTACTCACCTGCCTTTACACAAATATGTTTTATGTTCCTACACACACATTCATACCACACCCCGGGCACTACATACAATGAGCGCAAATTTGAAATTGGAAGGTCGCGTAGGCCCGCATATTCAGTACAAAAGACCCTCAGAAGGAGCACGAGAATATCGCGGGCGGGTGTGCGGGGTGGATTGCAAGGGGGCGGAGAGTCCGTTCTGTATGATAGTACCCGATCGCGATTAAGATTGACTGTGCGCGGCCACCCCCTGTGTATAAAGAATAGATCGCGGAACTTCTTTCTTGCAATAACTAACTAGCCTGCCTTTTTAAATTTTACCACATATCCACTTACAGTTAGGTGTTATAGTTAAAGTCATCAATGACGTGGTAGTGGCAATATTTTGCGGTAAAGAATAAATAGCGGAACATGCAACAAGTCAACTTCCACTTTTGTATTATGGCAATGGGCCGTTTAGATTACAGCCATTACTGCCAGTGTCTTGTTGACAAGAGCACAGTTTGTAATGATTGATCGGTTGCCAAAAGAACATGCCCGTTTTATTTTTCAAACTTAATTTTTCCATAGTATTAGCTAACCTTTACACACATATGTTAAACTTTTTTAAACATCCACCTATCTCTCCACTTCTTTCTTCAAGTTACTTATTACTCTTTAGACTGCCTTTACAAACATTTGTTATACGTAACTAAACAACTAGCTTCAGTTGCGTGTAATCGTTGAAATTATCTATGGCGACGGACGCGGTGGTGGCGAAAATGTATGGTAAATAATACGCGAAATACGCAACACGTCCATTTTATTTGTAAACAACTTCGTTTTCCCATGTACTCAATCATTGTATTATTAGGCTGTCTTCGCAAACATATAAAACTTTACTAAACATTATTTTTTCTTTCTACTACTTTCTTTCATTTACTCAGTAGCTCGTCTTTACCAGCAAACACTACACGTAATCTTGTAGTCAGCTATGGTAACGCGATGGTGCGGTAAATAGTAAATAGCGAAATACGCAACACGTCAAGTTACTTTAAAACTTCTTTTGCCATTTATTCTGTAGCCTACCTTTACACACATACGTTATACCTACCTCTTACTACACATCCAATTATCTCTCCACTACTTTCTTCCACTTACACATAAGCTTGCCGTTACAAATATGTAGAATATTACTTATTTTCTTCCACTTCCTCAATAGCCTGCTTTTACAAACATATGTTATACGTTACTATACATACAATAACAGTTGGTCACTGTCCAGTTCGAGCCACATACAACGCAAGTTATCCGCACGATAGTGATATTAATCACTTGCTTGTATCTTGCACGCTTCCTGCATAGAAACAAAACTGTGTCCACGTTCGCGACACGACATCACCTAGCGATATTAAGCACTTGCTTGCAACTGCAGAGGCATGCCTGCCAGGACTATTTACTGGAAGAAAAAATATTGACTTATGCTATTTTTTCCGCGAATTTTATCCGTGACCCGGAGTATTTAGATGGTTAGGTCATTGTTTTATCGTTTGCATGTCGATTGCGTGGACAGATCTAAACTGCAAACGATATTTGTAGCTCGCATGCATTTGACAAATATCGCCGCTGTGGACAGTGACCGTTATTCTTAATAGTTGAAGCCGTCTTTGGCTACGTGGTGGTGACGACTGTACGGTAAAGAATCAATCGTAAAATATGCAAGACGTTTATTTTATCTGTAACTCTTCTTCCATTTACTCATTTGCCTGCCTTTACACAAATATATCAAACTTATCTCTCCATTTCTTTTTTTTTCTACATACTCAGTAGCCTGCCTTTACACACATACTTTATACGTTACTACCGTAGGGCCAACGTAAGAAGTCCGTTTCGACGTTTCTTTAACACCAACACACAGAGTTCAATTTTCTTTGCAGGTCATAATTCATAATTTTCTACACGATTGACAGCTGTCACAACGGGCCTATTACGATGGCCATCCTTTACACATCCGCTTAATTCTTTACTTCTTTTTTCAACATACTCAATGGCCTGCCTTTACAAATATATGTTAACTACACAACCACTTACAGTTACGTGTAATCGTTGAAGTCGTCTATGGCCACGCGGTGGTGCAAGTCGGGCGCGGCGGCGTAGGGCGCCGGGGCTCGAGCGGCGGCCGCTAGCCGTTCCGCTTCGGCGCGTCTTCGTAAACGCTTGATGAGACGTAATCGTTCCAACGCGTTGCCGGCGTAGGGTGCCCCGCCGAGTTTGAGGGATTGCGAGATCTGAGATGCCAGCTGTGTGGAAAGAAGAATCTTTATAACAGATTGAACGATTTTTTTCGTTATAGCAAGTACTCTTTTATGGAAAAAAGAAAAAGAAACAACCCTTTTCGTCAACACACAACGTTTTTATTTTACTGGCCATGTTAAGTTTCAAAATTGTATTACGAATTTTAATACAAGAGTTGGGCGTGTTAAGTAACTGGGGACCATATTCCTAAAGACAATTTCACAAGAAAGTGGAACCATATTCCACAAGAAAGTTTTATCTCCTCTTAAAATTTATTTTCCTCTCTATCTTCCTCTCTCTCTCATCTTTTCCTTACTCTTCTCTCTCTTTCATTCTTCTTCGCTTTTCCAATTTATATAATTCATATTTTTGTTTACTCCACACCTGTAGTTTTAATATTATAAGATTTAGGTTATTTAGATTTAAGCTACCAATGTTCAAATTCTGATAAATAAATAAAACTTGGTTCACCAAGATACAGGCTTAGCCTAGTTTGGTGACCCCTGGTCTATCTGTAAATTGCTATTATAATAAGTTTTACCATATTCAGTAACTGTATATTACTTAAGTTATAATAAAAAAATTTTTTTCAATACAAGTAACGCGTGTTCTTACCAATTAATAATAACAAATAAAGAAGGCTGTTTACAACCTTAGGTGTGTTACTTAAAAATTTCCAAGATTTAGTCGAACTTCATTTATTCCCATCTGTCCAATTAAACTGTTCTATTAATTGAACTACTGTTCTTTCCCACTATGACACTTGTTTTATGAATCTATCCCCTGACTGCGTCTGATTTGTAAACTTTAATTTTTTACTTGACTATAAAATGTCATAAGTACTCACACAGCAATGCATGGCAGTCTGTCTGGCCAGCAAGGAGACTTTAGCATCGGATACAATATGCGTGTCGACGTGCGGTAGAAACTTGGTGCGTATCCGTTCATCCTTCGTCTGATTCGATATTGGCCTTCTGATATTTGTCTAGTGACGTTAGCCTCTGACTTCTGGTAGGCAATGAAATGTCATAAGTACTTACACAGCAATGCAGGGCAGTCTGTCTGGCCAGCAAGGAGACGTTAGCATCGGATACAATATGCGTGTCGACGTGCGGTAGAAACTTGGTGCGTATCCGTTCATCCTTCGTCCGATTCGATATTGGCCTTCTGATATTTGTCTAGTGACGTTAGCCTCTGACTTCTGGTAGGCAATGAAATGTCATAAGTACTTACACAGCAATGCAGGGCAGTCTGTCTGGCCAGCAAGGAGACGTTAGCATCGGATACAATATGCGTGTCGACGTGCGGTAGAAACTTGGTGCGTATCCGTTCATCCTTCGTCTGATTCGATATTGGCCTTCTGATATTTGTCTAGTGACGTTAGCCTCTGACTTCTGGTAGGCAATGAAATGTCATAAGTACTTACACAGCAATGCAGGGCAGTCTGTCTGGCCAGCAAGGAGACGTTAGCATCGGATACAATATGCGTGTCGACGTGCGGTAGAAACTTGGTGCGTATCCGTTCGTCTTTCGTCTTCACTAGCACTCGGCTAAGTCCGTGCTCGCTCGGCTCCACTACTACTATGCAGAAGTTTAGCTGCCCCTGTGAAAAAAATAATTTATATACTAGGTTATTTTTTTGGATCTGTTATGTGTATGCCCACCCACAGATAATATAATACTATACTAGCCCACCTTATTAAAGAGGTCAAAAGCAACAACTTTTGTTCTACGACTTTGCTAACAACGCACAAAAAAAAATTCGATTCCCCATACTAAAGTGGTCACGTAACCGGCCCATTTTGTATGGGAAGTTGAAAATTTTTCGTCCGCTTCTTATTGGCCGCCGGGTCGTTAATATGTAACTTGGTGACATTTATTCACAAATATCAAATATATCAAAAAGTGACATATTCACAAATATGTCACTTTTTGATCTACATGAAAAAAAACGAATGTGAACTTATTGACACATACCTTGATAGTGGTGATGTTGAAGTCAACTCCCGAATCATTATAGACTATGGAGACGAAATCGTTGCCGATATATTTCCGCTTCTCGTTGCAGGCCGGGTCGTTGGCGCAACACGGCATGGCTGTGGCCACGTGGAACTGGACTTGGGTTACATCGTCCGACCACACGTATGTGTAACGACCATCCTGTGTATAACACAAGGATTTATTATAAATAAACGCAAAACTTCACATAAAGAAAAATATATGCAAAACATGGAGAAAAACGTCCAAGACAATTTTCTTAAAATCTGACCGTACCTTGTCACCATGAACTGTACCTTGGTCTTTTATTTGTAACTAAAGGTGCGACTCGACTTCGCGTAGCAGCTAGGTCGAAAACGCGAGCAATGTTCGATCGTGGCAACTACTCACACGCCCCTTTTGGCGCCATTTTATCCACGGTCGAAAAAACAAGCGATTACTCGTGAGCCTTTTTTGGCGCTATTTTATCCACGATTGAACAAGCGAGCAAAGTTCAACCGCGGCAATTACTCGCAAGCCCTTTTTGGCGCCATTTTATCCACCGTCGCACAAGTGAGCATACACTTCACTTTTTAAAATATATGGCAATCGGCCGTTATAAGAGGCAACAGCCATTCCTGCCAAACTCAAGTCAAAGGAAAAATACGGAAAGGAGAGATTAACCAGTAAAAGTTACCAAATGTGTCTTTTATTCATTTTGGGTTACCCAAAAGGGACAAAACAAGGACGACACCTAATTACAATAAAAACAACACAAAAGCAAGCGAGCATTGTTCAAACCTAAACACATACTCGTACAATGCACTGCCGCTCGCTGTCAAAAAAAAAATCCAGAACAGCCTCGCGAGCTCGGCACAAGGGAATTTGCTCAGCGCGAGCTGCAACGCGTATCGATGTTCGATGGTTTGCGCGCGACTGCCTCAAGTAGCATCATAACATCTCGTCAAAGTCCACATCTATCCTGGCGAGTGTGTATGTAACATTGTCACCACGCCTGTTAGCTTTGCGGTTGCTACAATAACAATGAACCGCGGTGGTAAATGACCGCAATATGGTGGTACGTGTTCGGGGCGGTGCGTTGGTTGTTGATTTGAAATGAAATGTTGTAAAGTTCTTTTCACTATTTATTAAAATAACAGGAAATTGTTCAAGATACTTATTAAAGTTTGAATGCACCCAACCCGCCCGCTCGTATTGTGTGCACTGAAGGCAGCCGCGGTCCGGCGGGTCGCTACTACCTCAAAGGTGTATGGTTACACCAAACAGGACGACACGAACAATAGAAAGTTGCCTTTACCTTTCCACCCATCTCCAAGTTAAGAAAGAGGTCAGGTCGTGCTGCATCTTCCAAGCTCCCTTCTAACGATACCACTGTTCCCAAAGCAGACAGAAACTCTGCATACCTGTAAAGTAATAAACGAAGCCTAAAGTACTACTCGTATTTCATTTTCTCTCGTTTTATTTGAATGACAAAGAGGTCTAGTACTCCAATGCGTAATAAAAAACGCCATTCTACAAAGCCGACTCTTAAGGCATGCCGGTCAACGGCAGTTTCTTCCCCAGTATAAAAATACTTTTTGACAACCGGCCAAATATAGTCGTACGATTATTTATAATACCAAAACGAAGAGATTTATTATTTGTTAAATAAAAAGTATTGCAACGAATGCATTATATTCTCACCTGACACTACCGTATTCGTTGCTAAGTATGGCCACTTCGTCGTCCTGTTGCCCTGGTCCCACGTAAAGCACACCCACCTACAAAATTATCAGTTATCAGCCAGTTGCACAAAACTTCTATAAAGATAAAGCTCCTTTATGTCTGTTGCGTACTCTTTCTGTTTTGTTAAAAAAGAAAGTGACAGCTACAGATTTAAAGGGCCTTTACTTTAAAAACGCGTTGTGCAACTGGCCGTAAGTAATGAAAAATAACTTATTACAGAGTAGCTGTTGCCAGTGACTTCGTACGCGTTCATATAACTCGAATCTATTCAAGTCGCGAGTGAAAAGCCTTTTTTGGTCAAGCTCGTTCTATTACCGACCTCATCTCTGCCCTCAGGGCTAGATCGAGGTCAAGAGTAAGCCCATAGCAAGTAAAAAAAAATGCCTGAAGTTCTAAATTTGTCTCCATCAATGGTTCAAACTACCTTAATACCAAACTTCAAAATCTAAGTTTAGCGGTTAGCCGTGCAATGAAAGCGTAGCAGACAGGCTGTTCGCAATTATAATTATTTCGTTTGTACATCAATGACAAAGAGGTGCTCTGATTCTTCAACGAAACACAAGAAACACATTGTACAAAGCCGACTCTTAAAGCAGGTCGTGCTGCAGTGGTTTCTTGCAGATTCTTTTACGCTGCCATTGCACGCATCCAAAGCGACAGTATATTCGCTTCATTTGGATCATACTCGTATTAAACATTCAAACAATCGAATCTGCCACAACAGAAGAACATAAAAGAAGAACATAGTCAGAAGTATTAAATGACGAAGAGGTATGGTGCTCTAATTCTCCAACGAAACATAAGAAAACGTTGAACAAAGCCGCCTAGTGCTGTATTCAACCACAACGCAACACAAAGACACGGCATCATCATCATATCAACCGAAACACGTCCACTGCTGGACATAGGCCTCCCCTAAAGACGGTATGACTTTTAAAAAGGTCGTTCGTATTTGGATCTGCCTCTTTTTCTAACTAGTGCAGAATGACAAAGACAGTAATAGTAGAATCATTTACCTTGTATGTTTCCAAAGGCGGCACTAAGTCCAGGTTCTTTATAGTTCTCTCGTGTTGCGTGCCTTGCACTTTCAGCGGCCGCTCCGCTAGTGGGTGAAGCAACGTTGGTGATGTTCCTATGATGGAAAAATACCAGTGCTTAGCTGTCACTTACTGAGAGGATAATTAACGTTAATGTCACATTAAATATCTATATAATTTTTAAGTAGAGAACACGCCATACGATAAATAAAATATCTTACAGACTATTTCTGTTTTGTTGGCAAATAAACAGAGGATTGAAAGACTAGTTTTCTGGAACTGGTGACCAGGGAACGGACGGTTACGGTTAACCCAACCGAATGAATCTGTTATTAACCTATTCAAAATCTGGTTAACAGTAATTTCGGTGTACCGAATCATTTCGTTTAATCACTACCTAACTATAAAGGGGTTTTTGTGCGGTTTCTTTGTTTTAAAGTAGGTAGATAGCCATTATTTTATTGTCTTAACAGGTTACCGAAAAGATAAACATCCACCGCTCACACAATCCCAGATTTACCTAAATGGTTTTTCTATTAACTGTAACCGTTTATTTCTTTTAACCGTTTTTTTTGTTAATATATACAGGGTGTTAATTTGATTGCGTGCTATAGCTTAGGGGGTGGTTCAGTTACGATAAAGGAACTAAAAAAAAATATTTAAAAAAATCCTATTTATATATTTTTTTAACTCCATTGAAACTAAACTAACGCGGAGGGCAATGACCTTGAGCACCGCGCTATCAAAAGCGCGCGAAATAGTTTCAGTTATGACTGATGCTCCGTCCGGGTCATTGCCCTCCTCGTTCGTTAAGTTTCAATGGAGTTTTAGTTTTTTTTAGGTAGGATTTTTTAAATATTTTTTTTTGTGTTCCTTTATCGTTACTCAAACACCCCCTAAGCTATGGCACGCAATCAAATTAACACCCTGTATAAGGGTATGAAAAGGTCAATGTCGTGTCGTTTCAGGAGGTAAAGCAGCTCGCGATACAACGTGAGGACTGGAAGTTACTCCATCGACAAGAGCCAAGCTCTTAAATTAAAGAAGAAGAATAAGGGTTCACCTTTTAAAACGCTTTACTACCATATGAATGGGTTTTCCGTTTCCTGCTGGTGACGGTTCAAGTTTATATTAACACCCACTTGCCCACGGCTTCGCTTGCGTCAATTTCGTATTCTATGTACAGTCAGCGACAGGTCAAGGTTGACACTCGCAGCGCGACTCTAGCCGTACGTCTATTGAAATAAGAATGGTACAAAGTCCAATGTGTCAAACTTGATCTTTTATACCCTAAGACGATAAGTAATTTTTTTGGGTATTTTGAAGATAAATATCTTTTTATTTACTCAGTATCTTGCCGTGATTTTTAGGTGTGTTTCTTGACCATTCAAGTGATCATATCACCAAGACCAAAACATGATTGGTGAAAATCGACTCGACAATATAAAAATCCAACGTTGGCTTTTCAATTTTCATTCTTTCCTCATTTTGTGGAATCTGAGGTGTTTTAAGTAGTGAAATTAAGTATATATATAGAAAGGTATTTGTAGTTGTTATCATATGACCAACCTAAAATTTTATTTTATTACTTAGTTTTTACATAGGCGATATTTTATATCGGGCGCTTAAGTCATATCTGTCGCAATCTAATGCGTTGCGGATTGCGCACTTTATCCCTTTCTTTCAAGCGAAAAGACTGTCGAATATTTATCTTTTCACATATACTCTTAAGTTAAAGTTTTATTTCATGTGTTCTACCCATCGCACAATAGTAGATTGCATCACAAGGCTGTAAAATAGAATTGTTCTAATATTTTTAAGGCGAAAGCGCTGTTTTGAATCCAGAGCTAAGTGAAGAATTCTTGAGTAGATTCCCGAGCATGGCGAGGGATTCTAAAGTAGAATGCTGAACGTAGCGAGGGATTCAATAGGTCGCCCAAATTTTTATACTTCACCTTCTCGGAAAGTACCTCAGTCCTGTTTCATTTATTATGATGAAATGATGATGAAATATAAAGCACTATGTATCACTCGAAAGAAAGTGCGACCCTTGTTGGGAATCGGTCACTTTCTCCTCTCGATGAACATTGTACTATAAACTTACCGGGTACAGGCGGCGTCATGGGGTAGGTGCTCATGTTGTGGTACAGCTGCAGGAACACGAAGGCGGGCGTGAGCCCCGCGCCCCCCGCGCCCCCTCCCGCCCCGCGCGCCGCGCCCGCCCCGACCCCGCCGCCCCCCACCCCCACCCCCGCACCCGTCACGCTCATACTGCTGCTTATACCGCTGTTTTCCCTACGGAACGTTACAATATTAAGAGCTTGTTCACACTTAGACGAATCGTGATTTTTCACGAATCGTTTTTGAAGTGAAAACTTCTTTAGCGAGGCTTGGCACTTTTTTAGATGGGTAAAAAATGTTAAACTCGCGTCAGATGTCGCGTCAGATCCGTAGCCTTATCGAAAAAGCGTCAACTGTCAACCGTATTGTTATCACAATAGGTACAGGTTTTTATTCAGAGACATCAAAGAAGTACGCGAGCAATGGCGCGATTGATGCTTACAAAAAGCATAATATTCAAAAATGCAAGTTTTCACTTCTGCCGGCACTCCCAGAGTGCAACCCGTCCTTTTTTTATGACGGAAACAATGCTATTTAATTATTTAAAACGGTCACCGTATCATCACGGTGACCGTGATCACACGCATACGTGTCTTTTGACGTATTCGTAATTTTACCGATTTGTGATGCGTGTGAACAAGGGTATTTAAAAGCATTCCATCCGTCAAAAATAATAACGAATCGTGAAAAAAACGATTCGTCTAAGTGTGAACAAGCCCTTATTTATCATGCCAGGTAGCAAAATTGTTATTTGACGCGAGTGCCTTGTATTGAAACTCGATCAAGAGAAAGAAAGAAAAACTATTTTACTTAAATGTGGACTTTTGCACGTATAAAAGTAGATACATCCTGTCGCAGTTATTAAGGATTTGCATGTTTCATTGGACAATATTACATACCTACCTACTTGCGTCTCGCTCATTATCACGTAAAGTGACAATCTGTCGCGCTGTTCAACAGTTAAAAAATTGTGTTCTAAGCGGTACATTGCAATTATAGACAATAAGGTTGAAATTTGTCGGCACCCCGCCTGGGAATGACGGATGTGTAAACGTCAGTTTATTGTTATCTAATCTGTGCCACGATATGAGTTTACAATGAGCTTATCATATTTCGACACTGTTGTACGCACAATTATCACAATTAAACTGGAGTATACGGAAGTATTAGCAGACATAATCTGCCTACCCTCTTTCTCGTTCTATTATTTAGGTGACTGCCGTAACCAAAACAGAACATACCGATGTCGTCTTGTGGGACTCATCAAAAAGATGTGTTGGAGCGCTTGGAGCGAGCGAGAGGAGGTAAGTCGTCTCTGTCTCGCTTTGTTAAAAAAATACTTAATAACTCAGCTAAAAACTTTTATAGTTTATTATGCAACGGTACATAATGAGGGGTATAAAAAAAACTATAGACGCAGGTGAGACTATTTACATGTAAGACCATTGTTATATTATACCATTTGAATGCAATAAATGAAATATGAAATATGTGAGCAGGCCAAGTTCCTAATAGGTGACACGAGTGTTTTATACTTAATTGTCGAGTTGCACACACAACTTTATCTACTCTAATATCGTGAATCCTAACATAATGTGTTCAAAAACAAACCTGTTCTTGTTTTTTTTTCTCTTTTGCCAGTGATCACGGCAAAGCGAAGTTTCTATATACCTGTCTTAATTATTTCATAACAAAGCTAATAAATATATGTGTAAATTTCAGTAAATACAATTTGTGTTTTCTGAGTTTTCATACAACCTCCTTGCGGCCACAGACTACATATGTAGCGCGCATTATGGCGCGCCCAAAAACATTAAAAAGTTATTGAATAGTTCTCAATTCAATACTTCATAATATACTCCCAAGGATAAAAAATTGCTACTTACAGTGTTTCTAGGCACATATGACATTATAAAGAGCTACAATTTCTGAACACATTATTGAGGCTTTACGATACAAGAGTAGATAAAATACATAAAATCATACCGATGTCGCCTTGTGGGACTCATCACGGATATGGTGTTGGAGCGCTTGGAGCGAGCGAGAGGAGGCAGGTCGTCTCTGTCCCGCCCCGCCACACCGGCCCCGCGACCGCTTAGAGGAGGCTTCTCTGATCCTACCGTTGTATCGCTCGCAGTCTGGTAAATAGAAAAATTGAGATTTTTCATGCAAGTTTATTAATTCACTCGCTTGAAATACAAGCATACAATTTTCTTTTGTAATTTTTTGCAACAATTTTTTTTTCGTAAAGCTATTTAGTGAAAGGGATATCATAATATCCCATGAAACGTCCACTGCAGGACAGGGAGCTCCCTCTAGAACTCCAGCAAACACGCGTGGTGCTTTGGAAGGTATTTACCATAGTCACCACGCTTGTAAGCGTTGCGGCCAGCGACCGCTGTTGGCAGTGACCGCAGTATGTAAGATGTTACGATACACAGAAATATGCTGCTGGCTATCCTCTGGTTTATACGCCTTTAGTCGCCTCTTACGATACCCACTTGCTTCTAAAAACACAAGTCAGATCTCTGATAAGACATAAGTAGTTCAGAGCTTTTCAACTCTAAAACAAATAGCTTACCAATAGATGGCGCTATTGGGTTTGTGAATCGCGCAAAAAAACGAAGAAAACGAATATTTCCAGATATAACAGCTAGCTAGACCGGTTTCCCGCCCTAGAAAAACCTCATATAACAAATTTCATCCAAATCGTTAGAGCCGGTTTTGAGAAACCGTAGACAATATATTATACATATTTTGCGAATTTCCAAAAGCCGAAGAGCCAAAGGTAACCTGTGTAATCCATACTAATATTATAAATGCGAAAGTAACTCTGTCTGTCTGTCTGTTTGTTTGTTTGTTGCTCTTTCACGCCTAAACGGCTGAACGGATTTTGATGAAATTTGGTATGGTGATAGATGGTAACTTGGAGACGGACATAGGCTACTTTTTACCCCGGGAAAATATCTCATTCCCGTGGGAATCTACACATACAATAATACCCTAGCGGGGTTGTATCTGCTACAGCACACCGAAACTACTTAACCGATTTTGATGGGACTTTTTTTATTCAACTAAGTATCGCTGATTACGAAAACTACTACAATTTTGAAATCCAACGTGGTAGACGTAAACTACCATTATCCCCTGGGGATAAGGTTGAGGTGCGATAGGGTTGAAATGTCTAAAAATCAATATGGGTGTCGTTTGTAAGGTTTATCGAGCCGCTGATTACAAAAACTACAACAATTTTGAAATCCAACATGGTGGACGTGAAATGCTATCATCCCTTGGGGATGAGGTTGGGGTGCGATAGAGTTGATATGTCTAAAAATCAATATGGGTGTCGTTCGTATGGTTTATCGGGTCGCTGATTACGAAAACTACAATGATTTTGAAATCCAACGTGGTGGACGTGAAATACCACCACCCCTGGGATGGGGTTGGGATTCGATAGGTTTGAAATGTCTAAAAATCAATATGAGTGTCAGTTGTATGTTTATATAAGGATAGGGATAGCGGTTAAGATGGCGTTAGGGGTAGAAGCAGGGATAGGGGTAGGGTCAGGGATAGGGAGAGGGGGAGGGATAGGGAGAGAGTGTAAGGGAGGGGAAAATGAGGGGAGAAAGGGGGAGGGAGGGGTAGAGGGCGTGGGAGGGGGTAGAGGGAGGGAGAGGGGGAAGGGGAGGATGAGTGAGGGGAAGGGGGAAAGGGAGGGGAATGGGAGGAGGGCGAGGGGGGAAAGGGAGGGTGATGGGGAGAGGGGAAGGGGGGAAATGGAGGGGGAAGGAAGGGTGAGGGGGGGAAGAGGGAGGGGCGAGGGAGAGGAAGAGAGAGTGGGAGAGGGTGAGGGAGGGGGAGTGGGAATGTAGGGGGGGGGGATACAAAAGGATAGATAGGGAGGAATAGGGACCTTTTTTACTTTTATGAATACCTCCTCGCTACCCATTCACTTCACTCCCTTTATTGCCTTCTTTTTTAAGTTCGCCTGTAACGGTTGACAATGAAAATTCCGCACTACCTACCAGTTAAATAAAATCAAAAGATAATTAAGTTTGTAGTAAGATGCATTTATTCAACTTGGATAAGTACAAATGCATCTTTTACGTAGGGATCAAGAAGGATAAGCGCTCCGTAAAATATGTTTCAATTAAGTTCGAGTTCTGTTTTTTTATAAAATCTACGCGGACGAAGTCGCGGGTAACAGCTAGTATACAAATATGTCTCGATTAAAAGTATAGGATGTGTAGCTAGGTTATAAAATAATTATAAAATATACCTTTTGTAACTGGTGGTGTAGTTTCTCGCCGCCAGTTGTACCAGTTTCCTCAGCTTCTGACCGCGACCCTGCCGAATCACATATCAACTTTTTATTGCTCACATTGAACCCCAGAAGTTTTAGATGAAGACCAGGCAGAGTACCCAAATCTGACGAGCTTGTATGAAAGGGTTGACGAGACTAGTAAAGGATTTGAACTCTACCTTCCACGCTCGCTGCTCAGAACAAAGCCAACACATGCAGATTGTAATACAAATTAAATACGTATAGGTGTCCTACTGAGGTGTCCTTTGTAATATTCTTGTATCTAGACGTGCAAATACAGTGTAAAAAAGTAAATTTTCAAAAAACATCCATGCGGACTCTGGTCGTGAAAAAGAACAGCTTCCCCCAAGGTACAAATGTCGAAATATCTTTATTGCCATGCAATGAGATCGATTTTAGCGCGACCGCTAAATTTAAAGCCAAATTTTTTGTTTGTTGCTATCTCTGTTACCCCATAGCAACATAAGTCAACCTGAAAAAGATAGCATCTCTTTTAGACCCGTCAAATTATAGCCTTAAAAGCGTACGGGCTAAAATTGACCTAAATACAAACTTATAAGTGTCAAAATTAGCATAACAGTTCGAGGTCCCCCGCAGCTTGGTCATCTATCTCATAAGATACATAAAGGAAACCATAATGTGGTGAAAGTAGATGCTTAGTAACACACTTTTTGTTAGGGGCTTGAATTCCGTAACCTAGAAGTATGAGAAATCCCTAAATGAAACCGATTTTGTGTTCAAAATTATGTCATGCCATAAGATACATGAACCAAACTTTACACAATGAAAGAAAAGCTTATAAAGGCCATAATAAATAAAGTTGCCACACTTGCCACCCACATTCCTGGCACAGTCGTCAGTCAGCATGGGTAAATATTTATGGGGAAATTTTTATATCATCAGATACAATAATGAAACCACTATATAACGATAGCCCTCGAGGTCCTGAAGACCTGAAGGTTTTCAGAACAGCCAAAATCAATAATATACTCATGAATTTCTCATACTCCTTCCAGGTTCCGGAATTCAAGCCCCTAAAAAAGTGTGTTCCTAATCATCTACTTTCACCACATTATGGTTTCCTTTACGTATCTTATGAGGTACATGACCAGGCTGCGGGAGCCCGAACTATTATGCTAATTTGGAAATTCATAAGTTCGTATTTAGGTCAATTCTAGCCCGGCCGCTTTTAAGGCTATAATTTGACAGGTCTAAGATGCAATCTTTTTCAGGTTGACATATTGCTAGGGGGTAACAGCAAAAAACAACAAATTTTGCTACATTTAGCGGCCGCGCTAAAATCGATAGGCAAGGGGGCATACTGTACCCGGATATACTTTGCATAAAAGCCCTACCACTCTCATGTGGTCCTGATACAGTGTATGACCTCTAAACGCAATAATAAATGCTGCTGAGTTTTCCCAGAAAAGAAAGTAAGCAAGCCATCCCTAATCCTCCATCATTAAGAAAGGTTACAAATAGGTACCGTTTTTGTCTTTCGATAAAAGAGCGATATAAGCTTCCTCTGGATGAGCTCGTTCCGTCGTCGACCTCATCATTGTCCTCAGGGCTGAATTTAGGTTAAGAGCAAGCCCATCGTTAATACGAAAACAATCAGAAAAAAAGGGAGAATTGGTTAAAAATACATCAAAATGAGATATAACGTTTGCCGAATAAAGTTACAGCGGATTGCAACATAAGTCTAAGAGAGATAATGACAAAAGAGTTTGTTTAGAAACATAATAGCTCAGGATGATACAGAATTAAATTAAAATCACCTATAGCTAAAAGGTGTGATTCTATTACTGATACAATTCATCAATATGTCGTTAAACAGAATTTTAAAGTCATAAGTCCTGATTTCCCACTTACACTTTTTTTTTCTACTTACCACAAGGCTCACATGTAAGGAAATTAAAAAAGTGTTTTCTGTTACAATCAACCCCTGAAAATTTTGATTTTTTAAAAAATAATATCGGGTTTAAAAAACACGGTGTAATACCTTTTAAAGGCTTATTCTGGGGCTAAATGCAACAACTTTTGTTCTACGACTTTTGGAAATTCGAAAATAAAATCGACTCTGCATACAAAATGATCGATTCTTTGTTTTGCGAATTTCCAAAAGTTGTAGAACAAAACTTGTTGCATTTAGTTCCCAGATAACCCTTAAAAAGTTATACACCATTTTTTTTCATATAAATAAATATACGTACCAGGGTCAGAGTTGTACGTCATAAGGTGTGGATGGGGGTGCTGCGACTGAGATTGTTGTTGTGGGTGGGGGTTGGATAGCGGCGAGGTGCCCGACATCTCTTCAGGGATCGCTTCACAAGATACACGCATGTCGTTCTTTTTGCCGGTCTATAACAATAAAATAATCTGTCACAATTCATCATCATCATCATAATGCCCCATGAAACGTCCACTACAGGACAGGGAGCTCCTTCAAGAATTCTAGCTTTTGCTGGAAAAATGTGGAGGGGAAAGTACCATAGTCACCTCGCTTGTCAGGTTTACGGCTGGCACCATGGACCGCGGTTGTAGGTGACCGCAGTAAGTAAGATGGTGTAATACACAGGAGGATGCTGCTGCCCATCCTCCAGTTTATAGACCTTAGTCGCCTCTTACGACACCCACGGGTATGTATGGGATGGTACTATTCTTTGCCGGCATCACACGGGACACTGTTACAATTACTATTTATAATTTGTTGAGATACAAGAGGGCAATAAAATAGTCTCAGTTCTTAGTTTTACGCGCATGTGTGGCCACTGTCAATGAAATAATGCTTATTGCAGTATGACGCAATTTTTTTTTTCTATGGGCAGGCCGTGATAAAAATAGGGTTTCATTTGACTTAACATATTTGGTTTGTATTTGCGATGTGGACCAAATTTTCATATTATTACGGTTTCTGATAAATTTCTTTATCATATTTATTGGTATAAGGACAACAGGATTCAATAAACTTTTCTTGATATATTTATCTTCCAAAGTAAGGTAAATTTTTACCGGTTTTGCATGGTATTCAGAAATCCCAATAGATTTATTATTTTTTGCGAATTAGATACATCTCATGCATAACTAAATTTACTGAGAAAAACTGGAGTTCATGTTTGGAATCAAGTACGAAGTAAGGATCCGACTAGTCAGCCGACTACCCGGCAATTTCAAAACCGTCTAGTCGGCTGATCAGCAAAACCCATAGTCGGCCCCATCACTACTATTTACTTTCTGGGTGTTAATTAAACAGACTTCTTTTCAATACGATTAGACTTCTTTTTAATAGCATTATGGCATTCTAAATTACTAACTCAGCCACAAACAACGTGCAACTAAATAAAACTTTCTTAGCCACTAATTAATTTCTTTCTGATCCCTTAACGGGATCGGTTAGGTTGGGCTAACGAACCTAAAACTTATTGATGCATAATATTTTTGAAGCACGGTTAGTAATTTTGATGCACAATCATAAAATTTGATGTGCATAATATTATTTCTCTTACCTTCTTAGTTTGTGGTTGCGGGGCCGGAGTAGGCGCCGGGGGTAGCACTATCATGTCGTCGGGTTCCAGAGGTCGCGCTGGTTCCTCGCGAAGCTTCCACGACGACATCTCAGGTGAGGAGTTGGAGCGTCGCACCGGGTGGCGAGTTTTGCCCTGTGTAGTAAGTAGGCAGTCGTCAGCCATGTAAAAAGTAACCACTGTAGTATTTTTCATCATCATCATATTTATATTTATTCATTGCACTCATGTACATAGTTAAAGGTCTTATAGTTAAGGTACAGTTGGTACATGAACCCTGCAAGGGTGTCGCAAAAATAAAATTTGAATTTACTATTTGAACTAAAATTAAATATAGCTTTACATGCAAATTAGGTAAGATTACAAAAATTGACCATATTAAATTAATTTATACATATCAGCCGAAAGACGTCTACTGCTGGACATAGGCCTCCCCTAAAGATCTCCATGACTCGCGGTCCTGTTTGGCTCGCATCCAGCGGCTTCCCGCGACCGCCACCAGCTCGTCGGTCCACCTAGTGGGGGGCCTGCCAACGCTTCTGTAGTATTTTTACAAAATTACTTTACAGTAGGCTGTAGCCTATGCAGAATGAAAATTATGAAGTATTATAACAGTTGCACAATGAAAATCCATAATCCATTTCCGTATTGTTCATAGTATGAAGTAATACGGAAATTAAAATGATAGCGGGCAATGACCTCTATTTCGAATCTGTCATTGGTTTCAAAACTTAGAATATTCCGAAACGGGAGCCATCATCGTCATATCAGCCGAAAGACTTCCACTGCTGGACATAGGCCTCCCCTAAAGATCGCCATGTCTCGCGGTCCTGCGCTGCTCGCATCCAGCGGCTTCTCGCAACCCTGACCAGATCGTCGGTCCACCTTGTGGGGGGCCAGGAAACAGGAGGAGATAAATAATATTTTTAAGTCAATAAAGGAATAATCAAGTCGATTTCTGCCATTCATGATCAATGAAGATTCGAAATTATGGGTCAAAGGGGCTCTAAAGTGGCGACCACGAATTAAAAGATAGTCATCATCCGTTACGTCATCAGTCAGGCGTAAAAAGTCGCCGTGATGAAATCTTTAAGGCAAGTTTTTGGATGGTGAGAAGCGGCTTTCTTCGAGACTTCAATAATTTCCCCTATCAACTTATCGGAGTCATCGTGGTGCACAGGCTTTCCTCGTCGTCAATCTTCGAGATGCGGATTCCTGTGTAAATCATTCTTTCACTGGACATTGGCGTGTCGCTATATTTTTGTAACAATTCCTTTACTTTGATATTGGCGAAATACGTTTTGTAATGAGATGTGATGCCATTAAATAAATATACATACAATATATACAACCTTTGTCATACAGTAGACGTCTTTTTTAATGCATAGATTTTTATCAGTATTTTTATTTTACTCGGGGAAAAGATCAACAGGGAGGAAGTTCCAATCCTAACGTGTGCGTATAAGGAACGAACACGCTTGACACTTTGTACGAATAAGTGATATGTCAACGACACAGGGAATGAACCCCAACCCACAACAAAGTCCCACGTAGGAAGAAGGGGGACGGTGGTATCAGGACGTCTACCAGCCGATATGAATGATGAAGGGTAACGAAAGCTGCATACTCACAGAAGGTGCTATAAGTAGCATGTCGTCATCGTCAGTTGTGCTGGATGAACTTTGTCGTTGTGGAGATCCGGGTATGTTTATCGGCTGCGTGCTGCAAAGAGCAATACAAATCACCTTCAAAATGGACTAATTTTTAAACCCTAGCCAAATTTTTGTATGTTACTCAAAAAACCCTGTCTGTGGTGCCACCCGTAACGCTGACAAGCGAGGTGACTATGGTAATTCCTCTCCAAATTTTCCCAACAAAAGCTAGAATTCTGGAGGGAGCTGTCCTGTAGTGGACATTTCAAGGCATGTTATGATGACTCAAAATATAAATCTGAACAATTATCAATAAGAAAGATGGGTCTAAAAACCAGTTTTGTTTAGTCTTCCCCATAACAAACTTTGCACTAGCAATAGTAGAATTTGTATAGGACGACCTATATTTTTTGTTTTTGCAACCCACAATTTTTTGGAAAATTTGGCAGTTTTTCTGTTCTGAGTAACATACTTAAATTAAGCTAGGGGTCCAAACCCCGTATGCGGAAAAAAACTAAGATTTCTTACAGTCAAAATAAAATCATCAGCGGAATCGATTGTAATATTTTTGTAAATTGAAAAACAAGCTTTGTTAAAAACTAGTTATGAAGTATTAGACCGTAAGGGCACTGCATGTTATCCTACGTCATCTAGTACACGAAATTTGTAACTTTGTAGCGATAGTAGTGGCCTAATAGGTCCACAAAACGTTGGTCTGCCAATCCGAAACCTGGCAGGTTTTGTACAGTTGGAGAGAAAAGTGGTTAAATGACAGATTACACGAATAAAATCTATTCGTAGAAATAGAAGGTACCTATACAAGTAAAAAACAACAGGTCTGCCTTGCATCCTCCTGGCAGTTTCGCTAGTCGGACCACAAATGTGGTCAGATGTGATTGGACCACAAATTTGGTCGGACGGGCGAAACTGCCAAGAGGATGCAAGGCAGACCTGTTGGTTTTTACTTGTATAGGTACTGTGCACTTGCGGAACCCTAAAAAAATTTTAAATGCATAAAATACTATTTAGAGGAAGTGTCAAGAAGTGTAACGATAAACGGGGAGTAAAAAAATATGACAAGGAGTGACAGTCGTGACAGGGTCGGGAAAGAGTCGAAAAGGGAAAATGAAGGAAAAAAGCTATTTTTGCTGATAAAAATGAATAGTTGCTAAAATTTTGATAAACGAAAGCAACAGAAGAAAACTAAGAATCAGGATTGGTTGAATAGTGAGGGCATTGGAGCTCAAATAGTATTTTAACATGTTTTGCTAGTTTCAGGTGAGAGAGATTTTTGGGCCGTCAAACAAGGAAAATTGGGAAAAAACGGAAAAAAATGGAAGAAGGGAATCGGTAAACGCTCCAAATATCCTTGTTGTTACTTTGAGACGTCTGTGAAAGAACAGAATCGATAGTAAGCTGGATTTCTGTGAGTTATATTTTTTTTTTATTTTTGTAGCTCGCGAAAGATAGAATTCATACAGCTGATGAGACGAATCTTTTGAAGGAGGCTATGATCCTGGATTGTGGATTCCTTCAATTGAGATAAAGATAGGGATTGCTTCGTGTAGGATATAGTATAGGAAGGTTTATTTGCGCATAATTTCAAGTTGCTAACATTCAGGGTTTGATTCCAAAGTGTAAAGAATAAGTGGAGTGAAACTAATGTTATGTAAGTATTCAATTTTGTGGTTTTCCATCTTTTATTTATTTTCGGTTCAAAGTTGTTGTGTGTATTTGAGTTAAGGTGAAAAGTGACTTAATGAAATTTATAGTTTCTTCCAGGTTATGTGAGCTAAATAACGTTGAGTAAATCAAATTTCAATGTCAAAAGAGGAAGAGTTGATTGGAGAATATTTGCAGCTTTACAGATCTACCTGCGAGGTCATAAGAGGCTTGTACTGTGTGATACTTTAAGTAAATTGATATTCCCACTTAATGATTTTCGTTTGTAAACATTAATAACTCTGCGGAAATTATAACATACTGTGTTTCTAATCTGAGTCGTTATTTGTAGATAGTAATAAAGATTTTCTTTTCCCATAATTAAGTATAAACTAGTTCTACAAGTGTCTTTGTTCGCGTATAGCTAGGCAGGATAATGTTCTATTTCTAAACAGGTACAGGAATTACAAGGAACATTATAGACATGGAAAAGCAAACCACAAATGATAAAACGTGAAGGCTAAAAAAAGGTATTGCTTGGATTGTAAAGGTAATGTAAATTTCATTGTGTTTAATTCTTTCCTTTACAGAGAAATTGATTAAAATAGTCCTTGGTGAAATCATGGAAACTGGACTCTGATGTATATATATTGTCATCGATTAGGGGTGGCTTTAGGTGTTGTATATTTTGTCAACATTTTAAAATAGTCTTTAGACGATGTATATTATTATCATCAATTCAAGGAGACTTTAAACGATGTATATTTTTATACTTTTTTAGGTAGAATTGTCTATTTGACATTATTGTCAAATAGTCAACAAATAAATCATTTTTGATTTAGTTTTACTCAAAGCTAGACGCTATTTTGAAATCTTTATAAATTTTTTAACTCTTTAACAAAAAATAAATCAAAACCCAAAATCAAAATGGAAGAAAATATTAATACATTAAATAATTACCTTTTTTAGAAAATAATATAAAATCTTTGGCCCTAAATCAAAATTCCAGTTTTTAATATACTAATGTCTTCATATGATAAAATTTAAGAAAAATATTCCGTCAGATCAAAAGAATTAGAACGTCAATTCAAAATCTAAAAATAATATATCTGAAAACTAAAACTTGGATATAGATTGTGATATTTTATTGTGAAATAAAAGGTAAGTTTAAGTAGAGTGAATATTATAAATAATAATATTTCAAGTAATAATAAATTGCTTTGATAGTGATTTTGAATCTTTTGCCTCAATTTCCCAAAATTGGAACATGCTGAGAGCACTACTACATCTCAGTACTCAAGCTCATAGGAGGTGCTTATCTTTCCTTTTACTTTCATACTATAGGAGTCCCAGATTTTGAGATTAAGAAATGCCTGCTCTCAGGTTTATTTAGTTCAACCAAGCATGGATGGATGCCCTCGTGACATGTGTCCCCGATGTCCACTATATTGGTTGTGGCTAATGTATGTCGCGTGTCGCTGGAGTATCTGTCTAAGTCTATCTGATAATATCAACCTTCGGATTTATTTATTTTAATCATTCTTGGGCCGGAGCCTTCAAGCCTAAAAGGGTCTGATACTAAAGTTCTTCTCTTTCTATTTGTGTGAGGTTTCGCTGATTCATCCTGATTTCCCTCTTCTGTATGTGTGGGATGAATTGGTGTTATTCCGGTACAAATGGAGGGATATTAGCAAGGTGTTTTAACGTTGGATTTTGGAAATAATGTTTCTTGTGTTATGTGCTGACAACGCTTGCCCACTATTGGTTGCGTCGTTTGAGTGGCATATACCGCGGGAGGACCTCCTGATCTTAGCGTTAGATTACCAAATGTAAAGTAGTTAGACAATTTAAAACTTTCTTCTTATGTGAAGGGACATTCTAGTTTAGTCTATTGACATTAAATTGTTCATAAAGAATAAATTAGAATTGTCCTGAATCAATAGGAAGAATATTCTTGAAGGAGACATTACGTTCGTTCGTGGGTTGCTTCTTGTAAAGTGTGTTGACGACGTTCGCCCGCAAGGCTGCGACGGCTGTAAGACACTCTGACCTTGGGGGACCTCTGAACTTTATGTGTGTCATCCTAAAGTAGTTAAATAATTTATTTAATCTTCATTGAATCATACAGGAATCTAAACTTTATAAGATTCTAAGTTTTATTTTCCCTTAATAAAACTTGTCATAAATTATCATACTTAAAATTATACTTTGACTCAGTGTGAAACCACCTTAACTTTACTAAATAGATTCTTGAAAACAATAATGGAACAGAAATTATAATGTTTAGTTTCTTTTCATTGTAGATAAGTTCCGAATATTTAAGTATATACAATAACCCCATTTTTATACTTCTTTTGAGTCCTCTTTTAAAGAACATCGAGTTTTAGCTAGTGTTGTTTACGCTAAATTCTCCCAGTGTTCTTGATTTTGAATACTCGATGCTTTTGATTTTCCTTTAAGATCTTAAATCATAAATGTTTGGCCCAACCTAGCTTAGATACTACTATCCCGTATCTTCTCGGTTCTGGTCATCATACTTCACTTTTAATTAAGGATTACCTTCAGTAATCTTTTGTTATACTTACTTCTTATATGTTCTTCTTCGAAATATGCTGGGTAATCCCATTTTAGTTTAGATGCAATTCATTTTATTTAAATGAGTGTTTAGACTGGGGTTACTCTACATAATCCTTGTCCTGCGTGGGTTGGTAACGGAAAAGAGATTTAGCTACGCATCACAAGTGAGAGCTATGAAGGATATACGGAGACCTTGTTGGTGCAATAAAGTCACTCAGTGACTGGGGGGAGGGAGATTGCCCTTCAAACTCTTTATGTCTCTCGTTATAAAACCGTTATTGATCTAGGCTGGCCATGCAAGCAATAATACTATACCCGTATCTAGTACAGACTTCACACTTGGACGTGTGGAGCTGGCTAATTATTTTCAGTTTAACTTATTTCAAAACAAACTAAGGGATTCGATGATGTCGATCATTGTCTGCCCGGAGGGATTACAGGAAGAGCTCTTATAGCTCATGATGGAGAGTGCCCTGTTTTCCTAAAGGAAGACTGTATGCTTCGTGTGCCTGGCGGGCTCGGTGACCAGCTCTGGTATGGGTGACTAAAAGAAATAGTCAATACCCTGTGAACCCTGGATGAGTCAGTGATCGTCCCTTAAAGGTGGGCCACGTGGAAGTCGGGTTTGACGCGGGGCATGAACATACCGGGGGGAGACATCATCACCGTCTGGGTTGTACTGTGGTTAGTTAGTTCCGCTCTCCACATACATTAACCCTAGTCTTTACTGTAGTTTAAGTTTTCGGTGGGATTTCCAGCTCCGCGAGGATGATCAGAATCCTGACGATCCAGTTGGATTGTTAGGGTAGTTTAGCGTCATGTCATCGTGAGCTGGGTGATGATATGCCTCGGACCTAGGACTTAGGGTAGAGGAGGCCTAGGACGAGCTGCTTGGGGCGATGGCGGTGCCCCAAACCTGGGGATTGTCCCCACATTATTTTTATTACTTCGTTTATATTAACATAGGTTTCTTTTCAGAAACTTATCGGCTCTAATATTGCATTGTAAATGAGATGAAACCTTTCCTAAATTGATGAAACTACATGAATTCAGATGAACTACTCCCGTCAATATGAGACTAAATATAAATAAATAGTGATCCAATACAAAATAAATAACACAAATTAGACATGTAAAGATTAGGTTTATATTCTAATAAAAGTATTAAAATAACAAGTGTGTTTCTTTTTCATTCTTCTATTGCCACTCTCCACCGAGCAGAATCTGTAAATTACAAAATATTATAAATATATAAAACGGAATGACGTAGGATTCAGGAAAAATATAATATTCTTAAAGGATATTATTCTAGACGATCAACCTTGGCCAAAACTTTCACGTATCTGATTTGAGGATCCTATATGAAGGGACTTCAGATCTGTACAGCTGGTGCCGTGACCAGGATATGCTGGTTTCAAGCGAGAGAGGTATTGAGGAGTGAAAAAAGAAACAAAATGGAAAATACACTAATTTCTAGTTTTGAACTGAAGAAACTTGAGAGTAAAGTCTATCTAAGTTAAAGTTGTTAAGCGGGACGTTAGAATTGGTTTTAGCTTAGGGTTATTTGTTTTGGAGACCATAGAAAATATGATGCATTCCTTGTTTCAGAATAAAGATGGGAAATTTTACAGTCTCAATAGAAGGAAACATAGGGTCAGGGAAGTCTACTTTGTTGGCAGCTTTGGGAGGCAACTCTGATTTTGAGATAATACCAGAACCAATTGATAAATGGACTAATTTATCTGGCGTTAATCTCTTCCAGTTATTTAAGGAAAACCCTAAGAAATGGGGTTTCTGTTTTCAAAATTATGTTCTTCTAACAATGTTAGAGAATCATACGAAAGAATCTAGCGCTAAGATTAAAGTTATGGAACGTTCCATCTATTCAGCCAAAAACTGTTTTATTAGGGAATTGCAAGAGAGTGAATTGTTGCACCCGGCTGAGTTTGCAGTTTTAGATGAAACCTATTCTTATTTCAAAGAACAATTGGTTACTCGAATTAATTTAGTGGTTTATCTTAGGACTTCCCCTATGGTTTCTTATCAGAGAGCCCTAAGTCGTGGTCGACCTGAAGAGACAGGGATAACGTTAGATTATATAGAGAGGATTCACAACATTCATGAGGAATGGTTATTGAACCCTAATATAAAGGAAGATTTTGACAGGATAGAGATTATCGATGGAGATCAAAATATTAGCTCCATAAAGCAACAGTTTTGGGAAGTTAAGGAAAGAATATTAGATAAGCTTTCTATTCTTTAATTTAAACAAAATTCCAACCTATAATTTGTAATAAACTTTCAGTATCCAAAGAAAAGAAAAATGCCTCCTCGTTATAATCTTAGATCATCTCAGGGACAAGATGAATTAGAAAGGACAGGTCAGCAAGAAGAACGTCCACGACCTTCTTTACGCAACTCCACTATGTTTCGCCAACTTCGAAGAAACATGGGAATTCTGACACAGAAGGTGTCGAACTTAGAGAATCAGCTGTCGCAAGCTCGGGAAACTAACGCTGCATCAGCTTCGTCTGAAAGGCATGAAGCACCGATTAATATATGCCCGGTGATTGATACAAGAGTCGAAAAACCACGTTTTCCTGGAAGATTTGGGGTACATCCAGTGTCGTTTTTGGAGGATCTTCAGAATTATTTACGGAGAATGCCTAATGAAGATGCTACAATTGAAACTATAATCAGTTGTTTAGAAGGTGATGTTCGAAAATGGGCCAGAATTTATAGACAGAGATGGTTTACACAGTCGGATTTCAAAAGAGATTTTTTGGATGCTTATTGGGGAGAAGCCGAGCAAAACACCTTGAGAAGAATGATTGTAAATGGCACTTGGTCTAAGGAAAATGGAACAATGCTAGAACATTTCGTTAGTTTAGCAGGGCAAGCAAAGATGATGTCTAGACCAATTCCTGAATGGCAAATAGTGGAAGATTTGATGAGACACTTTCCGAAGGATGTACAATATGCTTGGCGGATGAAGAAAGGAAATACTTTGATTGAGGCAACGGAGTTTCTTCGTGAATTGGATGACGTGAATAAACAATGTGGATCTTCTTCCTTTGACTCCACTACTGGAGCTGATAGGGGAACAAAGCGTCAAAGTCCATTCGTTTCGAATAAAGACAAACCATTTTATAAAAAACCAAAAGTGGTGGCTCACATCGAGGGGGAGACTTCAAGGGGAAGGATCACTGATGAAATAATTCAAGAAGAAGATTTAAACTAGTTGGGGCCATCACCAATAAGCAGGAGGTGGCCGCAATTAACAAAAAACTAAATTATCTTTTTCCTGTAAAATATTTAATAAAACAAGGTTGGAAACCAGGGGTAGGATTGGGTTGTGACCAAGAAGGGATCTTATATCCTGTTTCCCCGAATAATACTAGAACGAATTGTGATAGAGAAGGTTTAGGATATTCTTCAGAAGATTATAATAATAAACAAACAGTCGTAAATTTAATTAAAGTTTTTGACGTTTCCGTGATTAAACAAAATCAACCAATGTATAATCAGTTCATTAGAGAATATGAAGGTAACTCTTTATATGATGAAGAGGTTTGCTTTGAGAATGAGGGGCCCAAATTTAAATCAGAAATAGAGTTACAAATTTTAGGACAATCTGTAGTTCTCTTGGTAGACACTGGAAGTGAAGTAACTTGTATTTCGGAAGAATTCTTAGAGTGTTTACAAGGAGAATTAAAGTTAGAATTCCCTGCGTTACCAGTTAGACCAATATGTGTGAGGGGAGCCGTTGGACAAAAGAGTCTCCAAATAAAAAAAACTAGTCTCTATACCGTTGACGTGTGGTTCATTTGATATTGATACGGGATTTTTAGTGATTGCTAAATTAACTTGTTCTGCTATCCTTGGGGTAGATTGGTTAGTTGCGCACAACGCTGTTTTGCATTTAAAAGAACCACAAACATTAGAATTGGGTATCGTTGGGAAAGGAGAAATTACTATTCCGTTTCGAAATCTTTCTAGTGGGTCTTTAGAAGAGAATCGAATAAATCTAATATCTGGAGTAGAGGAACAAAACGAAAAGGAAGGCGGTGAAGAAAAGCAATTATTAGATTTGTTTAAAAGTATTCGGTTGGGAATGGATTTGTCTGATGTAGAGAAGGAACAAATTTTTAATGTTTTGAGAACCCATATGCAAGTTTTTACAAAGAAACTTGGAAGGGCAAACTGTTATACTCATGACATTAAAATGATTGAGGGTACTCCAAGGATACAACGAACCTATCCTATACCATATGCACATAGGGCAAAAGTAGAAGAAAAGTTGAGGGAGATGGAAGAATTAGGGATTATATCGAGAAAAACTACAAATTTTTGTAGTCCTCTAACTTTCACTGGAAAACCCGATGGATCTGTTAGAATATTACTTGATGCTAGGGAAATCAATAAATATATGGTTCCAGAAGTAGAAGCACCGCCTTTACAGATTGACATACTTAATGCTTTTCTTGGTGTAAAATTTATAACATTGATTGATTTAAATAACGCTTATTTTCAAATACCGTTGACTGAGGACAGTAAAAAATATACTGGATTTACAGTTAATGGAAAGTCTTACGTATACAACGTGCTTCCGCAAGGACTTAAAACGTCAGTAGGGTCCTTTTGTCGCGCAATGGACATTATATTGGGTCCTGGAGTTAGAGAGTTTTGTGTCAATTATTTGGATGATCTTGCAATCCTAACGAGTGGGACTTGGCAAGACCATTTGGATCATATTGATATAGTTTTGGATCGTTTAGAATCAGCTGGAATGACTTGTAATTTTGCAAAGTGCAACTTTTTCTGCAGTGAAGTAAAAATGTTAGGGCATATAGTTACAACTTCGGGAATTAAACCTAACCCGGATAAAATAAAAGCTATAAAGGAATTCCCTATTCCAAAGAAACAAAAACAGTTAAGAGGATTTTTGGGACTTTGTAATTATTATAGACGTTTCATTAAGAACTATAGTATTTTGACTGCTCCGTTAACTAGGTTATTAAAGAAAAACCAAACATGGTTTTGGGATGAAGAATTAGATCGAGCTTTCAATAATATAAAGGAAGAATTTATTACAACGATTCTATTGAGCCATCCAGATCAGGATAAATTATATTATTTACAGACCGACAGTTCAGGGATCGGAATAGCCGGATCATTGTTTCAGATTGGAAATAATGGTGAGGTTAAAATTTTGGGATTCTGTAGTCGTGCACTACGGGGTTCTGAATTACGATGGACTGTAACTGAACAAGAGATGTGGGCTATTATTTATTCTGTGAAAAAGTTTGAGACTTATTTAAGAGGAGCGAAATTTGTTGTTCGTACAGATCATAAGGCATTAACTTTCATGAAACAAATGAAATTATACAATAGTAGAGTCACACGTTGGATTTTATTTCTTGAGCAATTTGACTTCGAAGTCGAACATGTAAAAGGTGTAGAAAATATTGGGGTAGATATTTTATCTAGATATCCGCCAGGGGGAGTTTTGCAAGAAGAGAAGGTGTGGTATCCAACTGTTATGTATGTAGGTGTTTCTACTGACCGTGACTTGAAAAATAAATTACAACGTATGATGGAATATCAACGGCTTGACAACGTCATATGTGGGATTAAGGAGAGAATAAATGTTTCTAGAGTTCCCGAAAGAACAGATAGATTTACGCGTATAACTTTGCGTTGTATTGTCAATAAAGATCTACTTTATTTTAAAACTGTACGTGGAGATTACGTTTTGTTTATGCCCAAGGTTCTACAAGAAGAGATTTGTAAACAGGTACATATAGAGATGGGTCATCTTGGCGCATATAAAACTTTGAAATATTTACAATTAAGGTGTTATTGGATAAATATGGGTAAGACAGTGAAGTCTTGTATTCAGAAGTGTCATGTTTGTCAGCTTTCTAGACCTGACTATATAAAAGGGGTAGGGAAATGTAAATCGATTTTAACTGAAAACCCGGGTGAATTAGTAATGGCTGATATTTTCGGACCACTACCTAAAACTGAGGCTGGTTATATTTACATTTTTGTAATACAGGATTCTTTTAGTAAATTTATTAAACTTTTCGGACTTCGTGGAGCTTCAGCAGACTCAGTGCTTTATTGTATGAGAGTGTTCACTGAAATAATACAACCTAAAGCTGTTATGACAGATAACGGAAAACAATTTATTAGTCACAAGTGGAAAAATGGACTCAGAGCTTTGAGAATTAAGACTTTGTATACTACTATTCGTAATCCTCGACCTAACACTACCGAACGAGTGAATAAAGAATTAAACAAATTCTTTAGAATTTATTGTCATGATGACCATACTAGATGGGATCATTACTTGTTGGAGATTGAGGAATTGTATAATAATACGTTCCATGAGAGTACGAAATTTTCTCCTAATGAAATATTATTTGGAAATTCAGAGAAACTTAAAGTAGACCGTTTTCTACCACGGGCACTCACGAATAAAACATTAGACCAAATTAGAGAGGAAGTTAGAGAAAACCTTAGACTTTCGAGTCAGAAGCGGCAGGATAGATTCAATAGAACTCATAAGTTGATAGATTTTCAAGTTGGTGATTTGGTAAAATTAAGGAGGCTTAATAAATCGGATTCTAGTCGAAATAAAACTAAGAAATTTGATTTATTATATGATGGACCATATCGAATTGGAGGAATAAAATATGCTAATGTGTATATTCTCGTTGATCCTGAAACTCAAAGTGTCAAAGGAGTTTATAATGCAGTCCATTTGGCTAAATATTATACTTAGGATGTTAGCTATTGAGATTTTCACGGGATTATATCATAAATTTTAACTTTAGAGGAATTGAGATATTCCTGGTCACAACCTAATTAATTTAATTTTATTAGTTTTAATTTAATAATTAATATTAGAAGACTATTTTGATTATAGTATATAGTGAGTCAATTTGTTAGTGAATTGACTGGCATTATTAAATCGACTTCGTTTTAAAAAATATAATGAACTATAATAATTTATAATTTAATACAAATTTAATTTGGTTATATAATCAGGGTTGAACTGAAATAAATCTAAATTTAGATAAACATGTTAAATAATTTTAATAATTTTGAATAAAAATTTAATTTAGTTTAATGATTTATAATATTAGTAGTTTAGTTATTTGTTTTGTTTATTGTATTTGTGAATAAAAAAATTTAAGGGCCAATATAGGAGGTTTTATTTTAATAAAATAATAATAATAATAAAAAAAAATTAATTTAAAATTGAAAATTTTAGAATTCTCGAAAAAAAAAAGTTTTCTTAGATTTTTCGAAATAATAAAATTTTGGGGGAGGCTGTGCACTTGCGGAACCCTAAAAAAATTTTAAATGCATAAAATACTATTTAGAGGAAGTGTCAAGAAGTGTAACGATAAACGGGGAGTAAAAAAATATGACAAGGAGTGACAGTCGTGACAGGGTCGGGAAAGAGTCGAAAAGGGAAAATGAAGGAAAAAAGCTATTTTTGCTGATAAAAATGAATAGTTGCTAAAATTTTGATAAACGAAAGCAACAGAAGAAAACTAAGAATCAGGATTGGTTGAATAGTGAGGGCATTGGAGCTCAAATAGTATTTTAACATGTTTTGCTAGTTTCAGGTGAGAGAGATTTTTGGGCCGTCAAACAAGGAAAATTGGGAAAAAACGGAAAAAAATGGAAGAAGGGAATCGGTAAACGCTCCAAATATCCTTGTTGTTACTTTGAGACGTCTGTGAAAGAACAGAATCGATAGTAAGCTGGATTTCTGTGAGTTATATTTTTTTTTTATTTTTGTAGCTCGCGAAAGATAGAATTCATACAGCTGATGAGACGAATCTTTTGAAGGAGGCTATGATCCTGGATTGTGGATTCCTTCAATTGAGATAAAGATAGGGATTGCTTCGTGTAGGATATAGTATAGGAAGGTTTATTTGCGCATAATTTCAAGTTGCTAACATTCAGGGTTTGATTCCAAAGTGTAAAGAATAAGTGGAGTGAAACTAATGTTATGTAAGTATTCAATTTTGTGGTTTTCCATCTTTTATTTATTTTCGGTTCAAAGTTGTTGTGTGTATTTGAGTTAAGGTGAAAAGTGACTTAATGAAATTTATAGTTTCTTCCAGGTTATGTGAGCTAAATAACGTTGAGTAAATCAAATTTCAATGTCAAAAGAGGAAGAGTTGATTGGAGAATATTTGCAGCTTTACAGATCTACCTGCGAGGTCATAAGAGGCTTGTACTGTGTGATACTTTAAGTAAATTGATATTCCCACTTAATGATTTTCGTTTGTAAACATTAATAACTCTGCGGAAATTATAACATACTGTGTTTCTAATCTGAGTCGTTATTTGTAGATAGTAATAAAGATTTTCTTTTCCCATAATTAAGTATAAACTAGTTCTACAAGTGTCTTTGTTCGCGTATAGCTAGGCAGGATAATGTTCTATTTCTAAACAGGTACAGGAATTACAAGGAACATTATAGACATGGAAAAGCAAACCACAAATGATAAAACGTGAAGGCTAAAAAAAGGTATTGCTTGGATTGTAAAGGTAATGTAAATTTCATTGTGTTTAATTCTTTCCTTTACAGAGAAATTGATTAAAATAGTCCTTGGTGAAATCATGGAAACTGGACTCTGATGTATATATATTGTCATCGATTAGGGGTGGCTTTAGGTGTTGTATATTTTGTCAACATTTTAAAATAGTCTTTAGACGATGTATATTATTATCATCAATTCAAGGAGACTTTAAACGATGTATATTTTTATACTTTTTTAGGTAGAATTGTCTATTTGACATTATTGTCAAATAGTCAACAAATAAATCATTTTTGATTTAGTTTTACTCAAAGCTAGACGCTATTTTGAAATCTTTATAAATTTTTTAACTCTTTAACAAAAAATAAATCAAAACCCAAAATCAAAATGGAAGAAAATATTAATACATTAAATAATTACCTTTTTTAGAAAATAATATAAAATCTTTGGCCCTAAATCAAAATTCCAGTTTTTAATATACTAATGTCTTCATATGATAAAATTTAAGAAAAATATTCCGTCAGATCAAAAGAATTAGAACGTCAATTCAAAATCTAAAAATAATATATCTGAAAACTAAAACTTGGATATAGATTGTGATATTTTATTGTGAAATAAAAGGTAAGTTTAAGTAGAGTGAATATTATAAATAATAATATTTCAAGTAATAATAAATTGCTTTGATAGTGATTTTGAATCTTTTGCCTCAATTTCCCAAAATTGGAACATGCTGAGAGCACTACTACATCTCAGTACTCAAGCTCATAGGAGGTGCTTATCTTTCCTTTTACTTTCATACTATAGGAGTCCCAGATTTTGAGATTAAGAAATGCCTGCTCTCAGGTTTATTTAGTTCAACCAAGCATGGATGGATGCCCTCGTGACATGTGTCCCCGATGTCCACTATATTGGTTGTGGCTAATGTATGTCGCGTGTCGCTGGAGTATCTGTCTAAGTCTATCTGATAATATCAACCTTCGGATTTATTTATTTTAATCATTCTTGGGCCGGAGCCTTCAAGCCTAAAAGGGTCTGATACTAAAGTTCTTCTCTTTCTATTTGTGTGAGGTTTCGCTGATTCATCCTGATTTCCCTCTTCTGTATGTGTGGGATGAATTGGTGTTATTCCGGTACAAATGGAGGGATATTAGCAAGGTGTTTTAACGTTGGATTTTGGAAATAATGTTTCTTGTGTTATGTGCTGACAACGCTTGCCCACTATTGGTTGCGTCGTTTGAGTGGCATATACCGCGGGAGGACCTCCTGATCTTAGCGTTAGATTACCAAATGTAAAGTAGTTAGACAATTTAAAACTTTCTTCTTATGTGAAGGGACATTCTAGTTTAGTCTATTGACATTAAATTGTTCATAAAGAATAAATTAGAATTGTCCTGAATCAATAGGAAGAATATTCTTGAAGGAGACATTACGTTCGTTCGTGGGTTGCTTCTTGTAAAGTGTGTTGACGACGTTCGCCCGCAAGGCTGCGACGGCTGTAAGACACTCTGACCTTGGGGGACCTCTGAACTTTATGTGTGTCATCCTAAAGTAGTTAAATAATTTATTTAATCTTCATTGAATCATACAGGAATCTAAACTTTATAAGATTCTAAGTTTTATTTTCCCTTAATAAAACTTGTCATAAATTATCATACTTAAAATTATACTTTGACTCAGTGTGAAACCACCTTAACTTTACTAAATAGATTCTTGAAAACAATAATGGAACAGAAATTATAATGTTTAGTTTCTTTTCATTGTAGATAAGTTCCGAATATTTAAGTATATACAATAACCCCATTTTTATACTTCTTTTGAGTCCTCTTTTAAAGAACATCGAGTTTTAGCTAGTGTTGTTTACGCTAAATTCTCCCAGTGTTCTTGATTTTGAATACTCGATGCTTTTGATTTTCCTTTAAGATCTTAAATCATAAATGTTTGGCCCAACCTAGCTTAGATACTACTATCCCGTATCTTCTCGGTTCTGGTCATCATACTTCACTTTTAATTAAGGATTACCTTCAGTAATCTTTTGTTATACTTACTTCTTATATGTTCTTCTTCGAAATATGCTGGGTAATCCCATTTTAGTTTAGATGCAATTCATTTTATTTAAATGAGTGTTTAGACTGGGGTTACTCTACATAATCCTTGTCCTGCGTGGGTTGGTAACGGAAAAGAGATTTAGCTACGCATCACAAGTGAGAGCTATGAAGGATATACGGAGACCTTGTTGGTGCAATAAAGTCACTCAGTGACTGGGGGGAGGGAGATTGCCCTTCAAACTCTTTATGTCTCTCGTTATAAAACCGTTATTGATCTAGGCTGGCCATGCAAGCAATAATACTATACCCGTATCTAGTACAGACTTCACACTTGGACGTGTGGAGCTGGCTAATTATTTTCAGTTTAACTTATTTCAAAACAAACTAAGGGATTCGATGATGTCGATCATTGTCTGCCCGGAGGGATTACAGGAAGAGCTCTTATAGCTCATGATGGAGAGTGCCCTGTTTTCCTAAAGGAAGACTGTATGCTTCGTGTGCCTGGCGGGCTCGGTGACCAGCTCTGGTATGGGTGACTAAAAGAAATAGTCAATACCCTGTGAACCCTGGATGAGTCAGTGATCGTCCCTTAAAGGTGGGCCACGTGGAAGTCGGGTTTGACGCGGGGCATGAACATACCGGGGGGAGACATCATCACCGTCTGGGTTGTACTGTGGTTAGTTAGTTCCGCTCTCCACATACATTAACCCTAGTCTTTACTGTAGTTTAAGTTTTCGGTGGGATTTCCAGCTCCGCGAGGATGATCAGAATCCTGACGATCCAGTTGGATTGTTAGGGTAGTTTAGCGTCATGTCATCGTGAGCTGGGTGATGATATGCCTCGGACCTAGGACTTAGGGTAGAGGAGGCCTAGGACGAGCTGCTTGGGGCGATGGCGGTGCCCCAAACCTGGGGATTGTCCCCACATTATTTTTATTACTTCGTTTATATTAACATAGGTTTCTTTTCAGAAACTTATCGGCTCTAATATTGCATTGTAAATGAGATGAAACCTTTCCTAAATTGATGAAACTACATGAATTCAGATGAACTACTCCCGTCAATATGAGACTAAATATAAATAAATAGTGATCCAATACAAAATAAATAACACAAATTAGACATGTAAAGATTAGGTTTATATTCTAATAAAAGTATTAAAATAACAAGTGTGTTTCTTTTTCATTCTTCTATTGCCACTCTCCACCGAGCAGAATCTGTAAATTACAAAATATTATAAATATATAAAACGGAATGACGTAGGATTCAGGAAAAATATAATATTCTTAAAGGATATTATTCTAGACGATCAACCTTGGCCAAAACTTTCACGTATCTGATTTGAGGATCCTATATGAAGGGACTTCAGATCTGTACAGTACCTTCTATTTCTACGAATAGATTTCATTCGTGTAATCTGTCATTTAACCACTTTTCTCTCCAACTGTACAATACCTGCCAGGTTTCGGATTGGCAGACCAACGTTTTGTGGACCTATTAGGCCACTACTATCGCTACAAAGTTACAAATTTCGTGTACTAGATGACGTAGGATAACATGCAGTGCCCTTACGGTCTATATGATTTACATTTCATTTAGGACGTTTCTTCAATACGAGTGGTTGCGTCCACTTGCGGATCTGGTACGTAAGAGTGCCGACCGCATTCGATCATTCCGAAAGATGTGGGTTTGAATCCCGTCCACGGACACAGTTTTGCGTTATTTACGCTTTATAAAATAATAAAAATAGTCATCTAGCTGGAGAAAATTTGACAAACAAACACACACAAACACACCCGTTACTAATTAATAAAAAAGTTTAAAAGTTTAGATTATTACTTGCAGTCACAGTCGTCATGAAAGAACGAAAAATAAAACGTAATTATTTACGCAATAAAGCATAATTTTGTACAATTTGAAAAAAAAATTCCATTTTCTAGGAAATTTATGGAAAATTGCTATAGGGATCAAATGTCAAAATTTTCTTGAATCGGATTGGTTAGGTATTCTAGAGGTTAAAATAAATGATGAATAGTTAAATACGATGTTTGTAGCCACACTAGCTTTTCTTAGAGCGACACTTGTCTTACCGTTGCGCTGCCGGGTTTGCAATGTTCGAATTACGTGCAGGACGGTCGCTCACTACTACTGAATCTGAACTGGATTTGTGCAGATCGTTGGCAGTAGGCTTCATACTGTCGACCGATAACACTTTCAAGTTCATTAGGTTGAATTTTCAAAATTTTTAATTAGTTATTTTTTGAAATCCCATAAAGGTGGCCCACCTGCTAAGTTAAAATTCAAATTCTCTTACCGGGGTATTTTTAGGCCACTGGCCGAATTTTAGAATGTTACTTGGCCAGGGATTAATAAAATAATAGGTCTTTACCTATGAAATTGCCGAAATTTTCTTACAGATTAATGAGATCATAATTCCTATAATTCTAATGCTATTTTTTTCATTTGTCTTATATTTGAAAGTTGACTTCAAGGTTATCAATTTGCGCATAAAATAAAGTTTAAATTTTTAGTTAGATATATAAAATTAAAGGTTCGAAAATTGTTCGTCTTAAATGTCGTCCGATTTCATCATTAGATTTGTTATATTTTTTTACAGATAATACTCGTATTTTTCGAAAATTAAATTTAAGCTTCTGTTAGCTTAATGTCTTCACAAAAATGCTTAAAAAAATAAGAAAAATTTGATTTATAATTCCTAAGAAAAATGCAAAAATGTTAGTACTGAAAATTGAGTTTACCTAAAATTCTCCATACAAAACGGCAATTTCATAGGTAAAGACCTAATATCCAAAATTTTTTAATCTTATTACGTGATTATTTGACTGACAGAATAATTTTCCGTACTGATTCAGATTAAGGCGCCCAGCAGATGAAGGAGCGGGCATACGCGGGCAGGGCTTTTGGCCCTGACAACCCGCCGCCAGTGTGGCCGGCATTGCGAAAATTATAGTTTTTATCAGAATAAAATTCACTTACAATTTTTCAAAATTCGCAAAGGAAACTTATATGTAAGGTACCTTGAAACTTGGCTCATAAACAGGAATAGGATCATTAAAGATAAATAAAAAATACCAATTTTATTCGGCCATAAATGACGAAGTTTTTAAAAAAAATCGTTTTCGTCAAATATCGATAGGTCGTATGGCAGAATGTGATGATTAGTCATTGCCTATCATAAAGTAAAACCAACAGCTGTATAAACCGACCACAGACTACTTAGAACAGTTGTCAGTTTTTTTTTTAGGACTGGCCATGGCTACGTTTCATTCTGCCATACGGATAATCGATATTTGACAAAAACAAAATTAATTTTTAAGTTTATTATTTGCAACCGAAAAAAATTCATATTTTTTATTTTTACTTATTGACCTTATGAGCCAAGTTTCGAGGTACCTTACACATACGTTTCCTATGCGAATTGCTCTACGTTTTAAACTCAATAACAATCAATCTGAACAACCTTTTCGACTGAATAACTCTTTGAATTGAACAACTTATTCAAGCTGTTTTCCTTCCAAAATAAAGATTTTGGAAAATACGCTCATAGAAACGGAGCGTTTTTCTCATGTCAATCACTGTAATAATACGAAAATAATTGCAGTACCGGCCACACTGGCGGGCTGTCAGGACAAAAAGTCTGCCGTCTCCTGTGCCTCTTAAGAGTCGTTATTAAGCTAGTTCTCTACAGATATATTGCTTTGGTTTTAAATAGATAAAGAAGAAGAAAATAAGCTGATTATTAAAAAAAAGTTACTATAGTATAAATGAATATTTAGAAGATGAGTTATAAAAATACAGATTAGTTCAATATATAATAATAAATAAATAAATAAATAAATCTTTATTGTCAGGTATACACCCAATGTAATGTATAGTCCTCCTCTCTCCTTTGTTGAATTGCGGTGCCCTAATAGCAGGGTCCACATTGTACTGGACTAACTTTATTAGACCTTAAGAACAACATTGTGGAAGCAAATAAATTGAAATTGAAATTAAAAAGAAGCTGTGACCTCCGGCGTACCGTGCCGACGCTCTTTCAACGGAGCTATCGCGTTTTCAAGCGGCTTGTTCAAATTTCTCTTCTCTTTGTATATTTTACACTATTATGCTTATACTAACTGTTGCCCATGGCTTCACTTGCGTGGTTTTTGTACTTTGGGTACGTAGGTTTATAAAACCCAATTTTTAGGGTTCCGTACCTCAAAATAAAAAAACGGAACCCTTATAGGATCACTTTGTTGTCCGTCTGTCTGTCTGTCTGTCAAGACCATTTTTCTCACGAACGAGAAGAGGTATCAAGTTGAAATTGATAACGAATATTAAGGTCTATGAACCACACAAGATCTGAAAATTTCAATTTTTTGCAACGAAGCAATCAAAAGATATGGCTTTTTATGTCCTCATCTCCATACATTTATGCAAAAATGCAAAACCTACAGGGTACTTCCCGTTGACCTAAAATTATGAAATTTGGCGAGTAGCTAGGTCTCACAGTACAAATAAAGGGAAAAGTCTAAAATCATTAAATATTTAAATTTTTCTCACAACTAATAGTAACCAATTAAGATGAGCTCCCGTTTCAAGAACTTTTCTATAAAAGAGGGGTCAAGTTGGATGGTCGCGGTGTTTTTAAAATCAAAGAGCAAAAGCTTTTAGTATATCATATGGCAGGTAGGTACGGAACCCTTAGGGCGCGAGTCCGACTCGCACTTGGCCGGTTTTTTTATACATATCATGTCAAAACTAGAGAGCCTGATCATAAAGAGAAACGATGCGGTTTTTGCTAATATAGCAGAGATTAAGAAAAAACCGGCCAAGTGCGAGTCGGAATCTTGCACTGAGGGTTCCGTACCAATAAGGTCAAATACCGTCTTAGTTATAGACGCGCAGTAACGCAGAAGTCTATTAAAAACGCGCGAGTCCGACACGCACTTTCTTTCAATTTCTCAGAAATGCTGAAACACGTGTTACTTCTAGTCTTTTATTAGCTTAAATCCAAATTTTTATGTATCGCGTGTCAATATGTAGGACTTTCATACAAACGTTTATTCCTTTTTCACCCCTTTGGGGGGTGAGTTTCAGAAAATTCTTTTTTTTAGTAAACCTCCTAGTTCCTCAATAAACCTCTACAAAATTACGGCACGGCGTTGATGAATCAGTCAGGATATGCTCTTTCTTTCTTAGTGGATGGTTTTGACGTGAAATAAACCTCTGTCGCAGAATAAAGTAATGGTAGTATCATACAGGTAGGACACTCTCCGCCCCCCGCCCGCAATCCACCCCGCGCCCCCGCGCGCCCGCCAACAGATTCTCGAGGTCCTTTTGAAGGTCTTTTGTACTAAATATGCGTGAGCTTCGAATTCGCGCTCGATGTATGTAGTATCCGGGTGTGCCTCTGTACAAAATTACGGCTCAGCGCTGATGAATCAGTCAGTCAGGACATGCTCTTTCCTATAGGTATTGAGATTGGTTTGGTCTCCCAAAAGAAGCTTATTCACTCGCAACTTGAATATATTACGGTTATAAGAAGGTTACAACAAATAAAAGTTACAAAGAAAAAGAAATATATTAAGTTCATCTTAAAGAAACATTTCCTACAACTATTTAACATCCAACTGACTGCAAACTCAGATCCTAGTGCCTGTAATAATACTACGTCTATACCTATATAATGTTATTAGTACCACTTAATTGTTAAGATTTCATAGTCTTGTAAAGATAAAATTAAGATTTTTGCATGAAATAAACAGTTTAATTTTTTTTTTTAAGAAAGCGATGGTGTGATGATCTTGATGCCTTCCTAAAGAATTGGGAAGAGGTTAGTAAAGATCGTAACCAATGGAAAGCCGCGGGGAGGCCTTTTCCCAGCAGTGGGATCTAGTAGGCTAAGAAAAAAAAAGGTTATATAAAGTAAAGTAGCAGTGATTGCACTGCTGTGGTTTCGGTTTGAAGAGTAAGGGAGCCAGTGAAATTACCGGCACACGAGACATACCATCTTAGTTCTCAGGGTGGGTAACGCGATTTGCTGTCTTATTAGTGTCAAATTATTTTACTAATAAGACAGTGGGTGTCATGGGCGGTGGTGACCACTTATTACCAGGTGGTCCACCTGTGCCCACATGTGATACAAAAAAATATGAACTTTGGAATGTGGATGTGACTTACCGTTGCGGCGCTGGGTGCGAAGAATGTTGAGGTCGGTCGCTAACTACCACTGAATCGGAACTGGATTTGTGTAGGTCGCTGCTTGAGGAGGTTGTGTTGTCGTTGCCAAATGCGTTACTCTCTCGCCATGTGTCTGCGGTCTGTAATTAAATGGAGGAAATCATCATTTACTATTAAACGGGCAATATTTGTATACTAGCTGGTGCCCGCGACTTCGTCTGCGCAGGTTTATAAATTGTAGCCTATGTGTTATTCTGATGTGTACAGTTTCATTAAAATCCATTCAATAGTTTCCACGTGAAAGAGTAACAAACATCCATCCATACATACTTACAAACTTTCGCGTTTATAATATAAGAAGGAAGTAGGATAGTAGGAAGGATTTGTAATCAGTTTCTAGAAAATGGCTCTAACGATTTCTATGAAATTTGGGGTTTTTCGGGGGCAAAAAAACGATCTAGCCAGGTCTCATGTCTGGAAAAATTCGTTTTACCAGTATTTTTAAGCATTTTTTTTAAATACCGCGTTTTAGACCTCAATCAGTTGGCGGGTAGCATAGCTTGCTGACCCGGTGGTACTTTAATGTTGACGCGGCTATTATAGAGCGAAGCTCGGTCACCCAGATGCTTTTGTTAAAAGCTGTTTGGACTGTGTCCGAGTTTTATTCATTTATGTAGTTTTGTCCAAAGCGACCAAAGCGTCTTTGTGGTGCCGGCAAAGAATAGTACCAACCCATCTCTTCTCGTGGGTGTCGTAAGAGGCGACTAAGGAGGGATGGGCAGCAGCATCTTTCTGTGTATCGTACCATCTCTTGCGGTCACCAACAACAGCGGTCGCCAGCCGCAACGCTTACAAGCGTGGTGACTATGGTAAATCCCCTCCAAAGTACCACGCATTTATGCTGGAGTTCTGGAGGGAGCTCCTTGTTCTGCAGTGGACGTTATATGGGACGTTATGATGACGTAGTTTTGTTTACCAAGTTTGGGTTCAGATGACCTTGTTTATTATAATCTACTTTTATTTATTTTAACCGTCACTTATCATATCGTATGGGTTGCAAGGTCAATGACCGACCTCACACTCCCTGGTGTGAGAGTTGTTGAGCCAATGGCCTCTGAAATTGCTCATTAACGACTAATTTCATAGATATTAGTCGGGACTAACTGCTTAACTTGCCTTCTGAAGCATGGAATCATCTTACTTTTTAGATAATCAGGTGATTTATTCTGCAATGTTCTAAGCAAACTGGGGCCGTCCCACAAATCGAATTTTGTTTGACAGTGTCCCCACTAGGCATCGAACTTGAACTTCCGGATCGAGAGCTGAGCGCTTTAATCACTAAACCATGAAAGCTGTTAAACTATGACCAATTAGACTCATCGTGGACTCGCTGATGTAGATTTTTGCAGTTCGCTCTAGTACTATATTGATTCTGCGGAGTCTACGATGGTCATTTACCAGATTCGTCTGTGACTCTGGTATACGGCGTATTATCACTAGCTAGATGTTATAAGATTAAGATCGGGACGGTGGGGTTCGGTAGCCCGGTAACCCAGGCCGTGTGATCAGCCTTATTCATGGCTTATTACCATAAACGAGAAGGGTTCTATAACTATAGATGATTCATCACGTATCACGCCTCTATCCCATCTGAGTAGGCAGAGCGTTTAGCCCAAGGAACAGATAACGTATACATATTACGTGTACATATGTTTTTTGTACTGTTTGTTATCTGTGTGCAGTAAAAGAGTATTCTATTTTATTTAATACTCACCTACGGCGAGGTTTAGCCCTCCATGTGATATGATCTTGAAAAACTTCCTATAGTTTGTCCGTGAGTAATTAACGCAAATGTAGGGTATAGGTGAATTCACAATGGATTTAAAATGCAAAAAAATATTTGTTTATTTTTTTTTTAGTTTTTTAGGTAACACACAAAGGAAACAAACGCTTCTTTTGAAGGTTTGCCTTTAGTTAGTCATTGTGCATTAGACTTTATAATTTTAAGCTACCTGATTGGTTACGGGGCTTGGCTACCAGCGGTGGAAAGCGATGACTAACTGCATTTTTAAGATGGACGAACTATAGCTTCCTCTATTCTCATCAATCCTTTCATACACAATCGTCGATTTAGGATACTTACCAATTAACTTGCGGTTCTGTCACGGGCAGCTGTGTGGGTGTAGTCTTGCCAGTATGCGCGGCTATTAAGGCGGCTATGTCCTCCAGCGGCTCGGAGCCGGCGTGCGGGGCGGTAGGGTTCTGTAGCCGGGCGGCCCAGGCGGTGTGATTGGATGTTTTATCATGGCGATATGTAAGGGTTGTATGTATGATACATCACGCATCACGCCTCTATCCCATCTGAGTAAGCAGAGCGCTTGGCTTTCCATCTGCTACGATCTTGATATAGTTGCTTTGCTTCCCGTACTTTCACCAATGGTACTCACCATATTAAGTTGCGGTTCCGAGGCGGGCGGCTGTGTGTGCGCGGTGTGCGCGGTGTGCGCGGCGTGTGCCAGCAAGGCGGCGATGTCCTCCAGCGGCTCGGCGCCGGCGCGCGGCGCGGTGGGGTTCTGCAGGCGCGCCACCCAGCTGGTGTCGCCGGTGGGCGAGCGCACGTGGACCTCCGCCCACTGCGCGCACCAGCACGGACACGCGCCGCCCGTCGCCAGCTCGCCCACGCGCGACCAGGGGGTGTCGTCGCCTTCCTGGGAGAGAAGGATCATAACATTGCAGGCATAGATTTATATAGTCAAGATAGGGTCTTGGGAACAAGCGGTTCAAAATTTTCCCATACAAGAAAAAATAGCGCCATCTGTGAAAAATCGCGTGAACTACGTTGTGTAGTACTTCGGTCGGTACCATAGAACACATGAAATGTACTAAATACACGGAATGGAAATCATATGGCGGGAAAAGCAAAACATACTTTTTACTGTTAATATGTGATTTAGGCCTGGTTTTTCAGTTTCATTAATTGGATTATAGTCAAAAACAATAATAAGAAATAACAATAATAATAACAAGAGTATATTGTTTCTTCAACTAAGAACATTCCATTTTGTTGGTAAGTTTATTTGCATCCAATGTTGACAATATGACTGACAACGACTGACATTTGTTGGTCCTAAACGTCAGATTTCGGACCAACGAATTGGGGACATTGTAACGTGCCGATGGGCTAGTACGTAAATAATTGCAGGTGACATATTTTTTGACAATGAGCGTGCTCTTGATATTGATATCTTAAAGACAACGATGAGGTCGACGGTGATTCAAATTTGCTCAGAAGAAGGGCCCTCGAGACTTACAAAGATTCACACAATAGACAGATATTACTAATACTCGTAATATAATAATAATAATATTTATTTACCACAATTTACAATAATATTAAGCTAACATAACTTATCAAATACTGCTCAGAATAAGGTACGGCTTATGATAAATTGTGGAAGGACTGATGCCCGAGATGGGACTAAGCCTGTGTTTCAGGTCATCAAGACTTCCATCTCGAATCGCAATGACATGCAGAACAACTAAATAACAATAAGAGAAGGTGATCACTTAAAATTAAAGTAAATTGTATACATAGAATAATGGCAATAAATGTTTGTACAGTCACCGACAGGTCAAGCCTGACACTCGCAACACGATTGTCAGGCTTGACCTGTCGCTGACTTTACTTTATTGTTGTAAAAATCCATTGAAATAATAGTAGATTAGTAGCCAAGGGCTGTAAGGCATCAATTGCAGCCCGAGATATTTAGGCGCACGAGCGCAGCGAGGGCGTCTATAGTTCGAGGGTGCATTTGATGCTTACACCCGAACTAAGTACTCTGCTTTACATCTCGATTGTGAGGTAAGTAGGTTCTTATTACCACCAAATTGTAGGTGACCAATTACCCTAGAGCGCTAATTGGTCACCTACAAGCCCCATTTGGGGGTAATAAGGACCTACTTATCGAATATGAGAGACGTAAATAAATATTATCTTCTACTATTAAACGAGCAATATTTTTCATAATCGGTAATGTTTGTAATAATCGGTTTCTCGAAAACAAAAATACAGGGGTTTTTGGGGACAAAAAATCGATCTAGCTAGGTCTCATGTCTGGGAAAATTCGTTTTCACCGTCTTTTTTAATATTTCTTAGCGCGTTTTAGTGCGTTCAAGAAACTAACAGCGCCATCTGTTGTTGAATAGCATAGCTTGCTAACTCGATGATATTTTAATCATACAGAGCATAGCACGATCACCCAGTTACTAATTATTATTACATCTAATATGATGGAAAACATGAGTAGGAGAGAGCTTCTAGTTTTAATATTATGGTCCATACGAAATTCTGTTAAAAATAGCTTACCTCCATGTTAACCCTTAACTGTCCCACTGCTGGGCAAATGCCTCCCTCTGTTCTGTCCACGACATCCTATCCTGTTCTTCCTCCGGCAAATTTATTTTCTAGCTGATCTCACCATGTCCGCCATTTAATACTAAGTACGGTCAACCGCACGTCGGTAAAAACTTTTTCAACTCTATTACCACGCCATAAGGTCCAAACGTGTTTCTACTGATGTGCTATTGAGTGTACGTATAAGTTTTGAATTAATTAATTTCTTATTATCATACGTACAATATACCGGGTGTTAGTGCAAACACTGTGATCCTTAAAACTGTGCATTGAGACCATAAAACTGAACAAATTTCCTTAAGGAACATAGGTCGAAATACCATAAAAAAAATTGACTTCCCATAGAAACCAGCATATTGCACCAGCTGATTGCGCATTTTGTATGGGAGATGAACAATTTTTTTTCGTATTTCGACCTCTCTTCCTTTGGGAAAGTTGTTCAGTTTCAGGGTCTCAATGCACAGTTTCAAGGATCACAGTGTTTACTATATATGGTGTTTACACTAACACCCTGTATACAGGGTGTTAATTTAATTGCGTGCCATAGCTTAGGGGGTGTTTCAGTAACGATAAAGAAACACAAAAAAAATATAACAAAAAATCCTACTTATTTTTTTTTTAACTCCATTCAAACTAAACTAACGCGGAGGGCCACCGCGCTATCACCGAGTCAGCGCGAGAGTATCAAGAAATCCTTTCATTTTTTTGTGTGTGACTCCAATTTTCCCTGCATACTTTAACGGGCTTAGGACCGTCAAAGTGTAATACCTGATAAATTATGAAAAGAAAATTTTGATAATAAAAAAAAATTAAGTAGGTTTTTTTTTATTTTCCTTCATCGTTGCTGAAACACCCCCTAAGCTATGGCACGCAATTAAATTAACACCCTGTATAGGTACTTTTTGTAAATGTTTTTATATCCGATGGAGTCCTAAGGGCTTTCTTAGTTTAGCCATTTAGGCTCTGTTCTTCCACCTTCTAAACAGCTATGTAAATGTCTGAAATTTTATTCAATAAGTTTTTAGAATAACATTAAAGGTTTTATTTATTATTATAATATTTTGACAACAACAATTTTTTGATGAACCTAACAAATAACCAAATAAGTTATAACTCTAACCACGTAACTCGTTTGGGGGCATTGCGCGGGGGGCTTTTTTGACTTTTTATAAATATTTTTTAAATAGGTATTAGATTTTAATTTTAAGATGACTTATTTAATGTACTTTAACATATCTATTTGTTCTAAAATTGTATCTTAATATAGTTAAGAACCAATATGTATTAACCATTCTTTAAACTCTGTTTTTGGCAATAAAGGTAACTCTAACTTACCACATCTCTTGATATCCGGTCGAGTCGCTGTGTGAGGTGCGCTAGCGCATCGTTGACCGGATCTCCGGTTTCTTTCTTCTCCCCAGAGTTTTGCCTGGAAATTATACAGAGATAACTTTACTTATTCTAAAATCTTTATTAACTCACTATATGTCAAAAGAGCAAGAGGTTTCCGTAATTTTCGGTATTTTAACACTAGCTAACATGAGATAATACCTTCATAATTATATATATTAACTAAAGGATTCTTTGAAAATTATGAAATAATGTAGCTTGATTAGAATGACTCCAGGACAGAGCTCCGCGTGAGAGTAGGACGGAGCGATACGTATCGCTGTCACTCACTCACTCACTCACTCACTGATCACTCTTAGTGATAAGACCGCCTTTTGCCCACATTTTATAACTCGTTATTTGTAAATGTTACTTTATTTACTATCATATCGTTAATCCTCAATAATGCGTTCAAAAATTGTAGGTTAACATCTTCATAATGTCAATCTGTGCTTAGAAACACTCTTAGCAGCATTTTTTTATCTGTGGGAGTGTATTATGAAGTATTGAATTTACTAACAGTCATCGCGGGAGACCTATTAAAAATTTTTTTTAATTTTTATAGGCGCGCCATTGACAGCTTGATGCGTTTGTAGTCTGTGGCTACAACGAGGTTTCATTGCAATAATGGAAAACTCAGCAAACAAAAGTTGTATTTACATATTTTTATTAGTTTTATAATGAAATAAGTGATAAAATCGTTTACTTCGAGTGTTTTTAAAGCAGCTATAGGAACTTCGCTTAGCAGTTATCACCGGAAAAAGAGAAAAACATTAAGGTTTGTTTTTGAACACATTATTTTAGGATTCACGATATGAGAGTAGATAAAGTTGTGTATGCAACTCCACATAATTAGGTATAAAACACTCGTGTCTTCTATTATGGAACTTGGCTCGTTACGCTCGCCTGCGTCCCATAAACCGACACTCGAGTTTTATAGCCCTCATTATGTACCGTTGCATAAACTACTATTATTAGTGTGCAATAAAGTGTTATTCATTCATTCATTCCAATATCATACGCATCGCTTTGTCCTGTTGTCGCTCTGAGCAAACTACATTATATTTCATCTATACTGTTCACATATAAAAAAGAAATTGAATTGAATTTACCGTTTAATATCGCCGGACGCAGGTTCGTTTGACTGGACCTGAACAAAAATGCAGATGTATTACAACTTATTAGGTGGATTTTGAGAGGTCTAGATGGTCATTTATGGGCCAATACCATATCATCATTCAGATAATTTTATTCAATGTAGATTCTTTACAGAATACTTATTGAATGTCATGCGGAATACAATGCAAATAGAGCGAGTCTACGCCGTTTCGGATCGTGCTATGGCAGCGTAAAATAAACGGCAAGAAACCACTGCAGCACGGCCTGCTTTAAGAGTCGGCTTTTTATAATGTGTTTCCTGTGTTTTGCTGGAATATCAGAGCACCATACCCATATAGTCATCTAATCTAAAAAGTGTAAGGGACGGTGTACCGAAAACTGAAAGGGCGTGCTCAGTCAACGAAACTAAACAACTTTCCCAAATAAACATATGTTGGGAAATGAAAAAAAAATGACCTCTCCATACAAACTGTTTGACCAGAGTGGGCAATTTGTATGGAGAGGTCAACATTTTTGTAGACTTGTTTGAACATTTACTGTCATTCTTCCTTGTATACACCCGTATTTTTTTTATCACCCCGGATATTTTTAAAGGTGGTTCTGTCCATGAAACTGAACAACTTTTTCCAAGGAACATAGGTCGAAAAACGATAAGAAATTTTCGACTTCCCATACAAACTGCATCAGCCGACAGCACACTTTGTGGTAGGACGAAATGAATTTGCATGCCGATCTAAGTTAAATGTTTTAACAATTTTTTAATTTAAGAACCTTTGTAACACTCTTATTGCAATCAGAAATGAGGAGATCCGCAAAGGACTAAAGTAACTGACATAGCCCTGAGAATCGCTAAACTGAAGTGGCAGTGGGCAGGGCACATCGCAAGAAGAACCGATGGCCGATGGGGCGTGAGGGTTCTGGAGTGGCGACCACGTACCGGTGCGCGAAGCGTTGGCAGGTGGACCCCGCGAGGTGGTGGGACGAGCTGGTGGCGGGCGCGGGAAGCCGCTGGATGCGAGCCAAGCAGGACCGCGAGTCATGGAGATCTTTAGGGGAGGCCTATGTCCAGCAGTGGACGTCTTTCGGCTGATATGATGATTGCAAATAAACATGTCTGTTTATGATTAATAGTGATTTACTAAGTATACCTGTAAGGTGGTGTTGCTACTAGCGGGTGCGAGCGCGGGTAACGGACTGGCCGCTCGCTCTGCGTGTTGACGACATAGAGTCGCGCATCTGCGGGCAAAATAATCAAGTAGCAATTTTCGTTACTATTGAGACAGGATATTATTTTCCCGTACGGTGCCGGCAAAGAATAGTACCGACCCATCTCTGCCCGTGGGTGTCGTAAGAGGCGACGAAGGAAATAAGAAGCGGAGGATGGGCAGCAGCTTCTTTCTGTGTATCTTACCATCTTACACACTGCGGACACCAACAACAGCGGTCACCAGCCGCAACGCTTACAAGCGTGGTGACTATGGTAAATCCCCTCCTAAGTACCACGCATTTTTGCTGGAGTTCTGGAGGGAGCTCCCTGTCCTGCAGTGGACATGTTATGGGATGATATGATTATTTTACATCTCTCATATTCGGTAAGTAGGTCCTTATTACCCCCAAATGGGGCTTGTAGGTGACCAATTAGCGCTCTAGGGTAATAATGTAGCTAGAAAAGCCCTAGGGCGGTAAGTAATTGAGTTTTGAAAGAGTGAAGTGTTTTTTTTTAATTACTTACCGCCCTAGGGCTTTTCTAGCTACATTATTACCCTAGAGCGCTAATTGGTCACCTACAATTTGGTGGTAATAATGACCTACTTACCTCACAATCGAGATGTAAAGCAGAGTAGTTAGCTCGGGTGTAAGCATCAATTGCACCCTCGAACTACAGGCGCCCTCGCTGCGCTCGTGCGCCTAAATATCTCTGGCTGCAATTGATGCCTTACAGCCCTTGGCTACTAATCTACTATTAATGATGTTTAAACAGTCGAGCAGACAGCTCTGATTGTAATTGGTTATTCATTTTGAATATTATTATATTAATTTCAGATGAAATAATATATACTTACCTTATATACATACATGCATAATATCACACCTTGTTCCCGTCGGGGTAGGCAGAGACGACAGTTCTCCACCTGCTACGATCTTGACATACTTCCTTTGCTTCCTGTACTTTCATCAGTCCTTTCATACATGCTCGTCAGTTTAGGGTACTTTTAACCTGGCCTTTATTTAGAACGTCCTAAATTTGGTCCTGGTACGTTCGCCGTGTAATAATGTAGCTTGATTATTATGACGGCAGTGAGACAGCGGGACGAAGTGATGCGTAAGATATTGGAGCCTCAGAGATACGTATCGCTCCGTCTTGCTCTAACTCTGTCCTGTTGTCATTCTACAACATCAAGCTTCAAGCTACCTTATTTCGACGGTAGCATACTTAAAACAGCAAGAATTATTATAAATAAAACTTTTCAAAGAAAGAGGTCCCAAAATTGAGCCCTGGAGAACGCCAGAGAGCACTAGCTAAGCCGCAAACTTAAAAATATTTATAACTAAAATTTAATAACTTTCAATACAAAAGGTTGTGCACCATTTTAACAGACTTCCGAAATGCCAGTTATGGAGCCAACTCAATGACAACGATATTAATATCTACTTAATCAAAAGCCTCGCTGAAGTCAGTATTACAGTTGCCAGTAAATAACAATAAAATGTTGATGTTTAATTATTAACAATACTGTTGTCTATAGTTATACTTAGGGCCATAGATAGAACCACTGATATTTAAAACAGAAATCTTGAGCAATAAATGTCAGCTATACACAAATAAAAAAGGGTAGTACGAACCTGTCGCATAATCCCTGTTTGATGGTGTTCTGCAGACACCCTGATGTGGTGATGGTAACCAGTTTGTGTCCCACGCACCACGTGGTCGACTGCCCACCGTTGAACATAAACTCCGCTAGGTCACTCCTGCACAGAAAGGGATGTTATGTCCATTATAGGGTGTTAGGGACGGCATTTAGACAACTTGGAAGACGAGGAAAAATATCACGTAAATATTTACGCCACGTGAATGAATGAATGAGGGAGTTGGTCTATGTATTTTTTTACTGGAGCTTGTTTCTTTGAATATGTTAAAAAATAGTTTAAAGAAATCGAGTTTTTTTTCTCCTGGTAATGTCTAGAAGTATCATTAGGCTTCGGGAACAAAAGGAACGAAAATTCACATTGTATAGTGTAAGGTAATTTTCTTTTCAGAAACTGATTAACTTTCTCAAAAAAACATGGGTGGAAAACGGCAATAGTAGTTTAAGATACAAGCTCCATAGGTTAGGTTTGGTAGGTAACGAGCAACTACCAGTCGGTATGTAACTACTTCTAAGTTAGTTACTTCTTGTAAGTCCATTTCTCGAGCAAATGTAAAATCAGTTAGACAAGTGATACCTGTGCGGCTTGACACTGCAGGGCGTGAAGGCGTATCGCGAGAGCAGGTCGACGCAGGTCTCGGTGAGCTCCACGTGGAAGGAAGCTGACGCTGACGCTGAGCTGGTCCCCGCTCCCGACCCCACCCCTCGGCTGCCCAGCGGCGCGCGAGACACGGCGCGGGAACCCTACACCAAACATATTTTATGTAAATGTATCCACAGCTAGAGGACTCACGTTTTAATTTTTTCATAATGAATTTTAATTAATTAAGTGTATAATTATTTTAATATTTGCACGCTATACTATAAGCAGATTTTGCAGACCCTATTATTTTGTACATCTTATATTTTTATCAAAATCTTGCAAATAAAGTTATTTCACTTCACTCAAGGGATATTTTCGTTCCTGAAAAAGAAATCTTAAGGTGCCTCCATCTCTAGCAACAGACCCAGCAAACAAGAGTTGTACAGCGAGTTCAAAGGAAATCTTATCTGTGGTCAGGGGAATTTTTGCCATTTACGTACACTCTCTGGTTGTGTATCATACTTTGAATTTCTTGGCCCACAAGCGATTTTACTTTCCAATAAAAATCAAGGGATGCTGTTTTTGTATAAATGACATTTTGAATCACGCTTATAATAAAAGTAAACCTTTATGTTTAAAGAAGTAAAATACGAAAAAAGCTTCGACCATACATTTTGATAGATAAAAAGTCGTATTCAAGGTTCGAACGAGAAGTTTCCACATTTTCTTGTTTCCTAAATTTGAAATTTCTAAATAAGTTGACTGGACATAGGCCTCCCCTAAAGATCTCTATGACTCGCGGTCCTGCTTGGCTCGCATCCAGCGGCTTCCCGCGCCCGCCACCAGCTCGTCGGTCCACCTTGTGGGGTCCACCTGCCAACGCTTCGTCTCCCGGTACGTGGTCGCCACTCGGAGGGAGGCCTATTTCCAGCAGTGGACGTCTTTCAGCTGATATGATGATTAAATGACTGAGAGCACAGAGAGGTACAACCCTTTTTTTACCGTATCACTTATAGATGGTCTTAGAGAGACAGGGAAAAATACAAAACAATGAAAGATTTCTTATATGTTCACTTCTACATGTATAAGAGAGAAAGGCATAAATACAAAACAATGAAACATTTTTTACTTATATGTTCACTTCTAAATAATCATTATCATAGCGTGGTGTGGGTTGCGTAGAATGTAAATAACCGATCTCACAAACCCCCAAATACTTTTGAAATGGCTCATTTAACAACTACTTCCGTAGATAAAATAAAAAAGAAAACGTCTCTCGCTCTTTTCTATTAAAAATATCAAAATCCTGGTTATGAAAAATCACTTACAAGACTAGAAGAACGCTGCCTGTTGGAGGAATCCTCGTTCGCCGGAACAGGATTTAAGGCCGGGCCTGATGAGTTGGGGCCGCCTGGCAGCCCTGGGCCTCCTCGCTGCAAACGCTCCTAAACATCGAAGGAGGTATTGATTAATCCGATTTTATGTTTTGATTACTATTATTTTGAGAATCCTGGCAATAAGTCAGGAAAATGCTGGGCAAAAGAAAAAGAAATTACTACTGACTGATATTGCTGTTGAACTAAGTAGTCAAAAGCATGAGATTTGTTCGTAATGTGCGTTGTTGTTGCTGACATCTTTAGTGATGTTTTGCTGTCGTTAATGAGATCAATTTAAGCTGATTTTCTTTTTTATAAAGCACCTAAAATAATCCACTTCAAATAAAATAAAAAAGAAATGCAACCTTTGTTTCAGCGGTGGAATGCTATAAAATGTCTTGTAAGAATGACTTGATGACTCTTGTTTCACTATTTCTCTAACAACAAGCTGTTTGTCAGTGTTCCTAGATTCAAATCCCAGCACCTCCACCATGTTCTGACTACATTTTTTTTTTTGGGTAATTAATTATTAAATAAATTGGTTTGGAACCGCACCTCAATAGGCAAGATGATGTAGTTATGCAGTCCATGTATGATAAAACGCACGAAGTTTCTTCTATAAGACAGCCGGCACTTTAGAAACCACGCCGCGATCACGTGATGCGCCAAAGAGACTACGTAGTGGTTGTACCGAGACGGGTTGGTGTAGGGAAGCAGGATAGCGAATACGGACATGTATTGGTCTTCCACGAATGATGCGAAGACTCGGGGTAGGCGGGTTAGGGCTGAAAAAAAAAGTTTAAATATCACAATTCAAAGCGATTTCTCGTATGTTTCCATATACGTGATGGAACATTTCCGCCAAAGAAAAAAAATCTAAAGGTGCCTTCATCTCTTTCTAGCAACAGTGTCATTGGTTTCGTATTATGATTATGATGTAGTTCTTGTGCTTGTTTTTTTTTATGATTATAAATTTTTTGTTTGTTTGTTTCTATAATAATATTAATATTGCTTCTGTTTGTGTTACCCTTCAATCGACGTCGGGTGGGCTTAAAACCAGCCATATGCTGTGCCCTCACCTTTTCCCTTCTATGTTTTTAATGCTACGCGTGCTTTTTAATGTTTAATTTTTTTTTGGGAATAAATGCTTTTGTATTTGTATTCTAGAAAGAGTCTTTAGAACGGACTTAAAGTATCATTAAACTGCAAATTCGAGTGTTCGGAGCGTCTTCGGGCCGACTCAAGACGTTTGAGTGGCGCTGCGTACGCGCCAATCAGTCACTAGGAATCCTTCCCCGCGATTGGTCACGCCTTGCGAAACGAAATATTTGTACCTTGTGGTAGAAAAATGGCAGCCTAACGGGCGGACCGCGTTGTCTCGCGTGCAGGGGAATAAGACAAAAAGCAATTATATTTGGTGCAGTGATTATTGGACTCGATATGGGACAATACCAACGGATAGTTCAATAAAAAGTGAAGAATAGTGCGTTCCTGCTTACCCTAAAGGCCCATTTAGACGGAAAGTACAAAGGAAACGTGGGCGACGTATTAGCCATTTGGATGCACTCTCTGGTTGTATCAGTATTATACATCTATTTTTGTTGGGGGAGCGACCTGGCGACCTAAAATTCAGGTTGCTACCTAATTTAGGCACCAGATCTCCCACAATACAATGTCCAAAATATAATTTATTGGCCGTCACAAAACAGTATAAATACAAGCATAAAAAAAATAAAAATAAATAAATAAATAAAATAAAATAATAATCAGATTCATAGAGCAAAGTAATAAGGGCATGGCTAGTTAATGTATAAGAACAAAGTTGTGGAAAATTTACTACGCTTTAATCTTTACTTGAAAGTATTGTCACTAAGACGAACCGTTTTCAAATTGAAAGCGAAAAAAAACTAAAAAAGGGACTTTTGTCGCGATTTGCGATGCCTGTAATCGAGAGGACTTTATTTGTCGTTCTTCAAGGGAACTAGTCCTATACAATGCTGGTTGAAACTTTTGGAAATCATTAATGCCGCTAACTGCCTTTGTATGACTGTCTTCCTGGGTTTTGAGTACGGACCTCGAAAAACAGTACCCTTACTTCATCATCATAACATTCTCATTAAAGGACGGGGAGCTCCCTCGAGAATTCTAGCTTTTGCTGGAAAAATGTTTAGGGGAAGTACCATAGTCACCTCGCCTGTCAGCGTTACGGCTGTCGTGGATGTCGTAAGAGGCGACTAAGGGTTATAAGCTGGAGGATGGGCAGCAGCATCCTCCTGTGTATCATATCGTCTTACTTACTGCGTTCACCTGCAACCGCGGTCCCTTACTTACTTGATAAAAACTCTAGCATAGGGCTGGCTATGAGCTGCGTGTCGGATATCTTGGACAGGTCCAGTAGCACTTCAGGCAACATCTTGACCATGGTCTCCCGCGTCTCCAGCGTGAAGATTGTCAGCGCGTTGATGTACGGTTGTGGGGTGCGGAGAACTGAGAAAATATATGTTTTTCACTTCTCATGCTCAAAAAGTTGTAGTTTAGGCTGGGTACAGGCAGCCTAAAATTGTATTTTATGCACTTGGATAAAAAAGTAATATCTTCTTCTAAATTGACTTTCCAGCCAGTCATACCATAAAGCTCTTAAGAAATAACCTAAAAGGACCAAATTCAGGACCTTCTAAATAAAGGCCAGATTAAAAGTACCCTAAACCGACGAGAATGTATGAAAGGACTGATGAAAGTTCAGAAAGCAAGGGAAGTATGTCAAGATCGTAGCAGGTGGAGGACTGTGGTCTCTGCCTACCCAGACGGGAAAGAGGCGTGATGTTATGTACACATAACCTCTCATTGCGTTATAATATATTTATATTCGGAGATTTTAACTAGTTTTTTTAGTTTCTTGTATAAAAAGTCATGTTTTATGCACTTGTTGTAAAAACTACTATTGCATCAAATTAACTACAGTTGAAATAATGTAACTTGATTGCAATGACTGCAGTGGCCCAGTGGCCTAGTGATTAGAGCGCTCGTCTCTCGATCCGGAGGTTCTGGGTTCGATTTCCGGTGAGGACACTGTCAAACAAAAATCCCTTTGTGCGACCTCCACAGTTTGGTTGGGATTGGGACATTGCAGGATGAAACACCTGATTTTCCGAAAAGTCAGATGATTCCGTGCTTCGGAAGGCACGTTAAGTCGTTGGTCCCGACTACTGTCTACTGATGTAGTCGTTAATAAGCCACGTCACAGGCCCCAACAACTCTGACACCAGGGTTAGTGAGGTCGGTCATCGTCCTTGCAACCCACACGATATGATGACGATGATGGGTGTGAGAGCAGGACAGAGACACCTACCGTTTCGTCCTGATCTTATGCAGCTTTGTTCTGAAAGATACATTATTTCAAAATGGCTTTAATCAGAACAGTTTTACCTGCGTAGAGCCAGTAGTTTTTGGTTTGCAGGTCCAGTAGTTTTGATCGTGTGTGCCCAGTTGATTTAACTATACAAGTTCAGTAGTTTTGGCAAAGAAGGTTAGGTTAGGAATAGGTTTTGACATTTTTTACCGTGCGGTTCTAGTTGTTTTGAATGTCTGGTCCAGTGATTTAGCTGTACAGACCCAGTAGTATAGGCATTGTAGGCCCAGTACTTTGGCGTTTTTGACCATGCAAACCCAAAGGGTTTGGCTTTCTAGGCCAGCGGCTTTGGTTGAGAAGACCCAATACTTTAGATCTTTTGTGCTTTGTAGTTTCGGCTGTGCAATAATAGTTTAAGCTTTGCATGCCTAGTTGTTTTGGCTGTGTAAACCCAGTTATTTTGAATGTCTGGCCCAGTGATTTTGGTTATGCAGTCCTATTACCTTTAGCTGTTTAGACATAGAAGTTTCACTTACCCATCCCATATCTCAAAAGACATCGCACGATCCTCTGTTGCGTATGAGGTTCTAGAAAGGCGTGGTACGGAGCAAGGTTCGCAAGTGGAGGCAAAGTGACGCTCTGGAACTCGGACAGAGTGAGCTTGTGGCCGCTTGGTGTGCGGAGACACTCGGGGAAGTAGAGACTGCGGTCGGAAACCATCGAGCAGAGGGTGGACGCTAGCATGTCGAGGTCTTGAGCGCGCCGACCGACGGCTAAAGCGCGCGTCTGGGTGAACAAAAATGTACACTTTACTAAGGTGTAGAAATGAGGGTGTCAAAACGAAAATTTTCAGCATGGCCTTAACAAATTTCAATAAAATAATGAGCGATTTTAACGGCTTCGTGTATATGATTTAGTGTGAAATTATAAGGGGTAAAAAAAGATTAGAAAGATTCAGTTAGGCAACCAATATTTTCTATTATGTACTTCTGAATTTTCACAATTTGGGAATATTATCTCTTGATAATTCTGACATAATTTTGCTACCTTGTAATAAAACAGCATCAGTTTATTATCTACTAGCTGTTACCCGCGACTTCGTCCGCGTGGATTTTATGAAAAAATAGAACTCGAACTTAACTGAAACATATTTTGCGGAACGCTTCTTCTTGATCCCTACGTAAATGATGCATTTGTACTTCTAAGTTGAATGCTATCTTACTACAAATTCAATTATCTTTTGAATTTATTCAACTGGTGGCTAGTGAGGATTTTTTTATTGTCAATCGTTACAGGCGAACCTTAAATAAAAGAGAAGGCAATAAAGGGAGTGGATGGGTAGCGAGTATCCCCTTTTTTCCCTTTCTATCCCCATTTATCCCTGTCTATCCTTTTCTATACCCATGTATCCTTTTTTATCCCTATCTATTCCTATCCTGCCCTATCTATATCCCTATTTATCCCTATGTATCCATATCTCTAACCCTATCACCACCCTTGTTCTCATCGCTGTCCCCACTCCTGTCCCCACCGCTGTCCCAACCTGTCCCCACCGCTATCCCCACCCCTGTTCCCCATCCCTATCCCTATCCCCAGCATTATTTCTACCCCTGTCCCTACCCTTATCCCTACCTCTATCTCTACCCCTATCCCTTCCCCTACCCCTAACAGCTAGTCCTTATATAAAAAAAGAAACGACATTCATATTGATATTTAGACATAATAGTTGATAAAAACGCAAGAAAGTATTGATGCCTCATACAAATTTTCATCCCCTATTTCACCCCCTTCCAGTTTCGATTTTGCAATCAAAAGAAACCTATGTCCTTACTTAATGTTTAGACTATCTCCGTACAAAATTTTATCAAAATCGGTTTAGTGGTTTAGCCGTGAAAGCGTAACATAAATTATTAGTTTGTTTGGGAAATCAATTATTTAATTGATTTCCCAAACAAACTTTCATCCCCTTCCAGTTTCATTTTTGAAATCAAAAGTAGCCTTTGTCCTTTCTAATGATTTAGACTGCCTTTATACCAAATTTCATCAAAATCGGTTCAGCGGTGAAGCCGTGAAAGCGAAACATAATTATTTAATTGATTTCCTATACAAATTTTCATCCCCTATTTCACCGCCTTCCAGTTTCACTTATGAAATCAAAAGTATCCAATGTCCTTTTTTATGGCTTAGATTTTCTTTATACTAAATTTCATCAAAGTCGGTTCAGCGGTTTAGCCGTGAAAGCGTAACAAATTGATTTCCCATACTAACTTTCATCCCCTATTTCACCCCCTTGCAGTCTCATTTTTGAAATCAAAAGTAGCCTATGCCCTTTCTCATGGTTTAGACTATCTTCATACCAAATTTTATCAAAATCGGTTCAGCGGTTTAGCCGTGAAAGCGTAACAGGCAGACAGACAGACAGAGTTACTTTGGCATTTATAATATTAGTTTGGAAGTTTGGATTAATTTGTCGTTCTTAAACTTTACATACACACCTGCAGTAATGCTGGCAATGCTCTCAAGACTGCCCCTAAAACAGTCCAATCAGTCTCCCTAGTGAGCGCCGCAGTGACAGCCCTGGCCGCTCGCCCCGCCCCCACAGTACACGCCCCTGGCGGGGTTTCTTTTACGGGATTGGCCGGCTGCCCGCGCGCCGCCACCGGATCAACCAATAGGAAGGGAGAACACAGTGGGCGGAGTCTAGCACTTGCAGCCCCGTAGACCGGCGCTCCCGATTCGTCGTAGCAGAAGCCGACGCAGTTGAATGCGTTTGCGCGCAGACCGAAGACCATTTCAAATATCTATGGGATAAAAGTAAGAATGTAAAAATGTGTGTTTACTAATGGGTTGTGCAAAAGATAGATTTGCCAGTTTTACACTTAAAACCATTGAAACTATGACAAATAAAAAGGGGATCCAAATTAACGGAGGTTGTTGTCGGCCAATCGTTTAACTGGGCCAATCGAGATCTGGCTTGGCACATCACGATATGCCGGCATTTCGTGATCCGGCCAATTATTTCGATCTGCCCAATTTAAAATTGGGCAGATCATTGAGAGCAACTTATTAGTCGATTTGCCCTACTAGTCATTTGGCCACGTATTTAAGAAAATAATTTATTTTTCAATATTGTTTCCTGACAATAAGAAGAGGATTTTTCAAGGGCATAAGATCGATTTTAGCTATACATAACATCACGCCTATTTACCGTCGGGGTAGGCAGAGAGCACAGCCCTCCACCTGCTACGATCTTGACATACTTCCCTTGCTTCCTGTACTTTCATCAGTCCTTTTATACATTCTCGTAGATTTAGGGTACTTTTAATCTGGCCTTTATTTAGAAGGTCCTGAATTTGGCCCTCGTTCTCTTATTACACTATTTCTAATCCTGTCACTCAATTTAACACCAATCATACTCATTATCGCTCTCATTTCTACTGCATTAATTCTACTTTCTTGCTTCTTCTGCCATACCCGGCTTTTACTGCCATACCTACATCAGTTTTACTGATATGAAATTTTAAAAAATAGGAATATGCAAAATATGTATAGGTGACGATCGAAGCGAGCGCTTTTCACAAAAATTGTCAAGATGTCCAAGTATCAAAATATTAGAAAGACAAAGTTACTTTGAGCCGTATATCAGGATGGTGATAGAACAGCGCCGGCCTCCTATAATGGTGGTCGAGATGGTCCAGGAGCACGAGCAAGGCTCGAGCGGCGTGCGCGGCCGGCGCGCGCAGCAGCTTGTCGTGCAGCAGCTCGAGCAGGCCGGCGGCGGCCAGGCGCAGGTCGGTCACGTCCGCCTCCGCTGGGATGTGGACGTCCGTTACGTACATTTCAAATGGTCTGTTGAGGATCTGGAAAGGAAGGAACCTGATAAGAAAATATTACTTTTGGCTTTTTTACTTGTGGCCATATATTATTTTACGTTGCCCACACTGAGAACTAAGATGTTATGTCTTTTACTGGATCTCTTACCCTGCAAACCGAAACACAGCAGTGCACACAGAAGTGCAAAAACTGCTGCTTTACGGCAGAAATAGGCAAGGCAAGTACCACCCACTTCCCCAGACGGACTTTGCACAAAACCCTACCACCTACATATTCATGCACTTTATTTAGTCTAATTTTGAACGTTTCAAAACTATTGGTGATCCACCTTCATTCCGCCTGCACTATTGCTGTTATAGTTAATCGCTTTAACGTGCGCCTTGACACGTTTAAGCTTTCAGAAAAGATTGCGTTATGAGCAGCGATTTCATGAAATTCCTGGATTTTTATCCTCAACGTCGAGTGTTTTTCTAGAGAGGCTGTTTATGTTCTTATTAATTCTATTTTAACATTTAAACAATAAGATGAAATGCATCGCTCATACTAATGTTTTTCTAGAGACGCTGTTTATCTTGTTATTTATTCTATTTTAATACTTAAACAATAAGATGAAATGCATCGCTATATTCCTGGATTGATCAAGGCTTTTGATACGTTCTCTGTTTCACTTTTAATGGACAACATAGAAATAATTGTGTAAAGGTAAAGCGGTCAAGACAAATTTATTCAATGAATATTTGACACGTCAAACAAAACGCATCAAATTTATATAATCGTGTGGGAAAGTTTTTTTTTCATAGAATGTAACGCAGGGTAGCGTCTTGGGGATGTTCCTTTTTCGTGTTTATGTTTTCAAGTTTTTAAATGTTTTGTAAAAACATTGTACATTTTTTTAAAACCTGTCCCTAACTAACTGTGACATAAGCTTGGTATCTTTTGGGTTGCTACTGCAGCATCTGATTGTTGAGCGCTTAGCAGTGTCTTGTGTATCGAGATTGGTGTACTGATTCAGATTACTATTTGACTGTTCAATGCAGATTCTTTACAGAATACTTATTGAATGTCATGCAGAAAACAATGCAAATAGAGCGAGTTTACATCGTTTCGGATCGTGCTATCCGATTGTCACATGTGTTTGCTATAATCCAAACGAAAAATGCGAACGTAATTCTGTTTGTCTGTCTGATTTTAATGAAATTTGGTATTAATATACTTTGAATCATGTGGAAGGACATAGCCTCTTTCTTTTCTGAATGGCACATGTACAAAGTTGCGGGCAATAGCTAATAACAAATAAATAAAACTGGACCTATTTTTGGCCGGCACCACACGAATTACGTTTCCCAAAGATAAACTCTGTAATCCGCGAGTTTATTGTGTCAAAAATAAAATGAAACCCTGTTTGCGTCTAAGAAAGAATCATTTAAAATTTATGAAAACCAAGTAATTTTAAATTTCATACGTAGTTTAAATTTTTAACAATTATAGACCGTAAGGGCACTGCATGTTATCCTACGTCATCTAGTACACGAAATTTGTAACTTTGTAGCGATAGTAGTGGCCTAATAGGTCCACAAAACGTTGGTCTGCCAATCCGAAACCTGGCAGGTATTGTACAGTTGGAGAGAAAAGTGGTTAAATGACAGATTACACGAATGAAATCTATTCGTAGAAATAGAAGGTACCTATACAAGTAAAAAACAACAGGTCTGCCTTGCATCCTCCTGGCAGTTTCGCTAGTCGGACCACAAATGTGGTCGGATGTGATTGGACCACAAATTTGGTCGGACTGGCGAAACTGCCAAGAGGATGCAAGGCAGACCTGTTGGTTTTTACTTGTATAGGTACCTTCTATTTCTACGAATAGATTTCATTCGTGTAATCTGTCATTTAACCACTTTTCTCTCCAACTGTACAATACCTGCCAGGTTTCGGATTGGCAGACCAACGTTTTGTGGACCTATTAGGCCACTACTATCGCTACAAAGTTACAAATTTCGTGTACTAGATGACGTAGGATAACATGCAGTGCCCTTACGGTCTATTAGTTTAGTGTTAAAAAGTAACTAAACGATGGCAAGAATTATGCCGTCATTGTTCAAAAACTTCATACAAAATCTATGGAAGATATCTATTGTGACGTTATAAAGAGTAGGTCAATTGACTAGGTTGGAAAGTTGCGGGTTCGATGTTACCTTTTCAAGCAGGTCCAGCAGGTCGGCGGTGACGTCGGAGGTGCACACCCTGGCCAGCTGGGCGAGCGCCCGCGCCGCCGCCGCGCGCACGCCCGCCTCCGCGTCCAGCGCGCACGCGCCCGCCGCCGCCAGCCCCACGCGCTCCACCAGCTCCTCGCCGTACACCAGTCTGCAACCGGAACACACAACTATCTAGCTTGATTACAACGACAGAAGTCAGAAAGCAGGACGGAGCGATGCGCTACACATTGGAGCGACAGAGACAAGTATCGATCCGACCTGCTCTAACGGATAGTTTTTCCTGCTGTCATTCTAATCAAGCTATATTATTAGAACTGTAATTACCAAGGAGGTTTTAGTAGCAGCTCTTTCTGCTAAGGAGGGCCATAAGCGTACCACTTTCTTGCGAGGGACCTCCATACTAAAATACATACATACATACATAACATCACGCCTTGTTCCCGTCGGGGTAGGCAGAGAACACAGTTCTCCACCTGCTACGATCTTGACATACTTCCCTTGCTTCCTGAACCTTCATCAATCCTTTCATACATGCTCGTCGGTTTAGAACTTTTAACCTGGCCTTTATTCAGAACGTCCTGAATTTGGTCCTAGTACGTTCGCCGAGGCCTTCCCCTTCCAACGTTTCCATTCACTCTCGCCTTGTGAATCTCTTTCGTCAATCTTCCTTCATTCATCCTCTCTACATTACCAAACCATCTCAGCATCCCTTTCTCAATTTTAGACACTGCGTCTTCTTTTACGCCACAACGTTCTCTTATCACACTATTTCTAATCCTGTCACTCAATTTCACACCAATCATACTCCTCAACGCTCTCATTTCTACTGCATTAATCCTACTTTCATGCTTTTTCTGCCATACCCAGCTTTCACTGCCGTACATCAGTGTTGGTACTAAAACGCCTGTATGACCAGCCAGACGAGCCTTGTGAGACACCTTCTGACTCTTCATAAAAGCATGCAGAACACCATTCACCATGTTTCCAGCATTCACTCTTCTTTCGATATCACTTTCACACTTTCCATCTCTCGTAAACTTAGAACCCAGATACACAAACTCCTTTACTTGTTCGACTTGTTCACCACCTATTGATATAGTACACTCTGTCATACACTCTTCTCTTTCAAGTACCATTACTTTCGTCTTGCTTACATTAACTTTCATTTCTTTCCTATCAAAAGCCACATTCATCATTGTTACCATCTCCTGTAACTCGTCAGCAGATGACGCAAGTATAACTTGGTCATCAGCGTAGAGAAGACATTTGATGAGTAACTCATTCATTCTCAGTCCACACATACTCTCTTTCAGATCAGTCAAACAATTATCCATGAATAGGTTAAACAGCCAAGGTGACGCTACACATCTCTGCCTAACACCTTTTTCGATGCTAAACCATTCAGTGTACGCCCCGTTTATTCTGACGCAAGCACTGGAATCCTCATAGAGAGATTTCAGTGCTTGAATCAGATGACCGTTCACCCCATACATAGATAATGCCGACCACAATTCATTCCTCACCACTCGGTCATAGACCTTTTCCAAATCCACGAACGCGCAGTAGACTTTTTGGTTTTTGGCCAAAAACTTTTCAGCTATGCACCGCAAGGAAAAGACCTGATCTGTACATCCCATTCCCTTTCTAAATCCCGCTTGTACGTCCCATATTTTTTCGTCAGTATCTTTCATCACTCTTTCAATCAAAACCTTTGCATACAGTTTGCCGACGACACTGAGAAGACTTATCCCGCGGTAATTTTTGCAGTCCTGTTGTGACTCTTTTCCCTTGTACAGCGGCACAATCACAGCCTTGCACCAGTCACCTGGTACTTGGCCGTTCGTCCAACACAGGTTGAAAAGGCGGTACAGCTGACTAGCCACAATGCCTCGCCCAGCCTTCAACATTTCGACCGTACTAGAATGTATGGAATTTAATCAAAATCCTAAAAACGTAAAGTTTTTATCTTTCTCTCTGAGAAATATGTGATATAGGACTAATAAATGCTACTACCACAGTTTTACTGGTGAAAACACAAACCATTCAGGAAAAAAAAACGGTGTTAAAAATCACACATAAAATGGCTATTACGGATTATTTACGCTTCCGTTCTTAGTATTTAATGATCCATTCACAAGTAAAAAACTATATATTTTCACGTTCGCAAACACAGTTTATACTAAAACATTAGATTTTTAAAGATTTCTTGATCTTTGTAAAACCTAACTGAGTTTTTTGACCGACTAGTATGGGCGACAGTGAGACGCTTTACACTTCACTAGTTCATACAGAATATTAGGTCTTTACCTATGAAATTACCGTTTTGTATGGCGAATTTTAGGTAAACTCAATTTTCAGTAGTAACATTTTTGCATTTTTCTTAGGAATTATAAATCCAATATTTTATATTTTTTCAAGTGTTATTGGGAAGACATTAAGCTAACAGAAGGTAAAATTTAATTTTCGAAAAATATTATCTGTAAAAAAATATAACAAATTTAATGATGATATCGGACGACATTTAAGACGAACAATTTTCGAACCTTTAATTTTATATATCAAACTAACAATAAAAACTTTATTTAATGCGTTAATTGATAACCTTGAAGTCAACTTTCAAATATAAGATAAATGAAAAAAATAGCATTAGAATTATAGGAATTATGATCTCATTAATTTGTAAAAAAAATTCGGCAATTTCATAGGTAAAGACCTATTATGTATATGGCGGACTCTATAATTACAGTCACACCCCTTATTGAATGTTCTACGTCTATCCTGATAGCTTCCTGGACACATCACGTAAGCTCTACTTTATTAGAAAATACTGCAAAATAACAATTTGATACATTTAGTTGTTTTTCAGACTACAAGTCTTGAAAACCAACTAAAAGTATAAATTATTTATTTTGCAGTATTTTCAGGGTTTAAAACTTGTTATTTTTTAATTTCCCGCGGTTTTGTATGGACAGATTTGGTTGGACAGACTATTCATCGAGCGCGAATTTAAATTTGAAAGTCGCTTAGGCTCGCGTATTCAGTACAAAACAAAAGATTCTCAGAAGGACCACGAGAATCTCTTGGCCAGTGGCGTGCACAGAGATTTTAGGCAGGGCATGCACATTTTTTTTTCCAATTTATATGGATGTCCTGCTGTCAGGAAAATGCTCACTGTTTTGGAACGCGACCCTAATAGGTCCATGATATCCAAAGATTGATAATTTTGCGCTAATTAATAAAATATTAAAATAAATTTAATTTACGAATTATTTCATGTTGTATTATTTACGTATTTATACTGGTTACATTTTCTTTATCGAATCAACGTCGTAAAAACTGCTATATCGGTTTTATATTCGAAACATAGAGATGGTCAATTCGACTAAACAAGTCGACTCTCTATATTCAACAACTAAGCGATACTTTGACGGCTTCTCAATTCGGACGGGTCGCACTATAAGCTGAGCTTCTGCCAGCGCTACACACGCATACATTTTCACGCACACAGACAAACTTTTGCTGTGTACTACACGAGACTTAAATGAAAAATAAGCAGGGCTTAGTACTGCTTTTGCGCACGGGGCGCCCCGTAGTTACAGAGCGCTGCGGTGCTACACGCGAGTGTGCATAGATGGCGCGTAACTAAATATATATGGGAAGCCAACTCAAAGACATTTTGACGAGAATTTCATTCTATGGGAGTTATTATAGTAAAGTTAAAATTATCATTTATATTTAGGGGCACATTTGTATTGATCGTCTGGGACCACAGTTATACTATGCCACAGGGTATGCAGAGCTTTTTTGCATGTATGGAGTGCACGCCACTGCTCTTGGCGGGTGCGCGCGGGGGTGCGGTGTGGATTGCGGGCGGGGGGCGGAGAGTTTCCGTTCTGTAGGATAGTACTATTACTTTATTCTGTGACAATTGATTTCATCCGTGATGGTGCTTGCAACAGCGCCGATATTTCGCCGCCATACATATTTTAGCGCCGAAATACCTATAATTGTATCATCGTATCAGCAGAAAGACGACTGCTGGACATAGGCCTCCCCTAAAGATCTCCATGAAGACCGGTCCTGCGCTGTTCGCATCCAGCGACTTCTCGCGACTTTGACCAATTGGTCGGTCAACCTTATGACCTTAGGAACTGCCTACGCTTCGTCTTTCGGTACGTGGTCACAGATTAAATTATAGTAAACTGAAGTTTACAGATTCGACACTCCCAGGCGAGGTGCCGACAAATTTCAACCTTACGGTCTAAGCATAAACTCGATACTTGCAGTGAACCGCTTAGGACACGTTTTTAAATCGCGGGTGATCGCGGACAGGTGGGCTAAGGCGATGATACATACATACATAACATCACGCCTCTTTCCCGTTGGGGTAGGCAGAGACCACAGTCCTCCACCTGCTACGATCTTGACATACTTCCCTTGCTTCCTGTACTTTCATCAATCCTTTCATACATGCTCGTCGGTTTAGGGTACTTTTAACCTGGCCTTTATTCAGAACGTCCTGAATTTGGTCCTGGTACGTTCGCCTAGGCCTTCCCCTTCCAACGTTTCCATTCACTCTCGCCTGGTAGATCTCTATCTTCGTTCATTCATCCTCTCTACATGACCAAACCATCTCAGCATCCCTTTCTCGATTTTGGTCACTACGTCTTCTTTTACGCCACAACGTTCTCTTATCACACTATTTCTGATCCTGTCACTCAATTTAATACCAATCATACTCCTTAGCGCTCTCATTTCCACTGCATTAATTCTACTTTCATGCTTCTTCTGCCATACCCAGCTTTCACTGCCATACATCAGTGTTGGTACCAAAACTCCCCCATGGACAGCCAAACGAGCCTTGTGAGACACCTTCTGACTCCTCATAAAGGCGTGCAGGGCACCATTCACCATGTTTCCAGCATTCACTCTTCTTTCAATATCACTTTCACACTTTCCATCTCTCGTAAACTTTGAGCCCAGATACACAAACTCCTTCACTTGTTCGACTTGTTCACCATCTATTAATATAGTACACTCTGTCATACATTCTTCTCTTTCAAGTACCATTACTTTAGTCTTACTTACATTTACTTTCATTCCTTTCCTGTCCAAAGCCACATTCATCATTGTTACCATCTCCTGCAACTCGTCAGCAGATGACGCAAGTACAACTTGGTCATCAGCGTAGAGAAGACATTTGATGAGTAACTCATTCATTCTCAGTCCACACATACTCTCTTTCAGATCAATCAAACAATTATCCATGAACAGGTTAAACAGCCAAGGTGACGCTACACATCCCTGCCTAACACCTTTTTCGATGATTTTGTCACTTTATGAGATACTGAGCGAGATGTAAGTAGGTATGTAATATTGTTCAATCAAACATGCAAATACTTACTTACCTATTTTGCCGCCATAAGCTTAAGATGACATAAGTAAAAGTAAAATCGACTGCCTCACCCAGTCGACTTCTAGCGCCGCGTTGCATACCTAGAGTGTGGAGTGTCACAGGCCTGACGTGGTTGCCACTCATAATTGTATAGTAATGATCATTATATCAACCGAGGACACAAGCCCCCCCCCCCCCCTTAAGTTCTCCACGACTCGCGGTCCTGCGCTGCTCACATCCAGCGGCTTCCCGCGACCTTGACTAGATCGTCGGTCCAAAAATTGGAAAGCCTGCCCACGCTACGTCTTCAGGTTTGTGGTCGCCAGTCTAAACCCTTCACGCCCCATTGGTCAACAGTTCTTCTAGCAATGTGCCCTATCCACTGCCACTTCAGTTTAGCTATTCTCAATTAACGCCTTGTTTCTGATTTAATACAGCAAGACTCCAATAACTATAGCTCTTAGGATGACTTTGAGCTTCCTTATAAGGCCCATTGTCAATATAACATTCCATGAAACATACACCGCAGGACAGAGAGCTCCCTCCAGAATTCCACCAAAAACGAGTAGCACAATTTAAGGAGAAGTTCCATAGTCACCCCGCTTGTTAGCGTTTCAGCTGTCACCAAGGACCCGGTTGTTGGTGATCGACCGAGGACGCTGCTGCCTATCCTCCAGTTCAAAAGCCTTTAGTCACCTTTTACGACACCCACGGGTAGAAATTGTTTGGTACTATTCTTTGCAGGCACTAAACGGGCTAATAGGGCACGGCATTGTCAGTATAGGCCCATTACAGTCATCAGCATCATAACATCCCATGAAACGTCCACTACAGGACAGGGAACTCCCTCCAAAATTACAGCTATGAGTATTAAGGCGATCCGTTTTCCATACTTAATTCAAATGACTCGCATTCTTATGCCGGATATAAAATGCTGTTGAAAAACGAGTGCAAACTGCTATTTTTAGTTAAATTTTTCGCAGATTAATACAAAGATACAGCTAATGCACCGAAAGTACTACAGCAGGGGTCACCAAATGGCGGACCGCGGTCCGCATCCGGACCGCTGACCCATTTTGTGCGGACCGCGAGAACACATCAACTTGCACTACAGGGTACATAATTTAATAAAAATGTATCCCCCGTATTTATCTTTGTTGACGTAAAATTACTGATTGACTGACGTCAATAGCTTGCACCAATTTTACACCAAATTTCAGACAGATAGTCCGCAGCAAAAATTTAATTTTTCTCATTGATATGTAAAAAAAACCTTTGTTATTTCCGTAATTACATTTGTTTAACAAATATTTATTTCTATAAAATGTGCGGACCGCGACGGTCATTTAATTTCTTAAAACGAACCCCGAGCGAAACTTATTGGTGACCCCTGTACTACAGTATAGATCGCACACCCACAATGGTAATATTGAACCAAAAACTGCTAGCAAACTAGTACTTTCGATGCATTAGCTGTATCTTGGTATAATTCAGCGAAAAAATTAACTAAAAATAACAGTATACACTCGTTTTTCAATAGCATTTTATGTCCCGCATAAGAATGCGAGTTATTTGAATTTAGTATGGAAAACGGATTGCCTTAAGCAGCAATTACTCACTTATTCCTCATAATGAACGCCAGCAGAGCATCCAGAGTATGCAGCTTGACCGCTTTCCGGGTCTCGTGCCGCAGATACTTGTCAGCTAACTGCAGCGCGGCCGCGGTCCACTCCGGCTCTTGCGGTCCTAATGCCGCCGCGCGGGTCGTTATCAGCCACATGGTACTCGCTTCTGGGCGCTCGTGGCCTGAATATAACAAATGGAAATTAGTTGTGATTGTAGACAAAGCGAAGGAAGGCGTAGAAGTTACTCCACCGACAATACCGTAGCTCTTAAATAAGAAATAGATGGACATTTTACACATGGTCATCTGATCCCAAAGTAAGCAAAGCCTGTACTAAGGGTATCAGAGAGTGAAATACATACATAAATAACACCCAAACACAGAACAAACACTCGTGTTCATCACACAAATGTTTGCCCTCGGCGGGGATCAAATCCGCGGCTCACGGCTTGAAAGGCAGGCTCACTACCAACCACACAACATCAAAGGGCTTTTCAAGAAGGTACAGAAAATCTTCCGATCTACTCGCAATAAAAACAAAGAAAAATCCCTAGTTTTTTACTTTCGAGCGGAGCGAGAAAGGTATTGTATTCGTGAAAAAAAAAGTTTTTCTAATTTTTTCAAAAATGTGTTCTATATCACTTAAGTATACATCATAATAAACAAGTATCCCAAAAATGTCCGTCCGTCGGTCGGTCGGTCGGTCTGTCCGTCGGTCCGTCGGTCGGTCGGTCGGTCGGTCTGTCCGTCACGCTTTGGCCTAGCGGCTAAACGAATGGTCCGATTGACACCATATTTTGAATTTAGGAGTTTTATGCAAATCCATCGAAGGGTTCTGAGTGGTTTCCTTCTGGCTCTCATTTTGAGGGTAGCTGTCATACAACGAAAATGAAAAATTGAAATTTTCTCAAAAACGACTCATAGAATCTTGATGAAACTTTGCATGACCAAGCATCTCCATGTAAGATATCATGCACCAGTATCAATTGATCTGTGTAATCTATATATATAAAAGAAGAAGGTGACTGACTGACTGACTGACTGACATATCAACGCACAGCCCAAACCACTGGGTCTAGAGATTCCAAATTTGGCATGTAGGTTCCTTATGAGGCCTAGGGGTGCACTAAGAAAGGATTTTACAAAATTCTACCCCTAAGGGGGTATAATAGGGGATGAAAGTTTGTATGAAAGTCCGTCAGTTTTGAAGTTAGGATCTTCAAAATTTGTATTTAGGCTGACGACTAAAAATAAATATTTACGTGTCTCAGGGTTTTTGAAAATTCGACACCCTTAAGGGTGAAAAGGGGGATGAAGTTGAAAATTCTTTATTTTTAAAGTAAAATCCACATAATTTATTATTTAGGCATTAATTTTGTGATTCTATGCAACGTTCATCACTGTTATTGAAATTCCACCCCAAAATTCAACCCCTAAAAAAGGGAAATGGGGTGAAAAAGTCTAAAAACCAATATGGGTATCGTTTGTATGGTTTATCGGGTCGCTGATTACGAAAATTACAACAATTTTGAAATCAAACGTGGTGGACGTTAAATACCATCATTCCCTTGAAATGGGGTTGGGGTGCGATAGGGTTAAAGTGTGAATATGGGTGTCGTTTGTCTGGTTTATCGGGTCGCTGATTACGAAAACTACAACAATTTTGAAATTCAACGTGGTGGACGTGAAATACCATCATCCCCCTGGGGATGGAGTTGGGGTGCGATAGGTTTGAAATATCTAAAGAAATATGGGTGTCGTTTGTATAGTTTATCGGGTCGCTGATTACGAAAGCTACAACAACTTTGAAATCCAACGTGATGGACCTGAAATACCATCATCCCCTGGGGATGGGGTTGGGGTGCAATAGGTTTGAAATGTCTAAAAATAAATATGGGTTTCGTTTCTATGTTAGGGATAGCGGTTCAATTGGCGTTAGGGGTAGGGATAGGGGCAAGGATAGGGAGAGGTGGAGGTAGAGGGAGAGGTAGAGGTAGAGGTAGAGAGGTAGAGTGGTAGAGAGGTACAGAGGTAGGAAGGTAGAGAGGTAGAGTGGTAGAGAGGTAGAGAGGTAGAGAGGTAAAGAGGTAGAGAGGTAGAGATGTAGAGAGGTAGAGAGGTACAGGTAGAGGGAGAGGGAGGGGCAGGGGAAGAGGGAGAAGGGGGAAGGGGGAGTGACAGAGGAAGGGGGAGGGGGACAGGAATGGGGAGGGGGAGAGAGAGGGAGAGGGTTTTAGTTTTTCTCAATTACTTCTGAGAATTGGCTCTGTTTTGAAATATTACATAAAAGTGTCTCTCATCTCTCTCTTTACATTTGTTAGGATACTGCTGCTAAGGTCCTCTGTTCTGAGTAATTTATAAGTAACGTCGGTATATTACATAAAATTCAGCTGGATCTTGAATTATACTCATTGATTTGCGCAGGATTAGTCCAGTTTTTCCTTAGTTTAAAATTACTCCGAAATGACGGAAAAATATCTCATTGCTTCGGAAATCCGATAACAATATAAATACGAAATCCACGCGAGCGAAGCCGCGGGCAACAGCTAGTTTCAAATAAGGGGTGGTCCTGTACCACCAAAACGTAAATATGTGATTTACCCAAAATTGGTTCCATTGAGTTTATTAAAATTCTCTATAATATTAATCCTGGATTGGTTGTCTACCTGACTGGATATTATTTATGATTTTTTTCAATAAAATTTAGTACACAGGGTGTAACAAAAACTGAAAGGGCTTGCTCAGTAGACCAAACTGAACAATTATCCATAAGGAACATGTGTAGGGAAATTAAAAAAATGTGCATGCAAGTATCCTACGGTTGTATCCATTGATCTGTGAAAATTCATATAAAGGGTGTTCCAGTACTACCAAAAGTTAAAGTGTTCCACGTCTACTTGGTTACCTATACCATCAGGAGTTCCTCAAGGATCTCTTTTGGGACCTCTTTTATTCACGATCTTCATCAACGATATCCAAAACTGTTTTCTAAATTCTAAAATATTGCTTTTCGCGGATGATATGAAGATCTTAAAGGGTATTAATAGCGTCGAAGATGCTATTGCTTTACAGGAGGACTTATTGCGTTTTCAAAACTATTGCATATCAAATAAATTAGACATAAATATATCGAAATGTTTCTATATTTCGTTCTCACGTAAAACTAACCCAATAAATTTCAAATACTCAATGAATAATGTATATATTTCTAAGGTAGATTCGATTAGAGACTTAGGAGTCATTTTTGACAATAAACTTGTTTTTGACGCTCATATTGAGCACAGTGTTAATAAAGCCTCCAAGGCGCTAGGATTCTTAATGCGACTTTCGGCTCCCTTTCGTAATGTCAAAACTTTGAAAATACTATATTGTGCCTATGTACGCAGCCATCTTGAGTATGCTTCACCTGTGTGGAACCCCCTGTACCAGAAATACATTTCTAGGATCGAGGGTGTTCAAAAGAAATTCCTCCGCTTTCTAGATTTTAAAGCTAAACAACGATCAGTTGATTATAACCACAGATGTAGACGTTACCATTTTTTACCACTGAATATAAGGCGTAATATAAGCGACATATGTTACTTTTCTAGCATTGTAAAGGGATTAATAGATAGCCCAGAATTATTGTCTAAAGTATACCTGCGTACTAATTTGTTAAATTTTAGAGAGCGTTCAGTCCTTGACGTACCATTTGCTAGAACGAATTACAGAGCAAACTCGTTTTTTGTAAGAGTCTGTAGGGAAATTAAAGATATACCAGCAACTATAGATATATTTACAACCAGCAACTCAAGTATCAAACGACAGCTTACCAAGGTACTCATTGATAACCTGTAAATTTACCAATAGGTTATTTTACTTTAGTGGAATCCAGCTGTTTTTTTTGTTATATCCAACTTTTAGATACTTTCTAAGTTTATTGATTGAGTGACTTAATGACTCAATGAATTTTATACTGGTGAAAATTTGTAATTGGCGTAGTTCTTTTCAAAATTATTATATAAAACATTATTGGCTGTAAATTTTCCAAATAAAATAAAATAAATAAATAAACATGTGATTTACTCGAAATCGTTTGAAGTTTGTTTGTTTTAATGTTTGACAATTTGAATTATGAATTGATCTGTATATTTCATTCGAACATTTTTTAGGAAAAACGTAAATCGTTAATGAGTTTAATTTAGTTTTTTAGTCAATATCGATTGTTTTTAATGATTAAGAATATATTGTTAAATTCGAACACATCATGATGTTAACGAATAAATAATAATAATAAAATAAAAGTTTGTATTTCCATACTATGTGTATGGCATTACAAATTTAAGTTTGCGGTTGATAGTTTATCTTGAGTATTGCGAGAAAGTAAGTGCAGTGCTGCTGTACCATTTATTTTGTTACAAGTGAAGAAACGAGCAGGTGGGCCACCTGATGGTAAGTGGTCACCACCGCCCATAACACCCACTGCCTTATTAATGGCATATTTTGACACTAATAAGACAACAAAGCGCGTTGCTCACTTAGTGAACTAAGAAGGTATGCTTCATGTGACGGTAATTTCATTGGCTCTCTTGCCCTTCAAACCGACACACAGCAGTGCAAACACTGCTGTTTCCCGGTAGAAAAAAGCAAGGGGGTGGTACTTCCCCAGACGGACTTTCCACAAAAGCCCTTATCTTATCTAGCCTGTAGTGTCCAACTGCTGGGCAAAGGCCTCTCTTTCTTCCCTCCATTGGTCCCTTTCTAAAGCCCGCACTTGCAAGGCCTTGCAAAAGGCGTCAAGTTCATCGCGCTAGTTCATAGCCCTACCACCTCTAAAACCCTAGTTGGCTGTATCCTTGATACGGCCACGGGGAGGCCCTCTGATGTCCCCTCCCTTCACGACTCTCATCACCCACCCCTCACTTCACCATCTGATACAAAGCTCGATGTAGTACGAATTATTGCCGACAGAGGCCTACGAAGTTACATAGACGTTTTTACGTCAATTAAATTAAATTAACTAAAATTTATTTTCAGATATCAAGTGAACCATAATTTTGTTAAATAAAGAGCCGATTTGCTTTTTGCAAAACGAGACAGAGCTCAAAATTTTTGTTCACAAAGGCACATTTATATGGAGACGAATACTGGCACCTCATTTGAGGCATGGAACTAGCCAGGTAAAAAAATAGGCATGCCAAAAGGTGTTTATTGCACCATGCCTATTGCCATGTATGCCCAAAGCCTTGCCTGAATTTAGTTGCAAACATTTTGTTACATTTGCCTACGTTGTAAATCTACCCTACAGAGGGATATTCTACGTCTTAAGTCCTATTAGAAGGTTTGAAGCTGTTTTGAACCCACATTATCAACTATTGTACTGGTCGGCAGCCGGCTACATGTTTCTGCTCGATATTTGTAGCTGGATTCGAGACTGGATCAGTTCGTCGACGGGTAGGGTGTATTACCTGCGCTGTCGACTAGTTCCAGCAACGCGTTGACAGATCCGTTGTACTGGCCGGCTAGATGCAACTGCTCGATGCTTGTTATTAGCGCGTGGACTCGAGACTGGATCATATCATTGCCCGGTTGCGTTAAGTCCTGTTCGAAAATGAATTGAGTAAATTAGAAGCTCTTGCGGCAATAAATTTTAAAACAATGCAAGAGATTTACTAAGCAGCAAGGCAGATTTATACGGGGCCTTTTGGCACCTAAATACGAACGTGGCAGTAGGCGTGCCAAAAGGTGTTTAAATATTGTCGTGCCAAGTATGCCTGAACTTAGCCAAAATTGCCAAGCCTGAATTTATGCACTAAAATTTTGATGATGTTGACGTTCCGAAGTCCAATCTTTCAAATTTTTGAGTTATTTGACTTGAACGACTAGTTTCAATCGACGCTGTGAGTCTCTACCCAACATAATAAGCAAACCTATCGCTCGACTTTTGATTGATACTTTTGCATAATGGATCAAATAACCTTATCTCACGTTTACCATCGGCACGAGTTTGTCATAACCCTTTCGACCGTGTATCTTACGACGTTTTTCAAAACATTTGTGAGAAAACAGGTATAAGTAATACACTTGTTAAAGGAATCAACCATGGGTTCTGTCAGCCTCTTGTCGATTTATGTTCCCCTGGTACTTCCATTTTATTTTAAATATATGTAGGCAGTCGACATCCAAGAAAAAGTCACCACTGTAGTATTTTTTACAAAATAATTTTATGATCATAGTGTAAAAAGATCATAGTGGAACAAACGCGTCGATACACGGAGCTGTGTGAAAAATATATAAAAGCTTGCGATTGGCCCGAATCACCCGGTTCAGACAGCAAACAGTACTATTCCCCTAAACATTAATAGAAAATGTATATGACAAGGTCACGGTCTGTATGGCAACGGCTGCCATTCGATCCTATATAGGTAAAGGCAGATTACAAAATTCGAAGCAAATAACTGGATGGAATTATCACGTTAGCGCTATTCACCAAGAGGCTCGTCAAGCGTACCTAGCATGGGTTATGTATGGCTGTCCTCGCCATGGGAGATTGTATGATGATATGTATAATACCCGTAACTAACTACTTACGAGCAATGTTTACGTCCTTGTAAGTACGTTTTTCGAGCAAATGTATTGAAAAATTACTAACCGCATGTTGGTGCCTCACAGCGCGCACCACGCGGTGCAGTATGTCCCACGCGGGCTCGTGCAACTCGTGCGGCGCGCGCGTCACTAGCGCGGTCAATGCGGCTACCACTTCGTACGTCACCACTGGTTGCCCTAGTTCCACAGCCTGTGAAGAGAAAAAAAATACTGTTTGGACCCACGGAGCAAAGAAAGGAGAGGAGATGCCGATATCAGTCGAGCCGTGAGACAATCAATCGAGCCATGACGTCACGAAAGGGGGCGGGGCTTATGCCATTTCCTCTTTGAACTGACCAGTGATCACAACGATCCACGCCCTGCAAAAATTACCTAATGGATTTTATAAGTACGTGGAGTCTAGAAATGTCCCGCCACCCCGTGACTCGATCTTCACCCCCGCGGAGTGTCACGCTTCGTTTCGTACGAAAATATCGTAGAGGCACCTCCTCTCCTTTCTTTGCTCTGTGGGTTGGACCCTTGGCTAAATTATAGTCCTGCCCAGAACAGTATTTAAAATCAAAATATTTGGGCCAACTAAAACAACTTATTAGTAACTTTTAAAGGAGGAAGAAGAAAAAGTAATTTTATAAGGACAACAGGCAGAACACCAGTTCTGCCCAATATCCTCTAACAATCACATAACGATCAAAAAACTACGAAAGCAACAAAAAATTACTTTTTTACCTTTCTTTCTTTTTACCTTACCTTTCTACCTGCCGTCAACTAGCGCCTCCATCAGTTACAAAAATATTGCTCACTAAACACAAAACTTATCGAAATCGGGAAAGACAGAAAGAAAAGGTACCCTAGTTTATTTAGAACTTATTAATTCTGAAAAATATAGTTCACTGTAGTTACAAAAAGATTCGAAAGCGGCCACTTCTAGCAGTTTTTGTATCTGTAACTACAGTAACTTTATTTTACAGAGTAAATAGGTTCTAGATAAACAATGGTACCTTTTCTTCCATTTGTCTTTCCGGATGTTCGATAAGTTTTGTATTGAGAGTAATATTTTTTACATCTCTCATATTCGGTAAGTAGGTTCTTATTACCCCCAAATGGGGCTTGTAGGTGACCAATTAGCGCTCTAGGGTAATAATGTAGCTAGAAAAGCCCTAGGGCGGTAAGTAATTAAATTTTGAAAGAGTGAAGTGTTTTTTTTTAATTACTTACCGCCCTAGGGCTTTTCTAGCTACATTATTACCCTAGAGCGCTAATTGGTCACCTACAATTTGGTGGTAATAAGGACCTACTTACCTCACAATCGAGATGTAAAGCAGAGTAGTTAGCTCGGGTGTAAGCATCAATAGGGAGTATGCATGTCATATAAATTAACTTGATTTTTTTTATTTCCGATACTTTATGGCCCTGACATTACACCTAAACCAATATTTTCTTGTTTAGTGTGGATATAAATGCACAAAATATTAATTAAAAAGTGATAAATAAGCGAGGGAAGTTCGAATTTGCAAAAAGCCTCGCCATTGGTCGAATCGAAACGTGACGTCACGCGCCATGTCGTAGTGTCGGTATTCATACTGTGCTGTTGTATTTGGAAGAAAAATTCGACTTAGCTCAGAGACCCTTCGTACATGAAAGCTGAAATTTTGTATGAATACGTATTTTATTCACGCCGAGAAAGTGGTAACATAAAATCTAACAAAATATTTTTTTTTAGTGTACCTCCCCTACAAATAAAGTAGGGGTGAATTTTTTTTGTTCACCCCATTGTGTGGAGTGTCGTTAGATAGGTCTTTTAAAAATAATGTGAATTTGCGAAGTTAATTTTTCGGTTTAGGGATCCGTTAGCGTAATACTTCGCTTGAAAGCGAAATTGTTTGTTCGAATCACCCCGCCTTTCCTGCCAGATAAACTTGTTATTGGAAATGTATAAAAATTCACAGTAGTAGTATATTTTTTTTTTTTCAATTTATTTGCTTCCACAATGATGAAATTGAAAGGACAACTATCACAGACAGCTAAGTAGGCTTTACAGGTAAAGAAGGTAGCTATAGCGGAAATAATAAAAATTGTAATATCAGTCAGGCGCTAGGACCTTGCTGAGCATATTAGGAGGTAAAAAGTATATGTTATAAACGTTATGAAATACTTAAGCAAAACCTGCTCTGCGATAAAAATCGTAAAAAAAACTACAGAACCCTATACTGCGCGTGGCCCGATACGCACTTGGCCGGTTTTATGAATTAGGGATTCGTTTGCGAAAAAATTTGCTCAAAAGGGCAATTTATTGTCAGGGTCGTGTCCCCCTGCCAGCTAAACGGTTAATATGGAAACGTGGAAAAATATATAGTGTTTACCACCACATGAATATGAAGAATGTAAAAGAAAAACAACTAAGTTAGCTTTACAGGTTAACGAGAAATAGTCAAAATACTGAAAACAATGGAAATTGCAATCAGGCGCTGAATCTCGCTGTTCGTTAGGAACCTGCTTAACAATAATCATTTCTAAGATAACTATGGAACCCTATGCGCGTGGCTCGACACGCATGTTAACTATACAAACATGATAAACTTACATTAAAGTGATCTTCACAACAATTTTAATAGGATATTGAAAATACTTCAGTTCTTCTCATTACCTTATACCATTTTTTTCGTGTTTTCACATCTCTCGGATCCGCAAAAACCACATTATCTGTAAACTTATCATAGTATTTGGGCACTTTGGCATAAGACAATACCCTATAAAATGTATTTTTAGCATTTTCCATCATCTAATAGCGATTAAAACTGAAGATCTTCAGGTTTTACCTTTACAAGCCTATAGTGAACAATACAGAACGCGGCATGTGACGTCATTCAAAACGCGCGATAAATGGCGGCGTTTATCCATGTCAAATTTAATCGAATTTTCAAATATTACTTTATGAAAGTATTTGAACATTTCTAACAGTATTTATATATTTAACCATGGTATAACGATGTAAGAAGTAAATTAAACAAATAAAAAAAATAGATGAATACTCCCTATTGCACCCTCGAACTATAGGCGCCCTCGCTGCGCTCGTGCGCCTAACTATCTCGGGCTGCAATTGATGCCTTACAGCCCTTGGCTACTAATCTACTATTAAATGATGGGGGCGCTAGTAGCCCCTTAAATAATACTGGACAGGGCGAGAATATGAAGTTGGGCATATTTCAAACTACTTGTACATGCCGTAAAATTTACTGTCCCATGGACAATTATTTACTTTTTTATGTCTCTATATCTCAGAGATATTTTTTAGTTATTTTTAAATATTAAATTAATGTTTTTTCTGCTGATTTACATATATTAAACTAACAGTATTACATTTTAAATAAATAATGAATAATTTCAAAAATTGGCAATTTTATTGTTCAGTACTGTCCCATTTCCATTCACCAACTTTTGACCTGATATTCAACATTACTTTTCATAGAATATATTGTGGTTTCGACTTTTTTGTGTGTAAATATCTTTTTATCTTACGAATAAATACTAAATAGCTCTCTAAACCTTATTTAAGGAACATATTTTCAATATTAAATACTGTCCCATAATTTGGTTGTAACGGACATGTCCTAGCACCGTTACCGTGTTACAGGCGATATTTTTATGAATTTTTATACCAAATACGAATTGTATTTATCAAATAGTAACACTGTAATGAATCTTTCAAACTTCACTCTATGTTGTCGGCCATTTTAACAAGATTTACGGGTGGAGTGAGCTATGCGGTATATAATCTATTTGGTTTCACGTCTGTTTGTCCGGTCAGTAATTTGAATGTACAAAAAACAATTAATAATAAACTTTCCTTCACTTTATACTGTCATACGTTTTAGCTATTTTGGAATTAAGATATAACCACAATAAGCCTTTTTAAACAATATTTTTAGGCGAGGAAACCATTTTCGGTAGCATGATGTGGTTCCGTTACGTCCTGTTCGTTACTTTAAAACCAGTAACGTATGACCCGGACCTAATCAGTAACGAATAGGACAGCATAAAGTTGCGTCTAAAACTGATGTCTGGTCCAAATATAACCTTTTATATTCAATGGGAAAAAAACTAAAGTTTTTATGGCTTTCTGATCAATAATACATGCAGCCAAGTTTCTCTGTATATCTTCATCTTTACTGTGTCCTGTTCGTTATGAGTAGGTCAGGTTACGTGACTGTCCCATAAAAAATTCCCCAATCTTCTTGATTATTGCCTATATTTATAGGAAATCCATTTATTTATCAATATTAAAAATAACTATAATATAGTGAGATCAAATAGCTAAGAAAACTAGTGATTAATTAGCCTAAGAATATGATTATACCACAAAGTAAAAGATTAAGATTTTTTATTAGGTAACGGTAAGGACTAATTAAATGCAAAAATAATAAATAAATATTTTTCTAAAAACAGTACGTGATTATTAAAAGATAAAGAACTTATTTGTTTTCCCAATAAATGTATTAAAACATGAAATTTAAAGTTTGTTTTAGAATTATAACCATTTTTCTCTTGGTAACGAACATGACAGAATTCAGAGAACTTTTTAGGTGTTTCTTTGATTAGATCATAATTATTTAAAATTGATCGGTTCTTTAAATGAAAATACAAAATTTATCTATTAGGCTACTTATAATTGCTAAAAATATACTAATGTAATCAACTTTGATAAAATCATGAATTTTTCAATAGCGTACAAGTAAATTGAAAAATGCCCAGTTACCAAAGATATTCCAAGTAAACGAAAGAGAGGTGTTTTTAACACAAAATCATTAAAATCCAATGGAGATGACTCATATGTCGTCAACTAAATAAAATAATGTTTCCATCTAAAAAAGAGACCCGCAAAATTGCTGAAAAACTGAGCATTTAAATTTTGTGTGCAGTTTTAAATTTATTTAGTAAATTTTGTATCAAAAAGGGTATACCAACCCAGAAGGATCTGAATCTGCCCATGAAACTGAACAACTTTCCATAAGGAACATAGGTCAAAATACGAATATTTTTTTTTGACCTCACTTAGAAACTTAAATCATATTTAGCTTTCATTATCACATTTTTTCATTTACACATGCGCGACTACTTAACAGATGTGTCTTAATACATTTATGTGTTTATTTATTATTATTACTATTAGGCCTATATCATTTATATATTTCATTATTTATTACAAGTAGCGTAGTTTATGTTTTTGTTTTATTCACTTCTGCTGGGCACTCTCACTCGCACTACGAAAGGTACCAGCAGAATAACAGCGCTGCGGTTCGCCTCGCGTTTCCGTAGCACATGCTGAGCTGGGGCCTATTTAAGGTGGCGGTACAAAATACCTGATCGTGTTTCTAACTTTCTTTTGATTATGTGTGTTTGTTGCTATTTCTCTTTCTGTTCTTTTGTACCGCTTCTTAATAAACGTTTTATCTATCTATCTATCTATACTGAATCAGCTGATAGCGCATTTGCTGGGAGGTAATTTTTTTTTTCGTATTTTGACCTGTTCCTTGGGAAAAGTTGTTTAGTTTCATGGGCAGATTCACACTCTTTACTATCATCACACCTTTCCGTTACACGCTGTATTTTCCTACAACATATTCTCCATATATATTCTCCACATATTCTCCATATTCTTCATAGGATGTAATAAATACCTTTAGGAATGCCGGCAGCACAGCCAGGAAGGAGACTTTGAGCGTGGGCACTCTCCGGGGCCCCCACAGCGCCATGTTGATATAAAACACGGCTCCTCGCACGGCCCCCGGGTCCTCAGCCCGGCCCCGCGTTATCTCCACCAGAGCATGCAACGCCGCGTGCCCGATATCCGCTCCCACTACGCACCGCATCAACTGTACACAAGATAAATCTATACTATTATAAAATTTTACAAAGTAGAAAATAGCAAAATTTTACAACCACAGGCAGGATTCGAAACTGCGTCTCGAAGTCTCGTCAACTAAGTGTCAACCTCTTCAAGTTGACGGTTATACTATACAGGGCTATTTGCAAGTGTTTTTTGCGCAAAATAGCTAATTTCAGCGTCCTTAATCTGAGAAACGGAAAGGCTTTGACAACTTAAACTTATTAAATGTTGAAGAATAGTTATTAATATAGTTCATACCGGCCACGCTTTTCACAATTTTTCTTATATTTGTAGACATAGCCAATATTCCGAAGCATGTTTTCATAAAATGCGCGAAGGGCTGCGAAGGCACTTTTTTGAGCTCGTGGATTGAACTATTGAGCTAAGGAAAGAACATCAAAAATATACAATAAAATCTGTATAATAGCGCAGTTCATAGCGGCCTTGGAATTTTGAAAAATACATTGGTAAATCTATAAAAAATATCCATTCTGAACGAAAAGAACTAAAAGAAACGCTCAGGTTTAACTGCTAATTTCTCTTTACTACATTAATATTATTTCGTATAATTTATACCATACTAAACTTTGGTATAAAGGAAATTAAATGGCACGTTGGTTTAAAAACAATTCGTTATAATACTTCAATTGATCGTAATTACAACTGCCAAATTTCTGCATAATCCGATGTGCTAACCTTTCAAACGCAAACGCAATATATATAGAAACAAAATATATAAAAAAAGAAGGTGACTGACTCACGGACTGACTGACATATCAACGCACAGCCCAAACCGCTTGGTCGAGAGATTCCAAATTTACCATATAGGTTCAACAACAGGCAGGGTATACTTATGCAGGATTACCTTCCAACTGTGCTGCGTATAGGTCTCCAGGTTGACAGTCCGACACAGCGTTCCTAGGAAGGTGGGTAGCGCCGCGCGAGACAGCAGTGAGTGTCATACAGCAGGCAGTGTATACCCATGCAGGATTACCTTCCAACTGTGCTGCGTATAGGTCTCCAGGTTGACAGTCCGACACAGCGTTCCTAGGAAGGTGGGTAGCGCCGCGCGAGGCAGCAGTGAGTACGACACCACAGCTTCCAACAGCACTAGTGCCGCACTGCCGCAGTCGCAGCTAGTAGAGTCGCTGGTAGCTGCAGTGGAGCTGGCTACGGCGCTGCTTTCCAATACGCTGCATGCGCAACTGAATAAGAAATATTGGCGTCAGTTTTGGTAAACACAATATTTCTTTTCTCCTATTTGCTCGTAAACAGTGCTCTTATTTCAAAAAAGGAGGCTTTCAATCACCTCGTTCCGGTTCTCAATTCAACTACACGACAGTAATGAAAAACACTACAACAATGTACATATTTGTAGTGTGATAGGCGTTTAAATTTTTGCTTTAGGTCTAACAAGTACCCACTAACATAAATTGGGTCTTTCAACTACCCAATTTCTTTAAAAAATTTCAACTGTATAAAAAATTGCACAAACTGCAGTGTTGTTCTTAATATGAATTAATTAAGACTTGATTTATTCCGTTAAATTTGTTTTCTGTTTCCTCACAAATAGAAGAAAAGCACTATACAAGTTGCGGCCGAATGGCAATTATCGTCTTTGTTGACTTGGAAGGCGTGGGCTTCGCCTCGGCCATCCAATATCACTCGGTCGGTACTTGCCTTATTTTCAGCCTTAACAGTAATGTACTTTTATGCAACTGAACGTAAATGAGGGTCTTTTTAACAAGAGAACTAGTTTTTGATATGAGGCGAAGCCTAATATTTGTAGCTTTGTAGCCTGACATACACTAATATTGGATCAAGTCCGGTTTGCCCTCTGGGTTGCGAAGGCCAGATGGCACACGCTCTGTGTAAAAACCTCTTACAAATCTCTGGGTGAGGTATGGTGCGACGAGGATCTATGACAGTTGTATGCAATGATAGGAGGGAGCTGCTGTTAAAGTCAAAAATTTCTAAGGCAGCGGCCGGTTTGATCCACTTGCCAAGGCCAACAGATTCCAGTCGATCTACAGCCGACTTAGTTGTGAATGATAAAAGCTAGGACGAAGAAAGACCTGACATGTATAATAATTTTTTGTTTCGTTTATTGCAATGCTTACCAATCAATTTTGCAGCCATGACACTAAAACCAGAGTATATATGACGGAAAGAATAACATTGTATTACAAACTTGTTTTTTCTGTCAGCTTTAGCCGATTGCTTTTGACATAGCTGCAAAATGTGTTGGCAAGCGTTCGTATAAACGAAAAAATGGATCATAGTCACTACATGGTGGAGGTGCTAGGATTTGAACCTGTCCTGTGTGAAGTAGAGAGTAACACTGACAAACAAATTGTAAATAAATAAATAGCGAAACAAGTGTCTTCTCATCATCATCATATCAGCCGAAAGACGTCCACTGCTGGACATAAGCCTCTCCTAAAGATCTCCATGACTCGCGGTCCTGCGCTGCTCGCATCCAGCGGCTTCCCGCGACCGCCACCAGATCGTCGGTCCACCTTGTGCCTTGCCTGCCAACGCTTCGTCTTCTGGTACGAGGTCGCCACTCTAGAACCCTCACGCCCCATCGGCAATCGGTTCTTCTTGCGATGTCCCCTGCCCACTACTACCTTAGTTTAGCGATTCTCAGGGCTATGTCAGTTGCTTTAGTTCTTCTGCGGATCTCCTCATTTCTGATTCGATCGCGCAGAGAAACTCCGAGTATAGCCCTTTCCATAGCCCTTTGGGTGACTTTGAGCTTTCTGATAAGGCCCATCGTGAGCGGCCACGTCTCGGTGCCATATGTCAACACTGGCAGTGTCTTCTAGTGTGTCTTAACAGTAACATTTTACCGCTGAAACAAAGGCTTAAATAAACGAATATAATGGATCACACTACACTTACTTGATAATTCCATGCACTATGTCGTCATCTAGCGAGCTGGCGTTAAACTTGACCACGTTAGTGACTAGTCGCAACAAGTCTACTAGAAGAGCCGTGTTCTGGATCTGAGGCATCCACTCTACCAGAAACGCACCAATCTGAATAAAGCAAATAGGTAATTATGCAAATTTACATAATGAAATTAAAACTCTAGTGTTCAGCAGAATGAAGAGAAAAAAAGTTACATAATAACATGAGTGTTTTAACACCTTTCAAGTCGATAGCATGAGCAATTGCTGAGATAAACAGGTGTGACACACAGAGGAAATCGCACCATAAGGGTTCCGTGTTTACTATTTTGATTTGGAACCCTAAAAAATCACGTTCGTCCACCAAAACCTGTTTTGTAGGCCGCTGCAGTAAATTACTCGACTAACCTGCTCTTCGAAGCAAGTAATATTCTTCCCAGTGTTTGTGAGAGTATGGAGCAGCTGGAAACGAGCCAATTCGTCTTCTTGCGAGCGTTTTGCGTGCGATTCCCGCAGGTAACGAAACAGTACTGTCCTCATCACGCTCAACCGGTCTGTAAAATAAATAATTTATAATAATTTTTTTTCGTTTATTCATAAGTTCGAATTTTTTTATTCGGTATGTTTTGGGTTTTTTTTGTCGGTAATTCATTATAACAGTTAATTAGAATAAAGCCCGAGTCACACTGAGGCGGTAGCGGAAGCGTTCCGGGGGCGGTATTTTTTGTAAAGTATGAGTTCTTATGCACTTTGTCACATTGAAAACCGGTAGCGGCGCGGTATTTCCTTCCCGCAGATCCGCCCCCGGACCGCTTTCGCAATCATACCGCCTCTGTGTGACTTGGGCTTAACAGTTGGCCACAGATCGCTAGAGATTAATTTGTGTTTCGGAACCATTATTGTTTCCCCATATCAGCTGTTACCTGCTTGACCCTCGCAGATAGCCCGGAGCAGTGCCAACGCCGCATGGCGCGCTTCTGTCCCCGCCGCACCGCTCGGCTCCAGCAGGTCGCGGATTGCGCGCCAAATGTGTTCCACTCCACCCTGTAACTCACCATGTTAATAATTAGGTCATAGGAGCATAAGATAGCAAAAGATCTCATAGGGTCAAAGTACTAGATCACCTCAGAAGACCTAAGAAGGTCAACTAAACAGGAACGAAGCCCCATGTAATAAATAAGTTAAATAGGTCACGCTGTGGATGAAATCGTTTCACACATGTGATCCAATCACCCAGCGGTTTGTGTCACGGCGCGGCATCCTCTCAATAAAGGATCTCGCGCATTAGCTAGCCACGACCACGGCCAGTGGCCGCAACGACCAGGTTTACAAAGTTGGCCGTTGCGGCCAAGTGCGCGGACGTTAATATGGCTTCTGGTTACTGCGGCCACTGGCCGTGGGCGTGGCCGCTAGTGCGCGAGGTCCCTAAAATAGGTTAGGTTATATTCTGAAAAAAGTACATACTGCGGTGATTTCTGCGTAACCCATGTTAAGGCACAATCACACCTTTCTAAATACAAAGACTAATTCGGCATACATTGCTGGGAGACTTGGTCTTGTTAGCTTCAATATCCTTATTACAACCAGCAATATATGCCGAATTACTTTCTGAATTCAGGAAGGTGTGATTGTGGCTTTAATGAAGGTATGACCAATCGGCTATTATATGAGAGATAATGTGATGAAAGGGTTTTTACTTTGAGTTAAGAGTTAAGTGACTGAGTATGACTATTAGTACATAGGATTAACTATACTGTAGTCTTACTTCTTGCACGCGTAACAGCAGCACTCGATCGGACAAGTCTCTTGCAGCTCGCAGCCGACGGGGCAGTGGAGTTTCTGGACCCAACTCACGTTCCAACTCTGGCGTAATCACCAGTTCACTTTGTGCCGGAGTGCCCGCTGGTAAAACAATACATATGGTTAAAATTCTGTATTAGTAGGCTCCTATTTCTGAAAATTAACTCTTAGTTGCTCATTGTTAAATAATGAAAATCGGATTTATGAATAAACAGAAACAATGCTGTACTGTAAAATTCGTATAAAATGGCTTCGTCTTAAACTACTACACATTACTTCGAGAAAAAGACCGCCCGAGTTGTGTCTGACGCAAATATACCCATGCCACTTGCGGTATTTCCCCATTGTAAGAAAAGATAATAAAAATATGAATAATATTTTATCATTACAATCATTCAGCTGTTCTAGAAAACATTTTCCGGGAAATGAACTGGGAGAGGTATGGATTAAGCATAGATGGAAGGAAGCTACACCACCTAAGATTCGCTGATGACATTGTTATCTTCGAAGAAAATCCAAAGACTTTGGAAAAGATGATCCAAGATCTTACCATACAAAGTGCTCGAGTAGGTCTATCATTAAATGTAGACAAAACCAAACTGCTAACCAACTCCTCAGAAGTGCCAATTCAAGTTGACAATTCTCCTCTACAGTATGTTCAGGAATATACATATCTTGGCCAAATTATCTCAGCCCAAGACTAAACAACAAAAGAAATTAACATAAGGATTGCCAATGGATGGAAAAAGTACTGGAGTTTGAAGGAAGTCACCAAATCCCGAGAGCTTAACATAGAAATAAAAAGGAAAGTATTGGATATATGTATACTTCCATGTCTCACATATGGCTGCGAAACATGGGCTCTGACAGAGCAACACAGGAATAAACTTGAGCGATGCCAAAGAGCCATGGAGCGGAGTATGTTGGGCATATCTAGACGGGACAGATGGAGAAATACTGACATCAGAGAGAAAACAAAAGTGAAAGACATTCTAGAAAGGATAGATCAACAAAAATGGAGGTGGACCGGACACATGATGCGGTCTGCTACCGGAAAATGGTGTCAAATTGTAACAAACTGTTACCCTCGGGATGGCAAGAGAAGCAGGGTAAGCCAGCCAAAAAGATGGGAGGACGAAATCAAAGAAGTGGTTGGGCCTATGTGGAGAAGAGTCTCCAGAAACAGATATGAGCGGAAAAGGCTTGAGGCAGTCTTCCTACAGAGGCATTCAATGATCATTGACATTTTGTAGCATTTATTACCATACTAGTGTGTGTGCAGACAAGGTGGGGGAGGCCTTGCACAAATAGTGACCCTGTTCTACAGAAGTTTTATTGCTTTACTGATACACACTTTTATTTATAATTTTACTGTGGAAAGGGAAATAAAGGCTGTTTTTATTTTATTTTATTTATCATGATACACCAGAAAAGATTTAAGAAAAGGTTTTTTGTATGAGTCTAGAAGCAAAAGGTATTATTATATAAAACTCTGAGAAAGTCAGTTAGAATTTGGACTTCTGAGTTTCCAACAGCCACTCTTATACAAGATGTAACAGAAAGAAACCCTGAAGAATGTGACTACCCAAGAACCTTAACAACTTTCCCTAAGGAAAGTGTGTGTGCAGACAAGGTGGGGGAGGCCTTGCACAAATAGTGACCCTGTTCTACAGAAGTTTTATTGCTTTACTGATACACACTTTTATTTATAATTTTACTGTGGAAAGGGAAATAAAGGCTATTTTTATTTTATTTTATTTATCATGATACACCAGAAAAGATTTAAGAAAAGGTTTTTTGTATGAGTCTAGAAGCAAAAGGTATTATTATATAAAACTCTGAGAAAGTCAGTTAGAATTTGGACTTCTGAGTTTCCAACAGCCACTCTTATACAAGATGTAACAGAAAGAAACCCTGAAGAATGTGACTACCCAAGAACCTTAACAACTTTCCCTAAGGAAAATAGGTCGAAAAAACAAAAATAATTTTGATCTAACATAGAAACTGAATCAGCTGACAACACATTTTGTATGGGAGGTCAAAATTATTTTTTGTAGTTTTTTTTTATGTTACAAGTGAGCAAACGAGCAGGTGGGCCACCTGATGGTAAGTGGTCTCCACCGCCCACAGCACCCACTGTCTTATTAGTGACATACTTTGTAGAGTTGATGAGGAAGTGGTTATGAGGATGAGGAAGTGGAAGAGGAAGTGTAGAGCAAAATTTTAGAGGATGCGGATGAGGATATTTCATGATATATTTATAAGGAAGAGGATGAGGAAGAGGAAGGTTGAGAAGAGTGAAAGTAATACATAGTGTCTTACAAAAATGGTGTATAATATTTTAAGAGGATAATGAAATAAAGAAACTGAACAACTTCTTCAAAGAAAATTATTGATAGTTTCACACAAATTTTCTCCAAAAGCCAAAAAATTTTCTCCGATTCCATTTCAATCAATGTTTCTTTGGAAAGTCAGTTTCTAAAACTGCACTATCCTCTTTTATACGCTTCTTCTTCTTTTTTCTATTACACTTTTTTGAAGGACCCTATATATTGATAATAAATTTAGTTAGAAATAAAAATAATTTTAAAGATTCAAATAAGGCTATATTTTTAAATTTTTATTTAATAATAAAGTTTGGGAGGGAAGGTGGCGGGCGTGGCAGCTCGCTCACTGCCGTATGAGACTTTTTTATTTATTTATTTATTGTTTATTGCACACAAGAAAATACAATGGACAATACATAAAGAAAAACGACACAACAGGTACTCGTACTACTTATTTCAATAAAGAAATGTCTTCCAGCAAGAAGACTTCTTCATAAGTTTCTCTTATTTCTAAGAGGAAGCGGAAGAGGAATTTTTAACTTGCTTTTATAGGGAAACGGTAGTGGTAGAGGAAGTCTGGAAAATGTGGAACTTCCGCATAATGAGGAAGCGGAAGCGGAATCCTCATCAACACTAATACTTTGACGCTAATAAGACAGTAAAGCGCGTTGCCCACCCTGAGAATTAAGATGTTATATCTCATGTGCCAGTAATTTCACTAGCCCTTACCCTTCAAACCGAAACACAGCAGTGTAAACACTGCTGCTTTACGGCAGAAATAGGAAGGGGATGGTACTTCCCCAGGCGCACTTTGCACAAAAGCCCTACCACCTTAAAAATTTCGACCTATATGCTACTTAGGGAAAGTTGTTCAGTTTCATGGGCAGTCACATACTTCAGGGTTGATATACCCTTTGTGTTACACCTTGTGGGTCTTACTACAAAAAAGTTAGAGATCTGTTGAACACTTGATCAAAAAAATCGAGCAAAATAACTAGGCTATGGCAGTTGATGCGCAGAAGTCAAGTCATAAGAAAATAAGTCATTTTTGACTTCTACGCATCAATGACATAGCCAGAGTTATTTTGTACGATTTTTTTAATCAAGTTTTCAACAGATGTCTAACTTTTTTGTAGTAAGACCCAGAATGTTTAACCAAAAAATTATAAGAATCATAAGTTGATCAGTTTCCTAGTAAGTTGATCAACTTTCAAAAAAACAGGCCAAGTGCGAGTCGGACTCGCGCCCTAAGGGTTCCGTACCTATCTACCATATGATATACTAATAGCTTTTGCTCTTTGATTTTAAAAACTCAGCCAACTTGACCCCTTTTTTAAAGAAAAGTTCTTGAAATGTGAGCTCACTTTAATTGGTTACTATTAGCTGTGACAAAAATTGAAATATTTAATGATTTTAGACTTTTCTCTTTATTTGTACTGTGAGACCTAGCTTCTTGCCAAATTTCATAATTTTAGGTCAACGGGAAGTACCCTGTAGGTTTTGCTTTTTTGCATAAATGTATGGAGATGAGGACATAAAACGCCATATCTTTTGATTGCGTCGTTGCAAAAAATTTTAATTTTCAGATCTTGTGTGGTTTATGGACCTTAATATTCGTTATCCATTTCCACTTGATACCTTTTCTCGTTCGTGAGAAAAAGGGTCTTGACAGACAGACAGACGGACAACAAAGTGATCCTATAAGGGTTATTTTGAGGTATGCTCTTTTGAGTTTTTATTTTGAGGTACGGAACCCTAAAAACAATTAATTTGTAGGAAATTTGTAGATCCATACATAGGCCTGTTAGGTCAGAAAACTCTCTTTTGAACTAACGCAGCAGAGCTTGCTGCAGCAGCAGCCAGCGAGTGCTACAAGCAAGTTCGGTAGTTTATAATATATTTACTTTATTTCAACCCTAGTGTCTACTGAATGTTATTAAGGATGAACCATTTATTTACTATAAGCATGTTTGAACCAAATACAAAGAACAACAGGCATTTAAATGGGGGTGTAATTTCACCGACTAGTTTCATCATCATCATAACATCTGTCTGTAAAGCTCTACAACAAGGTAGTATTAAAAGCCTACCTGCCAACAATTTTAAATGTGCCTTGTTATAAGCTTCATTGAAAATTGTAATAATATTTTAATATCTTTAGGATCATTCTTTATTAATTTTTTAGATAATTAATATGTTATGAAATTGTAATTATATTCAAGTAAAGTATCTATCTGTTGCATGCCAATAGATTTTGTGAAATCTGTAACAACATTCCATAACATTTTATGCAGTAAAGTCTATTCTATCCCATAAAATGTTCATTGCAGGTCTTCCCGACAGAGTTCCAGCTTTCGCTGGAATAATGTGGAGAGAATGTAAAATAGTTACCAGTCTTGTTAGCACTGTGACTGGCACATTGGTTGGTGGACTGTGACGACTGTGTAGAGCCAGCAAATAATAACCCAACCCATCTCTACCAATGGGAGCCTTTAGAGTCGACTAAGGGATTAGGAACGGGATAATGGGCAGCAGCATCCTACTGTGAATCATAGAATCTTCTTTACTGCAGTCACCAGCAAGCAACTAATGTAAATAGTTTCTTTCATTAGTTATGAATTATCAAATAGTAAGATAGATAATGCAGCAAACAGAACATTTTTGTTAACCTATTATTGACTCATTTTGTATCCCATGATATGAAGTAAGCAAGCAAGCAAGCAGAGCTAGTTAACGACTAAATTACTTAAGGTGACTATTATGAGGAATGTCAGTAATTTTTATGGCCTAAAAAACACATTATTAAGTATGAGTATAAGTATGATGCGGTCCAGACCGCCTTTATACGTAGAAATGGTTAATGGATGTTGAACGATTCAGATACAGCGACAAAGGTAGACCCATTAGTAAGATAAGCTACCTATAAGTGAACCAAATTATGCACTACAAACAGAAGGCTTAGGGCCGGTCTTTGCCCTAATGTACATACCCTTTTTGAAGAACACTTTCAACTTGTCTTGAAACGATTTGGTGTCCCGGTCTCTGGACCCCATTATGCAGGTTTCACGATGCCGTCGACCGTTGTAAATACACTAGGGTTGACGGCCGGTCGAGGCGTTTATCTTTTAGATTGAAATTGAAAATAAAAAGACATATTTAGGAGAAATATATCCCACAAAACGCTTCCGCTTCTCCGCAATTTGACAGTTCACTTGCAACAGCTGACAGCCGTCCATTCCATTGTTCGATGTTTCTGAACGAAAATTTGGGGCTTACTAGACGGTCATGCACAAGACACGACTTTCCTTTCAAGCGATTATTCTGCATTTGATACGGCTGTGCATTGCTCTATCTAAGCGCGTGTGTCATGCAGAATTTTTCGTAATAAACACGGGATCTTTTTATAGCATTATTAATCTCTGGTTATGGGACTACATAATTACTATACCCGCGTAACCAAGTTACGTTCTGTGTCTTCTTCCGTCATTTGGTGCTAAAAACAGACCTCCGTACTTATTCTTTTTGTCTCTCTTATTATGCGAGCAAATAATATGTGTGAAAGTAGGATAGACATATACGATAGTGTACAAATTACTTTGGTCGGTTTTTACCTACAAATAAAAACAATAACAATAGTTATGTAAAGAAAAATTGAGAATACTTATTTAAATTGCCTTTCTTATGTCCAATATAGTTATATAATGCTTGTAAGTGTAATAATAGAGTAAGGTAATCTTTCATTATCGGTTTCGTTGCAATAAAAGATTTTGTTTCAGAAAACTAAAATTTCAACATTCAGACCGCTCATAGGGAATCAGATTAAACAAGTCAGGATTTGCACCACTGATTCAAAAGATATACAAGATAAGAAGGAAAAGGAATTGGAAAGGATAGCCAAAGACGTAAGTCCCTTGCTAAAATTCAAATCGGTATATATCAAATGCAATGTTTTTAAAATGCATGGTACAGTCAACGACAGGTCATGCTTGACACTCGCAGTGCGATACTAGCCCGTACGTCTGTTGAAACGTGTCAAGCTTGATGTGCCCTTGACTGTAGGTACAGGCATAGCGCTTAACTGAGTAAGTCCCTGAGGTAGCTGCGTGGTGCGGGTACCTATACATCTGCACTGCTATAAAGTTACAAATTGGCTGCAAACACAAACATATGAAAAGACTGAAGGTTTTAAGGCACATTGAGTAGTTCCCTACCTATCTGATTAAAATATAAATAAATTATACACAACAACAACCACATACACTATATTTATTATACACAACAACAATCACATTTATTTTATTGATATTTAGTCTAGGCAACGAAGTGGATCATTGTATGAAGACCCCCGCATTAAATCCTCAGTCGATGAAACTTTGCTGGGGTATTACACTACATGAGACAAACCTTCCATAAAAAAATCCAAAAAAAAAATCGGCACTTTTAATTTTTCCATACAAAAATTCTAAAAAAAGTATGGATTTTTTTTTTTTGGATATTTTGAATTTACATTTAATTCATGATTCTTTATCATCCTGTCAAATAAAATCTGCCTGAGAAATCTATGTTGGGGTCAACTGCTTCGTTGCCTACACTAATTATAAGTTGTAAAAATTTGTGACACTGTGGAGGAGCATCATCTGTTACTTTTGTGCCGGTTTTCCTAGTAAAGGAATTGATGATGATCATGGACCTTATAGATTTTAATGTGGGCCTACAACTGATTCTGCTCCCTGAATTTTTTTAGCTTGTCCTGTTTTGATAAATGATGTATCTATTATATGTATTTACTAACTGTTGCCCGCGGCTTCGCTCGCGTGGATTTCTTATTTATAATGTTACTGGTTTTCCGAAGCAATGAAATATTTACCCGTCATTTCTGGGTAATTTTAAACTAAGGAAAAACGGGACTAACCCTGCGCAAATCAATGAGTACAATTCAAGATCCAGCTGAATTTTATATAATATACAGACGTTACTCATAAATTACTCAGAACAGAGGAACTTAGCAGCAGTATCCTAACAAATGTAAAGAGAGAGATGAGAGACACCTTTATGTAATATTTCAAAACAGAGCCAATTCGCAGAAGTAATTGAGAAAAACTAAAACTCTCTCTCCCTCTCTCTCCCCCCTTCCTCTCCCCCTCCCCCTCCCTCTGTATTTCCCCCCCTCCCCCCGCCCCTTCCTCTCCCCCTCCCTCCCCCTCACCCCCTCCCCCTCCCTCGCTCCCTCCCTTTCCCCCTCCCTCTCTCCCTCCCTCTCCCCCTTCTCCTCCTTCTCCCTCTACCTGTACCTGTACCTCTACCTCTCTACCTCTCCCTGCCCCTATCCCTACCCCTAACGCCAATTTAACCGCTGTCCCTAACATAGAAACGAAACCCATATTTATTTTTAGACATTTCAAACCTATCGCACCCCAACCCCATCCCCAGGGGATGATGGTATTTCACGTCCACCACGTTGGATTTCAAAGTTGTTGTAGCTTTCGTAATCACCGACCCGATAAACCATACTAACGACACCCATATTGATTTTTAGACATTTCAAACCTGTCGCACCCCAACTCCATCCCCAGGGGGATGATGGTATTTCACGTCCACCACGTCGGATTTCAAAATTGTTGTAGTTTTCGTAATCAGCGACTCGATAAACCATACAAACGACACCCATATTCACATTTCAACCCTATCGCACCCCAACCCCATTCCAAGGGAATGATGGTATTTAACGTCCACCACGTTGGATTTCAAAATTGTTGTAGTTTTCGTAATCAGCGACCCGATAAACTATACAAACGATACCCATATTAGTTTTAGACTTTTTCACCCCATTTCCCTTTTTTAGGGGTTGAACTTGGGGTGGAATTTCAATAACAGTGATGAACGTTGCATTGAATTACATCATTAATGCCTAAATAATAAATTATGTGTATTTTACTTTAAAAATAAAGAATTTTCAACTTCATCCCCCTTTTCACCCTTAAGGGTGTCGAATTTTCAAAAACCCTGAGACACGTAAATATTGATTTTTAGTCGTCAGCCTAAATACAAATTTTGAAGATCCTAACTTCAAAACTGACGGTCTTTCATACAAACTTTCATCCCCTATTTTACCCCCTTAGGGGTGGAATTTTGTAAAACCCTTTCTTAGTGCACCCCTAGGTCTTATAAGGAACCTACATGCCAAATTTGGAATCTCTAGACCCAGCGGTTTGGGCTGTGCGTTGATATGTCAGTCAGTCAGTCAGTCAGTCACCTTCTTCTTTTATATTTTTAATTTATTTATTTATTAAGGTAATCAACAGCACATTTCTTAAATAACATTTCCAAGTGACTTAGTCTAGTTGCAGAGCCAATAATAGATTACCCCGTATTGTCAGGGAGCAGAGTACGATACAGTCAATTGCAACTCAAACGTAGCGCTTTGTTGCTTAAGTTAGACTAAGACAGAAGGTTTTGGTATGCAGTTGATAGGTAATCGACTGCACGTACATACATTATTAAAGTAAGAAGAATGTGATAGTTATTGTAACAGTGTTAAAGGTAGTATCATTAGGTACAACTCAAGAAATGGAAGATGTAATTAAAACAAATAACAAAAGTGAGTACTTAATACTTGTAAGTATATAAACAAAAACAAAGCTACTGTGTTTGCGTACATTACTAGGTGAATGAACAAATTACAAATTTATCTATATTTGTTTGATTGATCAAGCATTGCCAATCGATAATAGTAATTACTACTATAATTAAAAGACATAGCTACATGTAACTACTTGTAATTTTTACCTACTGTAACCATTAAAAAAAAATTAAATTCTCTCTCTACAACTCCAACTACGCACAAGAGTTTAGTGTATGTGTTAGTTATTAGGATTCAGCCCTACGACGATGATTGATATCTTGGGATCGAACAACATTTAGCGCAGTGCACTAATGCCGTTCGCTGAGTCAGTTACTGTTACCCTCCGTGAACGTTGCCAACACAAGGTTTCTAAAACCTTGCTTGTTCATACAATTAAAAGGATCCAGATTCTGGAAGGAGTTGTTGTAGGTCCTAGATAATCGGGTAATAGTTTCATTCTGACCGTAATTGGTACGATGAGATGGTACATGTAAAAGGGTTGTCTTCCGTGTTCGTCGCCCTGGAACAATGAAACCTAGACTACTCACCAAATCGGGACAGTCGATTCTTGAATGAAGAATATCATATAGAAACATCATATCTAGCAGAGTTCTTCTCTTCTCGAGCGGCAGCACATTATGAGTCTTACAGCTGTTTTCGTACGTGGTGTAGGAAGTAAAAGATTTGTAATTGATGTATCTTAAAAATTTGTTTTGAATTCTTTCTATTTGATCTGTGTATTTTTTATAGTGCGGGGACCATAAGACTGAACCGAACTCAAGAGTACTGCGTACATAGGCATAATAAACTGTTTTTATGCAAGTGGTATTACGAAATGGTGAACAAATTCTCATTATGAAACCAAGAGATTTATAAGCTTTATCAGTAATTATGTCAATGTGGTGATTAAGTGCTAGCTTGTAGTCCAGATGAATGCCAAGATCGCGTATCTGTTCCACGCGAGTGACTAATACACCATTAATATAATAATCAGAAATAATCGGTCGCGGACGACGTGTAAATGAAATAATTTGGCATTTGCTTGCATTTACAGTAATTCTGTTTTGTACGTAATAGTTAGTGAGTGTATTGTAACGGAACTAGCTTCGTCCGTACAATTTCACTCAAAACTTTAGTTGATCTTAAAATCATTTACAATACTAAAAGACACTGAACTTTGAATTATTATTTTCGTAATTTATTTGATCTACGGAACTCTAAAACTTTGAAATTTTGTAGGAAACTTTTCCTAATTGTTTCTTCAAATATTAAAAAGGTTGAATATGTATTGGAAGTGAGCAAAACAAAGAGTTTCTTAGCTGTTTCATTTTTGCTGTTTCGTGATTGGAGGGGAGGGATAGCGAGAATTTGAATTTTGTTTGACAGTATGGAACTACATCGCATAATCGCATTCGATGTTCATTTTTTTCGTGTTAGTATTTTAGAAAATAAGAAATTTACAATTTTACACAAAATAAAAAAAAACCAGTGAATTTTTAAATTTCAGAGAAATTATCAAGATAAAAATAGCAGTTTACACCATCTACGAAACATGAGCTAAGTTATTTAGATATATTGTCAGATTTGTAGTTTAATAGGTTCAAATTATCGAAATTGATCAGACAAACCTATATCAATCTTGGTTTATCATAAAATGAAGACCAATAAATGAATATAAATATTATTCAAACCAAATTTACTTTGTGTTTTTAGCTTTTCTTCTGGAGCTCTGGACGATGAGTTCAATTTTTGAGTAAGAAATAAGTAGTATTTAGTGGTATAAGGAAAGAAAGCTTTTCTTACAAGAGTCGGGCAATGTGTCTAAATTCTTAGTTAATTTTTGTTTAACTTTATAGGAGGTGGAAAAATCTGGATATTTTCACAAGAAGATCAGGAAATTATTTCTAAAGTACCTAACTACTAAGATCTTCTAAAGATTGAAGCAGACTAAATCATACTAGACAGTTAAAGTGATTCCATGATGAACTGGAAAAGATGGTATGTAGTTTCATATTTATAAATTCGGATTTCATGTTTCTCGCCGGACAGTTGCAATTCAGCTTCCCTTGGATCGTTAAGAAAATTCTATAAATTTTGCATGGAGAAATGCCTAAATATCTGATTTCAAATTTCTCTAAGATTTTGTTAAATTAAGTAAAACTTACTAAAACAAGTATATTATAGGTATTATTTAATTTCTAATGAGCTATTTTAAAGTAAAGTTTTATTTGTTCAAAATGTTACTTCAGAATGGAGATATCATACATTCAAATTGTTTATTCTTTTACTAAGACTACAAGCTTAAATAAATAGCTGATAATGTATGAAATTGTTTGAGAAAATACAATCTCAGTATATTAGTGATATACCATATGGAGTCATTATATACACAAAAACAGTTTTATGTATCATCTAGTACATAGTATCAAAGAAAATTATTGAATCAATATCAAAACAGATTGAACTAAAGGACTAGGAAAATATCAGTCTCTTTCATTGTCAAAGTTAAACTAAATAAAAATGTAATAAGATAAATTACAGTTTTAGAGAAGTTTGATTGGTTCTTTTATGAATTATGTTTGTTATTTTGTTTTTGCTTGCTTCCATACATTCAACTGAGTAGATAACTAAAACATGGGTTTGGTACCTATAATAAAATAATCTCTAGGGAATGATTTTATAAAATAATAAGTGATTAAATACTCAATATTCTACTTCAATTTAAAATCTACTTATTTGCTTTTATTCAACGGAGAAATAATTTAGAATATAGACTAGAAATATTCAGGTATTTTTTTATTTTTAGGGAATTATATTTATTTTTAGGATATTATATTTATTTTATTACGGTTCACACTTAGAATTTCTGGGTTGCTACTTAGTGTGGGGTATTTTTCTAGACGATTACTCTAAAGGCCACTAAACAGTTTAAAACAGACTCAATATATTTTTAGGTTTTAGGTAGATCAGAACTTGCGCTAGAAAATATTAGATCATAGTTAAATTATATATTTTTCTTGGATCAATTAGACTTAGGTTTTTAGTTAAAACTTAATTCAGTTATACATTTCAGGTTCTTCATAATCTTTTAAACTTACATACTTTTTAATAGAATAGAATATAGTTAGGTAGGTAGGTTGTTACAATTTGGTGCCGTGACCAGGATATGATCCAAGCTTATTAGGGTCATTACAATTTGCTGCAGTAGTCCAGGATGAATTTCTAGCTATTATAATCTAGGTTGACCAGTGATCTGGCTCTACCCGTTACATTTTGGTGCCTCTTCCCAGTATGTGAATTTTGAGTTACTATAGGTTTAGTTATACTTTTTCCTTTTTGTGAATGGGGAATATTTAGGCTTTGTTTTAATATGGTTGCTAGGTTAGAATTTAATTATTTACTTATTAGGGAGAATTCAATATTCTTTTAGCAAAATTTGCTTGATTTTAGGGTAGGTACATAAGTAAGTTGATTTAGAATCTAATTTGTTACTAAGAATATGCAAATTGACTAGGTTAGGCATCATCTGTTGTGAGTTTTAGACTAGATTTTAGAATCTTTACCTTACTGCCGCTATGTTATTTAAAAGCTTATTAGAGTTTAGTCAAAATCTGTGATAAAGAGTGACAACAGATATACTAGTCCTGTTACTTATCGGATAAGTACTTACTTATAAATTGAATGATTAATAATAACACTTTAGAACACAATACACTTTTATTTTATTACAAAGGGGCACACAAAACATTTAGTCTCACTAAAAAAAAAAATGTTCTTTAACACTGTGTGAGAGTCACTTTTGCACTAAATACTTTAATTTTCTTTGGGTTTGAGTGAGTCGTCGGGTTGATTTTCAACTGTGGTTGATATTATTAAGGGTTTCTTGCGGATGGCTTTCTTTTACTTATGCCAAAGTGTGGGCTTTGTGTTCGGGTGTTATGAAGTTCATAATCCTCTGAAAAATACAAACATTAGGTTAATATCTTATTACAACAACTTTAAAGGTAGAATTTTAAGTTCTCTTTAGAGAAAACAAAAGGTATTTACTTGTAAAAGATTAGATATACATTGAACTAGTCCATCAAGCTGTCTCGCAAGTATTTATAGATAGGCAGGTTTGAAAATCTCTGTGAAACGAAAGGAATAGTTAAATCATCATAGTAGCAACTTGAAATTTCATAAAATCCTTCATTTTTGTTTGTGCAAAGTACCTTTGGAGATGTTGAGTTTAGCATCAAGGTTTTTCTTAAGCGGACACAACACTGAAGTTTTACAATGTTTGGGTGTTGCCTTATTGTTGTAATGGCTTGAAAGTTGTAAACACTATCCTGAAATTGTGCGAATACAAGTATATTACAAAAAAAATAGGCAGGTTAGCTTAGAACATTGGTTTCAAATAAAGTAGGGTTATACAAACTGAACTTCACAGCGGAAATTGCGTTTGCGGTCAAACGATGTTGGATTAATAGACAATAAGTTAGATTTGGTACAAACTTTTGACTTTCTATATGCAATAAAAATGGTTAGAATCAGAGTTAGATATGGAAATAAAATCAACAATTTGAGACGCAGACTACGCTGTTCCAAATTGAGTAAACGTTACTGAAGGTGTTTGTGGTGTTGATGAACGATCTAAATTATTTGGCACGTTCACGGTACTATCGCAGTTTTAGTGCTTTTTCTTTTAATTTTTAAATATGTCAACAACGCCTAAGTTACTTCATCAAAATTTTATGTCAAATTCATATTCATTACCATTCTTTTATTGATTGAGTACTCTATAACAGATTGAGGAACATTTTGGAACGGGGTGTCGGAAAAGAGTAAAAAACTATAGAGTCCGTCATATACATGTTCTGTATGAGCTAGTGAAGTGTAAAGCGTCTCACTGTCGCCCATTCTAGTCGGTCAAAAAACTTAGTTAAGTTTTACAAAAATCAAGATATCTTTTAAAATCTAATGTATTAGTATAAACTTTGTTTGCGAAAGTGAAAATATATCGTTTTTTACTTGCGAATTGATCATTAATACTAAGAACGGAAGCGTAAATTATCCGTAATAGTCATTTTATTTGTGATTATAAACACCGTTTCTTTTCCTGAATGGTAAGTGTTTTCACCAGAAAAACTATGGTAGTAGCATTTATTAGTTCCATGTCACATATTTCACAGAGAAAGGGAAAAAAATACGTTTTTAGGATTCGAAAAAAAACCATACATTTTAGTATGAAGGTTCCTCGCAAGAAAGTGCTACGCATATGGCTCTCTTCTTAGCAGAAAGAGCTGTTACTTAAACCTCTTTGGTCGGAAAGTTATTTTTATTTTTAAACGAAGCATGGCATTCGCTTTAAATACTTATCTTTTTTCGCCACTAGTAAAGTAACTTTATAAATTAGATTGTTTTTGAAAAATTTCAAAGCATCAATTTATATATCTAAGGAACTTGTACACACGGACGCAATTTAGTGGAAACATTTTATTTCGCGCTTGGTTATGGGTTTGATTCTAGAAGGGGACGTTGTCAAACAGTGATTTGTGCAACTTTCTCTGTTTGAATGGGATGTTGAGGGGTGAATCGTTTGGTTGCTCGAAGTTTGAAGACTTCTTGCTTCGGAGGGCACGTTAGATCATTGATTTTAAATTCAATTAAATTTTCTGAGGTAGTTTCTATGAAGACAGTTTAGAGTATTTGAGGTTCAATAACTTTGACATTGGGATTAGTGAAGTCGGTCAACGATTTTAGAATTTTCATGATATAATGATGATGAGACAGTATTGTAACTTTAGAAATATTAAGAAAATTTAAGTAATAGGAATAGTAATTGATTTTCAAAGCTAGGCGAACTAGAGTCTAGGTCTATGTTTCTTCAAATGCAACGAAAGTTTTATTTTTATAATTTAGCTAATTCAAAAAATTTCTGACGAACTTTCTTTTACTAATTAAAAATTTTAAATATTTTTTTTTTTTAATATGTGGTTATAATGTTGCCAGAATAGGTAATAAAAAGAAAACAGAAGAATTTATGATTTGATTAGAAAAGTGAAAAAAAAACAAGTGCGATTTTTATTATGTAAGAGTTCTTATTGAATATTTTCTTACGCAAAGGTTACATCACAAGATAAATTTTGATTCTCAAAATGAGCAACGCATTTTGTGATTTAATTTAAGTCGCACATTTATTCGTTTATTTATTTTAATATAAATTTTTGTTTTTGTTGATTGCTTTATAAAACAATCATGGAATGTAAACAAACAGTAAAGTAAATAAAAAGACTTGTACATATAATAAAAAAATAATTTCTATAGATAACTTATGAAAATTTTTAATTATTTAAAAAAAAGGGGTTATTCAAAAATATAGTAGAAAAAATGGTAAATAAATGAAGGATTTAAAAATTGGTTGGGCAATATCTGACACTCGAAATTTTGACAATCAAGATTGACATTAAAAATTTTCGTTCAATTAAAGCATATTTAAAAACTTGTAGAGTTGCGAAAGATTGGAAAATAGTAAACGATAAATTGAATTGTTTGGTAAATATTCTTTCGTTAAATTATGTTTTAGGTTATTTTAGGGTTTTATTTCGATTCTTGGGTCTGTTTTAATCTGGAACGTGGTTGTTATTTCAGCCACAATTTGTTGACGTGAAATGGAGAGTGTGAACCGTTATTAGGAATAGTTAATTAGGAATATAAACATTCAAATAATTCATTAATGTAGCATAAATTCAACGAGTTTTTCAAGTTTTAAATTTGGGAGGTTGTATAAATAAATTCGAATTTAGATTAGATAACAATATTCAAAATTTTAGCCGAAAACTAAATGTTTTTAAATAATAATTGTAACTGACATTCGAAGACGGTTTTACCGATTTCGATGAAATTAATCATGTGGGGTTTTATGGGGTTAGAAAGAGTTTGATTTAGATAAATTTCATTTCTGAGAAAATATCGCATTATAAATAGAATTCTACAACGTCATTAGTCGGCGGGGGTAATTTACCTTGAACACCTGTTAACATTTTGATGTTGAGATGGTTATTTTACGGAGGAGGCCGGGTTCTAATTTTTATAATTAATTGACATTACTTCGCGACAGTGTCGTAGCACAATTAATAAAGAAGTTTTTGCCTAATAAATGTAAGGTCATCGACCGACTTTTTATATCTGGTGGAAGAGTTTTCAAGGTTTTCTAGGACATGGTTGTTCAAACGATTATACGACAAGGAGTGTTTTCGTGTCTGGGGGTTGAATAAAATAAAATAAATTTAAATAATATTAAATAAATTTAAATAAAATAAAATAAATTTGAATAAAATAAAATAAATTTAAATAAATTAAAGTGGAATAGTAATAGGAAGGGTTTGAGAGAGAGTTCGATGATTCACTTTTAAAGTATTGTGCTAGACGACTTGTTTACACGTGAGTAATCCGTTGCGACAAGCTGTCGAGGAGTTTTATTTGAAAGGATCTTTGGGGGACCGACTCGTAAGTCCTTGGAAAGAAAGATGTTTTCCTAGGAAATCGTTTTGATTTGTGGACGGACTTATAGCCGCATTCCCAACCTTCCTGGCAAAATACTTCTTCCATTTCAAATAAATTTGTATGGTGTAAATCGAGGGTTGATGGGGTAAATTTACAATTGGTGTTATATTTCTCTTGTGAATTATTGCATCAGTTGCGTTTAGGAGTTAGTAAGTTAGACATTGAAAGTGATTAATAATGAAATTAATTAGGAGTTTTGCAAATTAAAATTATTAAACAAATTTGCGCAGTACCTGAGCGTTTTACTGGAAAGTTTTCACTTAGTTGCATAATTAATTGTTTCTGATTTCATATGTTTCATTGGGGGGGACCAGTGATTCGTAGTAATAGCGTATAGGAGGACAGAGAGGAAGGTGAGTAAGGTTGAATGAAGATGATGGAAGAAATTTTCATTTTGGTAGGGGTTGAATGACTAGCGACTAGTTGAATATGAGAATAAAGCATGTAAAGAATTTCATATTATGGTGGGTTGCAATGAATTAATGGATTCTCAACCAGTGGAACAAAAAATTATTGACTGTTGACCCTGAACATTACACTTACAACGAAGTATTTATGGGATCATAGGAGTTAGGTTAATTTTATGTGACATTGAGTACGAAAGTTATTTTGATGTCCAACATGAGCGTTAATGCTCCCTGTAAATGACTTCTACTCTACACGAAGCAAATAGCTTATATGCAAATTCCCCACACTGCACATGCTCCAAAACAAAGTGGAGGCGATATTGAGTCAAGTATTAAGCTGCGACAATTGATTGTAAAACAGTAATTTAGAGGACAGAATTAAATATATTCTTGGCAGGGGTGTTTTTGACTATCCGGGGGTAAAATCTGAAAAATAAAAACAGTTTTGCCTTTTGAATTAAGGAGATGTTAAGAATTCTGACATTCGGTCAAGGAGATCTCGCAAATCTTCTCCTCCCAGGGTATTATTTGGTTCGCAATACTCGACATTATCTGGGGTATAACCAATATGTTAAAGTTTAAGCTCTTGAATTCATATCGAAGAAATTTTTCTTTTGGTTTAAAACTTACACCACAACAGGATCTACGTGTGTTCATTTTATGGGTTGAGAGTTAATAAATGTTAAAATTTTATTCGTGAAATTCAAATGAGAAAATTTACTTCGGAGGACGCTTGGGCTTCTGCGTAAATTTTGGGGGTTGGCTGTAACGGAACTAGCTTCGTCCGTACAATTTCACTCAAAACTTTAGTTGATCTTAAAATCATTTACAATACTAAAAGACACTGAACTTTGAATTATTATTTTCGTAATTTATTTGATCTACGGAACTCTAAAACTTTGAAATTTTGTAGGAAACTTTTCCTAATTGTTTCTTCAAATATTAAAAAGGTTGAATATGTATTGGAAGTGAGCAAAACAAAGAGTTTCTTAGCTGTTTCATTTTTGCTGTTTCGTGATTGGAGGGGAGGGATAGCGAGAATTTGAATTTTGTTTGACAGTATGGAACTACATCGCATAATCGCATTCGATGTTCATTTTTTCGTGTTAGTATTTTAGAAAATAAGAAATTTACAATTTTACACAAAATAAAAAAAAACCAGTGAATTTTTAAATTTCAGAGAAATTATCAAGATAAAAATAGCAGTTTACACCATCTACGAAACATGAGCTAAGTTATTTAGATATATTGTCAGATTTGTAGTTTAATAGGTTCAAATTATCGAAATTGATCAGACAAACCTATATCAATCTTGGTTTATCATAAAATGAAGACCAATAAATGAATATAAATATTATTCAAACCAAATTTACTTTGTGTTTTTAGCTTTTCTTCTGGAGCTCTGGACGATGAGTTCAATTTTTGAGTAAGAAATAAGTAGTATTTAGTGGTATAAGGAAAGAAAGCTTTTCTTACAAGAGTCGGGCAATGTGTCTAAATTCTTAGTTAATTTTTGTTTAACTTTATAGGAGGTGGAAAAATCTGGATATTTTCACAAGAAGATCAGGAAATTATTTCTAAAGTACCTAACTACTAAGATCTTCTAAAGATTGAAGCAGACTAAATCATACTAGACAGTTAAAGTGATTCCATGATGAACTGGAAAAGATGGTATGTAGTTTCATATTTATAAATTCGGATTTCATGTTTCTCGCCGGACAGTTGCAATTCAGCTTCCCTTGGATCGTTAAGAAAATTCTATAAATTTTGCATGGAGAAATGCCTAAATATCTGATTTCAAATTTCTCTAAGATTTTGTTAAATTAAGTAAAACTTACTAAAACAAGTATATTATAGGTATTATTTAATTTCTAATGAGCTATTTTAAAGTAAAGTTTTATTTGTTCAAAATGTTACTTCAGAATGGAGATATCATACATTCAAATTGTTTATTCTTTTACTAAGACTACAAGCTTAAATAAATAGCTGATAATGTATGAAATTGTTTGAGAAAATACAATCTCAGTATATTAGTGATATACCATATGGAGTCATTATATACACAAAAACAGTTTTATGTATCATCTAGTACATAGTATCAAAGAAAATTATTGAATCAATATCAAAACAGATTGAACTAAAGGACTAGGAAAATATCAGTCTCTTTCATTGTCAAAGTTAAACTAAATAAAAATGTAATAAGATAAATTACAGTTTTAGAGAAGTTTGATTGGTTCTTTTATGAATTATGTTTGTTATTTTGTTTTTGCTTGCTTCCATACATTCAACTGAGTAGATAACTAAAACATGGGTTTGGTACCTATAATAAAATAATCTCTAGGGAATGATTTTATAAAATAATAAGTGATTAAATACTCAATATTCTACTTCAATTTAAAATCTACTTATTTGCTTTTATTCAACGGAGAAATAATTTAGAATATAGACTAGAAATATTCAGGTATTTTTTTATTTTTAGGGAATTATATTTATTTTTAGGATATTATATTTATTTTATTACGGTTCACACTTAGAATTTCTGGGTTGCTACTTAGTGTGGGGTATTTTTCTAGACGATTACTCTAAAGGCCACTAAACAGTTTAAAACAGACTCAATATATTTTTAGGTTTTAGGTAGATCAGAACTTGCGCTAGAAAATATTAGATCATAGTTAAATTATATATTTTTCTTGGATCAATTAGACTTAGGTTTTTAGTTAAAACTTAATTCAGTTATACATTTCAGGTTCTTCATAATCTTTTAAACTTACATACTTTTTAATAGAATAGAATATAGTTAGGTAGGTAGGTTGTTACAGTATCAAGATCTTGTTGTAATTTAACAGAGTCCTGAGCTGAATTGATATCTAAGAATATTTTTGTGTCATCCGCGTACATTAAAAATTTGGCATTTTTAAGGCAGGTGTATATGTCATATAAGAAAGCGTTGTAAAAAAGGGGCCCTAAATGGGACCCTTGAGGAACTCCTGAAGGAATGCTAACCATGTCTGATCTGTGGCCACCAATGACAACCAGTTGTGTTCGGTTTGAGAGATACGATGTTATCCATCGAAGAAGATCACCGTGGATACCTAGCTTATTCAATTTCAACAACAGGATGACGTGGTCCACGCGGTCAAAAGCTTTTTCAAAGTCCGTGTAGACCACGTCAACCTGTCGGCCTTTTTCCATACTATCTCGAATGAACTTAGTAAATAGGGTGAGATTAGTCGTAATTGAGCGTCCTTTCAGAAATCCATGTTGCTCTTTAGGGATACATTGTGATATTAATGGGTAGATTTCATTATATACTATCTTTTCAAAGGTTTTACTAAATACATTCAAAATTGATATAGGCCTATAATTTTCTATTTTCCTTTTTAGACCTTTTTTGTGAACAGGGACGACACGCGCTTCCTTCCATCTCATCGGAAATACACCCTCATGTATGGATTTATTATAAAGGATTGATAGTGGTAATGCTAAGGATTCGCAGCAGCCTAAGATGAAAATAGGGGGAATATTGTCAGTACCAGCGCCTTTCCTGGGATCTAGTTTTTTCAGTAAGGACAAGACGTTATCACTTGTCACAGTTAAAACGCTGATATCACAAATAGAGGCGTGTTGGGGATCTGATAAGCTGACAGAAATATCAACATAGTTCGAGGCCGGCTGTGAGAACATGTTATAGAAGAAATTATTAAAACCATGAGCTATCTCTATGCCACTACGAAGAGGGACATTATTAAGTGTATATAGATTAAGATTATATATGGGGTATATATAATAAATACACACTGTTCCACTCTGCAGGGACCTACTCTCAGCTATGCCTGTAGTATTATTATCATAATATGTCGAGCTGTGTGGTGCAGTAGTAGTGCTGCCCCATTGTTCTGGGTTTGATTCTGGTTGGCTCAGATAGCCAAATGCAGGGGCGGCTTTACCTTATGTGCAGAGTGTGCAGTGCACACGGGCGCAGGGTCTTAGGGGGCGCCGAGCGCCGCTCACGACACCCTCCAAAGGGCGCCGAGATAACTGGCAAAGCCTGGAAGGCGCTCTACGATCTAGAGGCGTGGGGGGCGGGCCTTCCTTTACTACTTCTAAAAAATATTTTCTGAAGCAACGAACGAAAGTGGGTCTTTCGCACTTCTTGCATGTCGGTGCAGCTAGATCGCGGGTCAGAGACTACGTCTCGTTGCCCGGGCAGCTTCTCGTCGGGCATATTAGCCTGACGGTCGCTATGAAATGGGCTATGAAATCCCTCCTGTAACAGCTGCGCGGATGTGGACTCCGATAGGTGGAGCGGCGATTAAGTCGAGAGACCGAGCTTTGTCCCCTTGTGTGAGGGATGAAGTTGTGGATCGGGGACTGAGACGGTCTCTGGGAAGAAGCCTTCTTCCTTCCGTAAGGGGCGCGATTCCGTGAAGGTGGGGATGCGGACCGTAGTCCACACGGTCAAAGAAAATCCTCGCCAGAGATCTCACGAACTCTTCGATAGCGTGGAGGAGAGGCAGCTGCCCTGGGGCACGCCTGCGGCGATGGCCTTCTCGTCCGAGTACTCCTGTTTGACGGCTACTCGGAAGCTGCGGCCCTCGAGAAAAGAAGCCACCAGCTTGATCAGGGCTGGTGGCATGTCGGTGAAGATGAGGCCTGGACGCCATACACGTTTGAAGGCTTTCTCTATATCGAGAAAGACCCCGATTCGACCGTGTAACGATCCAGACTCCTCTCCTCGGAGAGGTAATGCAGCACCCGCACAAGCTGGAGCGTGGTGGAGTGGCTCCCACGGGAACCGAACTGTTCGTCCCTGAGCTGGATGTGGGAACGAATTATCCGTAGGAGCAAACACTCAAAACAGTTTGGCAATGTGGGGAAGGAGTTATGGGGCGGTAGCTTCCGGTTGGCCGGACATCCCGGCCGATCCACATGTCGTAGAGAAATGAATGGAACATACGTAAATGTATACTTTAACGAACACTACCCACCATCGCAGTCCCGACAATCGACCGCATACTCTTGCCAGGGAGGAGGGCATACGTATTGTGTCACGATGGATATTGACATCGAGATTTTGATCGAAGAAGTAGAAAAACGGCCTGCCTTGTACAATACAGGTTTGGTTGAGATACAATGACAGATACACAAGGAAAATTTTACGGGAAGAAGTACGCCTGTAACTGGGGCAAATAATTAAAATACAGGCTCTATAAGTTATAAGCTATCGGTTTAATGATGTTTAACGTTATGTAAATATCGCGTAATTATTATAAATCCAACGCACTCAAAAAACACCAAACGACACATTGTTTTTAGTCAGCTGTAACTCGTATTTAGTCGGGCTTGAGCGACAATTAAAAGTTTAGTTTATTAGCTTATTGTGAAGAATCGATTGGTTTAAGATACCTGCAAGCACAGTCAATCGGTAAGCAATGATCTTACATATACCATGATAGCGTACTCTTAACAATTTGTACAGAGGCAAAACGAGCAGAGCAAGACATCATAGTCGATGTACTTCGTCCCTTTCTAATTATTGCCATACTAATGAAGTTTGCACAATTTCCCTGCAAAAGTTAAGTTTTCCACAAATTTTTATTTATACGTATTTTTAAATACTTATTTGAATAATTTTCAACGTGCAAAGTATAAACTTCTCTCTCAGTTTTCATTAAATATTGATAAATGCAGAAAATCATTTTCTTTTGATTTATCTGGATTAAAAACTCTTTGGTAAAATGATTTTTAACAAAGATTTTGCATGACATTTTGTTGATGTCATGGCAACAGAAACAAAATGTCATGCAAAATCTATTAGAAAGGGACAGCTTCATCTCATCTTACGTCCTACTCTGCTCGCATAATTTTTGGAAGAGCGCAATCTGGTTAAAAGCGCCACGCGCGAAGTACTAAATCTATGTCGGTAAGTGATACCCTATGAAAGCAAAACTTTTTTATTTGCCCCTGTTCCAGCCACACGATGTATATCGTAATATACTGTGTCGATATTTTTGAAAGTATAGATAGTGCAGGAAGGAATTACACTATCGATACTTTTGTTTTGATACTTTATCCTTACGAATCGGATCGAAGGTGTGCGTTGGGTTGGACACAAAATCGGTCGTAAAAACGAAGGAAAAATCTGTCCGATTATCGGTCCTACAAAAAGTCGGACGTGGGCGGAGAGCCCTTAACCCCTTCCTTACGAAAAATACTTTTCGCTCGTGAAACAGTCAAAAGCACGTCCAGATTGACACATTGAATTATGTACCGTCCATAGTGCAATCATTGTTTTGGCTTGAGTGAGTCGCGCTGCAAGTGTCAAGCATGATCAGATCTTGAATGTACCTGTTGCTTCCGAAAATCCCGAATTTTCGTTCACTGGTGAAAACATAACTGAAAGAATTCTGACGCCTACTAGAGGGCGCTGGGATATTGATTGCACACGGGCGCTTCATGGGCTAGAGCCGCCGCTGGCAAATGATTGGTTATTTTGTGATTAGCAAATAGTGATCACCTTTGCCTAAATCATCTACTTTCTAAATTGTAACTTGCTTTGACAGTAAAGAATAGTAATAACTTAATAAGACAGCAAAAGTGCACTGCCCTCCCTGGAAGAAATATGTCTTGTGCCGGTAATTTCATTGGCTCTTTTTAAAATGGAATACACAATGTCTTATACGGTGGTAATAGGCAACTTCAAAATAGGTGCTACTACCATTGTAAATTAGAATAATTTATTATAATTTTTAATGAAATGAAATTTTAATTTGAAATTTTAGTTTGAATTTAATTTGTTTTAAAATTTTAATAGTGTATCTTCGAAGTATTTACCTGCCCTCTAGTAGCAAAATGTGAAGTGCATTATACTTTTTCAAGATCATTATTACCATGCCTCATGTAAATAAATTATCATTCATTTATTTAAGTATCAACTTACATACATGAATGAATGATATGATATGGACCTTGCAATATTTCTATAGCATTCTTATTCTCATTCCAGGCTGTAATCGATGAACCGCCAACAACTTGCTGCCAATCCGGTTGTTCGACCTGTGTGTATATCGCCTGGGCTGATGCTTTAGCTGCTAAAATGGGAAAACACCCTGAAATTGCTGAAAAAGTACTTGAATTAGTACAGGATCCATCAATGAAGGCTTTCTTAGAGATGGAATTGAGGTTTAGAGGAATAAAAAAATAATTTGAGTAAAAAAGATAATTTTATCTCATACAATCATTTGTATTTCATATTTATCTTCGCTACACTATGTTATTTATTAGTTTTTGCTTTTTTTGCAACAAATTTTGCAGCTATATCAAAGCTATTGTGCTCCATGATCAATAGTAATCAGCTAGAGATGTCAGAAAAAACAAGTTTGTAAAACGATGTAATTTTTTCCGTCAAATATATACTCAGGTTCGTCTGGATCGTGGTGGTTTGTCTGGGTCTATGGGTGCAAAATGTGTTGGTAAGCTTTAGTATTGAATCGTAAAACGGAATATACAATTTCAAAATAATAGTGTAGTAGTCTGGTATGTAAAAAACCTTTATTAAGTAAATTGTGTAAGAAGATTTTAAAATTTGATAGTAATTATAGTAAAATAAGAGAGTTAAATTATAGATTGAATTGGTATTTTGTTTATAATACTTAAATAATAATGTACATAAGTGAAATGTGTTCAAAATAAATAAATGAAACTTTTAAGTTAAATAAGTACTAGTTTTTATTACTAAATCAATTACATATCAATATAGGTACGCGTTTTTTCTCTTGACCTCGATTTAGTCTTGAGGACAGAGATGAGGTTGTGGCGCGTGACTGAACTCCTTGGTTCAAACTCTGTCGCGCGCTGTTTTGTTTTTCTATGCTGTCAGTCATGACACGACAGATTTCACCACGCTATGGAAACGTCAGTGTAAAGTCAGTGGATGTTATTTATCTCCATTCAATTTTAGTTTATATGACTTAGCGATTAAGTCTAAAATCGGCAGCTCAAAATTTTAGTACCATATTTGGCAATACCACGGCGCTAGTGTTCACCAAAGAGAGTTTAATAAAAATGTTGACGTAAGAAAAACGCTCATCTTTCAAAAAAAACGCCCTTTCGTTTTTCTTACGTCAATGATTTGCCGCATGACATGACACTACCACGTCTGGCATGACATCTTGCATTTCGCGCTTGTTTATTAACCCCCGACGCAATCAGAGGAGTGTTATAAGTTTAACATGTGTATATATGTCTATATTTGTGCGACATCGTAGGTACTTTTTCATTTAAACGGGATGGATTTTATTCAATGAAAATCTGTATAGCTGTTTTGAAGTTATGAGCTCTTTTCCGATTAAATCTTCAAAAAATAATTATTTGCGAATGTTTAGATGCCGTACGCTGCCTAAATTATGATAGACTAGCTGTTGCCCGCGACTTCTTTCTACCATCCATCCTTCCGTCTATCTGTCGTCCGTCCGTCCGTCCAACCATCTGTCCAACCGTCCGTCAAACCATCCCTGTCCCTGCCCCTCTCCCTCTCCCCCTCCCCCCTCCATTTTCCTCTCCCTGTCCCTCTCCCTATTCCTATCCCTTACCGTATCCCTACCCCTAACGCCATCTTAACCGCTATCCCTATCTTCATATAAACATAGAAACGACACCCATATTGATTTTTACACATTTCAACCCTATCACACCCCAATTTCACGTCCACCACGTTGGATTTCAAAGTTGTTGTAGTTTGTAATCAGCGACCCGATAAACCATACAAATGACACCCATATTGATTTTTAGACATTTCAACCCTATCGCACCCCAACCCCATCCCCAGAGGATGATGGTATATCACGTCCACCACGTTGGATTTCAAAATTGTAGTTTTCGTAATCAGCGACCCGATAAACCATACAAACGATACCCATATTGGTTTTTAGACTTTTTCACCCCATTTCCCTCTTTCAGGGGTTGAATTTGGGGTGAAATTTCAATAACAGCGATGTACGTTCCACAGAATTACAACCCTAATGCCTGAATAATAAATTTAGTGGATTTTACTTTGAAAATGAACTTATAGACCAACATACGGGAAAAAAATCATCCCCTTTTTCACCCCTTTGAAGGGTGATTTTTAAATAATGCTTAAACACGTGTTTTTTATTTTTTACCAAAAGCATAAAGTCAAATTTGTGGGAATCTAACTCAAGAAACAAAGGATTTTCATACAAACTTTCATTCCATATTTCACCACCTTAGGTAATGAATTTGGAAAAATTCTTAAACACGTTCTTTTTTATTTTTTACCAAGAGTTCAAAACCACATTAATATAATTCTACCTTTAAAAATGAAAGACTTATAGACCACCATACGGAACAAAATCATCCCCTTTTTCACCCTTCTAAGGGTGATTTTTAAGAAATTCTTAAACACGTGTTTCTTTATTTTTTACCAAAAGCTTAAATTCAAATTTGTGTAAATCTACCTTAAGAAACAAAGGACTTTCATACAAATTTTCATTCCTTATTTCACCCCCTTGGGAGATGAATTTTCCAAAATCCTTTCTTAGTGGGTAGTTTTGAGGTGTATAGAACCTGTGTACAAAATTTCAGATCTGTATCTATAGCGGTTTCGGCTCGGCGTTGATGAAGCAGTCAGTCAGTCAGGACAAGCTCTTTTATGTATTTAGAAGATTATAGTAGGAAGGATAGGATACTGTGGTGTACAACAGGCAGTGCTAGTGTCCAGCTTGAACAATGGCTGTCAACGCATCAACAACGTCCGAGACGATGACGATTCAGTCAGTCTCTGTTTAGTTGGGCCGTGCTACGGGACACACGTCTAAATAAATTAAGAGTTATTAGTTGTGGCATTGATTTGTTACTTCAACTATCAATATACGACACCATCTGAAAGTTATGGTGTTGTTTCTTACAAGACCCTGTTGTGACGAGTCCCCACTTTTGGAAAAAACGGCTCCTTCTCAGGAACAACCCCTTTTGCGGCGGTCGACCAGGACAAGACAGCCACCTGGGTACCTTAGGGACTTTGTATGAGAGATTTAAGGGGGGGATAATGACATGATTATGTCAGGTTGTCAGTACGTAATAGAATTTTACGCTGAATAAAGCCAAGATATTCTGGTTATTTCTCTTATTTATTACAGAATTTGCAGCCTACTATGCACCAAAGTTTTGCAACACAAAGTTTTGTACCTACCTATTCTATACCGCTAATCGTTCCTTTCCTATAGCTGCATCCCTTTTTGTTAATTGTGCATGCTGGATGGTGCGTACTAGTCTAAGAGTTAACTATGATGTTATACTTGTTGGCGTTTGTTTCACCTTCGGCGGTTGTATTAAATTTTAAATTTATTTTTTGTCCGTTATCTATCTCACTTATCAGTTATCAGATAATAAGTATTTTGGTTTTGATTTATTTGTAAATAATGAGCGAAACTAAACTGTGTGTGTAAAATGGGTGTCTTTAAGTGTTGGGTTCCTAGCTGTAAAACCAAAAGTAAAGCAGTTTGTGCGAAACATTGCGAGCGAAAAATTTTATGAACATGGGCCACCATGCCACTAAATTGGCTTATTGCGCAGCCAACTTTGTTTACAGTGCCAGATATTTGCAGTGGATTTCCAAAATGCCCAAGTAAGTACCTAGTTTCCTGTCTTTAATAAACTGTTTTGGCCAAAGTTTTTATACGATCATCTAATAAATTGCGGAAGCAGAGTATTTAAAACATAGCAGAAAATGAGGATGTGCTACTATAAATTTGTATTATTTATCGACTATCGATGTTTTAAAAAATACGTTTATAATTCATTGATACATCATACAACATCATCATCATACAACATCCACATGAGGCGAAATTATTGATTGGTTATGTTATGACATATAATGTGCCACTTCATTTTGAAAACTAAGTTCATACCAATTTTAGATGGGTCGTTTGTCAGCATTTGAAGATGGCAGTCATGTACATGTTGTAATTTTTATTCTTCCTGTTTATTTAAGAGTTTAATATCAAATTTTGCTAGGATGTTATCCAGACTTTTATAGTGAACGTTACAGGGAAGATTGAAACACATTCATTTTACTGAGAGTTTCGAATGGTGAAAAGCAGCTGTCATTTTGACTTCAATAACTTTCTCTATCAATTATCCGAGTCCTTATAGTACACAAGACTTTGTATTTGTGGTGTGAATTTCTGTGCAAATCTTCCACTAGAAATTGGTGACATCGCCATAATTTTGTAACAAATTATTTACTTTTACATTGGTGAAATTGGACTTGTAATAAGATGTGACCGCTAATAAATAAATATAATAATACTAATTTTAATATTTTATCATTTCAGGTGATGAACTGTACAATGTTTGTGAAATACCATATATCATACTTGGATAAAAGAACGCACAGATGATACACTAAGACAAGAGCTCCACCCGAACGAGGTTGTCGATGCAGCTAGTTTTACATACGTATGTGTTAACGTACATATGAATATGATCATGTAATAAATTATATATGAGAAGGTAAATACTTAATAAACAAAGCATCAATTAATTCATAGTTTCATTTCACGTTTCCCAGGAATAGGTATGGTATGTTTATCGATGGTTGTAGTACATCACTAGCAACGATGAGAAAGATAGCACCATATATCCGTCTCTTTCTATGAACACACTAGCGATGCCTTATTCCCTTACATAAACTAAAATTAGCATCCACGGCCGTGATTGGCCCGATTCCTATCTGTACTCTGTACATTAACTTACTAATCTGGGGATTTCACAACGTTGTTGTAAAAATTATCTGCAGAAATTTAATAAATATATTGAACATGCTATCTAAATGTAAATACGTATTTGTATATATGTGCGCACTGTAATACCTGTTGTAAATAAACTTTGTAAATACATAATATGGGTTTTATATCCATATACCCATAATTGGTGACCTAAAATTTACGACGTGCAAAGACGCCGTGTGCCCGTGTGTGGATCGGCGTATTTTTCTTCGTGTCCTCGGCGTGTACGCGCGACAAGGGGAGTTCTCTGAAGCTGCAGCAGCCTGATCTGCTAATCATCGCCAACACTGCTCCGTGCTGTCTGGTGACGCGTGCTGCTTGTTGCCGCGCGCTGAGAGGTACCCCAACTTCGTCGCGACCATTTTCGTCCCTGCCTCGAGTGTGAGGCCGACGCCGCCGAGGTATTTTACTGCATTTTTTTTTTTTTCCCTACGCCTACGTCACGACTACGTCTTCTTGGGAAAGTGACAAGGACGGTGACCGTCCGCGTACGTCCCAGCTCCGTGCTCACTGCTGCCTGCGTCTACTCGCCGCAAAGAACGCTCGCCCGCATACTTTTGTTTTGTATATAGTGCTGTGATTTTTTTTTTTTGTATATACAGGGTGATATGTGTATTTTGTATATTTAGGGTGTTTTGTAAATATTTTTTATTAAGTGTAAATTTTATTTTTATAGCGTTTCGGCAGAGTTTGGACCTAGGCATATTAGGCGTTATTATTATTTATTTATTATTTCAAGATGGAACAGCTAGAAGCTCAAATAAGAGTCTTACAGGAACAAATGGAAGCGTTGCGTCCTACCCCTCCTCCTATAGTAAGTGCTGTATCCGCGAAATTACCGGCATTTTGGGTTGATAAACCAGCCCTTTGGTTTGCGCAGGCGGAGGCACAGTTTGAAGTTGGTGGTATTACTCAAGATGCGACGAAGTTTGGTTACGTTCTCTCTATGCTCGATACCCGTGTTGCTGGCATGGTGGAAGACATCATCACAAGTCCACCTACTGCGGGTAAATATGATTTACTTAAAGATCAGCTGACTTTGCGCCTTTCTGCTTCGAAGGAGCAGAGAATCCGACAGCTGTTGAGTGAGGAGCAACTAGGCGATCGGAAGCCATCTGTTTTCCTTCGCCACTTGCGCTCACTCGCAGGTTCTAAAGCTGACGAGGGCATCCTCCGCGAGCTGTGGATGCGCCGTTTGCCCCACGAGGTGCAACGAATTCTCATGGCACAGAAGGATTTGGCTCTCGGTAAAGTCGCGGAGATCGCAGACGCGATAGTTGATACTCCGTTTTTACCGTCATCGTCTTCGGCAGTTCATAGTACGAGTAGTGTGCCGTCGACAAGTGTTTTGCCGGAAATAGCCTCTCTTGTTAAGTGCATCGAGCAGTTGACTAAGAGGGTAGATGCGATGAGTAGCAGCCGCTCGCGATCAAACTCGCGCTCTAGGACTAACTCGCGTTCTCGATCGAAATCTCGTTCCAGCATCTTATGTTGGTATCATCGCCGCTTTGGTACTAAGGCAGTTAAATGTATCGTTCCCTGTAACTGGAAGTGTCCAAACCAGGGAAACGCAAGCAGCAACCAGTAACGGCGGCAGCTGATTGCTCAAATCCCGGCCGTCGTTTGTTTGTGACAGATTCCGTCTCAGGTCGTCGATTTTTAATTGACACCGGTTCGGATATATGTTGTTTCCCGCGCCGTCTGGTGAGAGGTCATTACAGTGCCACTACATTTGATGTGCGCGCAGCTAACGGCAGCACTATTAATACCTATGGCTCATTACCTCTCAGGCTCGATTTAGGTTTACGCAGGGATTTTCATTGGGATTTTGTAATAGCAGACGTTAGTTCACCGATCATTGGCTCCGACTTCTTGGCTCACTACCATTTATTACCAGATTGTCGTGACCAGCGTTTAGTTGATGGGTCTACTAAACTGTCTATTCCCGTTCATGTCGCTCACACCAACCAGCTCAGTGTGAGAACCATTGCCTCAGACTCACCTATTTCCATGTTGTTGCAAGATTTCTTGGATATTACACGACCACCCGGACTCCCTAGAACTGTCAAGCATTCCACTGTTCATCATATCGTTACGACTGACGGTCCTCCTGTTTCTTGTCGTCCTCGTCGCCTCGCTCCGCAGAAATTGCTGGCGGCTAAGAAGGAGTTTGAGGATATGGTGAGGAGTGGGATAGCAAGACCTTCTGACAGTCCGTGGTCGTCTCCATTGCATATGGCTCGGAAAGGAGAGAATGGCTGGCGTCCTTGTGGAGACTATAGAGCTCTAAACGCTAGAACTGTTCCTGACCGCTATCCTGTACGCCACATTGCGGATTTTGCGAACAACCTTGCTGGTTGTACTGTCTTTAGCAAGGTCGATTTGGTCAAGGCGTACCATCAGATTCCGGTCCATGAGTCTGACATTCCGAAAACGGCAATCACAACTCCGTTTGGTCTTTTCGAATTCCCGTTCATGACCTTCGGGTTGAGGAATGCGGGCCAGACGTTCCAACGGTTTATTGACGAGGTGGTGCGTGGTTTAGATTTCTGCTATCCCTACGTTGACGATATCCTAATTTATTCACGTGACGCTCAAGAGCACGCTGTTCATCTTCGTGCCGTTTTTCAGCGACTCTCTGACTTTGGTGTCGTCATCAACACTTCAAAGTGCGTTTTTTGTACTGACGAAGTAACTTTCTTGGGGTACAGGATTTCCAAAGATGGTACGCGCCCACCTCCTGAACGAATCGAGGCCCTGCAGGATTTTCCCTTGCCCAAGACCATCGAGGGACTTCGTCGTTTTCTGGGCATGGTAAACTTTTACCGCCGTTTTCTTCCCCATGCAGCCGAGTTACAGGCGCCATTGATTGACGCCCTAACTTTGGCTCAAGCAAAGGGTGCCAAACCTGTTCCTTGGACGCCAGAGCTCGAGCTCGCCTTCCAGAAGTGCAAACAGCATCTTGCTAGCGCTACTCTTTTGGTGCACCCTGTTGTTGAGGCGCCTCTTGGACTTTTCACTGACGCGTCCTCAACGCATGTCGGTGCGTGCCTCCAACAGATGGTTAACAATGAGTGGCAACCGTTAGCGTTCTTCAGCAAAAAGCTGAATAGCAAGCAATCTGGTTGGCCTGCGTACTATCGTGAGCTCTTGGCGATCTATGAGAGTGTGCAACATTTTCGGCACATTCTTGAGGTTGAACACGTGACAATATTCACTGACCATAAGCCACTGGTTTATGCTTTTAGTCAAAAGCGTGAGAAACTTCCGCCAGTTCAGCTAAACCAGTTGGCATTCATCAGCCAGTTCTCTACTGACATCAAACATGTCAAGGGTGCTGAAAATGTCGTTGCTGATACTTTGTCGCGTGTCGAGACTATTCGCCTAGAAGAGAATTATGCAGCTCTCGCTGCCGATCAAGCCAAAGACAAGGAATTGATTAAGATGTGCATGCACTCATCTCTCAAGCTCAGAGTGGTTTCAGTTCCTGGCACTGATGTGTCACTATTTTGTGACGTATCTACTGGAAAGGCCAGACCTTATCTGACGCCTTCTTTTCGTCGACCATTTTTCGAAAAGCTGCACAACCTCAGTCACCCTGGTGCGCAGGCCTCTGCGCGCATGGTGGCTGAGCGCTTTGTTTGGCCTGGCATTCAAAAAGATTGCCGGATATGGGCCCGGAATTGCATCGCGTGCCAACGGAGTAAGGTCACTCGGCATACCGCTACTCCCTTTGGCGTTTTTCCCGCCCCTTCCAAACGTTTCCGTCATGTTCATTTGGACATTATTGGACCACTTCCCCATAGTAACGGTTTTCGGTATTGCCTTACTGCTGTTGACCGGTTTACCCGTTGGCCCGAAGCATGGCCTATGGTAGGTATCACGGCGGAAGAGGTCGCGGAAACTTTCCATCGAGAATGGATATCCCGTTTCGGGGTACCTTCTCTAGTGACTACAGATCAAGGACGCCAGTTTGAATCGGCACTCTTCCGAACTCTCCTTGATCTGTGTTCAATCAAACGTGTTCGGACCACAAGCTATCACCCTTGCGCCAACGGCCTAGTTGAGCGCATGCATCGCCAGCTGAAGGCTGCCTTGATGTGCCATCAAGATTCTTGGCACAAGGTATTGCCTGTTGTGCTTCTTGGCATGCGTGCTGCACTCAAGGAGGACCTTCAATGTTCTCCGGCTGAGTTGGTGTACGGTGAGCCTTTGTGTCTGCCTGGCGAGTTTATCGTTCCTGATACAACTCCTATTAGGTCCGAGGACGTCTCGAGTTTTGCGTCGCAGTTGAGCCATTTTATGGCCGATCTTCGTCCAGCTCCTGCATCGCATCATGGTCTTCAGAAGACGTTTGTTTCAAAGTCATTGCTTTCTGCAACGCATGTGTTTTTACGAGACGACACAGTACGACCATCGTTGAAGCCGCCTTATTCTGGGCCTTACAGGGTCGTATCTCGTAACGATAAAAATATCGTTATTACCATGGGAGCGAAGGATGTCCGAGTCAGCTTGGATAGGGTAAAGCCAGCTTTTGTGGATGGTGACTCTGCCTTGCCTGTGCCACGGGTGCGGATTCCATCTCACCCAGCATCTCCAACTGGCCTTTCTCCGCCAGTTCTTACAGATGCTGCTCCACCTGTTTCTGGCCCTTCTACACCTTCTCCATCAGTTGATGATACTCCATCTTCCTCTTCTTCTGTTCCTCCTTCTGACCCTGCATCCCAGTACACAACCCGTTCTGGTCGTAGGGTCCGTTTTAGATATCCATGCGTTATTTGACTGACAGACTGACTGACCTGTTTTTCTTTCCTCCCCACCCATTTCCTTGAAATATATATTGCTTTTGTTTCATTATCGGTTTTCTTTCTTCGTGGGGGGGTGATGTGGCGCGTGACTGAACTCCTTGGTTCAAACTCTGTCGCGCGCTGTTTTGTTTTTCTATGCTGTCAGTCATGACACGACAGATTTCACAACGTTGTTGTAAAAATTATCTGCAGAAATTTAATAAATATATTGAACATGCTATCTAAATGTAAATACGTATTTGTATATATGTGCGCACTGTAATACCTGTTGTAAATAAACTTTGTAAATACATAATATGGGTTTTATATCCATATACCCATAAGGTTGTCCAGAGTAAGCCTATTCACTCGCTACTTAAATAGACTCGGGTTATATAAACTCGAGAACACAGACGCAGGCAGAAAATTACACTCCTTAGCTGTGCGCATTATAAAAGATGTTTTATTCGAATGTGTGCAATATTAACAAAGTGTGGGTGACATCCTGAAGTGTGTTTGGACTCTCGATGGTAGCACACACTCTCCACATCTCCTGTATACTTACCCCTAACACCCTGTATAGTTACCCTAACACCTTGTATACTTACCCCAACACCCTGTATACTTACCCTAACACCTTGTATAGTTACCCTAACACCCTGTATACTTAACCTAACACCCTGTATAGTAACCCTAACCTGACACCCTGTATACTTACCCTAACACCCTGTATAGTAATCCTAACCTAACACCCTGTATACTTACCCTAAAACCCTGTATAAGTGATCCTAACCTTACGCCCTGTATACTTACCCTAACACCCTATATACCTAACACCCTGTATATGTACCCTTAAACCCTGTACAAGTGATCCTGTATAGTTACCCTAACACCCTGTATAGTAATCCTCTCCTAACACCCTGTATACTTACCCTAAGACCCTGTACATATAGTGATCCTATCCTAACACCCTGTATACTTACCCTAACACCCTGTATAGTAATTCTAACCTAACACCCTGTATACTTGCCCTAAAACCCTGTTTAAGTGATCCTAACCTAACACCCTGTATACTTGCCCTAGCACCCTGTATAGTAATCCTAACCTAACACCCTGTATACTTACCCTAAAACCCAGTACAAGTGATCCTAACCTAACACCCTGTATAGTTACCCTAATACCCTGTATAGTAATCCTCTCCTAACACCCTGTATAGTTACCCTAATACCCTGTATAGTAATCCTCTCCTAACACCCTGTATACTTACCCTAAGACCCTGTACATATAGTGATCCTATCCTAACACCCTGTATACTTACCTTAAGACCCTGTACATATAGTGATCATAATCTAACACCCTGTATACTTTTTATTCTGACCCTAACACCCTGTACATATAGTACGAGTAGTCGTCCTAACCTAACACCTTGTATACCTACTTACCCTAACATCCTGTATAGTTATGCTAGCCTAACACCCTGTATATTAACAAATAATGACCGAGACTTAAAAACAATACAAAACCATATTTATTACATCACATCCAGGTGTCATCGTGATGTGTGTACCGGACTGTACGATTTCGATACGCCCCGCGTGCGCTCCGCTTGACGTAGCGGCAAGGACTGAATTCCCAGATTAGTAAGTTTATGTACGGAACTGGGTGTCTACTCTCAAAGTCCGATATATCGAAACGATACCATTCGAAACATGCAAATTCAAAACTTCGTCCTTGACAATAGAGTAGAATATTGGTTGGATGCTAACTACTAGCAGTTTGAAAATTCATCCAACCAATATTCTACTGTATTGTCAAGGGACGAAGTTTTGCATTTGCATGATTCGAATAGTATCGTTTCGATATATCGGACTTTGAGAGTAGACACCCTGAATTTCGTGAAACAAACACGCCCGAGCGACACGCTGCGTGTTTATGCTGCGTATTTCCAGCCCGCGGCGTGTGGTCGTTCGCCGCGCGCTAGCTAGCAGTGCCCTTGTATTTTGCTGAATTTGCTACGCGCGCGTGGAAACGCGACGTGAGCACGCCTGACGCAGCGTTCGCCCTAAACCGGTTCCACTACTGGTTCCACAAACTAAACATAATACAATTGATCCAATTTTGCGAATTCAACATTTTGGTACTAAACGCGAATATAACGCACAAAAAATTTAATATATTTTGTGAGTTTATAGAGCCAAACAAAGACAAAAAGAGAGTCAAAGCTTCTACTACGTGGGTTTGAGGGCGTTCCTCGTTCTGATTCAATTCTGAATATTTAATCTGCAAGATTACCGCTATGGGTTCAAATGGGTTTGACCCCCGATTGACGACTTCGCGTCCAAGAGATTCACCATGGCTCAATCAGGCTGCATGGCTTCGAGTGGGACAGATTTAGGGTAGCTCTGCCCCAATTACTACTTCCCGTAGTAGAAACGGACTCCCCATATCACAATGACAGACGCTTGTATTTATACAAGTTTTTAATGAAACTTTGATACCGCGTTTTAGAACTTTTGCGTTTATTTCGTTAATTGGAACATGTTTAGCGTAAATAAAAATGGATTTAATAAATTTAAACAGCTAGGATTAAAAAAAAATATACAAGATATTATTTTTATTTAAAAGCACCAATATTTAAAAATTCAATAGTTTTCTACCATAGTAAGTAACCGTATTTTGACACATACAGCAACATAAAATGAAACGATTAGTAAAATCTATGCTCTAAAATGTTTGCCGTGCTTCGGAGGACACGGTAACCTGGTTTAATATCATAAAATAATATAACATCATTATTATTTATGACAAATAATTTACACATACATTATACCTATGTATAATCAAATCACCTAGGAATTTTTTAAAGATGATTCTGTGCATGAATCTGATACACTTTTTCTACGGAACATAGGTTGGAATTCAATAAAAAACCGGTCAAGTGCGTGACGGGCCACGCGAAGTATAGGGTTCCGTAGTTTTTTTACAAATTGCGTTTTTAAGCTAAATATTTCGCAAACGGTTCCCTAAATCGAAAAATCATCTTTGCAGCATTAAATTATTTTTAAAAGATCTATCCATCGATACCCAACACGATGGGGTTAGACAAGAAAATAAAATCACCTCCACTTTAATTGTAGCCTAATAAAAATAATTTTTCAAGATTTTAAATTGCCACTTTGCTGGCAGATGAAAATGTATATCCGTACTAAATTACAGCTTTCTAGTTCTTAGAGTCTCTGAACTAAGCCGCGGACTGACAGACAGACAGACGGACTTGACAAAACTAGGGTTCCTTGTTGACCACATAACCCTAAAAAAACTACCTCTCATACTAAACGTGTTTTATTTTATTTTAAAATGTAGTTTCTATAGGAAGTCGAATTATTTTATTTATTACTAGCTGGTGCACGCGACTTCATCTGCGCAGGTTTATAAATTGTAGCCTATGTCTTATTCTGATGTATAGGTATAAGCTATATTATTGTAAAGTTTCATTAAAATCAATTCAGTAGTTTTTACGTGAAAGAGTAACAAACATCCATCCATACCACAGATTAAATAATAATAATAATAATAAATAAATTTATTCATTCAAAAGTTTTTCTTACGGCTAGGTATCTAAAACTAGGTTCATTAAAGATAAAGCACATTGATTAAAATGATCTGCCAGTGTTTTAAAAGGTTAAGTCCTGTGCTAATAATAGTAAACTAACGTTTACAGATCCGACACTCCCAGGCGGGGTGCCGACAAATTTCAACCTTACGGTCTAAGCATAAAGTCGATACTTGCAGTGCATCGCTTAGGACACGTTTTTAAATCGCGGGTGACAGAGCGATGATTTTGTCACTTTGTGAGATACTTAGCGAGATGCAAGTAGGTAATATTGTTCAATCAAACATGCAATATAGCGCCGCGTTGCATACCTAGAGTGCGGAGTGTCACAGGCCTGTCCATACTTACAAACTTTCGCGTTTATAAATTAGTAGGATTTCGTATTTCGACCTATGAGCAGAATCTTCTCTTAAATTTTCCTTGTTACCTAATAAGGGCTACCTCCCGTCTAGTAGCGCCTCATTTAGTTAAAAAAATATTACTCGCTAAATTCAAAACTTATTAGAAATCCGGAAAGACAGATGGAAGTAAAGGTTACCTTACTCTGTAAAATTAAGTTCATTGTAGTTACAGATGCAATAACAGCTAAAAGTAGCCGTTTTTCGCATTTTTAGGGTTCCATACCTCAAAATAAAAATAACGGGACCCTTATAGGATCACTTTGTTGTCCGTCTGTCTGTCAGTCAAAACCCTTTTTCTCACGAACGAGAAGAGGTATCAAGCTGAAATTGATAACGAATATTAAGGTCCATAAACTACACAAGATCTGAAAATTTCAATTTTTAACAACGACGCAATCAAAAGATATAGCTTTTTATGTCCTCATCTCCATACATTTATGCAAAAAAGCAAAACCTACAGGGTACTTCCCGTCGACCTAAAATTATGAAAAGAGATGTAAAATTTTACTATGTAGGTTGGATTTTTATTTCGAGGGAAGATTAACAGGGTTTAAACTAAGTTCATATGGTGGATAGGATAGTAGATAATATTTTGGTAAAGAAAGAATATTTTTATAGGCCACCATTTTTTTACAATTGATTTTTAAAGTTATTGAAATACGGCATCACTGATTGGAATTTGGCAACACTGATTAGACTATGACAACCCTACTTACAACAGGGTTTTAGGGTAAGTAAGTATACAGGGTGTTAGATTAGGATCAGGGATCGGATTAGTGATCTTAACCTAACACCCTGTATACTTACCCTCAAACCCTGTAAATATAGTGATCTTAACCTAACACTCTGTATAGTTATCCTATCCTAACACCCTGTATACTTACCCTATGACCCTGTACATATGGTGATCCTAATCTAACCCTGTATACTTATCCTTAAACCCTGTACATATAGTGATCCTATTCTAAAACCCTGTATAGCAATCCTAACCTAACACCCTGTATACTTACCCTAAAACCCTGTACATATAGTAGTCATCCTAACCTGACACCTTGTATACTTACCCTAACATCCTATATAGTTATCCTAGCCTAACACCCTGTATATTAACAAATAATGACCATAAGAAGCATTTTTGATAATACCGAGACTTATAAAAAAATATATTCATGGTATCTTACTAGAAAAAAAATAAATCATCGACATCGTGTGACGATATTGAATTGAATTGAATTTGAATTGAATTGAAAATGTTTATTTCAGACTTAATAATAATAATTACAATAAATTAAATTACAAGTCCATATTGTGTTAATAAGATATCTTAACCTAGTGTTAGTAAAACTTATAATTACACATGTAATAAGTTCCAATGTCGCAGAATTGGGCCGTCCATGCGTTCCGCTATCACCCTCAAGAGAGTGTTGGAGCTGCCCCGCACCCTGGTCATCAGAGATGCCACTCGTTTGCGTATTATCGCGTTAAAACCATCTACGCCGAATTCTGTGAACATACCCGATGCACTACAGCGCCGTGGCAGCCCCAACAGTGCCCTGAAGGCGTTGTTATACTGGATACGCAAGGCATTATAGGCTTTTTTGGTGTAGTTAGTCCATAGGTTGCACGTGTAGAGTGTTGTACAGTAAGATTTGAAAAGCGTAATTTTTACGTCCTGTGAGCAGCGTGCAAACCTACGAGACAACATGTTGGACCTAACCGACAATGCCCTGCGCTCCCTTTCCAAATCCTCATTATCAGAGAGGTTTTCTGTGACCCAGTGGCCCAGGTACTTGAACTTGGTAACTTGTTTAAGAGGAACACCATCCAGAGTAATTGGAGGCACAGAGTAAGTTTTGGTTCCAGCTTTAAACACAAGCAGCTCACTCTTGTTCACATTGTACCTGAGCCCATGAGCCACAGCAAACTTTTCACATATTTTTAACATGATTTTGAGGGCATTGACTGAGGGGCTCAGCAACACCATGTCGTCTGCATAACTGATGTTGTTTACGAAACAGCCATCGATTGAGCAGCCGACTCCTGCGCTGCTGAGCTCCTCAATCAACCCATTCACATACAAGTTAAATAGTGTGGGTGAGGTTAACCCTCCCTGTCTCACCCCACACTCCAGTTTATACTCAGCTGTAGACTCCCCCGCCCAGCGCACAAAATTCGATTGGTTATCATACCAATATTTAAACATTTTTACTAAGTCTACAGGCATGCTGGTATCCTTAAGCATTTTGTTCCATAAAACATTGTATGAGACCATGTCAAATGCCTTTGACAGGTCTAGGAAACATGCATATACAGGCGTTCTCCTATCCGTGTAGTACTGGACAGTGTGTTTAAGACATAGCACTGCCGTTTCAGTGGATAGCCCAGGTCGAAAACCGAACTGAGCATCGTGCAGCTTGACATGTTGGCTTAGGTGTTTATCAAGCACACTGTCCAGCACCTTAGCAATTGTCGTGGCCAACGAAATAGGTCTGTAGTTATATTTGTCAGACACGTCTCCTGTCTTGTTCTTAATAATAGGGACGATTACGGTTTTCATGAGATTTTCAGGTAGATAGTTGTGCCGGATGCAAAATGTAAACAACATAGCCAGAACTCTCGGAAGGTGAACGCCTGCATTTTGTAGATGCTCAATGCTGAGTCCGTCGTGTCCAGGTGACTTTCCCCTTGTCATGTGCTGAATAATCTTAGCGATTTCTATTGCTGTAACTCTAGGTGGAGGGCTATCACTAGCACGGTTCCCAGCATCGAGCACCCTTACGCATGGGTCCGTTTTAAGTGTAGGTTCTAGTTTGAAATGATTTTTGAACATAGAGGCAATCTCACCTGGAGTACTGACGCCGTCAACGCTAACCGGTAGGCCAACCTTAGGACTTAACTTACTGGTTGCTTTCCAAAATTTTGCAAAATCCTTAGCTCGGTGATGTGACGCAATGATATCCATTTTGATTTGTTCTTTATTATTTAGACAAAATTTAAGTTTGGTTTTAAACTCTTTTCTAGTGCTGCACATGTTTTCATATATGCGTCCTGAGCTTGGCTTACCGTATAGACACCACTCCTGGAAACTGAGTCTCGCCAACTGATGTGCCCCCCTTACATGTTTGTTCCACCCCGTCACATAGACACCTTTCTTGATACACCTACTCTCCTGACAAGCTATGGAGGCCTCTTGGAGTATCGTAACAGTTGTGTAATATAGTTGATCAATTACTTTTCTGTGTTCGATATCATGACATATGCTTTCACAGCACGTTCCTAACTCGTCAGGAAAGTCGATTTCTCTTAATTTACTGTGACAAATATTATGGTATTTAATAATTTGTGACTGTTCCCTTTCACCCCAAATTACACCTTTTAACACACTATTGTCTTTGAAATTATTATTTATACAACTTTTAGATACCACTTTTTCTAGATTACATTTGATTTCTATCGGATAGTGGTCAGACCAAAAAACATCATAATGTACTTTAGCTCTAACAACCGTCTGTCTCGCTGCGGACGAGACCACACAGTGGTCAAGCCATCTACTGCGACCATTTATGTCACTGACGTAGGTGTATGTGTCCGGGGGAAGTAATTCCGAGTCTATCAGAGTAAACTGTTGTTCTTGACAAAAATTTACAAGTTCATTATAAAAAAGTGTATTTGGATGGGCATTATAATCACCTAGCATGTAAACTAAGTCAGCGTCATTACTCTCAATTATTGCAAACATTTCTCCTAAACATTCTGCAAATTCTGCAAGTTTGTCTTGACGTAGATTTGCATCAGAGTCATCATAAGGCATGTAGACTGAGAAAACCATCATATATGTATTATTCAAGGATACCTTTATACCTGTCAGACGTACACTACTACACTGAACTACAGAAACACATGGGAACAAGCTTTTACGCCACAACAGAGCTACGCCTCCATAGGGCCGTCCACGTAACACTCCTGACGATAGATCTACAGCCGATTTACCGGTGTACGCAAAATCAGTGTCGATAGATCCCAGCGTAGGTATATCGTGTTGAAGCAGCCAGGTTTCCTGGAGGGCTATAATGTCTGCTGACTTACAGAGATTCCTTATACAATCAGCTGAGCGAGCGAGCCCTTTACAATTAAAACTAATTAATGTACTACTTTTATTACTCGAATCCATTATTTTGTATCATATGAATATCTCTCTTTCCATCAGACCGCAATTTGGATTTGGAGAAATCCACAAAGCGTCGAAACAGAACTCCATCAGGCCAGAAACTTTCATTCAAAAAGATGGAAAGTTTATTTTTAGGCACCATTACTTTATATGCATTGTACCCTCTGTCAATTTTCATATTTATTTTTTGGAGTGTCACATGCAGTTGGGACTTGTCTAATACATGTTTGACTATGTCGGACTCTAATGTAGATTTGTCGATATTGTAGATGAACAAAGGTACCTTGATTTCAGCTGCTCTGAATTTTTCGTTAGGTTCAATATTCGCTGTCCCTTTTTTACCAACAATTTTATTTCTATTTCTCAACTTTCTCCTCTGTACTTCAATCCACTCCACCGACGGGTTATTCTTGACCCACTGTCCAGGTTGTCGCACCACCTCTGCCATAGTCTTTTTAATTTCATGCGAGGTAGATGTTGAGCTCAACATAGGCACTTCTAGTTGCGCAATTCCGGTCACTGTATTCGACGTAAGTGGTATTATACGCGCACTTGCATTATGCGACATTGGTCGTTTTGAATGCGCAACATTGACACTAGTCGCCGCCACTGCCGCCGCCGAGGGAGCCAGCTGTTCGGACATTCGCGGTATTGAAGTCACACTAGAGTTGTTTACATCATCGCTTCGACCGGTAGTCAGTTTCTGCATTTCGCGATATTTGTTTTGATTGCAGTGCAACGGGGAAGATGTACCTATAACTGTATTAGACTGTTGTTCGGGGCTTTTTAATGAGTACGAAGTGGTTTCAAGTACCGAATTTTGTGTTATATGCTGTAGTCCTACGGGCCCGCTATCATAATTGTAATTGTTGCGTATGTATCCTCCCCTTTTTGTGTTGACATAATTAAGGTCAAAATTATTTACAAGTGATGAAGATTTTAGGTTATCAATTTCGTTTTTTAGCAGATTGAACATATCCTTTGTTACGTACTGGTCTTGCAAGGACTTTATGTCTTCTTTTAATATCAGAATATCTTTCAACAAACGGGTCACGTCAACATGATCAAATGTTATTGGAGGTAGTTTTTTAAGATCTCGAGCTACAAACACAGGAATGGAGTCGGTGTCTGCTTGTTTTAAAATTGAGATTATGTCGTCGATATCACGTTGTGATTTTCCTTGTCCCTTACGAGTTATTTGCTTGATTGTAGTGATGGAGTCGTATAGGAGTTTCTTAGCATCACTTATTTCATTGGGCGTAAAAGCACTCAAACACACTCGACTTAGACTGTCCTCACTCATTATATCTAGCTTATTTTGAACAAACGAAAGCACTTCACTTATCACAAGGTTACACCCTGGACATTTCAACAGATTTGAAGCCATTTTCGTAGGAATATAACAACTTTTTATGCAGCAATCTAACACACACCCGGCACGAGCATGACTTAGCATGACACACGAAATATGTATTATTTTGATCGATCACCTCTCTAATTATCATACAAGAAATCGGCCGACAAAAATACGGTCTTAGATTGTAATAATACTATAAATACGGTCGTGAGCGGGAGCCCTGAAACACACTGCTTCAAAAAATTATTACTTTGAAAAACTCATAAACATTACCATTTTGCCACAAACAAAAAAAAATTACCCTTCGACAGCAGTCTGTCTTGACCACGCACACGGGCGTCATATACAGCTATCCTGCTGTCAATGTCAAGGTAATATTTTGCCGCACAAATCTTTGGTGTTGCCAGTACTTAAAAAAAAGTCCACTATCAATATTTAAAAAAAATATTATAAAAAAATGGCGGCCCCAAAAAAAAAAATTTTTGTTGTTCTTCTTTCTTTTTTTTATTCTCCTTTATATGATATAAATTTCAAGTCTGTTAGTTTTATCTCGGAATAAAAAACCACTAGTATACATGTCTTTTGGCAAGAAGCTAGGTCTCACAGTACAAATAAAGGGAAAAGTCTAAATAATTAAATAATTCAATTTTTCTCACAACTAATAGTAACCAATTAAGGTGAGCTCCCGTTTCAAGAACTTTTCTATAAAAGAGGGGTCAAGTTGGATGGTTGCGGAGTTTTTAAAATCAAAGAGCAAAAACTTTTAGTATATCATATGGTAGATAGGTACGGAACCCTTAGGGCGCGAGTCCGACTCGCACTTGGCCGGTTTTTTTGTATATGTAACTACAGTGAACTATAAAAAACACTTCTCAGGCTCGAAAGGTTGTAGTTTATGCTGGGTATAGAGCCTAAAATTGTATTTTATGCACTTGGTCAAAAAAGTAATTTCTTCTTCTAAATTGACTTTCCAGCCAGTCCAGTGGCGGTACATTCATACAAGCCATAATACAAGCCCAAAAGCCGGGCTTGCCCTATAAAAATAACTTTCGATTACGAATCAAGAACAAATAAAAAATCAAATTAATGAGAGTCCGAAATATTTATTTTAAAAGTTCGCGCTATTTTACTTTTCAAAATAAGTCGCGCGTCCCGCCGCCGTGCAACCGAGCCGCGAGAGGCAGTGTCACCCACTGAGACTCGGCTAGTCATCTCGCTCGCACGCGCTGGCTTGCAAGCGGGCTTCGATTCCAGCCGGCATATCTCTTTCTTACCTATTGAAAATGTGCACTATAGCTATGCGTAGGTTTATATAGCAATCAGTACTAGACTGAAAGCCCTGATTGCGTATGAAGTTGTACACGGATTCATAGTGAATGCGAAAATTCGGCGAGTGCGCGGTGGTGTTCCAACTTCACTTTATTGTGTTTTTCTTAAGTTTGGGTTTGAGCGGATGGATTTGTTTGTTTTGTTTGTGTAGTGTTTTATCAGTAAAAAGTGATTACTTTGTTCGAAAAAATGGCAGAAGTTATATTTCCTTGTAAGGATTTAAAGTTGTAAGGCAAGGAAAAGGTAAAGTCTTTTACCTTTGATCAAAAGGAAAAAAATCTCTCACTAGGCAAGCAAAGATAAGAAGTCGACCTTAATATAATTCGCTCAAACAAACCAAACGGCTTTTTTCAAAGCCACTGCAATGAAGTAGTAGTAGGTAGTATATCTTCAGTGTGCCTTTTGATATGAGCTCGTCCAGGCCAGCAAGTGCGTATGAAAGTGAAGAGTGTTGAGATAAGTGAGGAAAAACTGTAAAACCTACAGAAACGTATCTCTCGGCTTGCCCTATTCGGAAACCCTAGGCACGCCACTGAGCCAGTCATACCATAAAACTCTTAAGAAATAACCTCTCATTTCGTAATATTACATACCTACAATATATTTTATACGAGTTTTGAACAATTTTTTTTTTTAGTTTTTTTTAGCTTTTTCTACTTTCTTAACTATTTTACGATTTATTTCCTCGCAATCAAAGTGAAATGCAGCTAAACAGCTTGCAGATTTCTGATAAATTTTGTATTTATCGAGTAATATTTTTTTTACTGTTGCGTTGGGGGGGCGGACGGGAGGTAGCCTCTTTTTTTTATTGAAAATGGGCTTACTCTTGACCTCGATCTAGTCTTGAAGACAGAGATGAGGTCGACGATAGAACGAGCTTACCCAGAAGAAGCCTATTCACTCGCGACTTGAATAGATTCGGGTTATATGAACTCGGGAACACAGAAGCAGACAGAGAATTCCAATCTTTAGCCGTGCGCGCATTATAAAAGATGTTGCAAAGCGCTTTGTGCGAATGTGCGGAATATCAACCAAGTATGGGTGATATCCTGCGGTGCGTCTGGACTCCCGATGGTAGAAAGGAGATGGTGGAATAAGCTCGTGTAGCTCTAGGGGGGTGATCGTGGTAATTTCAACGACATTACCAAAACAAAAACGTTTGTCTCAAAAGTTATGTTAAGTCTTTACGAAGTGTTTGAGGCAAACGTTTTTGATTTGGTAATACCTATCGTTGAAATTACCACGATCACCCCCCTGAGCACACTCTCCGAAGTACAATCTGTAGAAGACCAACAGACATGCAACTTTGCGACGGTGGGCAAGACTGTGAAACTTGGTTTTCACCAGCATCTCATCATCACCAACGAGCTTCTTGGCTCTGCGATCTATTGAGTCAAGAGTATTTGGCTGAGCCATCCCAAAGGTGACAGCAATTCTCCATGCTCCATTCACCATTCTCCATTCTCCTTCTTAAGATACAACTATTTGTGCTATAACAAAAAAAACGGTCAAGTGCGAGTCGTTCTCGCGCGCCGAGGGTACACCTAAAGTATTTTTGGAAGCAATAAGATCAATTTTAGGACCGCAAAATTAATTTAGTTCGTTAATGTTTTTTGCGGCTTTTTGAAAAACTGTTGATTGTTTTACACTTATTTGCTGTATTTATCATCTGTATTTGATTCAGATTCTCGCTTTGCAAACTTCGGAGATAAGTGGGGGAAATGGTAATTATGTTTTGTATTTTTCATCATAGTAAAAAAATATAAAAATCAATTTTGGAATGTTCAAATAAAGTCTTTATACAATACCCCTCTCGACCTTGTCACGACAATTTGAAAATACGCCTTGCCCATTTGGGCTCCATTTCCAATAATAATAAAAAAATATATGTTACATGTGCAACATAGTTAGGCAAGCTAATTCTAAAAAATTTTTTTCCAAATTTTATGTCGATAGCGTGAGTAGTTGCTGAGATAAACAGGTGTGACAGACAGACAGACGAAGTCGCACCAAAACCGGTCAAGTGCAAGTCTAACTCGCTCGCCGAGGGTCTCGATATACCAATAGTATTTTTAGAAGCAATAGTCCATTTTTAGGACCGCAACATTGAATTTTTTTGTAAATGTTTTTTGCAGATTTCTGAAAAACTATGCAACTTAAAAAGATTGTACCTAGTACACCGATGGGCAGAAGCCATTGAGCGAAAGGGTGAGGCACTTGCTGTCAGCCTTGACATAGCCAAAGCAGTTGATCGGGTCTGGAGGCCAATTCTTAAAAATCACCGGGTGATAAAATATCACTTTTAAGACTTTAAAAATTCAAATTTACCCTGTTAAACCCTTAAAAGGTAGTTCATACATGAACAGAACATTAACAATACGACATTAGTTTATATTTAACAAATATCAATCTTCACTTTTGAAAAGAAAAATCTGTTATTTTGAATTTTTTGAGTGATATTTTATCACCTAGTGATACTCAAGAATTGGGTCCCTGACACAGAGCACTTCTATCGAAGCTTCCATCATACGAGTTGACCGAGACTTTATGCAAATGGATTGTCTGATCGTAGCTTACAAGTCGTGGTAGACGGCGCTACATCAAACATTAAATCTTTAATTGCTGGCGTCCCACAAGGCTCGGTTCTGTCGCCGATGCTGTTCATCCTGCATATCAACGATGTGTTGCGTACCAGCAACATTCATTGCTATGCGGATGACAGCACCGGCGATGCCCTTTATACGGGTCAGCTCAATATCTCTCGGGATAAAATCTTAGAGTGCAGGAAGGTAATCGTGTCCGAAACTGAATCGACACTGGAGGAAGTATCTGAGTGGGGTTGAAATAACCTCGTCGAATTTAACCCCACTAAAACACAGGTTTGCGCATTCAATGCGCAACAACCCTTGTTTTTGGAACATCCCACTTAACATCTCAAAGAGCATTGGAATCCTTGGTGTCGACATTTCGAACGAAGTCCAGTTCCGCGATCACTTTGAAGGAAAAGTCAAGCTGGACTCCTAAAAACTTGGCGTTCTTAACATAGCGAAGCTGTACTTCATGTTGAGCCATCGGTCGGCTCATGGTAAAAGGCACAGGTTCGGCCACACATGGAGTACTGCTCGCATCTCTGGGCGGGTGCACCCCAATATCAACTACTTCCTCTTTATCGTATCCAAAGAGGATAGTTCGAATTGACGACGATCCTTAGCTCACGAACGGTATAGAACCACTTAATCTACGGAGAGACGTCGCCTCCTTGTGTGTTCTGTACCGCATGTATAAATCTTCATGAGTTCATGAGTTTACTTCAACAACTTAAAACTTTAGTAAGTAAGTAAGTATGTGAGTCCCTAGATAAATGCTTTTCATTCACTCGCGCGAGAAAATTTACTTTTACTTCATAAAAAATACGATCGAATAGAGAACCTTCTCCTTTTTTGAAGTCGGTTAAAAACCAGCCAAGTGCGAGTCAGACTCGCGCACCGAGGGTTCCGTACTACAAAGGTAAAAATACCGAGTTAGTTCCATTTAGTCACACTCCCGCCTAGTCACGCTTTAAAAATACATATCAAAAAGTGCCATCTGATCACGAATAAATTTTGTTAAAAGTGTTACGGTTTATGTATTAATTTATTTTAAAATCTCAAGTGAGGAAAACTAGCTTTTTTTTCTACAAACAGTAGCCAATGACATCGACCATTATGATATCAAACAATCCAAGCAAGTTCTAGTTTTATATTAAAAAATATCATCATAACATCCCATGAAACGTCCACTACAGGACAGGGAGCTCCCTCCAGAATTCTAGTTTTTGCTGAAAAATTTGTGGAGGGGAAGTACCATAGTCACCTCGCTTGTAAGCGTTACGGCTGGCACCTTGGACCGCGATTGTAGGTGACCGCAGTAAGTAAGATGGTATGATACACAGGAGGATGCTGCTGCCCATCCTCCAGTTAACCCTTAGTCGCCTCTTACGACACCCACGGGTATGTATGGGTTGGTACTATTCTTTGCCGGCACCACACGGGAAATTAATTTTTACCTAAATTTGTTGCAGCTTCAAACTCAACAAACAAAATATCAACTATAGAAAACCAGCAAGCAATAAATTCGACATCCAAATCCGAGAACTAACAACAGCATATGAAAAAAAAGCAATCACTCTCGGCCAGTTTCTCCAAGACGTATCGAAAAAAACATACAATAAAAATATTCTAAAAAGAAAAAAAACCGGTCAAGTGCGAGTCGGACTCGCGCGCCGAGGGTTCCGATATACCTATAGTATTTTTGGAAGCAATAAAGTCCATTTTCAGGACCGCAAAACTAAATTTGTTTGTAAAGGTTTTTTGCAGATTTCTGAAAAACTGTGCAACTTAGAAAGATCGTTTTATTTTTGCTGTAAAGTTTACATAAACCTCTGTCAACTGTAATTAATTCAGATTTTCCCTTACTCAAACTTCGGAGATAAGGGGGGGGGGAATGGTATTTTTCTTGACATTTTTCATCATAACTTTAAAACTAAGAAATTTAAAAAAATACAAAAATATATTTTAAAATGTACAAGTAAAGCCCTTTTATATGATACCCCACTCGACCTAGTAGCGACAATTTGAAATTTGGCCCCCCCTATTTTGGCCCCCTTTATATTAATAATCATACTTTTTTCAAAATTTTTTCTTGTGCAATTAAGTTGGGCAACTATATTCTAAAACTATTCCAAATTTCAGGTTGATAGCATAAGTGGTTGCTGAGATATAGAGGTGTGACAGACAGACGGACAGACAGAGCGGCACCATAAGGGTTCCTTTTTTTACCATTTTGGTATCGGAACCCTAAAAATAATAAAAATCTAAAATTGTATGTACTCGTATGTTATGTGATTATAATTAATAATAGGTCTTTACCTATTAAATTGCCGAAATTTTCTTACAGATTAATGAGATCATAATTCCTATAATTCTAATGATTTTTTTTTATTTGTCTTATATTTGAAAGTTAACTTCAAGGTTATCAATTTACGCATAACATAAAATTTTTATTTTTAGTTTGATATATAAAATTCAAGGTTCATATTTTTGTACAGATAATATTTTTCGAAAATTAACCTTAAGCTTTTGTTAGCTTAATTTCTTCCCAATCATGTTAAAAAATATATTTAAAATTTGGATTTTTAATTCCTAAAAAAAACGCAAAAATGTTAGTACTGAAAATTGAGTTAACCTAAAATTCGCCATACAAAACAACAATTTCATAGGTAAAGACCTAATATGATACTGTTAGGTATATTTTTGTTCAAAATGTGATTATACAAAATGGTTTTAAATCTGCGATTTGTAAATAATGATCTCATTAGGTGTATTTTGTAATTTCTTTTAACTTCTTCAAATTATATCATTCGGCAAAAATATTTTAAAAAGAAAAAAGAAATGGCAATTCGATGTTCATTATGTGATTATGTGCCAGTTGCACATAGCTTCTTGAAAGTTATAACTCCTTTAAATCTATTACTGTCACTTTCTTTGTCATCAAAGCAGAAAGTGACAGCAATAGATTTAACAGAGCTTTCAGAGCTTTAACTTAAAGGAAGTTAGTGCAACTGCCTGTTTATCTGTGATTATAATTAATGTGATATAATTATGTAGGTATATTTTTGTACAATATGTGATTATTTATTTTGTGATTTGTAAGTAATGATCTCGTTTTAAATTATTTTCAGTTGATTTTATATAAAACGACTAATCCCAAATAGGTAAGCAAAACCTCTCGGGTGGTAGTCTACCCATGTAAATGAATAAATTTTTCTGAGGAGCATAGGTCAAAATACGCATAAAAAAATATTTAGCCTCCCATACAAATTGCGTTATCAGCGGATGCAGTTTCTATGGGAAGTCAATAATTCTTTTTCTTATTTCGAACTATGATCTTTTGGAAAAGTTGTTCAGTTACACGGGTAGAACTACCTAGAGGTTTTGCGTTTTTGAAATAAGACGTAGTGAATAATTTATTTTAGGTTTTTTAATTGTTGATTTTGCATGTTTCGTGTTGTGTTCTTGATTAATTTAATCAGAACTGTTACTTAAATTTTTTCTGTACATATTATTTGTTACATTATAGGCTAGATAAGATAAGATAAAATAAGATTATTTGTTAATAATTTTTTGGATTTTTAGATAATTTTATTTAATAAATGTGATTTTCGAAAACAAAGCAGTTTTTTAACACTCATTTACTATTTCATCTTTAGAATTTTTTCGACCAAAATGATATCAAACCAAAGTAAGAAACACTTTTCTTTCCAACTGTATTTTCTATTGTTTACCTACAACTAAGGAAATCGTGATCAGATGGCACTTTTTGATAGGTAATTTTTAAACGTGACTAGGCGGGACTGTGACTAAATGGAACTAACTCAAAATACCCGTCTGAGTGTATTATGAAGTATTGAATTTAGTCATCGCGGGAGACCTATTAAACAATTTTTTAATTTTATAGCTGCGCCATTGACAGCTTGATGCGTTTGTAGTCTGTGGCTGCAAGGAGGTTTCATTGCAATAATGGAAAACTCAGCAAACAAAAGTTGTAGTTACATCATTTTATTAGTTTTGTAATGAAATAAGTGATAAAATCATTTACGATTTGCCTTCGTGTGTTTTTAAAGTAGCTATAGGAACTTCACTTAGCAGTTATCACCGGAAAAAGAGACAAACATTAAGGTTAGTTTTTGAACACATTATTTTAGGATTCACGATATGAGAGTAGATAAAGTTGTTTATGCAACTCCACATAATTAGGTATAAAACACTCGTGTCTTCTATTATGGAAATTGGCTCGCTACGCTCGCCTGCGTCCCATAAACTGACACTCGAGTTTTATACCCCTCATTATGTACCGTTGCATAAACTAATTCAATGTCCGGGTTTGGTCAAAAAATGGTCTAAAATTCCCGGCATACTAGACCACGGTGGCTGTGAGGACCAATCAGACAGAGAGAAAGAAATCCGCATGCCAGTCAAGCTTCATAGCGGCGGTTGGTGGCGACCCTGCCTTCTCCGCCGTATGTTGCGGGTTCGATCCCCGCCCAGGACTAACCATAGGTAGATGTTTGTTCTGTTTCTGGGTATGTTATTGATCCATTTGTTTACAGTCTCATACCCATAGTAGGTACCGACAGGCTTTGCATAGTTCGAGAAGTTTACTAAGTTACCTATGACTGGGGTTACCTACTTTGAAACGATGGGGTGAGTTTAATCACGCCTGTATCATCTTACGTGAGTAATCAAGCATCGTCAATAATGAAATTGGCCAAGAATTATAGTAGAATAGTCGGCTTGTCCCTGCCATGATTTTACCTTATAAACCTGTAGATAGAGGCTCAATAGGCCTATCAAAGTCGCCCCACAAATATCAAAGTAACCCTATATATAAGGTACGTGTAACCCTATATATAAGGTACGTATCTACCTATTAATAAATCTGGTTTGGGATCAGATGCCGGTGTGTGAACAATATCCGCTCCACCTCAGTGCAAAACACTCTTAGACTGACTTCAATATAACCGTACAGTCAAGGGCAGCTCAAGATTGACACGCACACTGCGACTTCCGTCTCTACACCGTAATGTAACCGGAGTACAAGTTCCAATATGCCAATCTCGATGTGATCTTGACTGAACGGTCGTATTCCTCAGGCACGTGTGCATTCACTAAAGCCACGATCACACCTTGCTTATTTCAGAAACTAATATGGCATACATTGCTCGTTAAAGTAAGGATATTCATTCATCATCATCATATCAGCCGAAAGACGTCCACTGCTGGACATAGGCCTCCCCTAAAGATCTCCATGACGACCGGTCCTGCGCTGCTCGCATCCAGCGGCTTCCCGCGACCCTGACCAGATCGTCGGTCCACCTTGTGGGGGGCCTGCCAACGCTTCGTCTTCCGGTACGTGGTCGCCATTCTAAAACCCTCACGCCCCATCGGCCATCGGTTCTTCTTGCAATGTGCCCTGCCCACTGACAGTTTAGTTTAGCGATTCTCAGGGCTATGTCAGTTACTCTAGTTCTTCTGCGGATCTCCTCATTTCTGATTCGATCGCGCAGAGAGACTCCGAGCATAGCCCTTTCCATAGCCCTTTGGGTGACTTTGAGCTTCCTGATAAGGCCCATCGTGAGCGGTCACGTCAATATTGCAATTAACGCATAACCAAGCCTCCCAGCAATGTATGCCGAATTTGTCTTTGAATTCAACAAGGTGTGATCGTGGCTTAAGTGTTTACTTCCTAAGTAAATATCCAGGATGACAAATAGTTTCCGATAACTTGGAAGTGATTAAAACGCCCACTCGCGTAGACTAGACGGGGTTGCGTAATTGATAAATAGTACTACCTGAACTTTAGTAGGTAGCACATTTGTATTGTAGGTAGGTACAGTATGCTAGGACAACCTATAATTATTGCATAACTTAACTTATTGTTTATGAGCTTACCAGACAGGACAGATTCCACAATTTTTGGTGTAATACTTGGTACAAACGGGCGCACGTCGGTAGAAACACTTTTGGACCTTATGGCGTGGTAATAGGTAATAGATTTACCGACGTGCGGTTGACTTTTATGAAATTCGTATAAAATAGTAGCTATAATAAAATGGCCTGTGTGGTGCCGGCAAAGAATAGTAGGTACCCACCCGACTCAGTAGATACCCATCTCTATCCGTGGATGTCGTAAGAGGCGACTAAGGGTCTATGAACCAGAGGATGGGCAGCAGCATCTTTCTGTGTATCGTGCCAAATTACATACTGTGGTCACCAACCACAGCGGTGGTGGCACGCGGCAACGCTTACACAAGCGTGGTGACTATAGTGATTCCTCTATAAAGTACCACGCGTCTGGATGCTGGAGCATCACCTTTCCACTGGCGTATAGAGTCAGCATCAAAACTGGATAACCAAATACACCTTTTTGAAATCTAAATGTGAAAGTATGAATAAGAACTGTCTTTTTTATTTAGAAAGGCATGAAGGCAACGAAACTAGAATTTTTTTAGTGCATGAAACAATTAGAAAATAAAAAAAAAACCGGTCAAGTGCGAGTCGGACTCGCGCGCCGAGGGTTCCGATATACCTATAGTAGTTTTGGAAGCAATAAAGTCCATTTTCAGGACCGCAAAACTAAATTTGTTTGTAAAGGTTTTTTGCAGATTTCTGAAAAACTGTGCAACTTAGAAAGATCGTTTTATTTTTGCTGTAAAGTTTACATAAACCTCTGTCAACTGTAATTAATTCAGATTTTCCCTTACTCAAACTTCGGAGATAAGGGGGGGGGGAATGGTATTTTTTTTGACATTTTTCATCATAACTTGAAAACTAAGAAACTTAAAAAAATACAAAAATATACTTTAAAATGTACAAGTAAAGCCCTTTCATATGATACCCCACTCGACCTAGTAGCGACAATATGAAATTTGGCCCCCCCTATTTTGGCCCCCTTTACATTAATAATCATACTTTTTTCAAAAAAATTTCATGTGCAATTAAGTTGGGCAACTATATTCTAAAACTATTCCAAATTTCAGCTCGATAGCGTAAGTGGTTGCTGAGATATAGAGGTGTGACAGACAGACGGACAGACAGACAGACAGACAGACAGAGCGGCACCATAAGGGTTCCTTTTTTTTACCATTTTGGTATCGGAACCCTAAAAAGACCAGACTCTTCATACAAACTATTTTTATACATTCACATCATACATATAATTTTAGGGTTCCGATACCAAAATGGTAAAAAAAAGGAACCCTTATGGTGCCGCTCTGTCTGTCTGTCCGTCTGTCTGTCACACCTCTATATCTCAGCAACCACTTACGCTATCGAGCTGAAATTTGGAATAGTTTTAGAATATAGTTGCCCAACTTAATTGCACATGAAAATTTTTTGAAAAAAGTATGATTATTAATGTAAAGGGGGCCAAAATAGGGGGGGCCAAATTTCAAATTGTCGCTACTAGGTCGAGTGGGGTATCATATGAAAGGGCTTTACTTGTACATTTTAAAATATATTTTTGTATTTTTTTAAGTTTCTTAGTTTTCAAGTTATGATGAAAAATGTCAAAAAAAATACCATTCCCCCCCCCTTATCTCCGAAGTTTGAGTAAGGGAAAATCTGAATTAATTACAGTTGACAGAGGTTTATGTAAACTTTACAGCAAAAATAAAACGATCTTTCTAAGTTGCACAGTTTTTCAGAAATCTGCAAAAAACCTTTACAAACAAATTTAGTCTTGCGGTCCTGAAAATGGACTTTATTGCTTCCAAAAATACTATAGGTATATCGGAACCCTCGGCGCGCGAGTCCGACTCGCACTTGACCGGTTTTTTCATTTCCTGACACTTTCTTTCACTGAATTTTGTTCAGTTTCGTAGACTGATCATGCCTTTTCAGTTTTTGGAAAGTTGTCCGTTTCACCCTGTATTACACGCGATGAGTGGCCGACCGCTCGTTATCGTATAGAAGTCTGGCCAACGAAAGCTAATCAATTCAAGTCGCGAGTGAATAGGCTTCTTCTGGGCAAGCTCGTTCCATCGTCGACCTCATCTCTGTCTTCATGACTAGATCGAGGTCAAGAGTAAGCCCATTTCCAATAAAAAAAAGCTGTTCAATCAAAACCGCGGGAAATTTTAAAATAACAAGTTTTAAACCCTGAAAATACTGCGAAATAACAATTTGATACTTCTAGTTAGTTTTCAAGACTACAAGTTACCACCTGAAAACCAACAAAAACTATCAAATTGTTATTTTGCAGTATTTTCATGGTTTAAAACTTTAAATTACCCGCGGTTTTGTATGGACCACTTTTGTTGGCCAGACTAACCATTTTTTTCGTTTATTCCAACCACATTCCAACGCTTACCCACACATTTTGAAGGTGGTAGGGCTTTTGTGCAAAGTCCGTCTGGGGAAGTACCACCCCCTTGCCTATTTCTGCCGTGAAATAGCAGTGTTTGCACTGCTGTGTTTCGGTTTGAAGGGCGAGGGAGCCAGCGAAATTACTGTCACACGAGACACACCATATTAGTTCTTGGGGTGGGTAACGTGCTTTGCTGTCTTATTAGTGTCAAGTTTTGCCACTAATAAGACATCGAGCTCCATGGGCGGTGGTGACCACTTTCCATCAGGTGGGCCACCTGCTCGTTTGCTCACTTGTCACATAAAAAAAAAACATTTTGCGGCCATGACACTAACACCATCCAACTTGCTTTTTCTTTAGCCGATTAAGTACTTTTGACATAGCTACAAAATGTGTTGATAAGCGTTGGAATAAACTAAAAAAATGGATCATAGAGCGTTTTCCGTGCCTCGGAAGACTCGTTTACCCGTTGGTCCCACAGCTATCAGGTACCTACTAAATTTGCCGAAGATATTTTCTTGCATAAACTTCTAATTATTAATATACTGTTTTATTTTACTTAGGTATGTATAAATACTAAAACTACTATAAGGAATTACTTATGTATAAGTACTAGAATTACTGTAGGGAAACTTACAATTATTCTGGTACACCCTAACAGGGTACATGTTCTAGTTAATAGGACACCTTGTTATATTATACTGTTCATGTAAGCAAATGAATAAATAAATAAATTGACCTTTAGTCCGTTTCACGAGTCAATGCCAAAGCTTACCAACACATTTTGTAGCTATATCAAGGCTATTGTGCTCCATGATCAATAGTAATCAGCTAAAGCTGTCAGAAAAAACAAGTTTGTAAAACAATGTTATTTTTTCCGTCAAATATACTCTGGTTCGTCTGGTTCGTGGTGGTTTGTCTGGTTCTATGGCTACAAAAAGTGTTGGTAAGCTTTGGAATTGACTCGTGAAACCGATTAGGTATAATAATTCGGCAACAAATTACATGTTTCCCAAAATAATTTTTTATACCGCAATACACTTCAGACAAAATGGATGAATGTACACCAAATTGGCTGAACGTAAACCAAATTTGAGTAACCGGTTCGGTTAGGTTGTGTTAGGTTATCTTGCGACCACAACGCACGAGCCCAGCGAAGTGCCAGAAGCAAATTTGGTGTACATTTATCCATTTTAATAGACAAAATTTGGTGAATACTATTTGGTAAAAATTTACTCAAATTTGATGCCACGTTAATACACAGCCTAATAATTCTATCGAATGACGCTTTCTAAGTTCACCGCCCTCCTCGCAAATTTTCATCAAATTGACGTCGTTGCATTAAATAGCACCACCCACGCTATTTATAAATTATTTACCTACGCATTCGTCTCTACATTAAAGTGCACCGGTAGCACAAAATAAACCTTTCCAATCCTTTTTCTGACGGGTAACTACACTTGGAGATCGATCATATAATTTGGTTGCCCAGAAGGGCTAAATTTTATTTTGGTGAAACCTTAAAAAACACTATTGTGGTTTCGAGACCCACTATATAACTAGGTACATATTCCTCTTGTTTAAAGACTGTTTAATTTGGAACCATTTTTTAGGAATTACGAAGTGTCTTTAGTACGATATTTTTTTAACAGTGTTTTATATTCAGTACTAAGTAAGTACCCTTGTATTATAAGCTATTGTTGTAACTCCCTCCGGCTTTGACCCTTGTTAGAGCATCAAACTATTTTTTTTCACTTGTAAAGTCCGTGCTTTACAGTAGGCGAATCAAAGCGAACGCGATTGCGAAGCGATCCGCGCGAATTCAATGCGAAGTCGATTCTATGTGCGCGTGATTCGTGCGAATCGTCACCTGAGGTACAGGCCGCGCGACAAGTTAAGGCCTCTGTTCGGGAGTGGAGGGGGTATGTGCAGTAGTATTTTTTTTTGCAAATATTGCAACTGCGCATACCCCCTCCACTCTGCCCAGAGTCCTTAACTCGTCGCGCGGCCTGTATCGACCGTTTGTGCTTTCGCGTTCGCATCGCCCCACTTCGCGCCGCGCCGCTTCGAATTCGCTCGTAGGACGCTGCGTAACGCTCTAAACGCTAGAGTAGCACTGTAAGTGTCAAGTTTGACTTGCTCTTGACTGTACAACTACTACGTGAGTTTACAACTCGGGCTTACAAGTAAAATAAATCTATGCTTACAACCTAGTCAAATGAGCTACTCTTTATTGAAAGTCAAAACCTTAGATTATTATAGGTAACTAGCAGTTGCCCGCGGCTTCGCTCGCGTGGATTTCGTATTTATGTTGTTACCGGTTTTCCGAAGCAATGAGATATTTTCCCGTCATTTCGGGGTAATTTTAAACTAAGGAAAAACAGGACTAACCCTGCGCAAATCAATGAGTATAATTTAAGATCCAGCTGAATTTTATATAATATACAGACGTTACTCATAAATTACTCAGAACAGAGGAACTTAGCAGCAGTATCCTAACAAATGTAAAGAGAGAGATGAGAGACACCTTTATGTAATATTTCAAAACAGAGCCAATTCGCAGAAGTAATTGAGAAAAACTAAAAACCTCTCCCTCTCTCTCCCTCTCCCCCCTCCCCCTGTCTCTCCCCCTCCCCCTCCCCCTCCCCCTGTCTCTCCCCCTCCCCCTCCCTCTGTCTCTGTCTCTCCCCCTCCCCCTCCCCCTGTCTCTCCCCCTCCCCCTCCTCCCTCTCCCTCTACCTCTACCTGAACCTGTACCCCTCTACCTCTCTACCTCTCGACCTCTCTACGTCTCTACGTCTCTACCTCTCTACCTCTCTACCTCCCTACCTCCCTACCTCCCTACCTCTCTACCTCTCTACCTCCCTACCTCCCTACCTCCCTACCTCCCTACCTCTCTACCTCTCTACCTCTCTACCTCTCTACCTCTCTACCTCTCTACCTCTCTACCTCTCTACCTCTCTACCTCTCTACCTCTCTACCTCTCTACCTCTCTACCTCTCTACCTCTCGACCTCTCTACCTCTCGACCTCTCTACCTCTCTACCTCTCTACCTCTCTACCTCTCTACCTCTCTACCTCTCTACCTCTCTACCTCTCTACCTCTCTACCTCTCTACCTCTCTACCTCTCTACCTCTCTACCTCTCTACCTCTCTACCTCTCTACCTCTCTACATCTCTACCACTCTACCTCTCTACCTCTCTACCTCTCTACCTCTCTACATCTCTACCACTCTACCTCTACCTGCCCTATCCCTACACCTTACGCCAATTCAACCGCTATCCCTAACATAGAAATGACACCCATATTTATTTTTAGACATTTCAAACCTATCGCACCCCAACCCCATCCCCAGGGGACGATGGTATTTCACGTCCACCACGTTGGATTTCAAAGTTGTTGTAGCTTTCGTAATCAGCGACCCGATAAACCATACAAACGACACCCATATTGATTTTTAGACATTTCAAACCTATCGCACCCCAACTCCATCCCCAGGGGGATGATGGTATTTCACATCCACCACGTTGGATTTCAAAATTGTTGTAGTTTTCGTAATCAGCGACCCGATAAACCATACAAACGATACCCATATTGGTTTTTAGACTTTTTCACCCCATTTCCCTTTAGATTTTATTTCCCATATATAGATAACTAAGGGCTATATTTCACTGGGACACTTTAAATGATTCTTTCTTTCTTAGATGCAACCAAAATTTTATTTTATTTTTGAGTGAAACTCGCGGATTCTATGACCAGCAACACGAAAAATTACAGAAATTTTCGTTTACAAATAAACAAAGATGTTTCAAAAGCTTTTTACGCAGCATTTTGGAGCTTCTGATTGAATTTCGTCGATTATAATTTTGTAGGAACTTACTGAACAAGATGTAAGGAAAAATTGAATTACAACTTATCGTGCGATACGTGTGGTTGGGCTCAGGGGGCACGTTTGTGTTCTGATGTTATTTACAACATCAAAGGACTGAATTATGAAGTAGACAGATCGTATAGGTACATTGGGAATTGATATGGAATGATTTACAACAAAACCAAAAAACTGGTCAAGTGCGAGTCGGATTCGCGCACCGAAGGTTAAAACTAAGATAAAAATACAGTCTTAGTTTTGCTCGCGAGTCCGACACGCACTTGAGCCGTTTTTAGGGTTCCGTACCGCAAAAGAAAAAAACGGAACCCTTATAGGATCACTTTGTTGTCCGTCTGTCTGTCTGTCTGTCTGTCTGTCTGTCAAGACCCTTTATCTCACGAACGGGTAAAGGTATCAGGTTGAAATTAATACCACATATTAGGATCCATGAACCACACAAGGTCTGAAAATTTAAATTTTTTAAAACAATGCAATCAAAAGATATGGCATTTTATGTCCTCATCTCCATACATTTATTCAAAAATACAAAACCTACAGGGTACTTCCCGTTGACCTAAAATTATGAAATTTGGCAAGAAGCTCGGTCTCACAGTACAAATAATGGGAAAAGTCTGAAATCATTAAATATTACAACTTTTCTCACAACTAATGGTAACCAATTGTGGTGAGCTCCCGTTTCAAGAACATTCATATAAGAGAGGGGTCAAGTTGGATGGTCGCTGAGGCGATTTTTATTTTAGTTCTATTTAAAAACGGGAACACTTACAAACTTGAAAATTGGTATGTTTATAGTGAATAGGCTATAAAATAACAACAAATAATAAAATTTGGTCAAGCGCGTGTCGGACTCAAAAAATCTAGCACATTAACTTACTGAAATTTCAACTAATAGTGGTACGGAACCCTCAGTGCGCGAGTCCGACTCGCACTTGGCCGGTTTTTTTAAGTTCTCTCTTGTTGTTTTATAATGTAACACGCTATCAATTGAAGACCTGAGACTGTGATAACGTTTTAGTTATTTTTCTACGTCTAATAAAAGCTTGTTTTAAAAATTATTATTTACCATTATTTCTTTTTAATTCTTATGTTTGGCAATTATATTCTATAGACTATTTCAAACAAGTCGATAGCAGAGATATATTCAGGTGTGACAGACAGACAGACGAAGTCGCACCATAAGGGTTTTTACCATTTTGGTTCGGAACCCTTACAATCAATCTTCACTTTTGGAAAAAAAATCTGTGATTAAAATTTTTTTGAGTGATATTTTATTTAAGAATTGAGCCCCATTAAATATATAATAGAGTTATAAACTTACTAATGTAGATTTACCGACCACGGAGTTCATTGACTTCCATACTACCTTCCATAATAATGTCTTATAAATATTCAATCTATTTAATAAAGTGGAAGAATCGATGAAGAGGCGTCAGATTTAAGACAATCTTAAGACAGGTAGGTATACAGTAAAACCTAGGTCCGGGATGATATACAGGGTGTTGGGAAAGTTCCGATTTCCAATAAAAAATATCATAAACAAAAAAAAAAGAATAATGAAATGAATGAAAAAAAAAACTATGAAAAAAAAAATTCAACTTGCCAACCCCGTTCTAAGAATCGCAACTCGCTCCTCCCCCCCGGCGTGGCGCACCAATTGAAACTTTAAATTTTAATATTAATTTTTTATTTGTTTTTTTTTTTTTTAATTCTTTTTTTATTTTTTATACATGCTTATTGTTCTTTACTCTACTTATAGAACATGTGGTTTAAAGGAAATCGGTACTTTTCCTAACACAGCGCGTAAAAAAACAGTTTAGGTTTAACCTACTCTAAAAAAAGCAATAATTTTAGCGGCTATTACCTGGACATCACTATGAATTTATATTAAATACCATAGTGTACATAACAATATCAGATGACAATATTTTCTTATTTTTTATTTTTTAGATCTTGATTCGGGATTTATGATCGAGATCTAATTTTTGGACTAATTTCTTATTTTAATTATTTTGGGGGCAATTAATACGTAATAAAGCTAAGCCCAATTCTTGAATAATATAACCGTGAGATTTTGAAAAATTTTAATGTGCCCAAAAATAAACTTCATGACTGATCTGTCAATCTAATTTAAGTTTATAAAATTATGAAAATAATCCGGTGATATTCAATAATACAGTCTCTGCTACTAAAAAAGCACACTCACTTACAAATAACTTGAGTTGCCTATTTTTTTTTACTTATGTTTCGCAATTTGACTTTGATCCATTCCTTTTGGTCATTCCAACGCTTATATACCAACACATATTGCAGCCATATGACACAAAAACCAGAGTATATTTGACGGAAAGAATAATATTGTTTTCCAAAATTGTGTTTAGGGTTCCGATGCCAAAATGGTAAAAAAAGGAACCCTTATGGTGCGACTTTATCTGTCTGTCTGTCACACCTGTATATCTCAGCAACTACTCATGCTATCGACTTGAAATTTGGAATGTTTTTAGAATGTGGTTGCCCAACTTTATTGCACATGAAAGAATTAGAAAAAAAATATGATTACTAATGTAAAGGGGGCCCGAATCGGGGGAGGGGAGGGGGGGGGGGCAAAATTTCAAACTGTAGTTACTAGGTCGAGGGGGATATCATATGAAACGGCTTTACTTGCACATTCTAAAATATATGTATTTTTGTATTTTTTACAACTTTTGGTTCTGTAGTTATGATGAAATTGTAAAAAAAAATTACATTCCCCTTATCTCCGAAGTTTCTAAGAGGAAAAATCTGAATTAATTACAGTCGACAGAAGGTTATGTAAATATTACAGCAAAAATAAAACGATCTTTCTAAATTGCACAGTTTTATAGAAATCTGTAAAAAACCTTTACAAATAAATTTAGTTTTGCGGTCTTAAAAATGGACTTTATTGCTTTCAAACATAGTATAGGTATATCGGAACCCTCAGCGCGTGAGTCCGACTCGCACTTGACCGGGTTTATTTTCTGAAAGATTTAGCCGATTGATTTTGATATAACTGCAAAATGTCTTGAAACAAACGAAAAAATGAATCATACACAATACTTTATTCATGACTCATGAGTTTTATGAAATAAAATCTCCACACGTAATTCACTTCCAATATAATATATTTTAATCAAGTAACATCAACTTCTTAGAAGTAAGTTAAGTCGCAATAACTTAGGACTATACAAGTTGCGGACGAACGAACTACTCCACGTCTGACGAGCTAATGTCGCAGAGTTCCATGCAAAAACCGATCCATCCCCACTCTCCCCACTACTGCCCTGAACAGTCGCCACATGGTCGTCTGCGATTGGCTCATTCAAAATCAGCTCTGTGATTGGCCGATTTCGAATTGACGTAAGAATGAGTGTTGCCATTTCTCAAAAATAATGTAATTAGTAGAAATCACGACATTCGGCCATCCGATTCAGTGCTACCTCCCGGTGCACGCCTTAGTTACATCTTTGTATAAACTGTGTTTAATATAAATATTTTTGTTCGTATCTACATACCTGTATATATATCTATGTACCAATATATTTATTTATCTACTTTCATATCTATCTATCCATCTACCTATCTACTAATAATCAAGTCTTAGATTTTTTTTAAAATTGTAACTCGTACATTTACTGATGACTTCTATAATTCCTTTGCTTACAAATATTATTAGAAAATATTTAACTACCTATTGGAACCGTTAAATTATATTACATTATACATACAGAATGTAAGAGGATTTTAACAATAATATATTTATGGTACAATGTGTAATCAGATAATGTTAGATAATTCAAAGTTTTAAAACACATTAACCTATATTATGTGCAGAGTGTATCTTGAGTTTCACAGTATATGTTTATTTACACTAAAATCACACCGTGACATACAGATTACATAATACATTAAATTCTGTATACAAATTACATTACATAGAAATCACGACATTCGGACTCATTTTATGTATAAGTAAAAACTGCAGCGCTAGTACACAATTTACGTTAGATCTTAATTACTCTTATTACTCACGCTGCCGCAATTCAGACAGAGGGTGGTTGTCTTCGTCATCTGTGTCAGAGCAACTAGAATTACTGGATGATTTATCGGAATCTGGATTTAAAGATTTAATGTTTATCCAAGGCCTCATTCTGTCTGCTGCGACAACGCTTTCATATTTGCGTTTCTTCTGACTAAATCCTGGAATATCTGTTATTTTGTATCTGTCGTTGCCAAGACTTTTAACAATTTTGAACGGTCCTATAAATTTAGATAACAATTTGGAGCTATTGCCTTGATTGTAATAGTTTGTTCTGGTAATCTTTACAAGATCACCCTCTCTAAATACGGCGGCGGGAGCTCGTCCGGCATCATGATGACGTTTTTGTATATCTTGGCTTTTTTTGATATTAGTGCTAACCTCATCTCTGATATCTTTTAAATTGTTATCAGAAACGTTATCACCAAGGTCCAATTTATTTGAAAGAACATCACGAAGTCTTGTGCCAAAAAGAGCTTCCGACGCAGTCTTCTGAGTAGAGCTGTTTAGAGTGTTGTTTATACCCCACTGTATTTTTCCTAAATTTGCATCCCAGTCGCAATCGTCTTTGTTCAAATTAAATTTTGCCATAGAATTAAGTATCGTCTGATTAAAGCGTTCTGCCTGACCGTTTGCCCTAGGGCAGGCAACGGCATTTAACACATGTTTAATTCCGTAAAGATCACAAAACTTTCTAAACGACGCTGATGTGAATGAGGTCCCTCGATCTGATATTATTCGATATGGTAAGCCAAAATCATAGAAAACTTGTTCAAGGACTTTTAGCGTGTTTTTGGTTTTTGTGTTCTTTACGGCCCTTACAAACAAATATTTTCTGAATCCGTCAACGATCGTCAGGACGTAAGCGTTGCCGTTCCTACTCTTCACAAATGGACCGAGATGGTCGATATGAATAGTATGGAACGGAATGTCTACCTTTGCGATTGGATGTAAATGCCCCGATTTCCTATTATTTGTACAATCTTTGTTGTACGCGCACTCAATGCAGGATTGTACGTATTTTCGTACAAACTGCCTCAGTTTCGGGAACCAGAACTGACCTTGAATTCTCTCAGTTGTTTTCGCAAGGCCCAGATGCCCGATATCGTCGTGGTTGGACCTACATACCTGAAACCGCGCACCACGTGGTACGACGAGGCAAAGCTTATCGCCAACTTTCCTATAGACCTTATGGTCTTTTATCACATAGTTTTTTTAATGTCTTTTGATTCTTCATCATTTTCTGGCTTAAGGATCTTTGCGATTCGTGATATGTCAGGATCAGTGAGCTGTAACGCGAAAAGCCAATGGTCTTTTCCAATATTGTAAACAGTAGCAGAAGATTCTTCATCTGGTTCAGACAGCTTCGTGTTACGACTCAGCGCGTCTACGTGGCTCATCTGCGTGCCTGGCCTAAACTCGACACTAAACGTAAATTCGCTTATCTGTAGCCACCATCGGGCTATTCGCGGCACGAGATCACGTTTGGTTAAAGTGGTTCGGAGGGCATTGCAATCCGTCACAACTTTGAACTCGATACCCAATAGGTAGACCCGGAATTTCTTAAGCGAGCAAACAATAGCCAAAGTTTCGAGCTCATACGAGTGTAGATGGCGTTCTTCGGGAGTGGTCTGCCTGCTAAAGTAGGCGATGGGTTTCAGGGTACGGGGATTGTTCTGCCACTGTAACAGAATACCCCCTATACCTAGTGCACTCGCGTCCGTGTGTAATTCTGTATTAAGCTTAGGGTCATACAAAGCTAATATCGGACGATCGACCAACTTTTCCTTGAGGCTCATGAAAGCTTGGGATTCCACCTCAGTCCACTTAAAGGGGACGTCCTTTTTAAGAAGATTTGTGAGTGGTCGCGCTATCTCACCGAAACTCCGTACAAACCTCCTGAAATAGCTGGCTAAACCTAGAAATTGGCGGACTTCGTGCACGTTTTTCGGAATGGGGAATTTTTCAACCGCTAAAATTTTCTCTTTGTTTGGCCTTAGACCCTCAGCCGAAATTTCGTAACCCAGATAGTTTATGGTATCATCAAAAAAACGACATTTGGATAACTTTAGCGTCAAACCATTTTCGCGCAAAAGCCTTTTTTTCTTTTATTTCTTCCAACCTTCTGAATCCCTCCTCCATGCTCACAGATGGCACAAGAATGTCGTCCAGGTAGGCCAAGGCTGACTCGAAACGTTTTGCTCCTAACATGTGGTTTATTACCCTTTGGAAAACCGCCGGGGCGTTTGCGAGTCCAAAAGGCATCCTCTTAAATTCATAGTGACCGTCCGGAGTCACGAAGGCCGTATAGCGACGACTTTCCTCTGCCATAGGGACCTGGTAATAACCTGACGCGAGATCAAGGGTCGTAAAAAAGCTATTTCCGCTAAGACTGGTCAGTTGGTCATCGATCAAAGGAAGGGGAAAGCAATCCTTTTTTGTTTTATTATTAAGAGCCCTAAAATCTATGCAAAGACGCATCTCACCTGATTTTTTCTTTACTAATAGAATCGGACTTGCGAAATCTGAATTTGATTCTTGAATAATGTCATTTTGGAGGAGTTCCTCTATTATAGCACGAACCTGTTCCCTTTCCGAGTGTGATAGCCTGTAAGGCCGATAGACTACAGGTCTGTCGTCGGTCAATTCAATCGTCATCTTCGCATCATTCACGCATCCTATCTCATCAAGGCCCATAGCGATACACTCGCGATATGATTGTAATAGTTTATGAAGCTTATCCAAGCGTTCACCATCTACTTTGCTGCCTACCTTAATATCAGATTTTTCCACAGGTCTTAAGGAAGAAACATTTTGTGAAATTCGATTAACATGCTGCACTTTTCTCTCAATGAACGGCATTGCTCGAGCTATGGTGAAGTTAGGCTCCAGCACGAAAGATGCGTTTGCCAAGTTGGTTACCACCAATTGACATTTGCCGTTTATTAAAGTATAAGCACCCTGGTGTAAATGATACTCTTTACCTGCTTCACAACAACTATATCCTTCAACGTAAACGTCGCCATTGAACGACGAATTCTCCGCACTAACTTCCACTAGATCAATCTTTTTCAACTCCGTAGGAGACGTAACTAATAACTTCAAGCCCCTAACTTGGTCACATGTTTCGGTGTCTGGGCTCTTGTAGAAAAGCAGCTTATTACTGTCCTTCATAACAGACAGCCCTGGACGCTCTGTAAAATTTTGCCCTACGAGTAATGAAGATTGTAAGAACTCATCTTTAACTATTAGTACCTCCACTTGGGCTTCAACTTCATCAATCTTCATAGTAACGTATGTCTTATATTCTGGAGTGACCGTCGAATTACCAAATCCCTTTAAAGTTGGTAAATCAGAGTTTGTTTTGGTGAGATCAAGCTTAGAAGCATCCTATTCACGCATTAAACTGCACTCGCTGCCAAAATCAACATATGCCACGAAATTCTGGTCTGAAATAGTAATCTTCTTAAAAAACTTGTTGTTTTTGTTTTCGAGAGACGAAATAAGTAACGTACTTCGCTGCTCGGTCTTTGGAGTGGTCTTAGTTTCAGGATCGAATTTTAATGGCTCTAGTTTACAAGACGCGTCATTGTGACCCACACGTCTACATTTTTGGCACTTAAGCAAGGGCTTCGGGCAGTCAGAGAAAGTATGACCACCAGCACGACAGTTAAAGCAAGTGATTTTCCCAGAAGTCGAAGTAGTATTGTTTGTGGGGCGTCTACCCGGAGTAGTATCCCGCTTTCGAAGACTTGGGGCAACTATTGGTCCCTGCGAGTTAAGAAAATTCAACAGATCTTCTGGCTCTTCACAGTTTAATGCCTGCGCACTGTTTCTAACAGACTTATCGACTATACCGTGAATAACACAATCCACGGCGTCTTTCCCTCTTCTTATTCAATAAGGTTAGTTTATCGTAAAAGTATTCACGATAACTTTCGTTAAACCTTGTTGTGCGAGAAAGCATTTCCTCGAGAAGCCGACCGTAATTTTGCCCATCTGGAAAAGCCTTTTTCAACTTAATCTGCCATTCCTCCCATGTGTACACGACTGTTGGCAGAGACTCGAACCACTTCTTCGCAAGGCCAGACAGTTTTTGTAAAGCAAAATGTACGGTCTGCCTTTCGTCCCAATCATATATACTAGTACATTCGTTAACCTTATTGATCCAACTGTTAATACTCTGGGTCTTGCTGGAGGGGTCGAATTCGGGTATGACATTATTAAGCTGATTATTTCCGAATTGATTAGATTTTCCCTTCTCCTTTTGTAAATTCGAGAAAAATTCAAGGAATTCTCCTGCAGCAAGCCCAGGCGTATCCTTCTTTGTACACTCTGGTGAAAAATCCGGCGTTGGTGTTATTGTTTTAGTCTGACTGACCTCTTCTACGACCCATCCTGTGTTGGAAGAGTTCCTTTGAGAATTGGAAGATCGACGCTTGCGTTGCCGCGAATTGGAAGGAGACGAAGGCTGTCTACGTTTTCTCGCACGGGTACGCCCCCTACTTGGCGCCTGGGAATCTTCTTCCATGACCTCGAAAAAATAAAGAAATTATGCATAAGACACAGTCCTTTCATTTGCGTGTATTCAACACAGACCAGAAAAACATCGATTACAATATCAGCAAAAGAATTATAAATCATCAATATTCAATATCATCAATCCCGTCATCAACCCCGTCGTCAACCCCGTCGTCAACCCCGTCGTCAACCCCGTCGTCAACCCCGTCGTCAACCCCGTCGTCAACCCCGTCGTCAACCCCGTCGTCGATCCCGTCGTCGATCCCGTCGTCAATCCCGTCGTCAACCCCGTCGTCAACCCCGTCGTCAATCCCGTCGTCAATCCCGTCGTCAATCCCGTCGTCAATCCCGTCGTCAATCCCGTCGTCAATCCCGTCGTCAATCCCGTCGTCAATCCCGGCGTCAATCCCGGCGTCAATCCCGTCGTCAATCCCGTCGTCAATCCCGTCGTCAATCGCGTCGTCAATCGCGTCGTCAATCCCGTCGTCAATCCCGTCGTCAATCCCGTCGTCAATCCCGGCGTCAATCCCGGCGTCAATCCCGTCGTCAATCCCGTCGTCAATCCCGTCATCAATCCCGACGTCAATCCCGTCTTCAATCATGCCGTCAATCCAGTCGTCAATCCCGTCGTCAATCCCGTCATCAATCCCGTCGTCAATCCAGTCATCAATCCCGTCACCAATCCAGTCATCAATCCCATCATCAATCCCAGTTTTAACTAATAAACTAACTGGTTAACTAATCTATAAATGTACTCAAGTCAAAGCGAAACTTCTTCACAGGCACACCTAACCTGTGTTCTGTCTTTCTTTCAAGGACACACATGGCCCAGTCTAAAGACACACATGGCCCAGTCTAAAGACACACATGGCCTATCTTATTCTTACTGATATTTCTTGGTCTAAGGGGACACATGGTCCGTACTAGAGACACACCTGGCCTCCATTACTTGAGGACGCACATGGTCCATAATCCCTATTACAGATTTTCCCTTCTTTTTTTTAAATCTTATTATAGAAAAGCGGTCATTCTGTTTTTCAGCGTAAATTAAAACAGCACACCTGCCGATATAAAACTCACAGAGAATGGGTGTCTCCCCTGACACAAGCATATTCGAAATGCTTTTAAGAGGATCACAATGTCACTTTTTATTTAATTACGACTTAGGAAAAGTTAAGACAACTGTCGAAGATTAGATCAACCATTGTTGCAATCAAACCGCAAAAGCCGGTAAAATGAAATGATTGGTTTTTGGCCACTTGGTTTAAATAAAAACAATTTGCATCTATAGTTCCAACTAAACAGCCTTCACAGTTACAGGTCAGCCTTACAGCTGCTCTGTTTTTCATACGTAGAAACAGAAATACATACATACATACATACATAACATCACGCCTCTTTCCCGTTGGGGTAGGCAGAGACCACAGTCCTCCACCTGCTACGATCTTGACATACTTCCCTTGCTTCCTGTACTTTCATCAATCCTTTCATACATGCTCGTCGGTTTAGGGTACTTTTAACCTGGCCTTTATTCAGAACGTCGTGAATTTGGTCCTGGTACGTTCGCCTAGGCCTTCCCCTTCCAACGTTTCCATTCACTCTCGCCTGGTAGATCTCTTTCGTCAATCTTCGTTCATTCATCCTCTCTACATGACCAAACCATCTCAGCATCCCTTTCTCGATTTTGGTCACTACGTCTTCTTTTACGCCACAACGTTCTCTTATCACAGAAACAGAAATAATAAACAGAAATAATAGAATATAATACTGATAAGATGGAGAACACGTGTTTTAACATGCTTAGTAAAAAGTCTGTACATACCTTTTTGTTCACTTTGTGGGCGCGTGTGTTCTATGCCGCTTCTGAGATTTTATGAAATAAAATCTCCACACGTAATTCACTTCCAATATAATATATTTTAATCAAGTAACATCAACTTCTTAGAAGTAAGTTAAGTCGCAATAACTTAGGACTATACAAGTTGCGGACGAACGAACTACTCCACGTCTGACGAGCTAATGTCGCAGAGTTCCATGCAAAAACCGATCCATCCCCACTCTCCCCACTACTGCCCTGAACAGTCGCCACATGGTCGTCTGCGATTGGCTCATTCAAAATCAGCTCTGTGATTGGCCGATTTCGAATTGACGTAAGAATGAGTGTTGCCATTTCTCAAAAATAATGTAATTAGTAGAAATCACGACATGAGTAAGACATTAGTGATTAGTGTGTTGTTTTTTCATAGCCTTAATAAAAAATCTTATTTATTCGGAATTAAAAAGATAAGAAAACGTTGTTCCATTTTGCAAATAAAAGTTAAACGCAGTAATCGAAGTTCACAAAAATTTTCGACATTGTTTTTTAGGGATCCCGATCACTTTATTGTCCGTCCGTCCGTCTGTCTGTCAAGAAACTTTTTTTTAAGAACAGTTAAATTTATCAAGTTGAAATTACTATTAAATATTAAAGTCCATTCTACTAATTCAATCTAAAGATACAGCCATATATCCCTATCTCAATACATGATGCAAGAAGCTAGATTATTCCTTTCCTTGTGCTATTGCTAGGAAAAAATCTAAAATTAATCAATATCATACTTTCTCACAATCAATCAAAACCAAAATGAGCTCCCGTTTCAACTAGATTCATATTAATTTTAAAATCAAAGGACAAAAAAAAATAATTCATCATTTGGTGGACATGTACGGAACCGAGTAAGCGAGTTCGACTCGTATTTGGCCGGTTTTTTAGATTAATTTTTTAGATTCAAAGTAAATAAAATTATGTCGAAAAATTTATTTGAAAGTCACATACTTATGTAGGTCATGAAAATAATTGGTCTAGTCTACTCCTATTAATAACTGTTGGATGCCAGACCCAAAATAACCGGTTCGTATTTATAGGAATTTCTCAACTTTACTAATGATAACATTTTTTAATAAAGTATCGCGACCAGGTTGCCGTGCAAGAGCTAAAGAGTAGTGTGGGAAAGAGTATGTCACCGGAAAAGTATACAGAATCGTAAATTTATAAATTTCCTAGTAAGTTGATGAACTTTCGAAAAATAATAAACTGTACCAAATTCGCATCTGGTACTCGCCACCCCGTGTGGTGCCGGAAAAGAATAGTACCATCCCATACATACACGTGGGTGTCGTAAGAGACGACTAAGGGTTGTAAACTGGAGGATAGGCAGCAGCAACCTCCTTTGTATCTAACATCTTACTTACTGCGGTCACCTACAACCGCGGTCCATGGTGCTAGCCGTAACAAGCGAGGTGACTATGGTACTTCCCCTCTGCATTTTTCCAGCAAAAGCTAGAATTCTAGAGGGAGCTCCCTGTCCTGTAGAGGACTTTTCATGGGATGTTATGATGATGATGTTGACTTGCCACCTGCTGGCCGCAGCACTTTCGCTTCGCTCGCTCGGCTCGGCTTAATCGAGAAAGAACCTAAAGTTGGATCAACTTACGATATTTTTAGAACGTGTGAACATACCCCGGGAGGTTCTTATCATTTTCCGATGACAATTAACATCTTTAGGGTGTAAGGGACGGTGTGCTGAAAACTGAAAGGGCATGCTCAATCAATGAAACTGATCAACTTTCCCAAAGAAACATTTCTGGGACATGGAAAATAAATTGACCTCTCTGTACAAACTGTTCGACCAGAGTGAGCAATTTGTATGGAGAGGTCAAAATTTTCACTCTTATGTTTTATCACCTCGGATATGTTAAGAGGTGGTTTTGTATATGAATCTGCAATCTGAACGACTTGTCCAAAGAAACATACGTCGAAATATGAAATCGTATACTATTTGTTTATATATTTGTAATCGGTTTCTCGAAAACGGCTTTAACAATTTCGATGAAATTTACCATACGGAGGTTTCCGGGGGCGAAAATTCGAACTAACTAGGTCTCATGTCTGGGAAAATTCGTTTTCCCTGTGTATTAAAGCATTTTTTTAAAATACCGCGCTTTAGACAAAATCCTACAGCGCCATTTGTTGGCGGGTAGCATACTCGTAGCTTCCCCACCCGATGATATTTTAATGTTGAGGCCTATTTTAGAGCAAAGCTCGGTAGCCCTTTATGAGTACCTATAAAAAGAAACAATTAATTAGGACCTAATTATTAAGTCGTTAATTCTGAAAGCCTCACTTCTAAGGAGTTTATTTCAAACTTCGTTCTAATTTCTCATACTTTCCTACGAGTATATAATGTATTTCAGCGAAAGCTACGGCAACGGCTACGGTACTACGAACTTGAGGCTACGAGCTACGCTTTTGATACGGGAAATTTATTCAGATTCAGATTATTTATTCAATATAGATTCTTTACAGAATACTTTATTAAACTTGAATATGTCCGCACGGTGCCGTCCAAGAACGTTAGTAACGCTCTGGGTTCTCTAGGTGCGAAAGTAGGAGTAGGTAGGAGCTGAAGTCGCGCTGAGAGTGTCAGGCTTTACCTGTATTGACTGTACATCCCTACCAAAATATACTACTCTTTTCATGGCTATTCCTTTTCACCACTGAGCAAGGAACAACGTATCTTTTCACTACTGGATTTTTTAACGGGATGTTGTGTTATTTTGAAAATATTTTTTTTATCGAGCATTTGTTGAATATACACTCGGCATAAAAAAAATATAACTTTTTATTTTTCTGCCATACATTTTCATACAATGATGGGGTTAAAGTAAGCGTCATTGCTTTGCTTATTTAAAACGAATAAAAACACGTAACTGAATAGTAAAATAGATAAGATCCCAAACAATAATTTATTCAAAAATTACACGCCTCTTAAGTGTTCAGGAACAACCGCACATCACTTTAAAAAAACCGGTCAAGTGCGAGTTGGACTCGCGCGCCGAGGGTTCCGATATACCTTTAGTATTTTTGGAAGCAATAAAGTCCATTTTTAAGACCGCAAAACTAAATTTGTTTGTAAAGGTTTTTTGCAGATTTCTAAAAAACTGTGCTACTTAGAAAGATGTGGAAAGATCGTTTTAATTTTGCTGTAATATTTACATAAACTTCTATCGAGTGTAATTTTCCATTTTCCATTCTCAAACGGTATTTTTTTGACATTTTTCATCATAACTTGAAAACTAAGAGTTGTGAAAAATTACAAAAATATAATTTAGAATGTTCAAGTAAAGCTCTTTCATACGATACGTCCCCACTTGACCTAGTACCGAGAATTTTAAATTTTGCCCCCCCTATTTGGGCCCCCTTTATATTAATATTCATAATTTTTTCTTAATTTTTTCACGTGCAATTAAAATATTATATAACTATTCAAAATTTCAAGTCGATAGCATGAGTGGTTGCTGAGATATACAGGTGTGACAGACAGACAGACAAAGCGTATCGGAACCCTAAAAATTGATTTCGAGAAATGTAAATCGTTTGAAAATCATTTTACAATTGACAGAATGCTCTAATTTTTGTGCCACTAGCGGTCACTCATCCAGGTTCTGACTACACCACGTCCAAAGTTACTTAATTTTCGTGATCGCAAAGAAAGAGCAACTTCCACTCGGCCACAAATGCTTCAAACTATCGATCTTAAAGAACGTTACTACAATTTTAAAGAATTATCCTCCAACTCCTAACCGTTAAGGAGTTGTTTCATGCATCACCAGATCATTAACATGATATGATGAATACCAGGAGCAAATACTTGTATCACAACATCTCATAAAACGTTCACCACAGGACACGGAGCTAAGCTCCCTCCAAAATTCCAGCTTTTTCTGGAACAATGTGGAGGGGAAGTACCATAGTCACCACACTTGTTAGCGTCACAGCTGGCACCACGGACCGCGGTTGTTGGCGACTGCAGAATGCAAGATGATACGATACACAAAAGGATCATCATATCATCCCATGAAACGACCATTGCAAGTTAGGGAGCTCCCTCCAGATCTCTGGCAAAAATGCGTGGTATTTAGGAGAGGATTTACCATAGTCACTAAGCTTGTAAATGTTGCGGCTGGCGACTGCCGTTGTCGGTGACCGCAGTTTGTAAGATGGTACGATACACAGAAAGATGCTGCTGCCCATGCTCCGGTGTATATTCCTTAGTCAACTTTTACGATACCCACGGTTAGAGGTGGGTTGGTACTATTCTATGCCGGCACCATACGGGTGACACAGAAGGATGCTGCTGCCCATTCTTTGGTTCGTTAACCCTTAGTCGCCTTTCACGACACCCACGGGTAGAGATGAGTTGATACTATTCTATGCCGGCACCACACTGGCGACACAGAAAGGTGCTGCTGCCCATTCTCTGGTTTAATATATTCAATTACCGACCTATTTCTCTGCTCCCTACGGTATCGAAAATCCTTGAAAAAATTATTAACTATAGGTTGAATAAATATTTGCAGTCAAAAGGTATTTTATCGGATGCACAGTATGGTTTTCGGAGCGGCAGGTCCACTGACGATGCAGTACATTCTTTTACTAGTTTCATAATAGATACTCTTGGAAATGGTCTGAAATGTCTAACTATATTTTTAGATATGGCTAAGGCCTTCGATACTGTCTCTTCTCCAATACTCTTACAGAAGTTACAAAATATCGGTATCCGAGGCACTCAACTCAAACTTTTCAGCGAATATCTTACTGGACGGACTCAGAGCGTTAGAATAGATAGTATCGTTAGTAGTGAACTTGAAATTAAATACGGTGTACCTCAGGGCAGTATACTTGGTCCTACCCTCTTTTTGTGTTACATAAACGAACTATGCAATATGAAGCTAGAAAACTGTAAAATTATAACCTACGCTGATGATACATCTCTCACGTTCTACGGCGAATCCTGGAATGAAGTCTTCCTAAATGCACAACGTGGTTTTGATAGAGTATGTGAGTGGCTAGCTTCAAACTCGTTAACCCTGAATACATGTAAAACAAAATTCATCACTTTTTCAATCAGAAATCCGCCATACTCTCAGAATCCTAATTTCAAAATTATCCATCACATCTGCAATGATACTATGAGACTTTGCTGTAGCTGTCAATCTATCGAGAAAACGAATTCAATTAAATATTTAGGTGTTACGATTGATAATAACTTGAATTTTGCCGAACATATAAATAACATGACATTAAAGATTCGCAAGCTCACCTATGTATTTAAACAGCTACGTCACTCGGCTGACGCAAATCTCATAAAATCGGTATACTATGCACTATGCCAATCGGTTTTAACATATTGCATATCTTCCTGGGGTTGTGCAGCAAAGTCTCACTTAATAAAATTGGAGAGAGCCCAAAGACTCATACTAAAAATTTCCCTTTTCAAGCCGCGCCTTTACCCAACTTGCAGTCTTTATGCTGAGGCCGAAGTATTATCGGTCAGACAACTATTTATTTTGCAATTATTACTCAGGAAGCATTCTGAAATAGGTTTTGAAGCTGACCACCCTAACGCCGAGAAACGACGCAACTACGTCGTATGTGAGACAACTACTATCACTGCATCCTTAGCTCAAAGGTCTTATAAATATCTAAGTGGTCAATTATACAATAAAGTAAATAAGCTCCTAAAAATTTATCCATTGACAAAACAAGAATGTAAAAAACGTTTAACTGCTTGGCTATTGTCACTAGACTATGAGAACACGGAGGCTCTTCTCCGTTTTTCGAGTTAATCTTCTTGATGTTAAAGCATTTTTACCATTTACTGATGCACATGCACTTATTTACATTCACACATACCCTTTCTCTCTCTCACACACACATACCCTATCTCTTTCACACACACACACACTCGCATACACATTTACAGATCTACTAAACATGATTTTAAATGTTTGTATATTTTTTATGTTTGCATGAATGTTTTACTAAATTGACTATGTTTTAGTGTGCTCTCAAATTTTAAGTCCAGTTTTTCTGTAATACTCGTATTTTCCGATTAAAATATCATCTACTGTATTTTCTGTTTCCCGAGGGTGGGATCCAGGAGACCTATGACACAGGTCAAACCTAGTTTAGGCTCCTGTCTCCCAAATAGAGGTTTTATTAATGTTATAATAATATTGCGCCTACAAAAGTTGTAAATTAAGTTTTTGGGAGAAAATAAACACAATTTTTTTTTTATTTTTTTTATTTTTTTTTATTTTTTATTAAACCTTAGTCGCCGTTCACGACCCCCGCGGATAGATTATATTAACCCTTAGTCGCCTTTAATGACACCCAAGGGTTGGTACTATTATTTGCCAGCACCACACGGCCTACATACTTGTATAGCTTTGAAAAATATATGAAACACGTAAAAAGCGACACAGAAGAATGCTGCTGCCCATTTTCTGGTTCATTAACCCTTAGTCGCCTTTTGCGACACCCACGGGTAGAGATGGGTTGGTACTATTCTATGCCGGCACTACACGGGCGACACAGAAGGATGCTGGTGCCCATTCTCTGGTATTTAACCCTTAGTCGCCTTTTACGACTCCCTCGGGTAGAGACTATTAACCCTTAGTTACCTTTTGCGACACCTAAGGGTTGGTAATATTTTTTGCCGGCACCACACGGGCTATGTACTTGTATAGCTTTGAAAAATATATAAAACACGCAATAAGTGCCTATAAAATTTGAGGGTTTCTCTCGATTTCCTCAGGATCCCTTCATCAGATCCTGACTTGGTGACAATGGGACCACCTCAGGAATATACCCTATCGGATAAAAAAAGAATTTTGCAAATCGGTTCACAACTGATGGAGTAATCGGTGAACATACATAAAAAAATACATACAGTGGAACATAGAACCTCCTCCTTTTTTGAAGTCGGTTAAAAATGGAAGCACCTAACCCGGCCCCAATCAAATCTACTGACTTAATATGATGGTCACGATTCCCATTCCTTGGGGTTACAACTTAGAAGAAGATGTATATAAAAGGATAAACTGACTGGCATATCAACGCACAGCCGGATTTGGCTTGAAACTTGAAATTTTCTTAACGTTTCCTTATGTAACGTAGGCGAGCACTAAAAAAAGATTTTGCAAAGTTTATATTACCCTTATGAATCCTCGTAAATCCAATCGGACGAAGTGGCAGGCAACAGCTAGTTAGTACTATTACAACAAAAACTAAGTAACGTCGGTCATAGTCAGAAATCGGTTGGGTTGTTCAGATGTACGCGCGAGTACAAAGGAGCATTCAGGAGTGGAAGCACAAAAGATCCTGTAGGGTCGAAGTGCTCTCGGGTCTAATAAACAGGCTCTTAGTTCCACGTACTAAAGTAACATAAATTGGTTGAATAGTTATTTTAAAAGGAACTACCATAATTAATTAATTTTACATCGATCTCTGCACTAAGCAACAACGCTTGTATCGCAGAGACCTTCACACATTTAATAACAACAATAATTCAATTCGGCCGGACACTACTTACTCCAGTAAAATTACGAGAGATTGTATGGCGAAACGGAAATAATTGATAATAGCCGTGATTCTTTTTCAGATCGATGGATTATATTTCTGTGTAAAGCTTTTTAATGGAATCCACCTAAATTTACTTCATTTATTTATTTATTTTGCCGTCCAAACATTAAAAAAATATGGAATTTCGGAAAAAAATGTTAATAGATTATTTTTTTTATTTACGGCTTGCTATATATTCAGAATTTCATATTATACAGGAATCCACCTAAAAATATAAGCTTTTTTGTATTGTTTAACTTTTATAGCACGAAATTTAAATAAAGCTTATCTTCGCAACCAAAAATAGTAATAGATCCGTTTTGCTTTCTAATAATTTAAATAGTGCTATTTAATCACATTTTTGGCAAATCCAACATAAATGTTTACAAAATCATTGTAAACCAGCGATTACAAAAAACTTTTTTTAATTTAGTATGGCATTTTTGTGAATATATATAAGAATCACTTACATTTAAAAAGGTGAAGTTTAGCTCAGTTTATTTCTATTATTTTACCTCGACTTTATTGGACCTTATATGTAAAAATAAATGGAGATTTTATATTTTGAAATAAATTGATATTTTTAAATATATTTATGGTGGATTTTGATGCCTATATGTAAAGTATACGTTTATCTATGATATAAAGTATATAATTGTCTATTACTATTTTTGCCTTAGCTGTTATTCGAAAAAAATATTCCGCTTAAAATTTTAGGTGGATTCGTAAATATTGCGTCTTAACATCATATTTAAATACGATATACACAACAAAGTAGCTATTAAAATTTAATGTTTTGCAAAACCGTATTTTTACTGGAGTAACTAAGAAAAGAAAATAATAAGAGCCCGCGTCCTTTGTTATCCGCACGGTAGATGCTCTATTCTTGTAATGTAAATATATCGACAATTTTTCCTTAAAATTGTGCCTATATTGTGTGACCTAGTTTCTTGAATCTATTATATGTATTGTAACAGTTTCACTGTGTGCAAATGTATTCCATTACTACTAAAATGTAAACATGTGATTTACTTAAAATCGATTTAATTGAGCTTATTTTAATGTTCTATAATTTGGATTCAGAATTGGTTATCTACATGACTGCGTTTTAGTACACGTAAGTTTATCTTTTCATATTATTTGTATCGAATTACAAACTTAAGTTTGCAGTTAAAGCTTTTTTTTTCTATGTTATAAGTGAGCATACGAGCAGGTGGGCCACCTGATGGTAAGTGGTCACCACCGGCCATAACACCCACTGTCTTATTAATGGCATATTTTGACACCAATAAGACAGCTAATCGCGTTGCTCACTTTGAGAGTTCTCAAAGATGGTATGTCTCATGTGCCGGTAATTTCGCTGGCTCCCTTGCCCTTCGAACCGAAACACAGCAGTGCAAACATTGCCGCTTCACGGCAGAAAAAAACAAGGGGGTGGTACTTCCCCAGACGGACTTTCCACAAAAGCCCTACCACCTTTACTTACTTTACTCTGTGCAGCCTCAGTGGTCTATAGGTTAGAACATTCGGCTCTCGATCCAGAGCTTTAGGGTTTGACTCCCGGTAGGGGGACACTGTCATAGTTTAAAAAAAAGTCTAAAGCAAATGTCACTTTGTGTGACTTCTGCAGTCTAGTTACGACATTGCAATATGAAAATCTAATTGTCTTAAATGTAAGATGATTCCGTGCCTCGAAAAGCACGCTAAGCCGTCGGTTCCGGCTAGTCGTAAGATGAGCCATATCAGAGTGCTTGGGCAGCTCAACAACTAACACCCAGGGAGTGTGTGGTCGATTATCGATCTTTCAACCCACATGGATGATGAGCAAGAAAGTGCAGTGCTGCTGTACCAATTTATTTTTCTTATGATACGTACGAGTCATCTGCTTTTGCTGTACAAACCACTACAGTCCGGTGCCACATGGAGTACTCCTGCCATCTTTGGGTTGGAGTGGCCCAACACCAACTCCTTCCACTTGATCGCATTCAAAAAGAGGCAGTTCAAATTATCGACGATCCCGAGCTCACAGACTGTATGGAGCCACTAAGTCTTCGGAGAGACGTGGCCTCCCTGTGTGATCCATACCGTCTGTACAACGGTAAGTGTTCTAAGAAACTACTTATTTAGTCTATTACCTGCGGCACAGTTCCACCACCGCACAACACACCACAGTGAGGGGTACCATTACATTCCTTGGTTTGCGCGATCGTTTCTCTTGCGCACATCTAGGATGTGGAACGATCTTCCCCCTGCGGTTTTCCCTGGTAGTTACGACATGGGGTCATTCAAAAAGCGGGTTAACAAACTTCTCAAAAGCTGGCAACGCGTTAGTAAGGCCGGCAGTAATCACGTAGAAACAAAAACAGTATAAGCTGAACCAGCGCCACTCTACAAACGCTCAAGACCAGGAACCCGCTTAAGGTCAAAGTGTTTCCACCAACGTGCGGCCGTGTGTACCACCCCAGGTGTTGCAAGTGACTATGATGGGCGGTAGTGACACTTACCATTAGGTAAGCTGTCTGATAGTTTGCCTTTTATAACATTTTTAAGAGGCCTATTACATTTTGAGCGTGTTTTTGCGCAAAATAGCTAATTTCGGCGTCCTTAATCTGAGAAACGGAAAGATTTTTACAACTTTAGCGGCTTTAGCTTTTGTAGCGGCCTCGCTTTTTGCAATTTTTTCTTATATTGGTAGATATAGCCAATATTCCGAAGCAAGTTTTCATAAAATGCGCGAAGGCACTTTTTTGATCTCGTGGATTGAACTATTGGGCTAAGCAAACAAAATTAAAATTACACAATAAGATCTCTTATATAATAGTGTAGTTCGTAGCGGCCTCGGAATTTTGAAAAATATATTGGAAAATCTAGAAAAAAAATCAATTCCGAACGAAAAAAACTACAAAAAACGCTCAGGTTTAACTGCAAATTGCTCTTTACTATATAAATATTATTTCGTATAACTTATACCATACTAAACTTTGGTATAAAGAAAATGAAAATCGCCTACGTTTGTTTAAAAACAATTCGTTTTAATACCTTAATTGTGTTTAAACTCCGATGATGTTGGGGCGCTGATGTATTAAAGAAAAGAGTAGAATTTGATGCCTGATGTTTAATCGCACAACCGTACACGATTACAGTTTGTGGCAGAGAGCCATACATGAATTGCTATACTTAGAACTTATAAAAACTACTATTTTCTGTTGGGTGTTGCCAACATGCTGGGGGCGGCGGCAAGAAACTAAAAAAGGCAAAGATACAATGCAAGTAAATAGCAGTACATGAAATTATAACTGAAAACATATGATTGCCACCAGCAAATCTAGAGGTACATCCTAAAGTATGTGGTTATTTACACGTTATTCATAAGTTTAAGAAAATATTTGAAATAAAGCGATATTATCAACAATGTTAAACAACATGGGTTTCATTTTCTAATCTTGTTATGTATGAATTACAAATTATATAGTAGAACAAGTACCTATCTTATACAATTTGCAAATTTAAAAACACATTACTTGTACAATAGTAAGTTAGGTATTTTCCTTATGAAATTGAACTTAATATTAACTTAACTAAATTCTGCTTAGTTTTTAAAGAAATGAACTAGCTTTACTCAGAGTTATTTAGAGGGAAAGCAAAGCTTTTTTATCAGAGGTACAAAACTAGTGCATTTTTATTAAAAATCTCAACTAAACTTCTACAAAACTAAAGTTTCTTTACACGAAATCCTAAGAAAGGTTAAAATCATGTTAAAATACATGTTTAGAAAAAAACTGTAGGTACGAGTATTTTTATCTTAGGAGTCTAGATAAATCTAAAAATTAGGTAAATAGTGAAATATACTATTTATTTATTCTAATGGTAAGACACAAATACCAGACAAGGAACGTCTATACACTTTCTTATTTGGAGCCATGACGTCAACGACACGCACCCTATTATCAGGGCCTTGAAAAACCTTTACTATTCTACCTAAAGGCCACGAAAGTGGAGGCAAATTTGGTTCTCTTAACAGTACCAACATTCCTTCTTGTATATTAGGTAGGGAATCGCGCCATTTTGGACGTGATTGCAAAATGTTTAAATAATGTTTATGCCAAACATTCCAGAAGTGTTCCCTTACTTTGTTACATAGTGACCAGAACTTTAACCTTTTTTATCTTAGGAGTCTAGAAATGGATGTAAGGGATGTAAGGAGCCCTTTATTTTTTCATTATTTTTTAAGCATTTCAGTTCTTCACTGAAATGAAATTTTTGCTCTTGACCAACAACCCAAAGCAATGCCTGTTGCAATTCATTGACGGTCAAATAATTATTTTTATTTTTATTATTTTTATATTTTAAATTGTAACAAAATCGACGCATATAAGCAACGACTCTTGTTAATTTGAAATATTTGTAAAAATCCATTTCTTGTTGCGTGACCAGAACGACCTTGGGAGAGGACTTTTTCATCTCAGGTAAGGTGTCAACTGGAAGAGGGGAAACCTGACCAAACTCGCACTCAGTGCTACGCAAAAAGGCTGGACCATGCCACCATTTAGAGCAGTGAGAAAGAACACTCGGCTCGACGCCCCTGCTGACCAGATCAGCTGGGTTATCTTCTGTGTTGACATACAGCCATCGCCAGTCCGCCGTCTGCTCGCGAATTAATTTCACTCTATTTGCAACGAAGGCCTGAAGCTTAACGGGGTCTGTCGCTAACCAAGCCAGAGCAATTTGTGAGTCAGAGAACAAATAAACATCATATATTTTAATTTTAGTTGACAGTGTATCATGCACCTTTCTCATCAGTTTTGTTAGCAACAACATAGCGTTAAGCTCCAGACGTGGGATGGTGAGAGGATGTTTAGATGGATTAATTCGAGACTTGGAACAAAGCAAGGAAACCGATGGAGTACCTGTACTATCCAGGACCCTTAGATAAGCGCAGCAGCCATAGCCCGTCGAACTTGAAGCGTCGGAAAAGCCGATGAGTTGCACGCGGGAAGCTGTCGACGAAATAGGTACATTCCTAGCTAACCCTATTGGTTCCAATTCTGATAAACTTCCAGCAAAGGACAACCACTCATTTTTTAAATCATTTGGTGGGATAGCATCCCAAAGAACCTTCTCTAACCACAACCTTTGCATAATAGCCTTGGCCTTGATGACAATAGGAGATAGGAACCCCAACGGGTCATAAAATTTCGAAATATAGCTGAGAATTTCTCTCTTGGTGGAAGACCGGTTGTTGAATGGCTCTGGACACGACAAAATAAAGCAGTCCTTTCTAACATCGAGAGTTATACCCAGAGTCTTCATACAATAATTATCTCTTTGAAAATCCAATTCATCGAACTGTTGCTTGCCAGCCGGAATGTCAGCTAAAACCTGAGAACAATTGGAAGCCCACTTGTGGGTCTCGAAGCCACCCTTAGCTAATAATTCGCATAACTGTTTTTTAGCATCAAGTAAAACGTTTAAGCTTGAATGTGAGAAACACGCGTCGTCGACATAAGTCGAGTCTTTTATTATGAGAGAAGCCAATGGAAAGTCAGCTTTATATTTCTCGGCTAATTCATACAAACACCGAGTGGCTAGAAAGCTTGAAGCCTTTTGACCGTAAGTAACAGTATCGAGCTGAATGCATTTAAGAGATTCAGAAGGATCTTTTCTCCAAAGGATATTTTGGAGAGAAGTATGTGCAGGGTTAAGTGCAATGCAGCGGAACATGCGCCTTATATCAGTGGTGAATGTGTAGTCGCCTAAGCGAAATAACAACATGATGTCAAGCAAATCTCTTTGCACGGTTGGGCCATTTAGCATGATATCGTTAAGCGAAACTTTCTTATCAGTTTGCATCGAGGCATCAAAAACAATTCTGGTTTTGGTACTCTTACTATTCGAGTTATGAACGGAATGATGGCTCATAAAATAGACAGGATCGTTTTGAAAGTCAAAGGAATTAAAATCAACATAGTGACCATGGCCCAATTCTATATATTCATCGATAAAGCTCTGATATTCAGAGAGCAGATTTATATTTTTGTGTAGCCGCTTCTCCAAATTTAAAAACCTGTAGTAAGCAAACTCAAATGAGTTACCTAAAGTTTTGTTAATTTCATCAATTGGTAACTTTAAAGGCAACTGTACTTCAAATTTATTATTTTCTAATTTGTGAGTTGATTTAAATATTTGCTCACATTGCTCGTGCTCTGAGAAAGTCTCACTGAAGGACTGCGGAATGCTTTCAGTTTCAAAAAAATTCTCAAGTTTATTATTTATGCTTGAATTACAAGTAACACATAACAAGGATACCTGTTTGTTAGTTGCAACCGGCTGATATGGCAAAGCCCCACAGACAATGTGGCCAAACCTCGTATTAATGAAGCGGGGATGTGGCTGTTGGTGAGGAACATGGCCCTCAGTATGCTGGGAAGCAGGCTGGCTCGAAGAGGATTGTTGCTCCGAGCGTTGCTCCAGCATTAACACCTGGAAAAATATGTCCGCTCCCATTAGCATATTGATCTCGGACGGAGTGTCGAATTCAATGTCAGCGAGCTTTATGCCGGTTGGAATATTCAAAGAAGATTTATCTACTTTGTATTGAGGAAGTTTGCAGGTGATTGTGTCAAGAACATGACAATTTATTGTCACTTTGTAAGGCGTGGCCAAAGAGTGGACCTCTAAAGGAACCGCAAATTTTGCATTGTTGGATGAGTTCGTGACCCCAATGATGTTGGTATTATCCACTGCTGGCTGGATACCTAAAACTTGTATGACTTTAGAAGTGACTAGCGACACCTGTGAAGCAGAATCAAGAACAGCCTTGATGTGCACCGCCTTGCCTTGCTGAGAATATAGCTTGACTTTAACTGTAGGAAGTAAAACCCTATTGGAATCCAAATTTGAAATTAAAGTCACAGGCTTCTCTGGAGGAGGGTCAGAATGTAGCAAAGTATTATGATTCTGTTTACATATTGTACACCGGAAATGATATTTACATTTTCCAAGGTGTGGGTTTAAGCATGTTGTGCATAACTTGCTTGTCTTGCAGAAATCTATTCTACTCGCTGCAGACAAGAGCTTGAATTTATTGCAAGAAAATAACTTGTGAGTATCACACTTACAGTATGTGCATGATGACTTGTTCACCGAAGCCGACTTGTTCCCAGAAGCTGACTTGCTTGCAGGTCCCGTTGCTGCGAAGTTGACCACCGGAGGCTTGTTGGATTTTGCAGAAGCAGCTGGTTCCAAATTTTCCAGGCCTAAGGCTCTTTTTTCCAGAAAGAGCAAGAAATCCGAAATTTTTTGTTGTGGCCCATCGTTACTCTCCAGCTGATAGGCCCTCGCGGTGTTTGAATCTAATTTGCGCAACAAAATAGCCATTATGATGGGATCCCAGTTTAGAATATTAACATCTAAGTTTTTAAGAGCAGACAGGCATTGCTTTACCGTTGACACAAATTCTCTAAGAATGGTAGGACTAGACCTAGCTACAGGATTAAGATCAAGAATAGAATTTATGTGTTCATTAATGATTTTGCTTTTATGGTTGTAGCGTTGGTCAAGAAGCTTTAAGGCTTCATTGTAGCTGCCATCAATAAGAGGCAGGTTTTTTATTAAATCGAATGGCTCCTTGGGAAAATTTTAGAAGGCCGTCGCAGACTTTTTTTTTTTTTTAATATTTGGCTACTAGATAGTTAAATTTTTTTTTTTAAGGAAGTGGGCTAAGAATAATGACATACAGCCAAGTTAATTCGTTTAGAAAAACTAGGAATTTTGAATTTTCACAGCTCCGGAGCTGCGGGAAGTGCAGCCCCTTCGCCCTTGCGTAACAAGAGCCAGGCACCCACGTTCGCCTCCGCAGCTTCGGCTTTTTGGTCGCCTACGGCGACCAGCCTCAGCCGCTGCGGCTCGCGTGGTGCCTGGCTCTTGTTACGGCGGGCGGGGGCTGCTCTCCCTCCGCTCCTCCGGTTTTATAAAAACAAACTCCATCCATTAAAGTCGGCAGCTTGGAATCGGGGTTGACCAATTCAGTTCTGTTACCAATTTATGGGTTTGGTGGCTTCCGATTTCTGCCCTGAATTTAGATAGGTTATGTAGTGAAAAGTAAACAAAGTCATATTTAATCAACTATATATATTTTTTTTATAGCATCAACAAGCGCTAAAAAGGGGTCCTTTTTATTTCTTTGGACAAATCGCCTCCATTGATATTATATAAAGCAATATCGATAAAAAAATATTTGGTACAAATACAATGGAACAAGGCAGTATGAACATTACTAAAAGTCTCGGTAGCCAAACCTAAAATCTAAAATTAAAAAAGAAAAGGCTGCGACGGCCTTCTAAACCCGACCCGGCTCCTTTTCTAAAAAGGAACGTAGGAAGTATAGTTTCTGAACATTGTCAATTGCCCTATCATTATGAATTATAGCACGGAACAAGTTTGTGAAAGGTATATACTCACTATATATTCCTGTGAAGTGTGGTATTTCTATAGTAGGCAACTTTGCCTTGTACATGCTCGTTTGAGCATCGGAGTTGGGGGAAGCCTTCTTCTGAATGACTTCATTAAGCACGGTTAGGATAGAGAAATATTTGCTCTCCACTTCCGCCACATTTTCCTCATCCTTGTCTTCTATTGCGAGTATGCGTTTGTTGTATTCCTCATATTCGGCAAACAGTGCCCTTATCCTATCTCTCTTGGTTTGTAATGTGGATACCGGAGCTTGCTCCACATCGGCTATGTTGGATGTGAAGAGATACAGACGGGTAATGGCAGCTTTGGTATAACCGCGGGCGTTTCGCAACGCCTTAATATCGTCATCGGACATTTTTTCAGTACTCACACTTCTAAATATCCTATACAGCAAATTTATTTCACTAAATAAAAAAAACGCACAGAAAAATAGCGAGTGTCGTGGGATACTTAGCGACGATCGAACGAAATGACGAAATGTTAAAATCGAAGCGAATCTATGCTTGATTCACTGACAAAGAGAATCGATTCGAAGCTCGCTATTGGTTCTAATAACTACCAACGCTAAATAATCTACCAAAGTAAAGTCTGTCTTGCTTGCACTCGATGCAGTTGACAATCTTCTGTTTCGGTCACCCACGAATATTTCCGTCCAAACGGAACGCGCGTTCGCTCGACCAAGCTTCCAGATGCTGCGTCTCTTTCGCACTTGCGTGAAGAAGTCGTATGCGACTGGGCGCGAAAGTTTGAAAATGCACCGGTGTTGCTATTTATCAAAATATACAGGTGGAGTGGTAAGAGTGTGGGACGATGGAACTTGCTTCGTGATCGTGAAGAAATGAATGCACAAACACGATGATTCTTAGAATTAGCGATGACACGAAGGTTTTACCTTGGCTGGTTGCGCGTCCTCGATGTGCTTCCTCTTGAATTTGCTCTGACCACAGAATGTGTAGCGATGACACGAAGAAATATGCTAACTTCCTGGTTAAAAGCGTGTCCTCTGTATGAACAAATACCGTATTTTTCTTCCTGAAGTCGCTGCTCCGTCGGATGTATGTCACGATAGGTTTTGCGTGGCACTATAAGTAGGTAGAAACAGGAACCTGGTTTGCCGCCGAGCTGTTTGTAGCAGGAATACGATTCTTGAGTTTCTTCAAGGGTTTGTCGAAGCGTAGATATTTGCAGGAAAATGTCTTGAATGTGATGCGTGATTCGTCTTCCTGAGATTGCAGACGGTTAGTGAGATAAATGTAGGTATGCCACGGATGGTTGTAAATGATGCGTGACACTCCACTCTCACCAACAGGATTGCCGCCGCAACGATGATGCAGGACTGCAAATCACGATTTATTGTGAAATCTTCCTGATTGCTTCCTCGAAGAATAGATACTTCGACCAAAGTGTGATTGCGTGGACCGCGATGGTTGAAGGCGTTGCGCAGCGCCACGTGTTGCGTGAAGACGAATTGTGTTTCGCAGGCAATATTTCTTAAATCCTCCTCTTCTCTCGGTGTCGAAGGACCATGTTTAAACTCCGATGATGTTGGGGCGCTGATGTATTAAAGAAAAGAGTAGAATTTGATGCCTGATGTTTAATCGCACAACCGTACACGATTACAGTTTGTGGCAGAGAGCCATACATGAATTGCTATACTTAGAACTTATAAAAACTACTATTTTCTGTTGGGTGTTGCCAACAAATTGAACGTACTTAAAACTGCCAAATTTCTCCATAATCCGATGCGCTGGCCTTTCAAACGCAATAATAGTATCAAATAACTTGAAAATACAAAAAGAATTTATATCGTTTAGTTTCAGCTACAAAACAGTGTCGAAAAATCTGGACGCCAAGTGAGATTTTCCACTTTTCATTTTTTTGAACGAAATTTTGTGATAGGCCTCTTAACATGTGGTGGAAAATTCGGTCGCTATTTTGTTATAACTCTACTTTGTTTCAACGTTCTTTTATTCTTGTTTTTTTTCGTCCTTTGTTGCAAGAAACTGAAAAGAACAATGTTGCAACATTGAAACTTCGTATCGTATACGCTCCGAACGAATCGTTATTCAACCCACTCTCCACATGGGACCTCGTTTGACGCAATGTTATCACCGGAGTTTCTCAAAAGCAAGTTCTAACAACATCAGAAGTCTGATGCTCCAAGTTTGTTATTTTATCGCGAACGAGAGGAACGTTCGTTTGTTAACTATACACAATAAAATCCTATCCCATCCTACTTTCTTCCTATCCTAATAAACGCGAAAGTTTGTAAGTATGGATGGATGGATGGATGTTTGTTACTCTTTCACGCAAAAACTACTGAATGGATTTTATTAAAACTTCACACACATATAGATTAGGTTAGGTCCAGGAATAGCACATAGGCTACTTTTTACCGCAGAAAAACACTTCTTTCCCACGGGAAAACGCATTTAATGCGGGTGAAACCGCAGGCGGAAAGCTAGTCCGTAAGGCGACTAAGTGACTTAACCTTCCCTTGTGTCTTAAAAGGCGACTAAGTCTCTTTATCTGCCATTGTGTCATAAAAGGCGACTAAGTGACTTAACCTTCCCTTGTGTCCTAAAAGGCGACTAAGTGTCTTAATCTAACCTTGTGTTATAAAAAGCGACTAAGTGTCCTAATCTTCCACTAACTATCTTCATTTGCTCTAGTGTCTTAAAAGGCGACTAGTGTCTTAATCTCCCATTGTGTCGTAAAAGATGACTCAGTGACTTAACCTTCCCTTGTGTCATAAAAGGCGACTAAGTGTTTTAATCTGCCCTAGTGTCTTAAAAGGCGACTAAGTGTCTTAATCTGCCATTGTGTCATAAAAAGCGACTAAGTGACTTAACCTTCCCTTGTGTCATAAAAGGCGATTAAGTGTTTTAATCTGCCCTTGTGTGATAAAAAGTGACTAAGTGACTTAACTCTTAATTGGGCAGACGTTTATGCAAACTTATTTTGTGGAATGGACAGAAGGAACATATTTCCCACATAAACTAAGGCGATGTGGGAGCTCTATTCCTATTGCCCATACCATATAAAAAATTTGGGGACGTGTTATATTTTTCACCGAGGCCCACAAAATGTCAAATGCTGGGTGGGAAATATATTCCTTTTACCCAATTAAGGGTTACCCTTCCAATAGATGCTAAAAGGCGACTAAGCGTCTTAATATAAGCATATGTGATAAAAGGCGACTAAGTGATATAACCTTCTGAAATAACATTTTATACAAGCCTGTCTGCTAAAGGGCATTGATTAACGTTGGCGTCGTTTTCGAACTTCAGCGGAAACTTATGAAACTTGTAAATTTTGAAAGCTCTGGTAACAGGGAACAATTCTTAGTATGGGCACTATATAGCTAAGTAATATCGGGGCTGAGATACAGGAGTTCAAAGTTTACCAAAAAAAATTTTTTTTTCTACCAAAATAAGACAAGATAGGTCTTAGTAATTTATCATCATTGGTCATTTTACGATGTGATGTGAAAAATACAGAGCTCTCGTCAAGTATTGTCTGTGGATCCTACGCGATCCCCAAAATCAACCGCAAAGCTACCAACACTGCTTTTGGTATTACAACTAGAGCATTCCCTGAGCTACGTAAGGCATATTAAGTAATTTGTATTGGTCACTGATAGTATGTGTAGTCGTTAAGCCTAGTCAGTGTTCATTTGGCGGCTTGAAAACTTTAACAGCTTGGAAAACCATGAATTCAGCAAACGCCTTATCTGGGATTGGGTCTGCTTTTGCCAAAAAATGGCAAAAAAAGTACTAATAGGCTATTCAACTAATATAAATTATATTTTTGAGACATTAATAAAACATTTATTTCTCTCGCTATCTAAATTGGTCTGGTACCTGACACGCTCAAAACTATTCGAATAACATCCACTGTATAAGGCAATAATATTATTCAAATAAGACCTCCTGACATGGAAAGTGGCCACCTTATGAGGCGGTTCCACCACGTTTAGAAATAACACATCTCGGTATACACCCGCAACCCGAGAAACTTTAACCAGGTATTTCTGACGATGTTTTAAGTAAATAATGTTATAGGAACGTAGGTCCAATTGTGAAATTAAATTAATTTTGTTTTTTTTTTATAAAAAAATATAAGTAAGCAAACATTAAAACAATTGACGAACTACTTCGACACAATACGACGGCTACATCAAATTCATTAGGGTTTGTTTTACTGGAGATTTTAAAACTTGTTAATTTATACAAGTAGTGAATATCTCGAAAAGTAAGCGTTTTTGAACAATACGTTATAGCACTTTTTTACTCCAATTAGACATCAGAGTTGGTGGTTAAAATATTTCTGGTTACTCGGGCCAACGGTGTATAGGTATTTCACTTCATACATTTTTAAATGAACAAAAATAAGACAACAGCACCCTCTTCCATTTGCGAATATGTTTTACGGCTGGTATACCAGTATTCAAGATAAATGCATATAAAGAATATGTTGAAAGGAAGCTGGGGCCAAATCAGACGACTTTTATCTTGACCTTGTTAATAATCATAGACTTCCTTTGATTTAAAACACCCCCGTTCTGGAGCGTATCTCTCGCTAGCTATCCAGCGAGGCAACGCAGCTGGCGTGATGGGTACCTTTGAGCCCGATATGCTCCGGGATGGATTGTTTAGTTAGGTGATATGATAAGTAAGTAATTGACGTTTTTGTTTGTGAAAGCCAAATGTATTTGAATTTCTTTCTTATTTTAAGATGTGATTTATGCAATAAATCTTAAGTTTGTTTGGAGATTATTCGAAATAATAAAAGTACGTGGCTTTAAAACACTATGTTACTTTGGAGAAAAAGAAAGTTAGCAAAAAAGAGCAGAAAGTTACGAACACTTAATCTTATGAAATAAATATTAATATGAGTAGATATGGATGCTTACCCGCCGCTATACCGCCATATTTGGATTTTATTGTACCGAGTTTGATTGAGAGGCTGCACCAAAAGAAAAGAAAGCTGCTCAATACAGCCTAAAACTCTTGGAACCCAGACGATTGGGTTATACGAGTATACAAGCAAGCCCAAAAAATTACTACAAGAAATCTTCATAGAAGGTTTTGCCATTCTGATGCGCAAGAGGTCAAGATGTTGAGGCTCTTTCCCCTCAACCCGCAGCCACATCAACAGACAATCCACTTCCACTAATCCCCGGTACAATTTTGAAATTATTAAATTGTCAATTTTTGCGTTTGTTCTCGTTATATGGTTTTATTCAAGTTTCACTTAATGCATAATAATAACTGTCATTTTATACCATTTGTTCGCATATAAAGTTTTGGTTTTTTACATTATCACCTTTTTAAACTTAAATCTCAATAGATATTTTTTAAAGTTACTAATTTTGGGACCTTTATACTTATTTTTCTGCAGAAACAAAAAAAATAAACAGAAAATAGCAATATACAAAATTAAAAAGACTTTCGCTATCTTGTTTTTCATTATTTCGTACTTCGGAGTTAAAGTAATAAGATTGACCAAGGTTTTGCTACACTTCCGTTTTATCGGTTCTTTTCTATCTCTTCCGTTTTGGCAGGGCCGTTAAACAATTTTGACCAGGACCTGATATTCCATTTGTTTAGAAACCTTCCAAACATTATTAACCCCTATATTCTCTTCTACTGGTAGAAAAAAAATTATATAGTCAATTTTCAGCAAAACTTAATACCCTGTATCTCAGCCCCGATATTAGGTACGGCAAAACTTTTTCCACGGTTATGTTTCTTTAGGGAAGTGCTATCAAATTATAAAAGAATTATTAGTGGCCGCTGAGAAAAATAAAGACGCCAAGGACCCATACAAATCTAATCAATGCCCTTTAATTTGGTCTTGATTTTATCAGTTGCTTAGCAATAAATAAAGTATGAGGCGCCTTTTATTTGCTCATAGTGGTTGATGAAAAGTAGAGCGTATCACTCGGGCGCAAATATATTTTTGGCTCTGCCGACGTACTTTGAATCCCTCGCTACGTTCAAAATTCTACTAAAGAATCCCTCACTTCGCTCTGGATTCAAAAAAGCGCCCTCGTACAATCTACTATGTTCTTACACTTCTAAAGGTGTTGGGGCTTTTGTGCTAAGCCTATCGTAGAAAGTATTAATCCCTTGCCTATTTCACGTCCCGTAAAGCAGCAATGTTTCAACTGCGTAAGGAAGCCATTTAATTTACCAGCACATAAGACACACCATCCTAGTTCTCTGGGTTGGTAACGCGCTTTGCTGTCTTATTAGTAACAAATTATGACAGTGAACTTTATGAGCGGTGGTGACCACTTACCATCAGGTGGCTCACAAGAAAACACTACGACTTCAGTAAGTATCAATTGATCATTATACAAACTAAAATTGTCCAATCTTAGGGTGAGTTGCTCCCAGGGTTGCCAGATTTCAGCTAACTGAATGCGCCAAATTTTGAGTGCCGAGTAGCCTAAATTGCCTAAATAAATTTTCCAGTCAAACAGCCTAATTCGCCCAATATTTTGAGCAAAGTAACCATCAAGTAAAAGTAATAATCAAGCTAATTTTACGTATCAAGTTCCAGTACTAGCTGTCATATCTTTTTGACACATAAAATATGGCACAAATGACGAATTCAAGCGACTTTCCTTTTGAAGTAATCCTGAAATAGCCTAAATCGCCCGTTCGTTTTTCCTTGGTTGGTAGCTTAAATGGAGACTGGTAGCCGATCGGATTTTTTTGGTCGCCATTAGACCCCTCGAGGTTGCCTAAATGGTGACATTTCGCCTAATCTGGCAACACTAGTTACACCATCTAACTTCACTCTCTCTCTCTACCCTATAGAGAGCCAGACGCGTATAATCGGTTATGGTTAGAAACACGGATTAGAAAGTTATTCAAGGTCGTGAAGATTTAATATTTAAATTACAGTGACCCATTATATGCCAGAAACCCGGATCATTTAAAAAAAACCGGCCAAGTGCGAGTCGGACTCGCGCACCGAGGGTTCCGTACCACCACATAATCATAATTGTATTAGTTGAAATTTCAGTGAGTTAATGTGCTAGATTTTTTGAGTCCGACACGTGCTTGACCTAATTTTATTGTTTGTTGTTATTTTATAGCTTATGCACATAAACATACCAATTTTCAAGTTAAGTCATAATAAAGTCAAATACATTAAACCAAAAAAATATTAAATTAAAGTATTAAAAAAAGATGTCAAAAATAAAGTCCCCACACTGGACTTCTACTTAGTCAAAAAGCCCTCCCCGAATCGTACCGGACGCAAAGGTGCCCATGACACTCGCTGCGTTGCCACGTTGGATGGCAATGGACAACCTTTGCGCCAGGTAGGATCCGGAGCGAGCATCGTAACCCTTCTCTCGGAGTCGACGGCCAATCTCCTTCACGAAGGCAATAGCCTCCAACCCCCAGCTACCTGTGGTCTCAAACGCCAACGGGACAAAGTAATAATTAGCGTCCAAAACTGAGTATTTGTCCCGCTTTTTGTCAGCCGCAGCTTCAGCGGCAGCCCTGGCGACCCGCATCGTGCCTCCAAGATGTGAAGCAGCGAAAGTGCTGACGCACGTGGCGTCCCACAATAAGCACTTTCCACGCTCCCACGGTACCAGTGTTAGGCCATCGGGTCTCTTGCCATCAGAACGACTAAGACCCGGCGGTTCCAACATACAGGGAACGTCAGCCGAAATCAGGGCCCTTCGGACAATGTCGTTAAGGGCGTGGTGACGAGGGAATCTCCCCGAGCACCGACAGCAGCTCAACGCGTGATGACCATTGGCTTCCACCATGGAGCCGCAGATGCATTGATGTGGTTGGCAAACATCGCAGCCCAGGCGGAGCGCCACAGCCACACGCATAGAGCTATTGTCGAGCAGTGTTCCCATATGTGGTGAAGGCAAAGCCTGCAACCACGCCCCCGACTCAGGTTTTGATACTGCCCTCAGTCTGGCCAGGTCTGCCCCAGCGGCAGTGCCCATGAGTCGATCGAGGATAGACTTGCACCCTATATCATCCCAGGCTCGTTGTACGTCTGGGTTATCAGGCACGGACGTGGTCGGGAAGAGAGCTGTCCACCCTATCAGCGCTTCAGCTGCAAAAGGTATACTGGTATTGTTTCCATTGGATGATAGAATTTCAGAGACAAGACCAGCAACCCCATGCGCCGAAGCGAGAAAAGCCGGCAAACCGACATCCCGCACACGCCGCACACCCAAACCCCCATGCCTGATGGGAAGAGACGCCTGACTCCACTGTTCTTCACTTAAGAAGTTTGTACGAGTAAGTGTTCCCGTTTTCAAAATAGAACTAAATCAAAAATCGCCTCCGAGACCATTCAACTTGACCCCTCTCTTATATGAATGTTCTTGAAACGGGAGCTCATCTCAATTGGTTACTATTAGTTGTGAGGAAAGTTGTAATATTTAATGATTTCAGACTTTTCCCTTTATTTGTACTGTGAGACCTAGCTTCTTGCCAAATTTCATAATTGTAGGTCAACGGGAAGTACCCTGTAGGTTTTGCTATTTTGCAAAAATGTATGGAGATGAGGACATAAAAAGCCATATCTTTTGATTGCATCGTTGTAAAAATTTAAATTTTTAGATCTTGATTGAGTGTTTCATGGACCCTAATATAAGGTATCAATTTGAACCTGATGCCTCTACCCGTTCGTGAGATAAAGGGTCTTGACAGACAGACAGACAGACGGACAACAAAGTGATCCTATAAGGGTTCTGTTTTTTTCTTTTGAGGTACGGAACCCTAAAAAAAGGACGGGTTGCACTCCGGGAGTGCCGCCGGCAGAAGTGAAAACTTAAACATCAACGTTGTGCATTTTTGAATATTTTGGAATGGTTAGGGAATAATTTCGCACGAATTGTTTAGTTTATCAGTATAAAAGTACATACAATATTCATATATTGCGCTATCGTAGACAAACATGACAATTTATATTATATAGACAATCTTCGTCAGATCTGACGCGCCGCTAAAGAAGTTTTCACTTCAAAACATCCGACGCGAGAACTGACGCGACATCTGACGTGAGTTTAACATTTAACATTTTTTACCCATCTAAAAAAGTGCCAAGCGCCGCCGCTAAAGAAGTTTTCACTTCAAAAATATTGTTATTGCCTTCTTGACGCACTTTTCCAATTATTATAATTATTTCGTGTGCTCAGCCACCCGAAGCCCTTTGTCTTCTTTTTCCTTAAAACGAAGATATTATATAAATCATATTTAGGGTTCCGTACCCAACGGGTGAAAAACGGGACCCTATTGATATAATACCTCCGATGTCTGTCTGTCCGTCTGTCAGCGGGCTGTATCTCATGAACCGTAAAAGGTAGAAATTTGAAATTTTTAACAAATTGTGTATATTGGTTGCCGCAACAATAAAAAAAATTAAGGGGGCTCCCAAACAGCTAAAGGGGGGAGCGTAAAAAAAAGTTTGACCTACCCCATCGAGTCGGGTATCGTTGTTTAGAACTCGTTGAATAGATAAATACTGTATTTTTTATTTAAAGAAATATTTAAAAACAAAGGAATAAGATGCGACCAAAGTCAGCTGTTTTTACAAATTTTATTTGAGCTGTATCTCATGAACAGTAATAGCTAGACAGTTAACATTTTCACAGATTATGTATTTCTGTTGCTGCTATAACAACAAATATTAAAAAAAAATATATATAAATAAAGGGGGACCTGTTTTAATACGCATTTTTGGTTTAGCTCTATCTTAAAAACGGGAACACTTGCAAACGTGAAAATTGGTATGTTTATAGTGCATATAAGCTATAAAATAACAACAAATAATAACTTACTGAAATTTCAACTAATACAATTATGATTATGTGGTGATACGGAACCCTCGGTGCGCGAGTCCGACTTGCACTTGGCCGGTTTTATTTTCTTTTATTCGCTACCGTCACGTGGGCGTTAGATAAAAAAAATATTCACTGTTTATTGCTTTTCTGTTATACAAGAGCTCTTGTACTAATGAATAAGGTGTAGATTTTGTGAAATTAGGGCTTGTAGAGTTAAGGCGTGTAGAGTTAGAAGCTTTGCTCTACATGAGACCTGATAACTTTTAGAAAATGCGAGCTATATGGTCTCGTCTTGGCAACATTTTACATCAAAATGTTTTTGGTAAGATCTAATATTAGATTTTGCTTGTAACTTCGTCCGCATGTTAAATAAAATACAGGGTGTAAGGGACGTTGCACCGAAAATTGAAAGGGCGTGCTCAGTCAACGAAACTGAACAACTTTCCCAAAATGAAAAAAAAATTTGACCTCTCCATACAAACTGTTCGACCAGAGTGGGCAATTTGTATGGACAGGTCGAATTTTTTTTTCATTTCCCAACATATGTTTCTTCGGGAAAGTTGTTCAGTTTCGTTGACTAAGCACGCCCTTTCAGTTTTCGGTACACCGTCACTTACACCCTGTATTTATATTCGGTTTCTCGAAAACGGCTCTAACGATTTCGATAAAATTTGCTTTACTTTTCGGGGACGGTTAAAATTTCGACAATCACCCGGTTACTTTCAAGAATTGGCCCCCAGAATGAAGGTAATAAAATAACGTGAAACTGAGAAAATAGTTTGTTCAGAATCGAGAGTAGAATCAATTTTACGGGTTTTTAACAGGGGTAATTGCTTTTATTTTTAGGGTTCCGTACCTCAAAAGAAAAAAACGGAACCCTTATAGGATCACTTAATTGTCCGTCTGTCTGTCTGTCTGTCAAGACCCTTTATCTCACGAACGGGTAAAGGTATCAGGTTGAAATTAATACCATATATTAAGATCCATGAACCACACAAGATCTGAAAATTTCAATTTTTTACAACGACGCAATCAAAAGACATGGCATTTTATGTCCTCATCTCTCAGAGATGAAACTAGAACAATGATGAAAATTTGAAATAACAATATCTACCAATATCACTTACCATCAGGTGGCCCACCAGCTCGTTTGCTCACTTATAACATAAAAAAAAAATCTAGTGATTTATTTTATTTTATTTATTTAGGATACCAACAGCGTTTTTATAGTATATCTTATAATTAATTTCTTAAATAACAATCAATAGCCAATTACAGGTATCCACTATTTTAAATACATGTTATGAGAGAGCAGAGGTAAGACTTTTTAATAAAAATAAAATAAGATGGAACATTTACACTTAAATTTGAATATAAGTGATAAAAATCTTTTAAGATTTTTTTTACGTGGATAGATTTATTTTAATAAAAATCAGTTGGGCTGCTTTCGCTTATTTCATTAACACGTTGTACGAGTATAGTTGTGTTTTGTATTCCGTGGGTTATATCTATGTCAAAGAAAAGTTTGGAGTCGACTTCAAGTTGTTGTTGTAGAACACTAGTCGGTTTAATAAAACCCAAACAAAATATATTTAAAAGTCATTTTAAAATTCATTTTCAAGTTTTGGAAACCAATTAGTTCAGAAAAGCCATCATCCATCCCTGATTTATTTAATCCGATAAAAGTATAAGAAAACTCTGTAAATTGAGAAGCGTTCAAGACATCTCGAAAATCTTTTTAAATTGATCGTTAATCTTAATTTTGTTAGGAAATCTGATTATTTTGTTTACTGTGTATTTGAAGATACTTATTAATTAAATTAAAATATTTTGTATACAGTAAACAACTAGAAATTTTTGTACTCAGCAAAATTAAAATAATTGATTTAATAATTGATATTATAATGTCCACAAAATTTTAAATTTGAATGTACTTGGTAAAGTAGGCATCAGCTAAGGAGACGCATTTTGGAAGCGTTCGATATTCAATTCGTATTCGAATTTTCTACCACTAGAAAGTATGTATAATCTGTGACTCCTGAGCTGACGTGTACTCTACATGTTGAACCTCTAACTCCTCTGAGAGATTATGCACTTGTGATATCCCTTATAATATTATCATGATTACTTCTATAGTCAGGAACACTTACGTAGAAATTAAGTACTTAACTGAATTTCATCCATCGGTCTGTCATTCTCATTGTCTAGCCTCTGTGACCCACGTTGTATGCGAGGTAGAGCATATCGTAGCTTTTCCCAAAACCAAGGGTCATCACACCGCAAGTATGTGTTTAGGTTGAGATAACTCTGTAGCTCCGGAGCTAGGTCTTCTGAAAGGACATCGTCTAAAACTAGCACCAACAGCCGTGAGCGCCCTTCAGACACCGCACTAGCTTGCGCGTATCGGAATTCCAATGCCCCCCACCAGGATGTAACGAAATTCTTCGACAGAATGATAATCGTACGCTTTGACAGACGCACTGACTGCATGATTTGAGCGGGAATCCACTCCCCTAAAGACCAGTCTCGATAGTGTACGCAAATTCGATACATATTTGGCTCTCCTTCTAACTTTGGCAATAACTCCTCCATGACATATTCATCATCGCCGTGAGCGAAAGAGATAAAAGCATCGAAAGGACGGTCTTCGTCGATATCTTCCTCGTTCAGACAGCTCATGCAATATCCGCGTGCATATAGGTACATTCGCAGCGGGATCCAGTAGTGGCGCAGGAGTAGAGCTATAATTAGCGATAACAAAGCTAGTGCAATACTCGTTCCCCACACGTACTCTATCTTGAAACGGCACAGCTCATCGATGGATATCAAACGTAGTAGCTGGTTACTCCCTGCGCATTTGAGCGCATCATAGTCCATTATCTGTAAAATAGCAGACATCACTAAACGACTCGTGAGTGTTACACATAATGATGTACTTCAACAGATAAACTCACGTTTTGAACTCGAGTTTTATGCCTCAATAGTAAACGTGAGTTTATCCGTCGAAGTAGATAATAATATGAGACATGTAATAAAAAGGACTCATGAAGACAGAAATACGAAAACTCATACAACTAGGGTTACCTGAGTGCGATTGACTCGTAGTGCATTTAGTAATAACTGATTATCACAGTTACAGGCGATGGGGTTGCCAGAGAGCCATACCTGGCGCGATGGTGTACCGAACAAGTATTCAGGTTCTTTGCCATGCAGACGCGATACCAGATTGTCACGCAGGTCCAGCCACTGCAAAAATTATAAAATTAATAATTCTGCGATTTTACTAATAACGCAATACCAGAACTGAGTATACCTGTAACGTCTCTGGAAGAAATGCATTATGTAATGAAGTGATGCCATTCCCAGTTGCATTAAGGCCATGGTACCTCTTGTCTGGTCGAGGCCAACGGAATTTCTCTTTATTATAACTGCAATCTACAGTAGTTATGTAGTTGAAGTCCCTGCTGATTCTCCGTTTGCACCCATGGACTGTTGCTTTCATACAATTGAGACTATCTAATGTCTTGTCTTTGAATAGTCCTCCACGGTTGTTGCATTTCAAACCTGGCATAGATAAGCAGCAGGAAAAGTCTCGAAGAGCCAGAAACAATATGTCATTGTTACATTCGCAGTCAACAGAATCCACTATCACTTCAATACTGTACCCCATGCTTGTAAGCCACAATGATCCTGGATGCTAAAAAGTGGAGATAAATTTTTACAGAGAAAGATAAAGGAAAAAAAATCGGGAAAAAATAAGAAAATAAAAGGAATAATAAAATCTTCTTATCTTCTTATTAACCATTCCTGTCCCACTGCTGGGTAAAGGTCTCCCTTCATTCCTTCCACTGGTCTCTACTCTGAGCCTCTTATTGTCAGTCTTTACAGAAAGCGTCGAATTAATCCAATTAATCGCGTCGGCCTCGACGCTGTTTGTCACTCGGCGGTTGCCAGATAAAATAAGAAAGAAAAATCTTCATCAATGATATCGTGTTGACCGAGCAGAGTTATTGAGCCGCTTGCTCTATGATAATATCTTATGGGAAATATTTAACACACCTCAAAAATACTGATTGTGCAACAAAATACTGACTGTGCATCATTAATATCAAATTGCTACTCCAAAGGGAAATTGCGAGCATATTTTAGTGCGCAATCCAGTATTTTTGGGGCATTAAATACATGCCATGTTTTATTATGTGTAAGAGTGTCAACACACCTGTGGATCTTTCGGGCGCGGAAAGTTCCGCTTGTAACGAAGCGCTTGCGTTTCGTTTCATACAGCCAGTGTCGATTTTCAATCAGCAGACGTTCTAAATTCAAAATTATTCTGCGCGCTCGCCATGTTTTGACGTTTATCATTACTAGGCATCGATCGTTCATTGTAGATCGATAAATGTACTTTTTAATTTAAATATCTGTATTTTAAATATACACCAGTATTGGAAACTGCTAGCTTATTATCTTTTGGAAAATTATCAAAATTATCAGTGACCTCTAAAACCATGTTTATCATTTCAGGTGTCTTCGCTCTATACTAGGTTTTTTTTTGGACCTGATTTGCGTATGCCCACGTTACTACAGAGGTCAAAAGCAACAACTTTTATTCTACGACTTTGCACTAACAATGCACAAAAAATTTTCGACTCCCCATACTAAAGTGGTCACGTGACCGACCCATTTTGTATGGGAAGTTGAAAATTTTTCATGCGTAGTTAGAAAAGTCGTAGAACAAAGGTTGTAGCTTTTGACCTCTGTGATAACGTGGGCATACACAAATCAGGTCGAAAAAAATAACCTTGTATTGTAATATCAATAAATTACTATAAGTACAAACATCTATCTTCTCCTTTGCCCCTGATCCATCAGCACCACTGTTCTCCACCACTGCAACTTCAGAGCCTTCCATGAACCCACTAACATTCCTGGCGTGACCTACTACCGTTCTTTTACACGCTTATTACGCTCGCAAGTCTCGCAATGCTTTTTAGGTTACCTGCATCGACATCTGGCGGAATTTCCAGATTTTTAGGTGGCGGAGTTTTCAGCGTCGGAATTTTCGCAAGGTGTGGTCCTCCGTGGTCTAGTGGTTAGAGCGCTCGGCTCTCGATCCGAAGGTTCTGGGTTCGATTCCCAGTGGGGACACTGTCAAACAAAAATCTCTTTGTGCGACCTCCCCAGTTTGGTTAGGACATTGCAGGATGAATCACCTGATTGTCCGAAAAGTTAGATGATTCCGTGCTTCGGAAGGCACGTAAAAGCCGTTGGTCCCGACTACTATCTACGGATGTAGTCGTTAATGAGCCATGTCAGAGGCCTTTGGCGGCTCAACAACTCTGACACCAGGGTTTGTGAGGTCGGTCATCGACCTTGCAACCCACACGATATGATGATGATGATGAGCACTAACGAGTCGTTTAGTGATAAAATGAAAACATGTTATAGAAGCTTACCACTGTTTCGAGATTTTCATGAAATTCGATATCAATTGAGACAGATTTATAGGAATGTCCGCTAAGATCTACTGTCAAGTCTCCTCTTGTCTTTGGGAAGTCATATAGCTAGAATTAGAGGAAAAAGGAAACATAAAAACATTGCGAATCTTCCTCATTTAACTAGTTAAACTAGTTAGTTAGTTTGACTTTTAATTAGTTCTTGATAGCAAAAGATATGCATATACTTACTCATGATACTGAACAACTTTGCCCAAGGAACATAGGTCGAAATACGAGAAACCAAATTTGACCTCCCATACAAAATGCGCTATCAGCTGATGCAGTTTCTATGGGAGGTCAAAACTTGATTTTCGTATTTCGATCTATGTTCCTTGGGGAAAGTTGTTCAGTATCATGAGTACTACATTCATACCTTTTTCTATCAAGAACTAATTAAAATACACCCTATATGTATAGTCTAGTTTATTTATACATTGGTATAAATTGTTTGAATCTGATTAACCCAGGAAATTATAGACATTTTTAGGGTTCCGATACCAAAATGGTAAAAAAAAGGAACCCTTATGGTGCCGCTTTGTCTGTCTGTCCGTCTGTCTGTCTGTCACACCTGTATATCCCGGCAACCACTCATGCTATCGACTTGAAATTTGGAATAGTTTTAGAATATGGTTGTGCAACTTAATTGCACGCGAAAGAATTAAGAAAAAAATATGATTATTAATATAAAGGGGGCCCAAATAGGGGGGGCAAAATTTAAAATTATCGGTACTAGTGGGGTATCGTATGAAAGGGCTTTACTTGTGCATTCTAAAATATATTTTTGTATTTTTTTACAACTTGGTTTTTTTGAAGTTCTGATGAAAAATGTCAAAAAAATACCGTTCCCTCCCCTTATCTTCGAAGTTTGTGAATGGAAAAATCTGAATTAATTACATTCGATAGACGGTTATGTAAATATTAGAGCAAAAATATAACGATCTTTATAAGTTGCACAGTTTTTTAGAAATCTGCAAAAAACCTTTACAAACAAATTTAGTTTTGCGGTCCTAATAATGGGAGTTTCCTCGTGTCCGTACTAATGTCCTGACTTGTACGGACACGAGGAAACTTGCTTCCAAAAATACTAAAGGTATATCGGAACCCTCGGCGCGCGAGTCCAACTCGCACTTGACCGGTTTTTTTTTTAATTTCACCCAGTCAGATTGGGGCCACCTGATGGAATTGAGCAAGTAATCTGTATGCCTGATGGAAAGTGGGTGGTTTGGTTACCTTTACCTATACACTTAGATTGCTGATAAGGATCCGCGGAGGGCTCCTCGAATAATCTAAGAGTGAACACAACAAACTGAACATTGACCAAAAAAAATTCCGGGCTGATTAATAAAAAAATTTGTTTGATTTAATCGACATTTTAGTATGGCAGTCAGACTACGAATAAATAATAAGTCAGGAACTCTAACTCAAAACAAATTCCACACAAAAAGTGGCCTACGTGAAACCAATAGGACGTATATTCAAAATACGAATCAATTGATTCAAATTCAGAACGAGAGCGGATCGGACGGATCCGTTTGCGCGCGTGCTGCAATGTCAGGTAGTAGTAGTTGATGTGACACGAATTCATCTAATACACGACTTTCGTTGGGTCATTTTTTGAGCGTAGTTACCACAGAGCAGAAACAAAGTAGAGTTGTTGTTGTCTTGTTTTCTGTATAGAATCAGGTGAAGCTGGCAAGCGGGGGTGCGGGGGACGTTACGCGATGCCACCGCCACCTAGTAATGAGTATTAGAACCAAGTGGAGCTCTAGAATAGAACCTAGTGGAATCTGGGGTGTGCTTATGTTGTTAACCGCTATACAGCACTAGATGGCTAATACATTTTTTCGACCAGGTACGTATAATATACATTAAAGCGCAAACTCATGGACAGCTGCATTCTCCCGATTCTCACGTATGGTGCACAGGCTTGGTCTTTGACACAACATCAAAGATCCAGGCTCACGGTTTGCCAGCGAGCAATGGAGCGCAGTATGTTGGGTCTGAAACTGACAGATCGGGTCAGAAATACCATACTGCGCTCAAAAACACAAATAGCTGACGCAGCCTACACAGCCGCCAAGCTTAAATGGGATTGGGCAGGTCACGTTTCCCGCATGCCGCATGATCTATGGGCCAAAATCACCACCACCTGGCAGCCGCAGAGCGACAGGAGGCGTCGAGGCCGACCAAGGCGCCGATGGCGCGATGAACTTGACGTCTTTTGTACAAACTGGCAAGAGCAGGCTCTTAATAGGGACGAATGGAGAAAAAAGAGGGAGGCCTTTGCCCAGCAGTGGGACAGCAACGGCTAAATAAGATAAGAAGAAGAAGATAAGACGTATAATAGGCACAACGTAAAAGCCCCCCGGGGGGGGTACTAGGTAAAGATAAGAAATAATTCAAAATGAAATAAATTAGCTTTATCTGCATCCTTTAAAACAAGACTGACGCAGTGGGTGCTTAGTAAATGTGTCTATAGTGTTAAGGAATTTACTAATTTTAAGAATTGAAAATGAAATGTATTGAATTGTATTGTTTAATTTTATTACTATTATTTCAGAAATTTTATTTTACGTTTGATTTTATTTTATGTTTAATGTATGTGCATATTGAATTGACAAATCACTAAGTACATAGTATAAAACAAGGTCGCTTCCCGCTGTCTGTCTGTCTGTCTGTCCCTATGTATGCTTAGATCTTTAAAACTACGCAACGGATTTTAATGCAGTTTCTTTTAATAGATAGAGTAATTCAAGAGAAAGGTTTTTATGTATAATACATGCATAATATAGCAGAGAAACACTGATAATTTTAGAGATTTCTAATGTGATGTCGTAAATAAACACATTTTTTTGCGCTTACATTACAAATACCCTGCGAGATAGATCAAAATAATGTAGTGCATATAATGTATTGTACACCTTCAAAAGGTCTACAAAAAAGTCCGCGATGGTCTATGCCTATCTCTTAGGGATAACTCACAATAACCATTTTTTATCCTTCGAGAAATACTTGCTTACTTATGAAGCGATTTTAAGCAATACAGCATTAATCCTTATCCACTTAAGTACCTTTAATACATTGTGCATTTAATATGGATCAATCTGGCCCTTTACAGCTTGTAGTTTAAATACTTAAAATGCAGGGACATAGCGGTTCTGGCGGTACCGGCCGGGGGGCCAGCTGCGTGTGCCTATAAAAGCTTTGAACATTGTGTCGCAGCCGGATTGAAGAATCCGCCGTATTAAAATTTCGCGCCGCCGTATTAAAAAACGTCGCCGTTTTGCTTTGATTTCTCAGTTGAAAGATCGTAAAATTTTTGACCCCCCGTTTTACTTTATTCTCGAGTACGTCCCTGAAATTTGTCCCTACCAAGTACGTCTACTTGGCACTAGGTGGCATTAAGAAAATTGCCATCGCGATGCAGTATTGTATACTAAATTTCTAGAATATTCTACATAAAAAATAAATAAATGTCAAATAAAATACTTAGGAGTGGAAAGTAAATCTGTTACCGTTTATTTTATTTGGAATATCCGTGCAGCTTTTACATCCAATGATAGAACACTTTATTTTGCACTCGGAAACACGTTAAAATAAAGATCTCCGAGGAACAGTAACGCGCACACTCCACGAGAACTAGTCGCGTACTGATGTCAGCGCTCCTAGCGTGGAGTATCAGGACTATAGAGTGTGTCGTCAGGACTACATTGATTGCATCAAGGCTACATTGCTTACAGCACCTCTACTTTGTTTCTGCTCTGTGGTAGTTACATTTCCTGACTCATTATTTATTCGTAGCACTCAGACCATAAAACTAAACAACTTTTCCCACGAAATATAAGGTCAAAATACGAAAATAAATTTTTGACCTCCCATAGGAACTGCATCACCTGATAGCACATTTGTATGGGAGGTCAAATTTGGTTTTTCGGCCATGGTTTCGTGGTCTAAGTAATGTGCTAAAATTATGTGCACTATTTCATTAGGACCCTGTAAGGGACGGTGCACCAAAAACTGAAGGAGCATGCTCGGTCAACGAAACTGAACTACCTACTTTTCCAAAGAAACATTTTTGGGAATTTTTGTTTAGTTTCGTTGATTGGCCACTGAAGTTTCCCACTGGTGAACGGGAAATTCACATTTCCTCCTCCACCCAATGCACAAGTGTTCGAAACACACTAGGTTTCATGTATCGATATTTCTCTACTTAGTACAAATAAATCAGTTCCTTTCTTTTCCTGTGTATGTATCATTGGCTGTTCCCTTGATGGTACAGTTTTTGTACACCCTGAACTTAGCATTAAATTAGTGACGTTTCCGTAGAATGATTCGATACTAATGACCAGCAAAATGACCATTCCGAGAAAGGTATTTCTCATGTCTTACCTTAAGATTTTGATCATAGGGAGAAATTTCTTTATAACTAGAGTTTAATCGCAGACCCAAGAAGCGAAGGTTGGAAAATTGGCTGTACATAAGGCAGTCAGCCTCTAGTGTCATGTAATTCAATGAAAGCCGCTCTAGTGATGTTAAAGTTGCTGAAAAAGTGAAAGTAATTAGAGTTAAAAGATTTTATGCAACGTCCTTAGTAAATTTTATTATTTGAATTAAAAGAAAGTGCTTACCAATGGCTGATTTTATTTCAAAGTTTTGAAATGTATGAACAAAGTTATTGCCATCTAAGATAAGATTTTGTACTGTTGCCACTTTAGGTATTACTGCAATGAGAAACTCGCCCTTCAGTTTATTATGCGCCAAGTTCAAAGTTTTTAAGTTTTTGAGATCAGGAAACTGTAAACTGAGACGTTTTTCATAATTAGAACCTCCAAGATTAGAACCAAAAATAACTCATTATCTGTTAATAATGTTGTTGCTATAAATTATTGTGGGTGTTCCAATAACGACGGGTCGATATTGAAATGGAGTAAAATGAGGTGTGTGTGAGGTATTAACATTATTATTTTTTTCTTATTTGAAAGGCCCACGTATGCCATTTGTGTGGGTTATGACATCATTTAAACTTCCGCCGCGGCTTTTCACGGTGGGCGCAAATCCGAAAAGTCAAATTTTCAATGACACTGCCTCATAGATATCGCTGAATTTTAGGGATACATGGCTATGTTTACAAGAAAAATTGCCTTATATGGACGAAGTCAACCCGCACGAGGTTCACCAGCACAATCCATCTACAAAAACTCACTGTTTGGTTCGGATTTTGGGTAGTGCTTAATTATTTCGAAAAAAATATTCATGAGGCCGTCACCAACAACGGTAGGCATTACAAATCGATGATAACAAATTTTCTTGGGCACAAATCGAATGATATGGACGTGTTGATTCTCGCAGAACGGCCCTACGTGCCACACAGCGAACGCGGTGATGGACGTTCTGCATGAAAGATTGGCGGATACGATTATCTATCGCAGAGGTGTAAATTGTCCTCTAAGATCGTGTGATTCGACCCCACCGGACTTTTACGTGGGGTTTTATAATGTTGCATGTATGAGCCGCAATCAACCGATAAACTTAAAGACAACACAATCCAGGCTCTTGCTCAAACTCAGTCAGATCTATGCGGACTTGTGCCACCATGAGAAGGCACGGCGCAAAGAACTATGTTATATTCCACATAAAATGACATACGAGGCACTATTAAATAAAGAAGTAAATTCGTCAGTGCCTTACACTCTTTGTTTTATTCTATTTCAACATCTACTCGTCCCTAATGAAAGACTATGGAAGTGGAAGATGGAAGTGGAAATTAAGAAATTTAAAAATTAAAAATATTCACATACAATGCCTTGTCTTCTAACTGATTGTAAGAAAGGTCCAAGACACCAAAGCGATTGAAATATTGCATTGTCCCAAGAGGTAAATCGACCAGTGAACAATTATGTATCACTAGACTTCTTAGAGAAGTTTCATTGACGCTTATCATCACACGCTTCACCGTTTCTGGTGACATATTTTCGAGTGTCAATTCAGCCAGTGTCACACAGTACTCCGGCCATGATTCAGGAACCTGCTTGCTCTTCACTCCAATAATCTTCAGTTCCTCCAAGTAATGACAGTTACTCCAGTTCTTTATAGAAGACTCCTTTAACAATAATGTCCTGAGTGGAAATACTGACGATGATGGTAACAGTGGTAGCTTCGTATTTACTACTGTAAGATTATTGATCCTCAACATTGACGCAAAAAAGTTCTCTGGTAGATTTTGCACGTTGATAAGCTCCAAATTCTGAACATCTAAGCCAGTTGAGAAGTTTTTTGGTAGAGATCGTGGTACATTCATATCTACCAGTTTTAATGAATCCAAAAGCCATATTTCTATATTTAACGACAGCAATACTTGTGTTAAAGGTACCAGTGACAGTGTGCAGTTATAAAGTGAGATCTCTTGAAAGATAGTCGATTTAGATAACGGTGTTTCGCTATCAAGTAGTCCACAGCAAAATATGTCCTTATTTAGGCGCTGTACTGCTTTACGCTGACGAACTGAAAAATTTAAAATAAATAAGACTTAAGCTTCTGTTAACTTTAGGTGGACAATAATGATAAACTAAAAGGTTTTACAACCTTGATGCAAGAAGAAGGTGAAATCAATTTGTTGAAATAAATATTTGGATGCTATTGTTTAAACAATCTCTTTTATTGGACTGTATTTTAATACAAATCAAAACAGCTTTCTTGATTTAGCTAGTCAATTTAAACATACCATAGGGGTAAAAGGTTAGGATTAAATAGGCGTTTAGAGAAAATATTGATGTCTTACTAACAGCTATTGAATAAATTCATAATCGGGCGGCCTGCTCTGCAAAGTTCGAAAGCTGATATTTGTGCCAAAGGTTCTCCTTTAGCACACTGAAGTTGTTGATAGTCCATGATCTAAAAAATATATTTTTTTAGCACGCATGGACTTCTCCATACTAAAGGATCAAATTTGATTTTGTCTTATAATTCTCATACCTGAAACATATTGTCACGAAGTACTTCAAGAAATTGACGGTTATTGCATTCACAACTAAATGGATTACCTCCTAACCATATGCTTCTATTACGTATTCCAAATAGCATCTCTAATTCGTTGACGCTCAGGTTTGATATGTTATTATTACGGATGTCTAACCACTGAAAAATAAAACGTAGGTAAATGATTTTAGATATGCCATTTGTAATTGAAGAAAAGCACAGTCAAGATCTATCATGCACACACTAAAGCTACATAACACAATCAAGTATTAGTAATATCATATAACGGACCTCCTTGCAATCTACCCCGCACCACCGCGCGCATCCACCCGCGAGACTCTCATGGTCCTTCTGAGGGTCTTTTTTACTGAATTTGCAGGCCGACGCGACCTTCCAATTTCGAATTTCAAATTCGCACTCGATGTATCTGACCACTCAGAGTGCATGAAATTCATAAGTTGGTCACGCGTCATTACGGTCTTTAACTATCTCAATTAGAATAGATGGAACGTGTGGTCGTTGTTTATCATCGACCGCCAGACCGTACCCTTGTATTTTGTAAAAAAAAAACCTCAGTGCTCCAGTGTATAGTATACTTAAAGGTGTGACAAGAAAAATTAAACAAATACCTCAACCGAATCAGGAAGATAAGCGTCACGCAACGAAGAAATAACATTCCCTGTTGCGTTAAGACCGCGAAATCCTTGCGGTTTTGGCCAACGGAATTTTCCACCTATATTACTACAGTCAACAACTGTGGTGTAATTTTTCTCTCTACTCAATCTCCTTTTGCAACCATTGACTGTAGCTTTTCTGCAGTTAAGGTTTTCGATCGGTTCCTCTAGGAATAGTCCACCATCTTTGTTGTTGCATCTAAGAGCTGGCATGTATAAATGTTCAGGATATTGTTTGAGTGCATTTTGTAAGATGTCGTTGTTACAACCACAGTCTACTGAGTCTAGTAAGATGACTAGTTTGTAGCCTTTATTTATAAGCCAGTGTTCTGATGGATTCTAGTAAAAGTAAACAAAGTATAAATTAACACATCAAGTTTCAGAATATTGCCAGTCCTTGTCCACAGTGACGATATTTATCGATTGAATGCAAGCTACAAATATCGTTTGTATTTTAGATCTGTCCACGAAATCGACATGCAAGCGATAAAGCAGTGACTTAACCATCTATGGACTCCGGATCATGGATAAAATTCGCGAGAAAAGTGGCATTCTTCCTGTAAATAGTCCTGATATAATAGGTCAGTGGCAGGATGCATCTTAAGTTGCAAAAGCAAGTGATTAAAATCGCCTCAGTAATTTATATCACTTGGGTGATTTTTGTCGCGTACTTGGACAGTGACTCAGTTGATTTATTATCAATGTCATCAACTGTCCTTGTTCCAATATATTTGGGGTTATTAGTCGTGGTATCAACTTTAACTTCTTTCTTTTCCCTGTCATCTTTCACAATATCCATCTATCTTTTCTCTGGTCATCCTCGTCCTTTGAATTCATCCTCATTCATACTCATGTCTCTCTTTGTTACATGCTGATCATCCCTTGTCATAAGATCTCCATACCATGCCAAACACTTCCCTATCAGCGATTAATTTGTAACTGAACACCACTTTCAAGATTTTAATTTTGTTACAAATAAAATTTTCTACGCCTAAGTTATCGTCAGTTTTTGTTTGCTCATTACTAATAAATGTTAAAATTTAATTGAGGAAGAAGATGCATATACCTACAGACATTATATGCAAAGGTAATAACTATCATGAAATAGAAATCAGTACTTGAACGTTAAATTACTGTTCAGTCAGAGGCAGAACTCCACTACCTATCTTATGGAATACAAAACATGCCTTGGACGAATTGTCGAAATTCTCTATGAAGTAAGGCTCTATGCGAACTGTCCGCACTGGTCTCCCTCGTAAATCCACCGTCAGTTGTTCAGCTTCCGTACTTGGTAGATGATGTAACTGAAATTTTAATCTTTCTTAAATCTTAAATCTTTTGGGGTTCACCATGTATTGACATGAATCAACCTAGCCCAAAACAGAAGCACATGCAGAGCCCTAACCCGTAGGGCTACTTTTGGTGGTCACGACCCTCAGCCATGAGGAAGCGACGAAGAAGAAGATATATTGATGATTTGATATTACTAAGTCATTGTTGAAATATAATAGAACGACTACAATTCATCTTTCTCTTCAAGATTCACTGAATTGACAGCGATAGATTTATTTTTAATATTCTGGATTTCGATTTTGAGCATGTAAGTATGTTTTGAAATTCACAAGCAAACGTTGTCGTAATTAATACTTATAATACATTTTCACTCAGCTTGCTTGCAAGAGCTTTATTAGCTAACTACAGCGTGTTAATGAAACGTCTGGTAGTACTTAGAAAAAGAAAGTGAACAAGTTTCCCCAAGAAACATAGGTCGAAAAATAAAAAAGTTTTTTGGTCGTCCCATACAAATTCCAGTATTGACAGTGTCGGTGTCGGTTTGTACAGGGAAGCCAGACATTTTTTTTATTCTTAAACCTATGTTTCTTGGGGAAAGTTGTTCAGTTTCATGTCCTCAACTTAAGTCAAATATTTCATCATCTGTATAACGCTATTGTTACTTATGCTGCTGATGAGCTCGTCGAAGATTAACTTACATTGAGGATTTCGATTAACTGACTTGAGTTCGAAGCCAATCCCAAATACTCAAGCGTTTTGAAGTGAGTGTTCATCAAACAGTCCGGTTGTAATTCCATTCCATTCATGGATAACTTTTTTATTCGTGGTTGTTTCACTGAAACAAAATTATGTTAATATAGGTGTCGTGGTTTTAACCATTGGCCTAGGTTAGCACTTAACGTTAAGGCTTAACGTAACATTTTAGAAAAACATTTTGTTTTTGTAATATCATTCAAACCACTACGATCACCCCCTTTATAATGCCGCTATCATACTTTCCTGAATTCAGAAACTAATTCGGCATACATTTCTCGTTGAAGTAAGTAAGGAATTAATAAAACTAATATCAGCAATGTATGCCGAAATTAAAGCTTTTAAGTATACAGCATGATTTTTTACTCACCAGAAAAAAAAAATTGTGATTCTGCCCATGAAACTGAATACCTTTTCCCAAAGAATATAGGTCGAAATACGAAAATAAATTTTTGACCTCCCATAGAAAACTGCATCAGCTGATTGCGCATTTTGTATGGGAGGTCAAATTTGGTTTTTCGTATTTCGACCTATGTTCCTTGGGAAAAGTTGTTCAGTTTCATGGGCAGATTCACAAATCAAATCAAATCAAAATCGTTTATTCATTGTTGGATATTAAAATCTCTTAATGACGTCAGCTAAACTACATCGCTTCACAAACAATGTGGCGCCATTGTGGGAAAAAAAAGAAGCGACAATAAAAACCCACGCGCTCTTTTAAATATGTTTGAATGTACAGTCACACAGCCTTGTTCTGTTTCTGGTGAATAAAAAATCACTTGGTATACAGCGTGTAACGGGACGGTGTGATAATACCAAAGGGTTTGTCCTTGAATCTGTCCATGAACCTTTTCCCAAGAAACATAGGTCACAGAAAAAATAAATTTATGACCTCCCATAGAAACTGCGTCAACTGATAGCGCATTTTCTTAATTCCTCAAAAAACGCAGGGGTGTGGATGTCTGTTAATATTTTTTGTATCTTTTAGAAGATCGCCAATAAGGCTGACATGAACAAATCATATAAAATTTTTGTCCGTCAGCACCCAAACTATAATATACAGACTGACAAAAACAATACACACAGGAACACCAACGACTTAAAAATACTTAATTTAATACCTCTAATAAAAATAAAATTGCTATTATCTCAAAAACAGCTGTAACGATTTTGATGAAACTTTGCATGACCGAGAATCTCTATTCAAGGTATCTTACGGCAATATCTATTGCTCTGCCAAAATTTATGAAAGGGTTGTTCCCATACAACCAAAATGTTGATATGTGTTTTTGAGGTACTTGCGGCAAGAAATTTATAGGCAATCCTAGGGCGTTGTATGACCCCATGTATAACCTTCAATATAAACCACATTTCGTTCAAATAACAAATAGGTGCATAATCTTGTCGTGGGATCTTAGCCTATAAATATTTGTGTGCTAAGCTTTTGATTTCCTTTAACAACTTACGTATTTTTGAGGGAATTTTAAAGTATTATTTCATTATATTATATTACTATTTCACTGAAAAAAAAAGTGCTGGACAAAATGCGTGTGAGATATCCCACAGCTGACTAAAGTAAGTGTACTTACATCAAGGTTTTTATTAAAAATAATGATATGATCTGTTTCGTCTTACCTAGAGCAGTTTTGATTTCGTAGTCGTCAAAAACGTTAGTGAACTTATTGCCATCCAAGTTAAGAAACATGATGCCCTTTTCTGAGCAATATTGGCATATTACGTCTTCTGGCTTCTGAATCTGAACATTTGGTAGTATGTACCTTAGACATTCTCCTGTTAGACGATTGTTCGATAAGTCTAACGAGTATAAGTCCAGTAATTTTGGAAACTGTAAACTAAATGGTGCCCGCTATGAGTACTTTTACACACATACATAACATCATGCCTCTTTCCTGTCGGGGTAGGCAGAGACCACAGTCTTTCATCTGCTACGATCTTGACATACTTCCATCGTTTCCTGTACATTCATGAATCCTTTCATACATACTCGTCGGTGTAGGATACTTCTGACCTGGCTTTTGTTTAGAACGTCCTGAATTTGGTCCTGGTACGTTCGCTGAGGTCTTCCCCTTCCAACGTTTCCATTCACTCTTGCCTGGTACCTAGATACCTTCCGGCAGTATTAGTTAATTCATCCTCTCTACATGACCTAACCATCTTAGCATCTCTTTCTTTGACAAAAGCGCTTAGATGAGCAAGTTCAGGTAGCGGTGGGTGTTATATGCAGATGTACTATCGTGACATTTTGCGCTCGACCACTTATTTTTTTTTTGTTTGATTCTTGTGAATTCGCTAAGATCTCACAATCTGTACGTTGCAGGGCAGCTTAGTTACAATAAACCCAGCTATGTACTCCATTTTGAAAATTTTACGGACGAATGGTTTGACTTGGCCGCGGGGTTCTAAGAGGTTCTCAAAAATGAGCACAGAAGTGTTAAGGCGCGAGTGACCGCGATTGTACGGTTTTACTGTTAGCATAAGGCATCTTTATACTGATTAGGAGCCTGCCTATACTATTGACCAATCAAAATTCTGCAGCATGACGCCCTTAAAGAGCATAAAAAATAAGAGCAGGAAATTCACAAAACGGGGAGAAGTGATAGATAGGCGGGCTCCTAATCAGTATAAAGATGCTCTCAAATGAGCAAATTACAACGATTTGTAAATAACTTGATTAAAAAGTTGCAATAAAACAAGATTATAACAATAAGAAAAATCGGCATCTCGAAGCCACTGAAGCATATTCCGACTTTTTTATTGTCAATGGGCTTGCTCTCGATCTCGATCTAGTTCTGAGGATAATGATGAGGTCGGTGTTGGAATGAGCTTGCCCAGACTAAACTATTGACTAACCCTTAAGCTGTGAGCTGAGAAAATTCCAACGAATAGGAATGCTCCATTTTCCTTGTTTGTCAAATGTGCTGTTATATGGAGCAATAGTAATGGTTGGAATTTGCCAGCTCACAGCACAGCTCTGGTGAAAAACCACCCTTCATACTACCATATCCGTTGAAGATATTTCTACTAGTAGTCTCCGGATCTTTTTACATTAGAAAAGGTTAAGTATTATTGTTCAAGTAAAAAATTCACTTACAAAGCTTCGTCTGTCAAATGGTTGTCACCAAAATGTAGTTGAAAAACCCTCATACCGGAATTGGCAACACCGCGCATCAGGAGAAGAGGAAGTTTTGTTATGGAACAATTTTGTACAATAAGTTCTTCTGTACTGACGTTTGGTCTCATAGTTGCCACTTTATCCACTGCCTTTGGTGACATTGTCTCCAGATGTAGAGACTTAAAAAATATGGCACATCCATCAGGCCATTCAGATATTTGATCTTCATTTGAATTTCGAATTGTGAGATAGTTTATGAACTCGCAGCTGACCATCTTCTTTACCGTTACATTTTTTAAATCAAGGAACCCAATCCTTCCCATGCTTTTATGTCTTTCTTCAAAATCTGTTGACGTAGGAATTAAAGGCGGCATTTCCATGTTTTCCACACTTAGTTTGAACAGTTTCTTTAAAGATTTGAAGAAGTTAACTGACAGGTTTGTTACGTTTGATAATTCAAGTTTAGCTATATCTAAATTGGCTGTGTAGTTTTCAGGCAATATGGGTTGTACAGAACAATCAGTCAGTATTAGTACATTAGTAGCTGTTATATCAAAATTTTGTTTCTTGAATACTTCAGCTAATGGCTTCTTTGGTAATAAGCAGTTTTGAATTTGTATCACTTTTGGAGATATTATGGTTGTCCATGGAGAACTTAAAGGCATTGAGTCCAGATATTTCTCGCAAGTTATGTGCATGGAGTGGAGGTATTCTTGACCTGGTTTTAGATAAAGTTCTGAAAGGAAAAGAAACACCTTTATTGGTATGAAAATTTAGGCCATACAATATTTCAATACAATCTCCCGTGTGGTGCCGGAAAAGAATACTACCAACCCATACATACCCGTGGGTGTCGTAAGAGGCGACTAAGGGTTACAAACTGGAGGATGGCAGCAGCATCCTCCTTTGTATCTTACTTAATGCGGTCACCAACAACCGCGGACCATGGTGCCAGCCGTAACGCTAACAAGCGAGGTGACTATAGTACTTCCCCTCCACATTTTTCTAGCAATATCTAGAATTCTGGAGGGTGTTCCCTGTGCTGTAGTGGACGTTTCATGGGATGTTATGATGAATATCCTATACTATTAAACGAGCAATATTTGTATATATATTATATATATGTAATCGGTTTCTCGAAAACGGCTCTAACGATTTCGATGAAATTTGGTATACGGGGGTTTTTGGGGGCAAAAAATCAATCTAGCTACTGGGAAAATTCGTTTTCACCGTTTTTTAAATTTCTTTGCGCGTTTAAGAAAGTTACAGCGCCATCTGTTGGCGAGTAGCACAGCTTGCTCACCCAATGTTTTCAGGTTGAGGCAGCTATTATAGAGCGAAGCTCGGTCGCCCAGGTACTTTCAATAATATGCAGTCCAAGAAAAACCGGTTAAGTGCGAGTCAGACTTGCACGCCGAGAGTTTCGATAGGTATACCTTTAGTGTTTTTAAAAGCAACAAAGTCTGTTTTTGTGACCGCTAAACTAAGTGTGTTTGTAAAGGATTTTAGCAGATTTCCAAAAAAACTGTGGTACTTTGAGAGATTGTTATATTTTTTCTGTAATATAAACCTCTATCATTAAAATTAGTGATGGGCCGACTATGGGTTTTGCCGATCAGCCGACTAGCCGACTAGTCGGTTTTGAAATTGCCGGATAGTTGGCCGACTAGTCGGCAGTGCCGATCATCCGTGTTTCGTATTCGATCCCAGGTATAAACTGCAGTTTTATGAGCCAAAAAATATATTAAAAATGAGGTCACATTTTTTGCTAGAAATTTTACAGATTCCTTGAGCAACGATGGTAGAATAGCTAAGGACAGAACAATCATGTTAACAAATACAGGACCTGAATATTCATTAGAGTATTCAGGGCCTGTATTTTTAATTTCATACTTTTACTGCCGAATAATCGTTTTTACCGATTAGTCGCCGACTAGTAACCGACTATAAAATATGCCGCCTAGTCGGTTTTACCGACTAGTCGGTGAATAGTCGACCCATCTCTAATTATAATTAATTCTGTTGTATTTTCTTAGGAATTTTTCATCATAATTAAAGGAAAAAAGAAGTTAAAGAATTGAACTTAAAAGCCATATAAACGAAATAAATGATAAACTTACAATAGTCTGTGTTGATAGGCCAGTGGTCGCATATGAGACCACTAAAAAGTTTGTACTGACTGTGACTTAATTTTTAATTTTACAATTAGATTTTATGGTTCTATTGTGTGCTCACAACCTCTAAAAATTTTAAATAGAGTTAAATTTTTCAATGAAATGGTTCGATAATAATGGATTTAGCTGTTAGAGTAAATTTTGTCAAAGTTCAATCTAGGTCTGGGTTATCGGACACAACGAAATTATAAATTCTACACATTCTTATCATCGGGTTAAACAGGGTGTATAAGAAGTGATCCTTCTAAGGGGTCATTTTACATCACTAATAGATTGTATAAAAATTATAAAAAAAAAACAAATCTTAAAAAAGTTTAGAAGTGAAGCGCCGGGAGGGCTAAATGACTTCTATGATCAGCTGGTGATGCAGACAAAGATGATTTTTAGGGTTCCGTAGCTCAAAAGAAAAAAACGGAACCCTTATAGGATCACTTTGTTGTCCGTCTGTCTGTCTGTCTGTCAAGACCCTTTATCTCACGAACGGGTAAAGGTATCAAGTTGAAATTAATACCATATATTAGGATCCATGAACCACACAAGATCTGGAAATATCAATTTTTTACAACGACGCAATCAAAAGATATGGCATTTTATGTCCTCATCTCCATACATTTATTCAAAAATGAAAAACCTACATGGTACTTCCCGTTGACCTAAAATTATGAAATTTGGCAAGAAGCTAGGTCTCACAGTACAAATAATGGGAAAAGTCTGAAATCATTAAATATTACAACTTTTCTCACAGCTAATGGTAACCAATTGTGGTGAGCTCCCGTTTCAAGAACATTCATATAATAGAGGGGTCAAGTTGGATGGTCGCTGAGGCGATTTTTGTTTTAGTTCTATTTAAAAACGGGAACACTTACAAACTTGAAAATTGGTATGTTTATAGTGAATAAGCTATAAAATAACAACAAATAATAAAATTTGGTCAAGCGCGTGTCGGACTCAAAAAATCTAGCACATTAACTTACTGAATGTTGATGTGGTGGTACGGAACCCTCAGTGCGCGAGTCCGACTCGCACTTGGCCGGTTTTTTTTGTTATTATATCCAGTCACTAGCAAGTACCTATTCATTTAAATAAATTACTGTAATGTAATTTGGAGGAAAATAAAATTTCATGATCAGCCATAATTTAAAAATAAAGAAAATACAATAAGAGTATATTTTTATATTTTTTACAACCTATTAGTGATGTAGAATCACCCCTTACCCCATCACATAACTATTCACCGATTTCTTTAGTCACTGTACATTTTTGGTTATTTAACTTCTTACCCCATTGTGTGGCGCTGTCATAAATAGTTTCCAGCTTGAACTTAGCAGAAGAAGTAACATCATTTTGCACAAAAGAGTATAAAATCATCCATATAAATAGCAATAACATTTAATTTTGTACTGTTTCGTATTGAAGTTAAAACTGTACCTAGACGAACACTATACATCATAATATGTAATTCTAAGTAAACAAATGTCCTATTTTGATCGAAAAACTATAATTAAGTAATTTGTTTTCCTTAACATTCTTGAACTACTTGAGTCACTTATGGCAGTTTTTACATCACTAGGTTCTACTATTTTTCATGTAGCCCTTGATTTCCACACGAATAAGGCAAAGTTTTTAATCCTGATAACAAAACCAAGCAGGTGTTTTCTCTTTAGAAGACCACGAGAGACTGTGTCGTCAGTAAGACAAAATTATATGGTGTTGGAAAACGTATAACAATCTGTGGCACAACTAATTTTTACTTGAACCCGCATAAGGAAAAACCACAATTTAATCTTGAAGCAACCTGTATATACGCACTTACTAAAGGGGTTTTCCAAGACAGAAACAAGTTTATTATAATAATATGCGCGTACGCAACTGGTATTTGATAGTTATTCAGTGTGCTATCGACCTTTTCGTCGCGTGGTTGTCAGTATGTTGTTCAAGGATATTAGTAAAATAGTTGTGAATAGATTTAATATTAGTAAAATATATTTTGTGAATACAGAGTATGTTGTTAAAATAAATAGTGTTGGGAAAAAGTGCTATCTAGTAGTAAATTAAGGGGATCGATCACACTAAATCGTTGTTTGTTGTGACTAGACTGGTACATAAACTCAATACTGTTTAGTAAAATAATATGAAAAAAAAAAAAACTATAGAATAAAAACTTGGACTAACCAGATAATTAATTTTTTAGTAAAAAACCATGAATGTGAAAAATTTCATCGATGGATGTATTAGAACCTTAAGATGACAATATTGCGAGTTCAGGCGAATATGATATATACAATTTTAGCACTTATTTGTTTCGCCCAAGGAAATGTAATCAGGTTACCAGTCTACTTCGTTACAAGAACTAAGCTCGTATATGAATCACTTTATGGTAAGTCATTTAACCTTAATAGTGGAGTAAGTTAGGTAAAAATCACCCTACAACATTTCGGAGCAAGCGACGAAAGTGCCCATTTGGTTGTATGTATCTTGAGTAGACTAGTCTAAAAAGCCCGGGACACAAATTTATCTGGCCCTCTAGCGGTGTTAATGACGACGTAATTAATGTTCCCTTTTTATTTTTCATGAATATTTTGAAAACTGCGACACGTAGCAAAAAATTACCTAGCAATGAATCAATCTTAATAAAATTGTCTACAAAAAATAAATTGCCACTTTTTCGCTAGATTAAATACTTTAAAAGATCTTAAGAAGGTAAAAAGGGAGATAAATCTTAATGTACAGAAGAAAATTTCTTAAGAGCGGGTATAAAGGCAAATTACCTATCTTAGATTGAATTTAATATCGCAAAATAAGATACAATTAATAAATAATAAATATATATGGTTACAACATCGTATTTGCAAGATTTTTAATTGATTCAATTCACAGTAGAATAAAACTATCTTGATAGAAAAAAATCCCAAAGTAACCTCTTATTTTCATCTAAAATGAGTTTTTCTCATGTTGTATTGCATATTATTGCATATTAAGACGCGCGGGTGAAATCTGATTTTTTCCTGGCTTTATACGCGCCCTTAACTGATGGACCAACGGCGAGTCGTAACCCCTTTAGCTATAAATGTGAAATTTTGCACAAAAGTTAATTGCATGTAAAAGTTACTGAATTTTAAAGAATTTAGTAAAATTCATCTCCGAAGGGGGTGAATTAAGGGATGGAAATTTGTATCAAATCCTACAGTTATGACATAAGGTGCTTAAAAATTTAGGTTTAAGCTAATGAACAGAAATAAAGGACTTTTTGTAGAGCAAAGCTCGGTCGCCCAGGTACTTTGTAATAACAAATATAAGGTAAACATTTACTTATATGTACTAGGTTATTATTTTGTACCTGATATCCATTTGCCCACTTATTAGTGAGATCAAAACCAGCAACTTTTGTTTTAAGACTTTGCTAAAAACACACAAAAAAATTCGACTCTCCATACTAAAGTGGTCACGTGACCGACCCATTTTGTATGGGAAGTTAAAAATTTTCATGCGTTGTTAGTAAAGTCGTAGAACAAAAGTGGTTTTGACCTCACTAATAAGTGGGCAAAGGGATGTCAATAAATAAATAACCTAGTATAAATGTAAATATTAAATATGTACATTCAAAGTTTATATTTTTAGGTTTAGAATAAAGACTTTAAGGGCTTCCAGTTGCACCTAGCGTCTTTAAATTTAGAGCTCCTAACTATAACTGAATATGTATATCCCCTCTTTCCGTAGAACTTTGACCGATGAGATCCAACGATTTGTAAGCATTGAACCTTGGTAGATTGCGTTTAAAATAAAATGTATAATTTTGCAGGATGGCCTCAGCCAGGAACTCAAATACATGTGGACATCAAATGTCCAGAACCATCAACACCACTAGTTTTACCCAATGATAAGAAGATCCACGGACTTTACATTTACAACTGCAACATACCCAGAACGCCTCTTGTGGAACTATTAACAAAATCACATATTGACTTCACAGATTTGCAAAATTTGCAATTCACTGATAATTACATAGAGACACCACTACCGATCAGTTTCACTGCTCATCTACCTGTACGTGTTTTGGAAATTGAGAATGTTACAAATTTCTATCCACCATCAGAATTTTTTACTTCGTTATCAAAGCTTCAAGAATTGACTTTTGGAAAGATGGACGTGCCACCTCTCCCTTCATCCCAAGTATTTCAACTTGAAAATCTAATTTTGAAGGATGTGTCTGTAAAGAATTGGGATAATTGTGAGTTTTTGATACAACTACATATCGAAGGTTTGAAGACGCAGCATATACCAAAGGAATGGCCAATCAGGTGTTCAAAGCTGAAGACATTGCACTTAGAAGCCTTGACGCCTGAGACAGTGCAATATATTGCAGACAGCTTTAATGAAACTTCTATACTAAATCTGGAAATGCTTGTGGTGCGAAATTGCTCCCTCAAGCAACTTCCTTTACAACTAATGGTATCAGAAAACTTTGTGCAATTAGATCTCTCCGACAATAAGTTGAATAACGAGGCAATGTAAGTGATTATTGTATATTTATTTATTATACCTCTACATTTGTATCAGACAAGGTCCACATTAGTGTTATTAGGTATATTTGTAAAAATTGGTTCTTTATAAACTACATCAGTATTGTTAGTTTCTTAAGGTGCTAGTTTTGATAAGTAGGTAATTGTTTTTTAAAGCCCAGTGTCTCTGTACAGTCTGGCCTCGCAGAAATAACTTTCAGGATCCTGTTATCACTGCTGCGCAGACGCTGTAGTAGTGAGGCAGCTTTTGTGCTCATGATTGCATGAAAACCGTCATCGCGTTCCTCAGCAAACAGTTAAACACTACAACGCCGCGAGTGTCCCAACAGCATCCTAAAAGCGTTGTTATTTAAAACGATAAAACGTTGTTATATTGAATGATGTAACTCCGTGACAAATACGAGTAATAATAGCACGGAGTAAGGAAGATAGCAATAGCATTAAACCCACTGAAACTAGATGGCGCTAAAAATAATCGGGAACTTAATTTTAGTTTACCGAGTATTTTGTTATAAAATCTAAGGTTAACATTTTTGGTATGTTTTTTAGCGTAATATTCGATATACCTTAATAACTTCGCTGATAACTTTTTAGCGCCATCTAGTTTTATACATTTCCGGGTTACTAAGGTAGTGATGTAAGGGGATGGCCAGTATTCTAGGTTATTTTTTTGAACCTGATATGCGTATGCCCACCTTATTACCTACAGAGGTCAAAAGCAACAAACTTTGTTCTACGACTTTGCTAACAATACGCACAAAAAATTTTCGACTCCGCATACTAAAGTGGTCACGTGACCGACCCATTTTGTATGGGAAGTTGAACATTTTTCGTGCGTTGTTAGTAAAGTCGTAGAACAAAAGTTTTTGATTTTGACCTCTGTAATAAGGTGGGCATACGCATATCAGGTCCAAAAAAATAACCTTGTATATTATAAACAATCTTTTTTATCTGAAAATTACATCCTCATTATCTTCTTGATATAAGAAACGCTTTCATCATCATAACATCTCCTTAAACCTGTTTTGCTTTATTATTACTTCACTATTATCACATAATAGATATACAACGTGTTAATGGAGTAAGCGAAACCCTCATACACCCCAACTGATTTTTATTAAAATAAATCCATTCCCGTAAAAAAATCTTGAAAAAAGGTTTTTTTATCAAGATATTGTTACTCTAAAGTTTTATCACAGTTCTAGTTAGTTTCATCGTTGTTCTAGTCCGCGCACTACGCGCACGCCGCGTACATCTCCCCTCCTCATCGCTCATTAACTGCGCGGCGCCCGGCCGCCAGCGCGCGTATCCACAAAATATTTAGAATAGAAGCGGGAAAAATTTGAGTAATTATAAATAATAAAAAAATACCCATATCGAAAACTCGTGAAATTAATTCTACTGTCGATTCCGATCAAACTATTTTCTCAGTTTCGCTTATTCCGTTAACACGTTGTATAGGGTAGTAGAAATTGAATCTCATCTCACTAATCTCATCGCATGGATGTTTGTTTGTTTTTTGTTGCACTATTACGCCTAAACGGCTGAAACGATTTCGATGTTTGGGAGGCAGATAGATCAAGCACTGGACTAACACATAGGCTACAATTTATCGCGGAAAAATAGCAGACACTAGGATGACACAAAGACTATACAGGGTTATTTTTGGACCCCTAGTCAAATTTTAGTATGTTGCTTAGAGTATGAAACTGAACAATTTTCCCAAAGAAACATGGGTCGAAAAACGAGAAAAACTTTTGGTCGTCTCATACAAATTCCACTGTTGCTGGTGCAAGGTTTGCATGGGAGACCCAAAAACAAAATTAGTTTTTCGACCCATGTATCTTTGGGAAAGTGGTTCAGATTTGTATTCTGAGTAACATACAAAAATTTGGCTAGGGGTCCAAAAATAACCCTGCATAACGCAAGCGAACACCGCAAGTAAAAGCTATTATTTGATACTCGTACTCGTATGTCTGTGATACGCTACGACGACACGTAGTGCGTTTTTCGCTTTCACCTTGGCGCGGAGCGTAGCAGGAAATAATATACAGGGTGTAAGAGACGGTGTACAGAAAATGAAAGGGCTTACTCAGAAGACAAAACTGAACAGCTTCATAAAATATGAGCTGGGAAATGATAATAAAAAAACGACTTTTTTACACATCTGTGCTTTAACCAAATGGTAATTTTGAACAGAGGTCGAATATTGTTTTTACTTCTCAATGGAAAGTTGTTCAGTTTAGTCCACTGAGCATGCCTTTTCAGTTTTCAATGCCCCGTCCTTTACACCCCTTATAATATTACGCTAACGTGGTAGCAGTGTGCCTCATGTTTTTACATTAAATTATGTATTAAAATAACGCTACGCGCCACATTGCACCTAATAAGGCTGCCTACGAAAGCTGGTGGGATCCGTATGACTCCTGATTGCATAATTGAGTGATAAGCCTATCTGTATAATATTTAAGTATCTGCCGGCTTAGTACGGTGCCCGAGAGATGCCGAGAGAAAATATATCTCGGAGAAATGTCACTTTATTTGAGGAATTACGTCATCTAATCTATCACCTCCAAGCGCGAAGAAATGTCAGTGGAGGCAAATGTATAGCAAATCGACAAATTACGTTTTTGATATTGTAGACAGAGATAGCTTTATACACTTACACATGTAGCCGTCCTTGTCTTTCAAAATGTGTCGCACTGCTCGGAAGTCAAAAAAATGTGACCATATGGGCCTAGATAAACTGACAACTGCAGCGTGCTAAGCCGGCTGGGCGACTGATTTTCGCTCTATAATAGGCCGCCTCAACATTAAAATATCATCGGGTCATCTACCTGCTAAAAGATGGCCCAGTGGGTATTTGTCCCAAACGTGGTGTTTTAAAATTGCTTAAAAATACAGGGAAAACGAATTTTCCCAGACATTAAACCTAGCTAGATCGATTTTCCGACCCCAGAAACCTCCGTATGGTAAATTTAATCGAAATCGTTACAGCCGTTTTCGAGAAACCATTTACAAATATATATATATATATATATACTAGCTGTTGCCCGCGACTTCGTCCGCAAGGGATTCTATCTATCTGACCATCCATCCATCCACCGTTCCGTCTATCTGTCGTCCGTCCGTCCGTCCAACCATCCGTCAAACCATCCCTGTCCCTGCCCCTCTCCCCCTCCTCCCTCTACCTCTCCTCCTCCCTTTTCCTTTCCCTCTCCCTGTCCCTCTCCCACTCCCTCTCCCTACCCCTATTCCTATCCCTTCCCCTATCCCTACCCCTAACGCCATCTTTACCGCTATCCCTATCTTCATATAAACACAGAAACGACACCCATATTTATTTCTAGACATTTCCACCCTATCGCACCCCAATATCACATCCACCACGTTGGATTTCAAAGTTGTTGTAGTTTTCGTAATCAGCGACCAGATAAACCATACAAATGACACCCATATTGAATTTTGAACATTTCAACCCTATCGCACCCCAACTCCATCCCCAGGGGAAGATGGTACTTCACGTCCACCACGTTGGATTTCAAAATTGTTGTAGTTTTCGTAATCAGCGACCCAATGAACCATACAAACGATACCCATATTGGTTTTTAGACTTTTTCACCCCATTTCCCTTTTTTAGGGGTTGAATTTGGGGTGGAATTTCAATAACAGTGATGAACGTTATATAGAATTACAAACCTAATACCTAAATAATAAATTATGTGGATTTTACTTTAGAAATAAAGGATTTTCAACTTTATCCACCTATTCACCCTTTAGGGTGTCGAATTTTCAAAAACCCTGAGACACATAAATATTAATTTTTAGTCGTAAGCCTAAATACAAAATTTTAAGATCCTAACTTTAAAACTGACGGACTTTCATACAACCTTTCATCCCCTATTTTACCCCCTTAGGGGTGGAAATTTGTAAAACCCTTTCTTAGTGCACTGTTAAACCTCCAACATGCCAAATTTGTAATTTCTAGACCCAGCGGTTTGGGCTGGCTGGCAGTCAGTCACCTTCTTCATTAACATTAAATGCGTTTTCCCGTGGGAATGAAGTGCTTTCCCGTGGTAAAAAGTAGCCTATGTGTTATTCCAGGACCTAACCTATATGTGTGCCAAGTTTCATTAAAATCCATACTACCTTATAAAGCCATACTACCTTCATGTACGGTTTCACTTGCCAGTGAAATAACCATATGAGACACACAATCTTAGTTCTCAGGGCGGGCAACGAGCTTTGCTGTCTTAACAGCGTCAAATTATGCTACTATAAGACTACGGTTGGTGACGAGTACTTACCATCAGGTTGCCCATCTGCTCGTTATAAAAAAATCCGGCTAAGTGCGAGTCGGACTCGCGCCCTAAGGGTTCCGTACCTATCTACCATATGATATACTAAAAGCTTTTGCTCTTTAATTTCAAAAAATCAGTGACCATCCAATTTGACCCCTCTTTTATAGAAAAGTTCTTGAAACGGGAGCTCACCTTAATTGGTTACTATTAGTTGTGAGAAAAATTTAAAATATTTAATGATTTTAGACTTTTCCTTTTATTTGTACTGTCGGACCTAGCTTTTTGCCAAATTTCATAATTTTAGTTCAACGGGAAGTACCCTGTAGGTTTTGCTTTTTTGCATAAATTTATGGAGATGAGGACAAAAAAGCCATATCCTTTGATTGCGTCGTTGTAAAAAAATTGAAATTTTCAGATCTTGTGTGGTTTACGGACCTTAATATTCGTTATCAATTTCAACCCGATACCTCTTCTCGTTCGTGAGAAAAAGGGTCTTGACAGACAGACAGACATACAGACGGACAACAAAGTGATCCTTCCGTTTTTTATTTTGAGGTACGGAACCCTAGAAACTAGAGCGTTCTTCGAGTTCTCCTAACTGGAGCGAATTTTTTCCTTTCATCTTTTTATTTTTAATTGTTTTTGTAATTCTTTCCAGTTTGTATACTAGGTACCTATATTAATCTCTTTATCCTCCGGCTTTTCCGGCTTATTGCTGCGTTAATTGGCTAGGTATGCTGTAATATAATCAATTAGCAAAAATAAATTAAATAAAAATAGACAAAATTAAATATATATTTTTTTATTTAGTTTTCAGATGCCCGTTTTGAAGGTTCTACAAATCTTGAAGTTGTCTAATAACGTGTTGATAGGCGGAGAGTATATTACGCAGATGGTGCCAAAAATACCAGTGGTCCGTGAACTTAAAATTGAGGGAATCGGGGTTTACCTAGAGCCTGATATATCGGAATTTATAAAGGGGCTGAGTAAGTACAATAAATTCACTACTTACATTAAGGTGATCCGTTTTCCATACAAAAATTCAAATGACTTGCATTCTTACGCGGGACATAAAATTCTGTTGAAAAACGAACGAATACTGCAATTTTTTGTTAAAATTTTCGCTAATTAATACAATAATACAGTTAATGTACTGAAAGTACTATTTTTGTTAGCAATTTTTGGTTCAATATTACGAATGTGGGCGTGCGGTCAAAACTGTACGGTTGTGCTTTGTGTGCATGTGTGAGTGATCGTACTCATGTAAACACGGACTGACGAGAGTAATTGACTTTAGTGGACATATGGAGATATTTTTCATATCGAAATTGTTGTTATGCGTTGAAGTTGCACGATGAAATTTACGCGAATCAACTTTTTGCACATATATAGTTGGTACTTATTGCATTAAAAAATAAAATCTTATATTTGCAGCAGTGGCTCCATCTAGTTGCGTTCGGGGCTAAGCTGGCAGCAACAGATCACCTCAGTTAAAAAAATATTACTGGCTAAATCGGCCTAGTCAACCTTTTTTTATAAGGGCCACAAAAACGGTTCAGTTGTGGTGCCGCGGGCCACAACATAAATATGTTTGGTGCTAGTAAAAAACGTAATTTTAACGGCTTATTTACTTTAATAAATAAAAAACAAGTGTTCACAACGGATCTGGCTGTATGATGTTATAAATATTATGTTTTCATTCCAAAATTTAACATTGAAATATATGATTTTGAAACATTTTAATTCAAAAAAATTAATAGATTTTGGGCACATCTTTGAACAATTTTTTGAGTCCAATGCCCTTTAAATTTCACATATTAGGAAGGAAGGGGTGTATTGTTCCTCTCACTCACTGTGAACGCAGCTCACGGTAGGGTAGGGTAATCCAGATACTTATTTTACCTCACCCGCCCACATTTCTATGAATCCTCGTGAAATTCTATCTGTGCAGTCAGAAATAAATAAAACACTTCATTCCAATAAAGGCATTTGGAAAGTAATAAACAAGTACACAAATAAAAAGCTCAAATCTCGACCTGAAAAGTTTTTACTTAAAATAAATGACAATGTTATCTATGATCCGAAAGAGATTGCCATGACTTTCAGTGATAAATTTGACCACGGAAAAAATCGCGATATAGGCCAGTTTAATCTAAAATCAGCTCTGAAAATTTTGCAAGACGCTACTAAACGCATTGAAAATGATATGGACTGTATTAGTACTAACGGCAAAGAAGTACTTAAAATAGTAAGAGCAATGAAGCCAAAAAACTCTAGCGGCTACGATGATATTCCCGTTACTTTGATTAAAGAGAATATAGACTTGCTTGCTATGCCACTTGCACATTTCTTCAATTTATGCCTGACCCAAAACGTTTTTCCTGAACAATTAAAAGTAGCTAAAATAATCCCAGTGTTTAAAAAAGGTGCCAAAACAGATCCCAATAACTATAGACCAATTTCACTTCTACCGACTTTTTCAAAAATTTTAGAAAAAATTATCAAATCTCGGTTGCTTTCACACTTGGATCGATACCTTATATTACATCCTAGGCAGTTTGGTTTCCAAAAGGGTATTGGGACTGGTGATGCTATAGATGCTCTGATAGGTGATATTGCGAAAAATTTAAATAACAAGAAAAAAGTTGCTGGTCTCTTTCTTGATTTAAGTGCAGCATTTGACTCTGTAGACCATGATTTACTGATAGCCAAACTAGAGCATTATGGTATCAGAAATGGTAATTTAGAACTCTTTAAGGCATATCTTAAAAACCGTGTTCAATTTATCGAAATAACGGATACTACAGATGACGGTAAAGAATTAGTACAAAATTCGAAGATTGTGAAAGTTACGAGAGGTGTTCCTCAGGGTTCAGTGTTGGGACCTATCTTTTTCATAATATTTATTAATGATCTCATAAACTATATGTGTAAAGAAGACTCTTCCATTTCGATAGTTAATTTTGCTGATGATACGAACGCCATTGTCTCATGCGATAATATCTGCTTGCTAAATCATCAAGTTAACCTTAAGCTGACAGATTTTCACAATTGGTTTACAGCGAATGCCTTACAGATAAATTATGCCAAAACAAACATATTATTTTTTAAAACTACTTCGCGAAATCAGGATGAACTAGATGTACAATTGCAGGGTAAACGTATTCAAACAGTGGATAATGTTAAGTTTCTAGGCATTCATATGGATCATTTACTAAACTGGAAAGTTGAGCTTGCATCACTAGAGAACTCAATTAGTTCTGCATGTTACGCCTTGCGTAGTTTACGGGATGTCCTAACTTTGAATCAGTTGATTTCTGTCTATTATGCTTTGGTTGAATCTAAACTCAGATATAGTATCGCTTTGTGGGGAAATAGTTTTCAATATAATATGGGAGCCGCTTTTGTTTTACAAAAAAGAGCTCTTCGCGTAATGATACGCCTTCCACCATGGGAGTCATGCGCAGAGCACTTTAAAGAGTTAGGTATATTAACAGTACCCAGTCTGTACATACTAGTCTTATTAACAGGATTATTCAAAAGGCGAAAGAATTTTGAGACTGATGAAGATCAAATTCAAAGAGAGGCTACTAGAAGACGGGACCTTACTCACATAATATATCCTAGTTTGAATATCGTTAAGCACTGCCCCCAGTATCAATCAGTAAATTTATTCAATAAGCTGCCTGTAGAGTTAAAGATTTTGACAGACATTAAAGATTTTAAGAAAAAACTGAAGGCTTTATTATTGGAAAAGTGCTGTTATAAGGTAGAGGATTTTTAATTTTTATATGTAGAAATTTTTGACATTATTATCTATCATTTTGACAATAGATTTATAGAATTTTTGACATTAGATTAAGAGAATTTTGGACATCAGATTTACAGGAATTTTGACATCAGATTTAGAGAATTTTTGACATTATTAATTTTAGTTCGTTTTGACATAAGTAGTAATTTGAAGTAAATTTTTGATATTGTTGTTTATTATTATTTTTATATTAAATGGCATGATATTGTGGAGTCTTAACTTCATCCTGTTTGGTTGTAGGTGCACTTTTATCTTATATTGTTTAAGTGGTTTTATTATTTTAATTTGTGTATTTTTTTAAATTGTAATATTCAAACACAATCATGAATTGTTCTATGAATAAAATGATATGATATGATTAAAAGTGGTAGACAAATTGACTTCTGTGCCAGGTGGGCCACTTAGAAAAGCGCGGCGGGCCGCATGCGGCCCGAGGGCCGCAGGTTGAATATAGCTGCGCTAAATACAAAACTTATCGAAAATCTGTCTTACCAGATTGAAGTAACCTATTAATCCTGATCAAATATAGTTCACTGTAGTTACAGATACAAAAACTGCTAAAAGTGGCCGTTTTTCGCACTTTTTGTATCTATAATTCAAAGTCAAAATCGTTTATTCATTGTTGGATATTAAAATCTCTTTAAGGTCAATCGATAACGTAGTGTTCCCATAGCGTAAGCTTGGACCTCTACACTACATACATGCGTCGAAAGTAAGAACTGCACTTTGAACTTTCTTTTGCAGCACGTCTGAAATCACTTGAAAAGTTATGGATAGATAGACTATACCCAGACAGAGACATTTTTATGCACAGCCATTTTCAGCAATTGACATTTCTGAGCTGGACTACTGATGAACCTCATTCAGTACTACAAATAAAGGTAAATTATGAATAATGATGATGAATGACGATGATGTTAATAATAATAATGATGTTATCAATAATGATGTTATGAATGTGTTATTGCGGCGGATACTCTAATAGTTCAGTCGCTTAACGTCTTATATCGCCTTTACGTGGAATTGAATTGAAAATTCAAGAATTGGCTCCTTATAAATTCTTTAAATTCTTGAATATTCGTTGAAAATTCAAGAATCGGCTCCTACCAAAAATGAAGAGCTATGTACCTAACTAGTACCTGGAAAAAATTTGGTGTAATTGTAAGGCGTGTCTACGTGAAACAGCTAATGGCCGCACTATAAGAAATAATATAAATAACAAAATGAAAAATTAAGGGGGACCTTATTATTTTCAATCGTAAAAACAATAATACCCACGATCGCCAAACTTGGTGGGATTATTTTGCATAATCTCAAAGAAAAACAACAAAAGTAGAAATTGGCCGAGAGCAACTCGGGCTCAATAAAACTTGGCACGGTATTTTTAAACTTTCCACTTTAATTTCGTCTCACTCATTCAAGGGAGCTAAGCTGGGAGCTGGGAGAATTTCGACCAATAGGATTGCGCCATTTTCCTAGCTTGTCAAATGTGCTGTCAAATGCAGCAGCTCACAGCTTAGCTTCCTCGCTTGCCTCGCACAGCACTGGTAGAAAGACACATTGAAAAAAAAATTTTTGATTCAATCAAGATTTTGATAGTTTCAAACAAGCATCTTGACTCCATTTGAGCTTGCAAAGACCTTATTGGATTGTATCAATTATAACAAATTTAAATTGACTAAAACGCTTTATTGATCTTTCAATATCTTTTTCGATTTAATCACAAAATGACAAACAAAAGAAAATTGATCTTGGTTGGCTCACCGTTTTTTCAGTGCAGCCTTAAGGGGCTGATAAGAGCTAAATACGCTTCACTTGAGCAGTTTTTCAATACCAAGAAATCAAAAGAACCTGAATGCAATAAAAGTATTAAACAAACATCAGCAGAAGAAGAAGCAGCAACGGGAACTAAGGAAGAAAACATATCTCACAATAAAAATGTTCTTATCTTAGGAGGCCAACAATGTTCCGGGATGGCGTCTGAACTAATTTCATCAAGATATTCTACTAGATACGAATCCTACTCAGTTTCTTCTTATATAAAACCGCTCGCTGAATCACAGGAAATTCTTCAATCCTGCAAAGCCAAGAACATGAACAAAAGTGATCACGTCATCTTATGCGTTGGAGAAGACGATAAGAACCCGACAAAACTTATGATTGAACTATCGGCTGCTTTAAAACTTTTAGAGAAGACCAATGTTATTGTACTTAGTGTTAACAAAAACAAGTACCTTAATGAATGTAAGCTTAATCATACCTTAGAGAATATATGTAAAAACTTTGATCATTGTAAATTCTTAAACTTGACGAATCAAACATTCAGCAAAAGAGCGTATCTTAAATTAGCATGTAAGAAAATAAACAATTTAATTGACTGGACGGACTACGAGGCAAAATATTTGGCATTTGAAAAACTGAAGCATACAACATCCCTTAACGCTGTCGTCTCAATTACAAAAACAAACTTGCGGCAAAAATCCATATTAGACTATTTTCCTGTCAAGGAAACAAACCAGGCAGAAAAAATCATGTCTCACTCTGCTGACACGCCTCAAACGTTTTTTCGTAAGTAAAAATAAAAAGCAATTTAGGTTAATGCATCAAAATATAGCCAGTATCCTCGCAAAAAAAAAACTTATAGAAATAACTATTACTGAATTAGCCGAAGAAAATGTTCATCTAGAAGCATTATGTTTTACAGAAACCTTTGTTAAAGGTAGCGAACTGCACTACATAAAGTTACACAATTATGTTCTTGCAGCAAGTTACTGGAGAGATAATAAAAGAGGCGGGTCATGTATTTTACTTCAAAAGAATGTATCCTTTAGGCAAATCAGCTGCTTCAATAAATATCTGATACCAAAAATATTCGAGTGCTGTGGAGTAGAAATTCCAAATCATAAACTGATTATTTTATGCATTTACAATTCACATAAAAATTTTGCTTATCGGTTCTTAAAGGCGCTTGATCTGACACTAAATGAGATCTTTACAATCTACAAGAGGCACAAAATTATAATTGCTGGTGACTTTAATATCAATACGCTAATTCAAACACCGCAAAATAATTATCTGCAGGATATTATAAACTCAAATAACTTAATCTCTCATGTTCAAGAACCAACAAGAGGATCATCTTGTTTAGACCTGATAATTAGTAACATTACAGCAGCAACTGGTAAGGTTATCTCACTCGCATTGTCAGATCACGACAAAGCACAAATAATATCTTTTCCTGTAGAGAAAAAGGCAATGGAAACAAAATTTTGGAGCATAGTAAAACGTGATTATAAACAGGATAACATTACCAAATTTCTAAATTATCTAAAATCGTTTACTTTTTCCGAAGTCCGTAATGCGTCTGATTTAAATACTGCCTTCAATATCTTTCATCAAATACTTTGTGAGCTTTTTTACTTATGTTTTCCAAAATATAAACTAAAACTTAATAACAAAAATAAAAATTTAAAGTGCATAACCAGAGGAATAAAAAGGTCCTGTAAAACAAAAAGAGAACTCCGATATAAATACTACATGTCCCAGACAAATACAAACAAAAAAGGATACAGAAAATATACTAAGATATTAAGGAAATGCATTAACAATGCACAAAGGTTCTCAAACATAAAACAACTTCAAAATTGTAAAAACATTTGTTAAGAAACATGGAGAGTCATAAAATATGAGGCCGGAGGTGAACCTCCAAAGATGTATACTACGGAAATATATATAAACGGAAATATAATAACTGACCCTAAACGCATAGCAACGTCTTTCAATGATTATTTTATTTCTTTAACAAACTGTACAAATAAACCCAAAATAGTTATGCAAAATCCGCTAAGTAGTGTACCCTCAACCAATAACTCTCTCTTTGTGAGACCCTTTTCAGAATACGAAACAGTCAAAGTTATAGAATCACTGAACAATTCAAATGCAACTGGTTTTGACGAGATCACAACAAACATACTGAAGACATCAAAATGCGAACTATCTTCAATCATAACACACCTAATTAACTTATCATTTGAAACTGGTTCGTTTCCCGATCTACTCAAACTTTCTATCGTAAAACCAATCCACAAAAAAGGGGACATTAAAGACCTAAGCAATTATCGTCCAATCGCGTTGATCCCTATTTTGTCAAAAGTATTTGAGAAATGCATGTATCTTAGACTGATGGAATATTGTGTGAAATATAAAATTATTGCACTAGAACAGCATGGTTTTCAAAAAGGAAAATCAACGACATCAGCGCTTTTCTCCCTTGTTCACTATGCTGTAAAAGAAATAGACTGCAAAAAGTATGCTACAGTTATATCATTTGGCATGACAAAGGCCTTCGACTTCGTGGCTCACGATCTTTTGCTAAAGAAGATTGAGAGGTATGGCATTAGAGGTCCAGCTCTATTGTGGTTAGAATCCTTTTTAAAAAACCGAATGCAATGTGTAGAAGTTTGTGGCTATGATAATACAAATTGTATTAGACCTTATCAGTCAAATTATGTTACAAACCATGTCGGCGTGCCACAACTGGGTCCCCTACCATTCATACCTTACATAAACGACTTACCTTCTTCTTCTTAGCCTAAACCATTTCCCATTATCTGGGGTCGGCTCTCCTTGTCCGTTTTCTCCATTCAAGTCTGTTCTGAACTATATTGTCATCTAATTTATTTTCGTTAAGGTCTTTTGTGACCGTCGTTAGCCAAGTAGCGGGGGGTCTTCCGCGTCCTCGCCTCGTCATCGGTAAGTCTAGGGCCACTTGTACCATGTGATCTTTAGGGCGTCGAAGCACGTGTCCATACCAACGCATTCTTTTCTCTTTTAGTTTATCGATGATGGGGGCTACTTTATAACTTCCTCGAATATAGTTGTTACGGATTTTATCCATCAATGTGACACCCGCTGACCAGCGTAACATGCGCATTTCTGTTGTGTGTAGTTTATTGAGATGCTGTTTAGTTGTTGCCCAGCACTCTGTGCCGTATAGTATAGCAGGTCGAATTGCTGTTTTGTATAATTTACCTTTCAGTTTGATAGGCATTTTTCTATCGCACATTACGCCTGTGAGTTGTCTCCACTTCATCCATCCTGCATTCGTTCGGTGATTAACGTCACGATCTATTTTTCCATCATTGCTTATGATCGAACCCAGATACTTAAAATGATCTACTGTAGGGATGGGGACATCGTCTATGAAGAGTTTTATTTGGCTAGCATCTGTCGAGTTGTTAAATAAGCAGGACATGTGCTCTGTTTTCTTTCGGCTAATTTTGAGACCATTTTCTTCTAGCGATTTAAGCCACAAGTTGAAATCGTTTTGAAGGTCTACAACAGAGTTCGATATCAGAGCGACATCATCCGCATACAAGATGCTCCATGGTACTGGTTTTTGACAATCTCTTGTCAGATAATCCATTACTATGTTAAAAAGGAGCGGGCTGAGCGCGGAGCCCTGGTGAACTCCCACTGATATTTCGAACTTATCGCAAATCCCTGCTGGGCTTAATATTTGAGTCGTGACACCGTTGTACATGTCTTTAAGCAGCGCTATGTATTGTTCTGGCACTTTCTGTGATCTTAAAGCCTCCCAAATTAAATCACGGGGAACGTGATCAAACGCCTTTTCTAGATCAATAAAAATCATGTGCAAGTCTGTATTAGATGATTTCGACTTTTCAAGCAGGATTCGGATAGTCTGTATTGCATCTGAAGTGCTTTTCCCAGCCACAAAGCCACACTGGTTGGAAGTGAGATTAACAAGTTCTACCAGCCTGTTGTTGATGATTCTCTCCCAGATTTTAAAGGTGTGGGGCATAAGTTTTATTGCTCTGTAGTTGTTACAATCACGAACATCACCTTTTCCTTTATAGAAAGGCATGAGGAAACTATTACGCCAAGTGTCAGGAATTGGTTGGCCCATGATAAGCTTGTTGTACAATTCATACAGCCAAAGCATGCCCCCTTCTTTCAGTTGTTTCCAAACCTCTACCGGGATTTCATCAGGACCAGTCGCTTTGTTGTTCTTCATCTGCGAAATCGCCTTTTTCAGCTCCTGTGGTGTCACTGCGGGGATTGGCCCGTGGATAGGTTTTGGTTTGTCTGGGTTCGGTTTCCTGGGATGTGAGATGTTAAGAAGGTTACGATAGTATTCTACCCATCTATTTTTGATGTCTTCATCTTTAGTAAGTAAGTTTTTGGTTTTGTCTTGTATGTATTTTACCCTGTTAAAGTCTTTGGTATTGTTATTTCTCGTTTTTGCTATTCTCTGAATTTCGGCATCTGTTTTAGCAGATTCTAACCTTATATAAAGAGCCTCTTGATCCTCAGCTCTGGCAATAGCTACTTCCCGTTTTGCTTTCTTTTTATATGTGATATAACTGTCTAAATAGGTTCGATCTTGGGTGGCTTGCCACAACTTAAAATGTTCCTTCTTTTTTGACACAACGGATTTAACGTCTTTATTCCACCAGCTTGTTTCCTTAAAGGGGCCCTTCTTTGATTTGGTTCTCCCGAGGTGGCTTTCTGCCATACTGACACAGCAAGTCTCGAACTCATTCCACATTTCTTCTGCTGTTTGCTGGGTGTTATCCATGGATTTGATCTTTTTACCTAGCTCTTCGATGAAGGCCTCACCTACGGGGTCGGGAAGACGTTTCCATTTAATTTTGGGGATTTGATTTTGATTTTCTTTCATGGGTTTCTTTAATTTATAGATCGTGACTAACAATCGATGTTGTGTAACTAGAGATTCTCCGGGAATCACTTTACTGTCTTTATATAGGCCAAGATGTTTTCGTCTGGACAATGTATAATCAATTTGAGTCGCATGTCCCCCACTCGAATAGGTAATCAGGTGGATGTCTTTCTTCTTGTAGAAGGTGTTTACAATGGCAAGATCACAACCAGCTGCAAACTGTAGGATTCTTTCGCCATCCTGGTTTCGTTTTCCACAGCCATAGCCTCCATGCCATCTATCGAAATTATCACCATCCTTACCGACGTGACCGTTTAAATCTGCTCCAATATGCACATATTCTTCCGGTGGCAAACTACTCACTAGACTCTGTATGTCATCCCAGAAGGCCTCCTTTTCATCATCTGCGCAGTTAGTTTGTGGTGCGTATGCCGATATTATATTTAAGCAGGGTTGTTTATCAAGGGCTATTTTCACCATCATTAATCGATCACTTATCCTTTGGATGTCAATGAGCCTCTCGCTTAGTGCTCCGGATAGTATAACGCCTATGCCATTTTTCTTCGTTTCAGTCCCATGGTACAATAGTTTATAGTCATTTCCAATTAGTTTAGATTTTGAACCCCGCCACTTGGTCTCTTGCACACAACATGCATCTATACAACGTCTAGTTAGGACGTCACTCAGCTCGGCACTTCTGCCCGTCATTGAGCCCACATTCCACGTTGCCATTCTTAGTGCACTCGTATCGCATCGAAGACCGTCGCTTAAGGGGGACGCCCTAGCATTTACATTAATCTCTTTCTCTTTACTTTTATTCATATTTACGGACAAGGATAAAGGTTTGGTTTTAGTTTTACGGCCGGTTGCCACCTGACGCCAAGACGGTAGCCCCTCTGAGAGGTTTTGAGTGCCGCCGTTGGAGTGAATCTCATCCGCCGCCAACTCTACTACGCCATCCCGCCTAATGTCGTAGCTCCAGCTCAACCAGGTTACCCGAATATGTCAGGCCTGCTTGCAACTGGGTGGTGCCCCTTCCGCCTGCTCCGCCGTACTGATAAACTATATCTCCGCCTTTGCAGCCGTTGAGGACTTCGCCCGTAACCCTGGGCACGGGGTCCGCGATATACCCCGCGGAACTAGGTCCCCGACCGAACTCGGCCACCCACACACTCCGGCCTACTGAAATGAGGGGTGCCCACCCCCGCGACAAGGACGCGCCGGCCTGGAATTACCCCAGTGGAGAAACAAGGAAGATGGCCCTGTCCTCCCTGGGGCCGGGTTAATGATCTCGTATGATAATGACCGAGACCAAAGGCACATAAACGACTTACCGCGTATTTTAAAACATAAATGTGTACTGTTCGCCGACGACCTCTCTGTGTTAATACCCTCGAGTGAATGTATTCAAAAACAAAATATTGACATTTATGAATCTGACATTAATGATACACTTAAATTAATTATTCAATGGCTTGACATCAATAACTTAAACATTAACTTGACTAAAACTAATTATATTCAACTAATGACCAAAGGTCGCAAGGAAATCAAATTAAATATTAAATATAATGGACATGTTATTAGCGAATTGGATAAGACAACATTCTTGGGAATAATTATTGATAAAAATCTTAACTTTACCTCTCAAATTGACAAAGTGTGCTCTAAAGTAAATAAATTCGTATATGCTCTGTTGCATGTTATTTTCTACAATGTTCAATGTTGTAAAGAATCACCTGGGAAGGCGTGTACTTTGCTGGTGATTCGTAGGACTGTTCGCAGGAACTGCGCTGGAGTACGTCCCACTCAGTGAAGCCAAGACGCTCCAGCAGAGTACACGGTTTCACCGGTAGGTCTATTGCCTTTGGCAAGGTTGATCTATTGTGTAGGACTTACGTGGAATAGGTTTGCGGCATTCTAGGTGGACTAGGGACAGAATAGCAGAGCTCCACTTGCGTCTCGTCACATAGAATCTGTAGTATACCGGCAGAAAACCAGTGATACAAAACAACCTGCTGTTTTGTCAACGTTCGCCGTCGTCTTATTCGCCTCTTTGTGTTTTCACTACCTCATTTCACTTCACAGTGCCGGAGTGATGTCGTCACATCGTCCCCTATAGTTTTAAATACGTTTTTCTTAACATTAATGTGTTTTTCGGTGTATTTTTGTTAGGATAAACAGACACTGTTTACGTTCGTCGACTGACAGTTACCATAGACAAGTGCCACAGAATGTGGAGACGAGTGCGTTTTCCACGCCATCATTCCGATACCGGTCTTTCTCTTAAATAATATTTCCAAATTAGAAAAGCAGAAGTAAATAGAAATTATTAGATAAACCCCTTCGTAGAAATTATTCCAACTGGATTGTAAAGTTCTTATTGAATTTGGTGCTTTGTTATTTTTTTTTATCCGGTCCTCGCATTTTGTCGATTGACAAAGAGAACTAACTAACCTGTCATTCATTTTCCGTGTAACTGAGCACACACATCTCGGACCCATTCCAAGAAAATCGACAAATATCCAGGGTAATCCTGTGGATCACCCATTAGTACAATGTCAGATTGACAAACAGAACCAGGAGGCGACAGGTCGGTGGTTTATTTTTGTATTCCCGTTAGGTAGAATTCGTAAAATGTGGATGACATTCTGTTGACGTAATTCCTTTGTTACAGGATGTCGCCTTCTTCTTTTATCTGGTAGCTTAGGCTTGTTTCACATATCGTGAGTCTCGTCATAAGCCCACGCGTGATGCCGCGGCGCTGACTCGCATTTTTTATAATAAAAGAGAGAATCTTTTTTATAACAAAAGAGAGAATCGTCATGTCATCGGTACATGGTCATGGGAGGTAACGCAATGCGCAGACCAAGTGAGTCATCACACGTTTTATTCTGAACCTCGACACAACCATTCTGTGAAGATCTGTACGGGAACTTCTCTCCGTTGTTTGCAATGCCAGGTCACCCGTTGTGAGTGAACGCTACCCCCACACCGGTGTGCCGTATTCGGGTTGGTGTATTACTTGTTTGGCTTCGAACCAACTCGTACCCCAACATGTATTAGAATTAAGGATATATGTTCTCGTCACGTCACTCATTTACATGGAGAGGCCTATCCATGTAAATGTCGTTGTATGTAAAATAGTAAGTAAGTTTATCGTCATAAGTTTCACATCCCTTTAGGGACTATCTTTAGAAAGGAATATTTTTAAGAAAGAATTGTTTTTTAAGAATAACTCCTAGAAGAAGTAGTTTGTTCGAGAATTGCTTTTGAGGATAAGCCTATTGTTCCTCGTCAATTGTAACACTAATGTATTTGAAAGGTACGAAATAAGATGCTCTCTCATTTATTATAATTAAGTTGTTTAATTTAACACCTTTATTTGTAACACATTTCCAGTTTTGTGACTGGTGGCGCCCTGAAAGTAAGTGATGTATAGACACCGCTTCCAACCTTCATTCACCGACGAGTAAGATACCTATCGGACTACGGTCTTAGCACCACAGGAACCCACGCGCTCTCCACTAGCCGGTAAACCAGCACAGTTGTTGGTTTAATGCAACAAAATGGCGCCCAACGTGGGGCGAGGTATCGTTGGAACAAGTTGGAGGTTAGTGTCTTGTCATTGTTTATGATAGAATTGTTTTAAGAATAGAAGTACTCGGTAGTCTTTCACCATGTCTGGTCCAAAGATTTACTTTAGAGATTTGTTGGGTGATGAACTCAAATATGAACTCCGTATTCGTGGACATTCTGATGTCAAGACTGTAGCCGAGATGAGAAGAAGAATTTCGATTTTGATATCGACCTCACAGATGGATGTCACTATTGATCCACTACTGTTAGACTTAGAATTAGAATTAGACATCTGTGGAGACAAACTAAACGAGATAGGCTCTAAAATAGCTGCTGGAGATTATACCCCATCACAGACTAAAAGACTCATATCTAGGCTCTTACATATTCAATTCAGACTTGGTCGTTTACCCTCAGATGAAGAAGATTCGAAGAAGAAGTTGGAGTTACTTAAGAGGAAGTGCGCTCTGTGCCTACAGGCCTTAGATGTGACCGCGGTAAGCGAGGAAGGAGTAGAGTACGAAGATGAGGATCGAGACCGCGGAGAGACTCAAGACGCCTCAGTTGGCACAGGTGAGCTTCGAGTAACTATTGACCCTATGCGTTCGGTTTCTAGATGGGGAATCAAATATTCGGGACGCGACAGCAGACTTAGTCTACATGCTTTTATAGAACGGATAGAAGAATTACGTATTTCTAAAAACGTTAGCAATTCAGAATTGTTGAGAGGTGTAGCTGACCTTTTCGAAGGAGAAGCTCTAGAGTGGTATCGCTTTTACGGTAAACAACAAGTGACTTGGCAAGACTTCGTAGAAGCTTTAAAAAGCGAATTCTTGCCAACGTCCTATAACAGAAAAACTCTTAAAGAAATTTACAATAGGACCCAACACCCATCAGAAAGCGTGACCAGCTACATCTACTTGATGAAAACTTACTTTAGAAGGCTAGATACACCGATTCCTGAGAAGGAACAGGTAGAAATCATTAAGGATAATTTAGCCCCCTTTTACAAATCAAAAGTGTTTGGTGAAGCATATTCGAGTGTAGACGATTTGCGAAACAAGTGTAAACAGATAGAGGAAATGAAAGCTGAATGCTCGTCATATGTTTATCCTTCAACATCCACGCAAAACTCTTTACACTCGGATCTGTGTTACAAAACACGAAATTTTCGCCAGTCAAACCCAGAAAAGAAGGAAAAGAACGTAGGAGCGGTCGGTGGACCGAGAATTTATCGTATTACTTGCAGTAAATGTAAGAAAGAAGGACACATCGCCAACGACTGTAAATTCAATGGCACGTTGCATTGCTACGGCTGCGGGAAGGAGGGAGTTATCCGACCCAAGTGTCCAAAATGTAACCCTCAAAAGAATTTAAACGGAGGGAAGGCCTCGGACGCAGAAAAAGGATAGAGTCCCCTGGCCGCACCCGTAATAATCAGCAAAAACCATCTGTCGGCGATATGTCAAAAATTCAAGAAGTTAAGTTTTGCCCTAAACCTGAAGAAACCAGACCATTTTTAAAAGTTCTGATTTTAGGTAAAGAATGCAAAGGTCTCTTAGACTCGGGGGCCGTGTGCAGTGTGATCAGTGGCTCTGCTTTCCGTTACTTGAACCAGTGTGGTGCAACCCTAGAAAAAACAACATCCACTGTTAAGATCATAACTGCTAATGGATCGGAAAGTACAGCTGCTGGTAATACTCGCCTGCCTGTAGAATATAAAAACATGACCCATATGGTTACATTTTTAGTCGTAGAAGAAATAAGCACACCAATTATTTTTGGAATCGATTTTTGGCAAATGTTTAACATCGGTTCAGAAGTATTACAGTTAATAGAAACGAATAGTTTGACGTTAGAAAATTTCATAGAAGCTGGTGTACTTAAAACTTCGACGGATTTAACTCCAGAACAAATCAAGCAATTAAATTTGAGAATAGAAAAGTTTAAGAATTTAACTTCTAAGAATACTTTAAATAAAACTGACTTAGTTCAACATACGATCGATACTGGTGATCATCCACCCGTGCGACAAAAGTGTCATCAATATTCGCCCGCCCTGCTGGAACTCATTCACAAGGAAGTCGATCATATGTTGCAACTAGGAGTGATAGAACCGTCTAACTCACCGTGGAACAGTCCGTTGGTGGTAGTTAAGAAACAAGATGGGAAACCACGCGTATGCTTGGATTGTAGAAAACTTAATTCCGTAACAAAATTTGATAGTTACCCACTACCAAACATAGACTTTATCCTCAATAGTCTACGAGGAGCGACATACGTGACTTCCATTGATCTCAAGTCTGCTTACTGGCAAGTAGAACTGAGCGCAGATAGCAGGGAGAAAACGGCTTTTAGCGTCCCCGGTCGAGGATTATTTCAATTTAGAAGGATGTGTTTCGGTCTGAGTACTGCAGCACAAACCCTCCAAAGATTGATGGACCGCGTTATAACGGCGGAATTTCAGAACCCAGACTTAACCCTATCTGTTTTTACGTACCTAGACGATATCATAGTGGTCTCTCGTGGCGATTTCAATAACCATCTAATTCTGTTAGACCGTGTTTATCAGAAGTTAGAAAGCGCAAGGCTTACTATTAATATAGAGAAGTCACACTTTTGCCGAGAGGAACTGGATTATCTAGGATACAAAGTTGATAGGGAAGGCCTGAGAACTAATCCAGAAAAAACGAGGGTAATTGTTAAACTAGCAGAACCTAAAACTCCGAAAGAAGTGAAAAGTTTTCTGGGAATGGTGGGTTGGTACCGCCGCTTCATTCCAAATTTTTCAACGGTGGCAGCACCATTAAATCGGCTGACCAGTAAGAAATTGAAAAGGTTTGAATGGAGCGACGATGCTCAAAGGTCCTTTGATAAACTCAAAGAACACTTAATAACCTCACCAGTCTTGGCTTGTCCAGACTTTTCAAAAGAATTCTTCATACAATGTGACGCTAGTGATAAGGGTATAGGGAGCGTACTCACTCAGAATATAGAAGGAGAAGAGAAGGTCATAGCGTACGCTTCGCGTAGCCTTACCGCAGCGGAGAGGAATTACTCGGTGACAGAGAAAGAATGCCTAGCAGCCCTGTATAGTGTTGAAAAGTTTAGATGCTATGTCGAAGGACATCCATTCACAGTCATTACTGATCACGCATCACTCCAGTGGCTGCTAAACATAAAGTCACCAAGTGGTAGATTGGCGAGGTGGGCGATGCGACTCATGCAATTCCAGTTTGATGTCAAACACAGGAAAGGCCATCTGCATGTAGTGCCGGACGCGCTCAGCAGGCTAGAAGTCAATGTCGTAGAAAGGATTACATTCCCGTCGAATGACCCATGGTACGATAAGCTGTATGAGAACTGTGAGAAGCACCCTCACCGCTACCCTAAATTCAATATTATCGACAAGAAGCTATATAAATTAATAAAATGCAAATACGCCTTAGAAAATGACACCGCTTGGAAATTAGTAGTACCCATTCAGGAAAGAAAGCAGATTTTATCTGAGAACCACGACAAGCCAACAGCGGGACACTTTGGCATTAATAAAACGTTAAAGAGAATCGCTTTACGTTATTATTGGCCCAAATTATTAAAAGATGTCAAGAGCTATGTCAAGAAATGTGAAGTCTGTCTTGCTAATAAATCTAGTAACCAAGCTAGACCAGGATTAATGGGACAGCCTAAGAAGGTGCACAGGCCATTTGAAACTATATCAATTGATTTACATGGTCCTCTGCCCAAGTCCAAGAAAGGCAATACCTTTATTTTGGTAGTCGCCGACTACTTCACAAAGTATGTGTTTCTTTTTCCTATACGAAGAGCTGTGACTTCTGTTATTAACCAGAAGTTAGAAGAGAATGTATTCCTAGTGCACGGAGTACCTAGAACTTTAATTTGCGACAATGGTAGTGTCTTCACCTCTAAAGACTTTAGGGAATTTGTAGAAAAATACAAAATCCCTAATCTCTTCTACACCGCGGTGTATACGCCACAGGTAAATCCTGTGGAGCGAGTTAATAGGGTAGTCGGAGATACCATTTCAGCATTTCTTAAGAAAGACCAAAGAGAATGGGACGTCCATATTCCACATATTCAATCAGCCATGAATAATAGTGAGCATGATGCCACTGGGTTCACACCATTTTTTCTAGTTCATGGGAGAGAGATTATCTTGGAAACAGAACATTACAATCCCAATTCTCAAGAACAAGGTGAACTGACCTTCTCTGGGAGAAATGAATACGCTGAATCCTTGAAAGAACTTCGGACGATTTATTCAAAAGTTAGAGAAAAGCTGGCCGCAGCATATGAAAGAGGAAAGCGAATCTATGATAGGAGAAAGAGAGACGTCAATTTGAGAGTAGGTCAAATAGTCTGGAAGAAAGACTATATACAGTCGAAAGCTAGCGAGAACTTCGCAAGTAAACTAGCACCCCGTAATATAAAGTGTGTAGTAGAAGAAAGGATTAGCCCGTTAGTGTATCGCTTACGCGCACTAAACGGAAAGAAAGTGGGACTTACCCATATTAAAGATATTATACATGTAGAAGAGTAGAATTATCCTTAGCGAGTAAATATTTTTGCATGAGTAGGTCAACAAATCGTTAACATTTAAGTGTAGTTTAGGTATCCAAAGGGGATCCCCAACCAAATATTTTAGTATAGTCGCGCGCGCATTAGGATAAGGAATTAACATATAATCGTAACAGAGTAGTAATTTACTTAAGAGTAGGGTAAAATAGTATACAATAGTAACAATAGCCGTAAAGTTAAATATTTGCAAAACCTGAGTTGGTTAAGACTTAAGTATTAGTTAGTATAGGACTATTTACAAAGACTTAATCTTAAGCTAAAGGATTCGTATGTTTTCCTAGGTGTTATAAACTTACAAATAGAACAGGATTTATAAAAAGAATAGAACGCGTTCGGTTACTTAACCAAAAGTAGCTTAGAAGAAATGGTGCGTTGTAAAAGCAAGGGTCAGTGGTTCTTCGTTGCTTACACGTAACTTGTTTATAAGAAATATTTACCTTTAGTTTCTCCGTGTATCGCGAAAATTCTACCTCGCGGTACTCGAAACTATTTTCGCTCTTAGGAGGGGAGTGTTGTTGCATGTTATTTTCTACAATGTTCAATGTTGTAAAGAATCACCTGGGAAGGCGTGTACTTTGCTGGTGATTCGTAGGACTGTTCGCAGGAACTGCGCTGGAGTACGTCCCACTCAGTGAAGCCAAGACGCTCCAGCAGAGTACACGGTTTCACCGGTAGGTCTATTGCCTTTGGCAAGGTTGATCTATTGTGTAGGACTTACGTGGAATAGGTTTGCGGCATTCTAGGTGGACTAGGGACAGAATAGCAGAGCTCCACTTGCGTCTCGTCACATAGAATCTGTAGTATACCGGCAGAAAACCAGTGATACAAAACAACCTGCTGTTTTGTCAACGTTCGCCGTCGTCTTATTCGCCTCTTTGTGTTTTCACTACCTCATTTCACTTCACAGTGCCGGAGTGATGTCGTCACATCGTCCCCTATAGTTTTAAATACGTTTTTCTTAACATTAATGTGTTTTTCGGTGTATTTTTGTTAGGATAAACAGACACTGTTTACGTTCGTCGACTGACAGTTACCATAGACAAGTGCCACAGAATGTGGAGACGAGTGCGTTTTCCACGCCATCATTCCGATACCGGTCTTTCTCTTAAATAATATTTCCAAATTAGAAAAGCAGAAGTAAATAGAAATTATTAGATAAACCCCTTCGTAGAAATTATTCCAACTGGATTGTAAAGTTCTTATTGAATTTGGTGCTTTGTTATTTTTTTTTATCCGGTCCTCGCATTTTGTCGATTGACAAAGAGAACTAACTAACCTGTCATTCATTTTCCGTGTAACTGAGCACACACATCTCGGACCCATTCCAAGAAAATCGACAAATATCCAGGGTAATCCTGTGGATCACCCATTAGTACAATGTCAGATTGACAAACAGAACCAGGAGGCGACAGGTCGGTGGTTTATTTTTGTATTCCCGTTAGGTAGAATTCGTAAAATGTGGATGACATTCTGTTGACGTAATTCCTTTGTTACAGGATGTCGCCTTCTTCTTTTATCTGGTAGCTTAGGCTTGTTTCACATATCGTGAGTCTCGTCATAAGCCCACGCGTGATGCCGCGGCGCTGACTCGCATTTTTTATAATAAAAGAGAGAATCTTTTTTATAACAAAAGAGAGAATCGTCATGTCATCGGTACATGGTCATGGGAGGTAACGCAATGCGCAGACCAAGTGAGTCATCACACGTTTTATTCTGAACCTCGACACAACCATTCTGTGAAGATCTGTACGGGAACTTCTCTCCGTTGTTTGCAATGCCAGGTCACCCGTTGTGAGTGAACGCTACCCCCACACCGGTGTGCCGTATTCGGGTTGGTGTATTACTTGTTTGGCTTCGAACCAACTCGTACCCCAACATGTATTAGAATTAAGGATATATGTTCTCGTCACGTCACTCATTTACATGGAGAGGCCTATCCATGTAAATGTCGTTGTATGTAAAATAGTAAGTAAGTTTATCGTCATAAGTTTCACATCCCTTTAGGGACTATCTTTAGAAAGGAATATTTTTAAGAAAGAATTGTTTTTTAAGAATAACTCCTAGAAGAAGTAGTTTGTTCGAGAATTGCTTTTGAGGATAAGCCTATTGTTCCTCGTCAATTGTAACACTAATGTATTTGAAAGGTACGAAATAAGATGCTCTCTCATTTATTATAATTAAGTTGTTTAATTTAACACCTTTATTTGTAACACATTTCCAGTTTTGTGACTGGTGGCGCCCTGAAAGTAAGTGATGTATAGACACCGCTTCCAACCTTCATTCACCGACGAGTAAGATACCTATCGGACTACGGTCTTAGCACCACAGGAACCCACGCGCTCTCCACTAGCCGGTAAACCAGCACAGTTGTTGGTTTAATGCAACAGCTCTCAGAAGATTAAGGTGTATAACATCTCAAAGAATTGCCATGACTGCCTACCATGGGTACGTAGCCTCAGTATTAAGGTACGGTTTATTAATTTGGGGCAATGGCTCGTACATAAAGAGAGCTTTCATAGCTCAAAAAAAATGTGTTCGTGCTATCGCTGGAATTGGTCCCCAAGACTCTTGTAAGCCCGTATTTAAACGTTTGGGCTTACTGACGCTACCCAGCATGTATATTTATGAAGTTTGCAAATTTGTAAAGCATAATAAATGTTTGTTTAAATCAACTATTGATGTAAATCCCAGAAAGGTTAGATATCTAGATAAGCTTGCTATGGATTTCACTCCTAAAACGACACTGTTCCTCAACTCTTGCTATTATAAATGTATTCAGATATATAATAACCTACCAAAAGATATTAGAGAACTTAACTTTAGTCAGATGTGTTTAAAACTTTTCAAGTGGCTCTTAGATAAAAACTTTTAGAATTAAGAATGTAATTTGCATGCTATTGTATTATGGCTGAATAGAGATACTTATATTAGATACATAAGACCTAAATTGTACACCTGTTCAAAGCAAATAAAATAAAATATAAATATAAACGAAAAGTAATGAATATATGGCCGTGAAAGAGATAATTAAGCATCTTTTCAAGAAGATGGCCGACTCTGAAACACAATTAAATAATTTTTTTACGCCATAAATAAAATCAAAGTTACCTCTGCTTTTTGCTTTTAAACCTTTTTTCTTAGGTAATCTATGATGCTAAAAGTTTTACACACTATGCATTATCATATAATTGTTTTATACTTAATATTATGGGTACAATTTTGAGAAAATTGCAAAAATGAGCGAAGAACGTAAAACAGCGCGAATCCGCTCTGTTCTAACACGCACATTCTGTCCTTTGTTAGAAAGGGAGGTAATTTTGACTCTTATCAGCCCCTTAATGCGCAAATCCGATTCGTTTTTGGCTGGTTTCGTAAGTACGATTTTTTTTTCAGCTTCACGGTTTCCCAAGCACTGGAGCTCAACAGTTAGAAGTGGATATGCGAGGGACTACCGCTAAGTTCGTCAGCATTGCCCCCGATTACATTCATAGCTGGTGGGTTAGTGTCATATCCTTAATAGGTACCTTAATACAATTTTTCAAAAAGTTATGAACAGTTACGAACATTTTTATAAGATAGGGGCAGGCATATTTATTATTCAGCGAAATTCGGCATAAAAAGTTTTTATAGCACTCAAAACACGCCAATAAGGAGTTTTCCTTGACGTTTGTCAACTACTTTTTTAATGTGTCGACAGAAGCCATATTACAAATATTTGATGAATGGTACGCTGATCACTATTGGTAATTTCTCTTGTTTGGGGCTCAGTAAAATTAATGAAATCTTTTTAGAAAAAAATATGTCACTGATTTTGACAGCAGCAATCAAACTGACTTGATATTTTTATGGGTTCAGTATAAATGTTTCCTTATTCTATTTTCCTAGTGCTAAATAGCAGCGCTATCTATGTAAACTTCCAAAAGCTGGTTGAAAATACCCTATTGATAAACAAAGTAGCACGTCAAGATTGACACATTGTATTGATGCTGTTTTGATGCTAAAGGTGTCTCGCTTGACTTGCTCTTGACTGTACCATGTTAGAGATGTTTTAATTATTATAAAAAAAAATTGAAATAAATTAAAAATAAATAAAAATAAATAATTAATAATTATATACCTATTAATAATAATTTATTTATTATATAGGGTGACTTTTAATTAGTTCTTGATAGAAAAAGGTATGAATGTACTCATGATACTGAACAACTTTCCCCAAGGAACATAGATCGAAATACGAAAATCAACTTTTGACCTCCCATAGAAACTGCATCAGCTGATAGCGCATTTTGTAATGGGAGGTCAAATCTGGTAATTCGACCTATGTTCCTTGGGAAAAGTTGTTCAGTATCATGAGTACATGCATATCTTTTGCTGTCAAGAACTAATTAAAAGTCACCCTATATAATAATTATTTATTTTTGATAAATAAATAATTAATTTAAATTAAGTTAAATTTTTATTTGTTAGTTGTTTTTATAGTTTCACAAGTGACACTTACCCACCTGCTTACAGGAGTTTGACTATGTAAGTATAAGTATATTTCTTTTCTATTACTTTGTAGTAGCTACGTACATTCTTTTAGTACATTTCTTCATTTTATTTTTCTCGGAAACTTTGTTGCTAGTCAGACGGTATAATATAATAAAATAACACAATATTTAGAGAGCGGGGCGCTATTACGGTAGCTGGAACTTGTCTGCCATATACGAACTATTTCTATTTGTAATACTAATTTCCGCGCAACGCCCGGAAGGGAGTAATTTTTGACTTTGGTAGAGAGGGATGCTGCGTAGGGCTACTTTCTTCCGGGCTTTGCGCGAAAATGAGTGGTGCAAAGGAAATGGTTCGCATATGGCAGATACCATGGACGAACAATACGAAGGACTGACCATCCCCTTTTAGAAATCGTAACCCGGAAGAGTATAAAACTAGATGGCGTTAATAAATAGTCCAAGAAGTTATTATGATTTATTGAATATTCTGCTAAAAAAATAAACCGAATTACAATGTTAGCTTTTCTTTACATTGAAACTAAGTTAAAATTTTGAATGATTTTTTGGCAGAATATATATATGTATATACTCAGTAGATCATAATGAATTTCCATGAGTTTTATGTCTTTCCGGGTTATGTTCTCTGGAATGGGGATTGTTAGTCCTATTATTATTCGTCCATGCAGATACCTACGTTCCGGCTACTGTAATAGCGCCCCGAGCCACTAACAAGATTTCATTTGTAAGCATCTATGTAAATCTTAGATGTAAATATAAACAGTTTGTTTCTTTTTTTTAGATCCAGGCACGTACAAGACAATGGCTCAAATACAGGAGCTTCAAACTCATCGTGAAGTTAGATTCTGTTGATTGTGACTGCTACAATGACCTCTTGGCATTATTCCTTAAGGAGTCCCCCTACTTAATAGCCATGCCCGACCTTAAATGTACCCATGGAGGTTTATTCAAAGATGAACCGATTGAGAACCTAAACTGCAGAACAGCTACAGTCAATAAATGCAGAAGGAGAATAAATTACGAGGATAAATATAATTTTACGACAATTGTGGACTGTAGCGGCCAGGGTGAGGATTTCCGTTGGCCTCACCCGAAAGGTTTTCGTGGTTTCAATGCATCTGGTAACCTGATTACTTCCCTGGATAAAGCTTATCTGCCTGATAGCCTCGAGGTAAATGTTTATTGAAATAATTGTTCTTTATTGGTTTGAGGAAAGCTAACAGTTTTTAAAATTACCAATGTCTGTAATACATAAACTAAATAATCTTCTTTTTTAGGGTTCCGTACCCATATGCCTCCGATGTCTGTCAGTCAGTGGGCTGTATCTCATGTATGAAGACAGTTGAAATTTTCACAGATTATGTATTTCTGTTGCCGCTATAACAACAGACACTAAAAATAAATAAAATTAAATATGGTCCCCTACTAAAAACGTGGTTTTTAGGCGCTTTTTGCTCGATTTTTGTTTAAGCTGTATCGTAAAAACGGAAACACTTACAAACGTGAAAATTGGTATGTTTATAGTCCATAAACTATAGAATAACAAAAAATAATAAAAACTAGTCAAGTGCGTGTCGGACTCGCGCGTTTTTAATACAGTTCTGCGCTTCTGCGTGACAGCGCGTCCATAACTAAGACGGTGTATTACCTTAGTTGTACGGTACCCTCGATGCTCGAGTCCGATTCGCACTTGGTTGGTTATAGGAAAAAGTAGTATAAAGTAGTAAGTAAAGTAGTAGTAGTATATTTACATAGTACTCCTAACCGAATAGTAACTGAAGCTAATTCTAAGCTTCAGTATTTAGAAAACAAGTAATCTTGGAAGGTATTTTAAAGAGTGCATTTCCCTAGAGGAAGGATTTCCCTGTCGTGCAGGAAAAGAGCAATCAGACCGCATGAAACGCACATGTAGGTTCCGGTATCTTGATTGGTCTAATTTGACACGTTTTGGGTGGAAGATACGGAATATAAAGCACCCCTAACGAGCAGCGAAAAAAAAAATGTCAACCACCAACCCTAGGCACCGATCGTAACAAAGTTTTTCAAATACAAATGTTTGTCTAAAAATTTAACTACGAATAATTTGTGAATGGAAAAGTCGAAAGCAGAAAGTTTGACTTAGGAACTAACCTTGTTTGGACTTGTTAGGAGATAAACATACTAAAAGTTCTTGCCCCTCCGAGGTCTGCCCGAGAGACAAAGTACCGGTTTTTAGGGTTCCGTAGCCAAATGGCAAAAAACGGAACCCTTATAGATTCGTCATGTCTGTCTGTCTGTCTGTCAGTCCGTATGTCACAGCCACTTTATTCCGAAACTATAAGAGCTATACTGTTGAAACTTGGTAAGTAGATGTATTCTGTAAACCGCATTAAGATTTTTTACACAAAAATATAAAAAAACAATAAATTTTAGGGTTCCCCATACTCATAACTGAAGCTCAAAAATTTTTTTTTTTTCATCAAACCAATACGTGTGGGGCATCTATGGATAGGTATTCAAAAATGATATTGAGGTTTCTAATATAATTTTTTTCTAAACTGAATAGTTTGCGCGAGAGACACTTCCAAAGTCTCGACAATCTTCCACATCTCGAAAACGGTGCGTCACATGAAATTACTTTCACAGAAATAAAAACAGACACCTGATGAAATTCTCTACAACTTTGGCTTTCGCATTTTTATATATCTCCAATCGTTGCCTAGCTATGAGCTCCGAAATACGGCCGATTTTCAAAAATCTGTTAAATTCTGTATAGCAGCACATTGTTACAATACGAATTTGCCAAAATCATTTAATTTTCTTATTGCTCACCCACAACAGTTTACTTTTAAACTGGCTAAAACTCCCAATATCTATCAAGATGCCTTCGGGCTTATGTTATTATTGAGTATTGTGACTGTGTACCCGGTAACGCAGGAAAGCAGTCACATAATATTTTGCACAAACGCACGCTTTCAAGATGTACAAATGCTTTGTTTTTGATGAAGTGCTGGAGAAGGTGGAGACCAAGTTCGGTGAAAAAGGCATAAATTCTCTGATTTCTGCCAGTAACCTCAGAAAGTATCAAAAGAGCTCACAACTTAGATTTGAAGTCGCTGAAGGTTCACACATCCTGTCAAAATCAATAAACGAGACCCGGGAGCATTAAAGCTGATTTGAGAAAACGTGTTCCGTCTGCTGGGCCCACCGCAACTCATACTTTGGGGTCATGAAAACCGAAAAAACTCGTAGCCTTTTTTGTGCATGCGCATTTGAAGATTAAAAGAAAAAAAAAATGTTGAAGCGCGACAAACATGCATGCATTGAGGCTGGGCATGCAAGACGAGATGATTGGGGCGAAAAAGTATTTGGTCGTTTAGCGTTAATAATTGATCTGGTTGCTGTGGAAGCCTTATAAAACGATGAAAATAATTTTTCAGACCGTTGTTCAAAAGCCAAATGGACTCAGACCGCTCAGACGACACTGCAAATTGTATTACTAACTACAGTAAATGTCAGTTCTCCATTTGATGGAGGGCTGCAGGATCTCCACCAACTGACACCCGAGGCGGAGATATGGCTGTCCAACATTGACATTCAATTTTAAACGTAGGAATGATTATGCCATACGATGATGATGATGATGAGTTCTCCATTTAAGAATTACGGGCTGCAGTGTCAGGGCAAGTGCTAAATGACAGAATGGTCAAAGCTAATAGTACTGTAGCCCGTGGACATTTAAATTACGAAAAAGGTTACCGTTTGTCTTTGTGAAATTGTTAAAGATTTCGCCATTTCACATACTAAAAGCGAACTCTTATAGATCGTATCCCGCCATAACCATAAATAGTGACCAAACTATTATCTCCAATATGTTAGTTATATACATTTCTAGGTTACCGCATTGTTTCGTTATTGTCATGTTGTACGGCTTTGTTGAATTACCATACGTAGTAGTAAGACTATGGAAATTTGCCGAAAACAAATTTAAGACCAAATGAGTCTTAAAATAGGTATATGGTTTGTTCAGAGGGTCTTTTAGCAGATGTAGAAATTGGAAACGGTAACTCTTAAATGTAAATTATTGTCAATATGGCCGGACTACATCACTCGTCACTATACAGGGTGTGAGGGACAGGTTGGCAAATACTGAAAGGGCATGATCAGTCAACGTAACTGAACAACTTTCAGCGAACAAAACTATCAGGAAATGAAAAAAAAAATCAGCCTCTCCATACAAAATTGCTAACTTGATTGGACAGTTTGTATGGAGAAGCCGATTTCTTTTTTTATTTCCTGAAAGTTTTGTTCGCTGAAAGTTGTTCAGTTACGTTGACTGATCATGCCCTTCCAGTATTTGCCAACCTGTCCCTTACACCCTGTATATGGTTACGGCGGGCAACGATCTTTAAGACTTCGCTATTAGTATGTGAAATGGTGAAATCTATAACAATTTCACAAAAACAAACGGTAACTTTTTTCGTAATTTAAATGTCCATGGGCTACAGTACTATAAGCTGTTGGAAGAATTGGGCGATCGTATCACAATATTGCCAGGAACTAATTCACACAATGTTTCTACTGTATGCTTTAGAGACACTGGTCTCAAATCTAGAGGCTAAAGATAAAAACAAATTTAATGAGAGACTTAGGATTGTCAAGAAAGCGGCTGAAATTATCAGACAGCACATACAGAGTCATGTGTGTGAGGCTACAACATACCCTTCTAATGACGACTTCCTGAAGGATGCGTAAAATGTGCCTCCAAGTCTTCAATCATTCTTGGAGGAAGTTACGATGAACAAGACGAAGAGTCACTGAAACACGAAAGAAATGCAGTGCGATAGCACACACCATCTTTTCAATTGTTCTGCCGCGTACATTCTACTCTTCCATTATGTCTAGCCCTTATTGTTTACCAGAATGCTTGGGTCATAAACGTTGATGAATCTTCTTGCTAGTTTGGGGTTCTCATCATCTTATTATGAGGCTCAAATGTTTGAGTTGTCTTCTATGACCCACGTTATGCCTACCTTAGAATCTGAGTCCTTTTGAGGCTAGATCGTATTGGACAATGCCGACCACAACATTGATGGATTAAACACTTTCCATTCCATGGAAGGCATTGGGTGCGTCCCTCCATCAGACTCCATCGAAAGCAGTCATTGAATACCCAGATTGGGGTCAAAAAGGGGTGTTACAGTGAGAAAACGAAAGTACTTTCCCCCTTCCATTCATCAATGCACCTCCTTCGGATGAAAGCACAGTGTACACTGCAATTCAGAACGCATGCCAACTAGCTACTGAAATCAAACAGAGTAGCGCGAAAGCCCGTGAGATAGTTGCAGCAGCACAATCTGACTCGATAATTTCGAAGTGGTTGATTGATTTGTTGTGTGAAGTGAAGTGGGTGATTGGTTGATTCGTCTAGGCGGATCCCATCTAATGATGTCGTTCGATATTTTGTGATTTTTTCGCTGCGTAACCGAGTACACAGTCGCAATACTCATTAGGCCATGAACGAAATAACAACATAAGCCCGAAGGCATCTTGATTCAGAAATCAATTTTATTTTCGTATTTCAACATAATAAATTTATGTTCCTTATGGAAAGTTGTTCAGTTTCTTGGGCAATTAAGATACTTCAGGGTTGCAATATATTACAGTGGCTTGATTTGCGCAACAATTCTATATCAAAATTGAATACTGAGCAATCTGCGTGGCTATTTGGCAATAAAGGTCGTCGAGTGTGGCTCTCCAGAAATCCTATTGTCTGCGATTGTGACAACCATCCGTTTCTCGACGCTTTACACGTAAATCAGTCTTTGGTAAGAATATGAAACAATTATTAAGAATAGTGCCAACCCATCTTTACTTTTTTTTTGGGTGTCGTAAGACGCGACTAAGGGTTAGTGAACCAAAGGATGGGCAGCAGCATCCTTCTGTGTATCGTACCATCTTAAAATCTGCGGTCACCAACAACCAGCCGTAACGCTAACAAGCGTGGTGACTATGGCACTTCCCCTCCACATTGTTTCAGCAAAAGCTGGAATTTTGGAGGGAGGTCCATTAACGTGGGAATTCCACATCGACCAGCTCTGTGGGAAACTTGGACGAGCTTGCTTTGCTCTGAGTCGTCTCGCCTCGACACTACCGGTCAGGACGTGCTATTTCGCCACCGTGCAGTCGCTCTTACAATATAGCCTAGACTTTTGGGGTCGCGCTGCCGACTGGGCGCGTGTATTCCTCTTGCAAAGGCGGGCTGTGAGAGCGATTGCGCGTATCACGTCAGATAAGTGTGCGAAACAACAGTTTGTGGCTCTTGAAATATTAACTCTCCCTTGTTTGCTGGTATTTCAAGTAGCCACTTACGCTCACACTTATCTGAACATGTTTACAAGGCGAGGCGACAACCAGCGGCACAATCTACGACACGAGAATCGCCTAAACAGCACCCGTCACTGCCTGAAGAAGGCAAAAAAAAACCATCCATGCCATGGCCCCAGAGGTATACAACGAATTACCAGAAAATATTACTAGCGCCCAAAGCTTAACCGTATTTAAAAACAAATTAAAAAAGTGGCTTGTCGAGCAGGCGCTCTTCAGCTACAATGATTTTTTAAATTTTAATAAGAAAAATTGTTTTACAATTTAAGTATTCAATACTTAGTTTTATATTTGACCTGTAATGAATATTACTAATAAAGATATGTCTATGTCTGTAGTGGACGTTTCTGCGTTACTGATTGGTATCAAAGGTCATCGAGTATGGATCTCTGGTAAGTCTATCGTCTGCGAGTGTGACAACCAACCGCTTCTCGACGCTTTAAACGTAAATTAGAATCAGAATCAGAAATATTTATTAATTAGTCCATGTTCTTCTTCTCATATTTAAGAGTCCTAGGTAACTTAATATAATTAAATGCTGAGAAATCTGGCTAATAAAGAGACTCAAAACCTGCCGTCTGAACTTAGTCCAGAATTTTTGCGTAACCCACGTCTGCTTCCCCTGTCAAACGTGTACTTTGGGCGCGGATTTATTATTTAATTTTGTGACTCATATATTCAGACAGTTTTTGACTATCCGGACTGCCATTTCAGCCAGTTTATCAAACAGCTAGCTAGGCTAACGTTTTTCAGTCACGTCGATAGAAGAACACTGCGTGGTCCTCCTTGGTATTTTTGGTGCAAAAGTAACTTAGCCAAGATTTTTTCAGATTTCTGATCGATACATAATTTTCTTTATTTTGCAGATACAAGACTACGACAACCTCCTATGTACGGGCAATAATAAGCTCGTAAGCTTAGTATCAGTTGCTGAGCTCTGTAGGCCGAGGTTAGTTACATTATCAGTATCATTCAGCGTACCAGCTGTTCTTACACTCATCGCAGCTTTACTGATTCGCCACTATTGGATAAAAATCAGGATAATCCTATACGCCAATGGATTTTGCCTCAGCTGGTTTGAAGACGACGTAGACGAGGATAGACCGTACGACGCGTTCCTCTCTTTCGCACACGGTGATGACAAATACGCCATGGAGCAGTTACTACCGCAGTTGGAAGGCCAACCTAACTATTACCGCCTGTGCGTGCATTATCGTGATTGGACGGTTGGAGAGTGGATTCCGGCACAGATTATAAGATCAGTTCACTTGTCAAAGCGTACAATTATAGTGTTATCAAAGAATTTTGTGGAATCCTGTTGGGGAATGCTAGAATTTCGTCACGCCCATGCTGGGGCGATGGTTGATGGTCGACAGCGCTTGCTCGTGCTTGTATTAGACGATGTTCTTTCGCAGAATCTACCTGCAGAACTTCAAGGCTATTTGGAACTCAATACTTATTTAAAATGTGATGATCCTTGGTTTTGGGAGAAGCTTCTATATGCCATGCCTCATAAAAATAAGCACGACAAACAGCCAAGAGTATATTTTACAAATACCAGAAGACAAATTCTGCTTAACGATCAAACGACATCTTCATTATAAATTTTAAATTGTTTTAAGAACAGGAGGGTTATGTTTTTTTATTAATACATTTCAATTAATGAAAATTCCAAATAAATTTTATTCTGTCTGTCTGTCTTGTATGGCGAAATTGCCGTTTTGTATGGCGAATTTTAGGTAAACTCAATTTTTAGTACTAACATTTTTCTATTTTTCTTTGTTATAAACCCAATGTTTTGTAATTTTTTAAGCATTATTGGGAAGACATTAAGCTAACAGACGCTTAAACTTTATTTTCGAAAAATATTATCTGTAAAAAAATATAACAAATCTAATGATGAAATCGGACGATATTTAAGACGATCAATTTTCGAACCTTTAATTTTATATATCAAACTAAATATAAAAACTTTATTTTATGCGTAAATTGATAACCTTGAAGTCAACTTTTAAATACGAGTACAAGACAAATGAAAAAAATTGCATTAGAATTATAGGAATTATGATCTCATTAATCTGTAAGAAAATTTCGGCAATTTCATAGGTAAAGACCTATTATTTTTGAGCAATCTTATATCATAAATAATAAGGGGCTACCTGCGGTCCACTAGCGCCCCCATCCGTTAAAAAAATATTACTTGCTAAATACAAAACTTATCGAAAATCCGGAAAGACAGATTGAAGTAAAGGTAACTTTGTTTATTAGTCCAGCTAGTGGACGGCTTAAGTTGCAATTAGATAAAAAAATCGCCATCGTTTTTTAAAAGTCTTTATAACCTGTAATTTTAGGAAGAGAAGAAGATTTTATTAATTTGTATTGATTCCAAACCAGCCAGTATCCTCTCCTACTATAATAATTATATAACTGTTATATTATTATAACATTATAAACGAGAAAGTTTGTAAGTATGGATGGATGTTTGTTACTCTTTCACGTAAAAACTGCTGAATGGATTTTAATGAAACTTTACAATAATAGAGCTTATACATCAGAATAACACATAGGCTACAATTTATAAAGAAATTGTGTGAATTGACCAACTCTGCGCAGACGAAGTCGCGGGCATCAGCTAGTAAACCTAACGTTAAACTCGCATCAGAATTGAATTTATCTCAGAAATACATCTGGAAGTTATGATAATCTACACTAATAATAAAGAAAAATTCGTTTTCACCTCATGTCACTAGCTAGGCAAGGTTTGCTTTATCGCTCAAAATCTGCGTGAAAAAAGTTTTTTCATCCCACTGAGCCATCTATTCGAAAATCGTTGATCGGTTCGTCAATAAAGGCGAACAAAATAGCTGTTTTCTCCAAGAGACTTTCGTAGCGGGTAAAAATGGGATTTAAAATTCGAACATGAATTTAGGTCCATCATAGGGACCATACAATATTTGAGGTCAACCCATGGTATAATAATGTTTTATTAGACCATGGGTCAACCATAGAGGTCGAACAAAAATATTGTATGAAAAATAATACTGGCCGGTTGTATTTATAATATTATCATGAATATAAAAAAAAAAAGAAATACGCTCGAAATGTAAACAAGACCAAAGATTTCGGACCTCCTTGCTTCCGAATTTTTCTATGAACAAGACTACCAACCAAAGAGGTTCTGTTCCTAATTGATACAAAAATGTCAATAACATTTTCAGTTGTTACAAATAATACTTAATATGATTTTTAGTATTGTTTCATCAAGTAATAATATTGTAATGGTGTTTTATATGTAAAATTAATGACGAGCGTGTTCTTCTGATGATGATGAGCTTCTTATTCTTTTCTCATAGAGGGAGATGAAAAGTAGAGTGTATTACGCGGCTGCAAAAATATTTTTACCTTCGGCGACCTATTGAATCCCTCGCTACATTCAGGATTCTACTTAAGAATCCTTCATTTCACTCTGGATTCAAAATAGCGCCCTCGCCTTAAAAATATTATTTTACAGCCTTGTTACACAATCTACTATTTTGAACGTACTGATTAACTATTAAACAAACACTGCATCTCCATTCTTCGACCGGCTTCTAATCCGTCTTTTGATTTTATTAGCTTTTGTTTACAGCAAAGGGTTATTTGAAGTTATTGAGCTTCATGCTATCATATTATGTTTACAAAACAAAGCTGAAACATGCTACAAATAGGTTTCCGCTACAACGAGTATTTAGGCTAGAGAGACAACAATAGATTCGAGTCTATAGACGATAAACCCTAGTTATTGGCAATTATTTTTTTACCTCACAAAGCTCGGAAAACTTTGCTTTATCGGTCGAAATCTGCGTGAAATAGTACATTAAGATGCAAGTGCGCTATTTTGTTGATTACGCTCGAGGCTCAAGAATTGCAGCCCACGCCCATGAGGGCGTAATGGAGCCGAGAGTGTAATTAACAAAACGCTAGCGCTTCTTACGACGTTTTTCAACACTTTTGCGAATAAAAACAAGTAAAATTAGCTTTCTTTCCTCTTTTCCCGAGGGAAAATTCGTAACGTATTTTTCCTTACATTTCTACGCACACCCGATTCTCCAGACTTATGTTTCGTGACTTAGTGTTTTCTACGTTGAGGAACTACATTAATTACTGTTTTTTTATTCGTAGTAGTCGATACTATTGAAAATAATTAAAAGAAACACAATGTAAACATCACAAATATTTGGTTGTCTTTAAATGGTTTAAAATGGGATATTGGTTGTCACTAAGTTGATTAATATGAATATTTTCATTGTTTATTGCTAGTTTATTGATCACATTATCGGACAAAGTTTATTTGTTCATAAAATATTATGAATTTTATCGACAAAAAAAACTCCTTTCTCCTTGCCGGAATAAAAAAAAAACAAAAATAAAACACTAGTGCGGTACTATAATGAAAAAAGCACACGTGTTTAATAAACTGGATTATGGACCTTAATACAGTGCAATTAGAGCTTTTTTATGAGCAAGTGTGTTGGAAAAATTAATTTGGCTGCTAGCGTGGAAAAGATTCATGAAATTTTAATCGGTCGAAGTCTGCTCGCAAAAGTCATTTTTGGCCACCATCGTGGAAAAGGTTATTGAATTTACAAAGTGATGACGAATTTATGATCATTTAAGGCACTGGCGCTATTTCATAGCATTTTCCTTGCAATAGTGAGGTGAAAAATTGTGTGTTTCGCTCGGCAGCCAAGTTATTTCGCGTCTCGTGCCTTGAATCCGTCGCTACGTTCAGGATTCTTGCCGCCGTGGTTCCTTCTCTATGTTAAGTAATCAGTGATGTGAAACGTTAGAGCTAGATAGTAATACATAAATATCGAATTAAAATGTAGTCTACGATGAAACGTTTACCTTAAAATGATGGATAGTGGCATGGCACTCTATCTAAAATTTAATTAACACGTAAATGCACTTCTATTTTGAGATTTTGTTTTCGTTCAAGACAATATTAATCTTATGTAAAAGTGTAGTGTTGCGGAAAGTGCATGGTTGGTTTACTGAAAACTACAATACTAAAAATAAAAAAGTGTAACTGGAACTACTGGATATGAAATATGAACAATCAGAAAACTTATTTTTATTTATTATTTATTTAATTTTTTTAATTCCACATATTTTACTTGTAATACCCTAACACATTTTCATTAATCGGCCATACTGGCAACACACAATGTGGTGTAAATTCTCATTTTATGTGACCTTTGTATGTAAAAAGGCCTATAATAAATTTTTAATATGTTTTCAGTTTTATTTTTCTTAGTTGGACCACTGAGACATGAACATTGCCATGCCATATCGCACGAATGTGAGCGTATTTTTGATGATTTTTCTCGTAAAAACTACCGGATATAAAAACGGAAAATAGTGTTGGGTAAGACTAAGTAAATTTTTGTCTTATTTTCTAGCGGGTGTACATGGTGAAACACCTCCTATCAACCAAGCTCATAGTTTCGTCACAGATTAAATAATAGTAAACTAACGTTGTTTCGTACAGAAAAATACTCATAAGGATCACTTTGTTGTACAGTCAACCGCTTGTCGGTAGAAACTTTTACAACCTTATTACCACGCCATAAGGTCCAAAAGTGTTTCTGCTAATGTGGGGCCGTGTGTACGTCAGTTTGGCTGACTGGCGGGCTGTCTTTTGGTGAAGATGATAAAGTAGCAAATGTTAAATCATGGAGATCAAGTCCTGGAGATCTTTAGGGGAGGCCTATATCCAGCAGTGAACGTCTTTCGGCTGATATGATGATAAATATGAACACTTATGGACCAAGCCAAAGCCTATAAGTGTTACTTTTTGAAGTTTAAGAAGTTTTTAGAATCATAGACTTTTGCAATATCGGATGACTGTATTATTATTATTATTATTCCTAGCCTATTGTGTCCCACTGTTGGGCAAAGGCCTCCCCCTCCTTCTTCTACTTATCACGGTCTTGTGCAAGCTCCCACCAGTCCCGGCGGAAGGCGTTTAGATCGGCACTCCATCTTTTGCGGGGTCGTCCTCTGCGACGTTGTCCGTCCTGGGGTAACCATTGAGTGACGATCCTCGCCCACCGTTCAGGGTGCATGCGGCTTACATGGCCTGCCCAGTCCCACTTCAATCTGGCAGTATTTCGACCAACATCAGCTACGCCCGTTTTGGAACGGATGGCAGTGTTCCTTACTCTGTCAGTTCGTTTTATACCGAGCATGCTACGTTCCATAGCTCGCTGGCAAACCTTGAGTTTGGACTTCTGGCATTCGGTGAGAGACCATGTTTGGGCACCGTAGGTTAGGACAGGCAGGATACACATGTCAAAAAGTTTGCGCTTGAGTGAGAGGGGGAGATCCCCCTTCATGAACTGCTTCATAGACCAGAAGCTTTTCCACGCATTTTCGACTCGGCGGTCGATCTCTTTTTCTTGCTTGTTATCGAAAGAAGCTATCTGGCCTAAGTAAATATACTCATTGACGTATTATATTACCTGCCCATCTACCTGAACCCTACGTTTTGTGCTATTGGTCATAACATGCGTTTTGGTCATATTCATTTTTAGCCCAACCTCAAGGCTTGCCCCGCTAAGATGTTGTAGCATTTGCTCAAGCTCAGCTGATGTTGATGCGAAAAGGACGATGTCGTCGGCAAAACGAAGGTTGGTCAAACGTTTACCGTCAATGATTATGCCTTTATTTTCCCATAAAGTTGCTATTTTCCTGAACACCTCCTCCAGAGTACATGTTAAGAGATTAGGAGAAAGAGGATCGCCCTGTTTGACACCCTTCTCTATTTTAAATTTGGTACCTGGGGAAAGGGGATGACTGTAACCCGAATAAAATAAATAAGCCAATAAATCAACTTAAAATAAACAAATCAGGTGAAATTGAATTTATTCTCCTTCAGTAAATAAATTCCTGCTGTAAATAAAGTTGGATGATAAAATTAATTAAATTTTCACGTCGACGACGTTTATAAATAGCTGCTCCGCTGCCGTTGAAACCGGCTAAAATAAAAAATGTTTCGCAGTATTTATTTTCAAACACTTGAAATAATACGAAACGCTAAAGCCACGATCACACCTTTTTGATGTCAAAGACTAATTCGGCATACATTGCTGGGAGGCTTGGTTATGTGAATTGCAAAATTCTTACTTTAACGAGCAATGTATGCCGAATTAGTTTCTGAAATAAGCAAGGTGTGATCGTGGCTTAACGCTACTCAAGTCTGATTAATACGGAATGAAAGAGGATAGAGATATTTAATTTGTGTACAGCTCGTCTTTCAATTACCTATTTTAAATTTTGTTTCGTTCGCGTGCTTATTTGAATCACAATAGTATTAACCTGCAATGTGATCAAACAGACACGTCTCTCAAATAGATGTACTTTTAGTAGTGTGTTTTATTAATGTATATTGTACTTCTATCTATGTGAGAGAATAATAAAGTTTATTATTATACTTTTCGGCTGTAGTCAAAGTATAAGGCCGTGCTGCAATGGTTTCTTGCCGTTTCTTTTACGCTGCCATAGCACGATCCGAAACGGCGTAGACTCGCTCTATATAGTACACAAGTCTCAAGTAGTCAAGTATAGTGCTTGCGACATAAAGATGTCGCCGGCAAATTGTATAATTCTTCGCTTTACATTATGCCTTGGGCTCGGCATTCTACAAAATTTTACATATAGGTTTTACAATTTACAATTTTACCCAGAACGACTGTTATGCCGCGGAATTTCACAAAACGGTGCGTAATTCGTTTCTGGCACTCGCATCGCTCGCTCGGCTCGTGCGTTGTAGTGGTAAGATAACCTAACCCAACCTAACTGATCCCTGCTCGGGATCGGTGAGGTAAGGTTTACCGTGGCTAACGAACCTAAAATAAACCTGTGATCTAAAACCGTTTACAATCTGCCGGCGCCGTTTTACGATTTGCCGACCGTTTACAGTTTGCCCGCCTTTTGTAAACGGCGAATATGCCTGCGCCATAATATACAACGTGTAATTCTTAATACGCAAAACCTTTCGGGGGCTAGTTCCACCCATGTAACTGAACAACTTTTATCCTAGAACTTTTGGAAATAAAAAAATTAAAAAGATTTTTCATACAAATTGGCCGTATCATTTCATTTTAATTAAACGATTTGTTTTTAAATTTTAATTTCCAAAAGTTGTAGAATAAAAGTTGGAACTACAACCCGAGAGGTTTTGCGTATTTTAGAATTACACGTTGTATATACCTTAGGACAGTCAAGATCACATCATGCTTGATACATTGGACTTTGTACCGTTCTTATTTCAATAGACGTACGGGCTAGAGTCACTGCGAGTGTCAAGCATGACCTGTCGTTGACTGTACATACCCGCTCTACACCATATACCGAGCATCGTATTAATGACATGAAGTTCAGGGACTCAATTCTTGAAAATCACCAGGTGATAAAATATCACTTTTGAGACTTTAAAAATTTATATTTGCCCTGATAAACTATTGAAATGTAAATCAGAATACTTAAAAATTACCAATCAAGGACTGCTTTATATTGTAAGAATATCAATCTTCACTTTTGAAAAGAAAAATCTGGGATTTAGAATTTTTTGAGTGATATTTTATCGTCCGGTGATATTCAAGAATTGAGTCCCTGGAGGAACTCCCTGTCTAGTATCAGAATTTTTGTTATAAATGATGATTTTATGATAAAAAGAACGTAAAAAGGCGTTGTCTACCTTAAGGTTTAAAGATGAAATCATCTTTTGCATTGGTAATTTAATTGACTACCTTTATCATGTTAGAGTAAGATGTTTTCCTAAAGATTCCGCAATTTGAGAGTAAATTGTGCGACGTCGTGCTTCATGGCATGAATATTTCATTGGGTCTTGAGTTCTTCAGCTATTTGTATGTATACCAATGTCACGTCATAAAGTGAGGAAGTCCGTTGAGAATACTAATAAAAGTAATAAATGATTAGAGTTCCGCAACTCAAAAGTGAAAACACTCGGCAAGACGCGAGTCCGACTTCCGTGCATGAAGAGAATTGAAGGTTTTATCAATTGTACTATTTTGACATTGATTATTTAACAATTTGACTAATATTAAATTAAATTCTATTTTTTTGAAATTGAATTAAAATACTTTTATGCAACACCTACAAAGGTATCAAATGTGAGACTATTTACATGTAAGACCATTGTTATATTATACCATAGAATAGTAGTTTATGCAACTGTCATATAAAACAGGTTATTAAAACACGAGTTTTGGTTTATCACACGAGGCGTAGCCGAGTGTGATAATAGTATAAAACGAGTGTTTTAATACCATATTATATGCAGTTGCGTATACTACTTTATCTTCACTCATGCAATAGGTAGGTACTTACTTATAAATTAAACAAAGGTAAGTAAACAAAAAAGGCAACTTACATTATGTACCTATACATATTTCAGTTACTGTTTATGTTATGTGTGTAAAGAAGCCGCCTTCTATTTGTCTGCTAGGTTTTTGAAATAAACAAGCAAAACATTTTCTTAAAGTGACGTGGTTTTCTTTTTGATTTTCGATATTTCCCAATTCACTGTAGGTTTTGTCGTTCAATTTTATGGACTTCTATGGAAAAAGATCGTAAGTTATTTTAGTAGCCACTTCCAGAGAATCTCTAGGTGTCACTGCATGTGCCCTGCCTGTACCGCTGTTTCTACTTTTACGATAAATTTTTACAGGCACGAATTACTTGAAAAAGGTAAATATTTAGAAATGGCGGCAAATCTAATACCTATCTATAAGGCCTACTATGATTCCAGGCTGCGCGCGCATCTTTTCCACCACAGATGAAATAATTGTAACTATAGTAACTGTTACTGTAACTGCTCCAAATTAATAGGTTGTTTAAAAGGTACCTACACTTTGTAAATATGCTACTGATATTTGACAGCTACTAAGAAAAACTGTTAAATTTATAACCGGCTCTCTAAAAGGCCTTATATTCAGTCTTCTTTAAAAAGGTTTAGGTTCAAGAAGAATTTTATCCAAGTGTTATGTAATGATTAAAAAGTTAAATTACGTAACACCTTTGCAAAATTTTCATACAAAAATCGTTACGTAATGGTAACTTTTTAATTTTTTATACATACTCTGCGTAATATTCAGCCTTATGTATCAACTTTTTGAATCATAATTCAAAGATTACGAAATGAGTGTAGATAATAATGTATTATACCATTTGAATGCAATAAATGAAATATGTCTCTTCAGGGACATAAATGTGAAGAAAACAATCTTCAAAATCTTGTAAAACTATTTTATTTAAATAAATTCTTTAGGAGATGCTTAAGGCTTGGTTGTTACCACAGATTATTAGTAGCCGAGTCAAAAGGGACGATATACATAACGCCTGACTTAAGTAAGAAGGCAAACAGTAATTTTGATGTAATTAAATGTTACTATTAGGTGAAGCCTAGACAAAATATGAAATATGAACCCTGAAGTATATGAATCTGCTCTTGAAACTGAACAACTTTCTTTAAGGAACGAAACCCGAAAAAGTTTTGACCTCCCATAGAAACTGAATCAGCTGAAAGTTCATTGTGTATGGGAGGACAAAAAATTTTTTTCGTATTTCGACCTATGTTCCTTGGGGAAAGTTGTTCAGTTTCATGGGCAGAATCACATCCTTCAGGGTAGACACACCATTTCTGTTACATCTTGTAAAAGTTTGACTTTTCTACGTTGTAAGTTTTGTTACTTAAAATACCATAATGAAGGCTGTTGTCATCCAGAATTAAATAAAAAAATGCATTAATTAGCATTACATGACCGTGGCAGATGGCGAAAAGAGGGGAACCTTTGCCTATTAGTGGAACTCTCTACAGGCTGCATTAAAAAAATATGCAAAAGTACCTACTAGGAGATAGATATAAAGATCATATTACGATGTCCTACTAGTATGGCCAGGATTGGGACGATTTGCCATGTTTTTGTATGACATCACTGGTTGAAGTTTTAGGGCGCGTATGAAGTCGCGGGCACGGTTATGGTTACAAATAAATATAAATTTATAATAGGTCTTTCCTATGAAATTGCCGAAATTTTCGTACAGATTAATGAGATCATAATTCCTATAATACTAATGCTATTTTTTCATTTGTCTTATATTTGAAAATTGACTTCAAGGTTATCAATTAACGCATAAAATAAAGTTTTTATTTTTAGTTTGATATATAAAACTAAAGGTTCGAAAATTGTTCGTCTTAAATGTCGTCCGATTTCATCATTAGATTTGTTATATTTTTTTACAGATAATATTTTTCGGAAATTAAATTAAATTTTCTGTTATCTTAATGTCTTCCTAATAATGCTTAAAAAAAAAATAACATTGGATTTATAATTCCTAAGAAAAATGCAAAAATGTTAGTACTGAAAATTGAGTTTACCTAAAATTCGCCATACAAAACGGCAATTTCATAGGTAAAGACCTATTATTAAAGGGGAGAGCGCCGATGTTTTTACAATCAAAGGGCAAAAGCTTTACATAAAGTGTTACGGAACACTTAGTGCACTATTACGCCTCGCAACTAAAAATAGATAAATAGATATAATGCCACCCAGAGGCTGTTATTTTTTGAGCCTATAAAGCTCCCGACTTTTTTTGCGAGAAGTTTGATGTTTTACAAAAATCACACGACTGAAACGATTCGAACTGGCTCATATGTACTTCGGTGCTATTCGGGTAATTACGAAACGTTTTTAGATAAATTTACAGCGTGACAATTTATAACTGACTAATAAAAATGTGGTTGAGTTTTTAGTATCAAACTCAAAATAACTGGGTTCTTGAATATGTAAACTAAACCACAACTTGAAGATAGTTTCCAAAAATTGACCCAGTAAGTAGATCAAAATGTTTTAAAATTTGGTTTTCATTTCATTGCACACGTTCAGTTCCGAATGACACGCGTATGATTCCGAATGACACTCAAAAGTGGTTTTTATTTTATTGTGGCATAAGAAACATTGATTTTTCATTCATATTTACACTCCCAAAAATATTTTATCCTAACCAGTCATTGAACAGATTAAACGTATTTATATGATATTTATAATTCTGATTTACCCGACATGAAATCTGTGGTGCGAATCAATTGTTATTCGGAATTACCCACGTCTCGGTTAAACACGATAACTAAATAACTTTGGCTAGACCGGTCTGAAAGCATTTACCAATGTAAAGACGAATGTAAAAGACAATCAATTAAAAAAAATACCAGAGATAAACATTATCGACGTCCGGGTAATTCCGAAAATGCACAAAAAGCGGAAAAATTCCGATCGAGGACTAAATGGCACGTCGGGTCGTGAACGTGCGCTCGCGTTTAGTAACCTGAGTCAAATGAAATGGGGGAGCGGGTTAAGATGGCCGCTAGGTAAGGGATGCCAGAACAAAAAATAATAGCGCATTTTATAGAAATTAAACATTATTGGAATTACTCGATTTTCGGAATTATTTGATATGCAACAAAAATCCCGTTTGAATCGGTGCACTGAACAAACAGAAAAACAGACGAAGAAAAATATGAATCGCATTTTAGCGTCCCTTTATTTCCTTCTACCGTCGGGAGTCCAGACGCTCTGCAGGATATAACCCACATTTGGTTGATATTCCACATATTCACACAAAGCGCTTTGAAACACATTTATTATGCGCATGGCTAAAGAGTGGAATTTATCTGCCTGCGTCTGTGTTCCCGAGTTCATATAACCCGAATCAAGGAATCAATCAATAGGCTTCTTCTGGGTAAGATCGTCCCATCGTCGACCTCATCACTTTCCTAAAGACTAGATCAAGGTCAAGAGTAAGCTCATTGTCAACTAATAAAAAATTCAATAAAAAAAAGGACGGGTTGCACTCCGGGAGTGCCGGCAGAAGTGTGAAAACTTAGACATCAACGTTGTGCATTTTTGAGTATTTTGGAATGGTTAGGGAATAATTTCGGACGAATTATTTTATTTATCAGTATAAAAGTAGGTACATATAATACCTATTCATTTATTAGCCATCGTAGACAAACATGACAATTTATATTCCATATAGACAATCTTCGTGAGATCTGACGCGCCTGACGCGACATCTGACGTGAGTTTATTTTTTTTTACCCATCTAAAAAAGTGCCAAGCGCCGCTAAAGAAGTTTTCACTTCAAAAATTGAAAACGGGCGTAAGGGACAGCTTCTTGAAAACTGAAAGGGCATGGTCAGTCAAAAAAACTGAACAAATTTTAGTGAACGAAACTTTTAGGAAATCATTTATGTATGTAAATTGTCAGCGCCGTTAAATTTAACTGGCTCCCTAACCCTTCGAATCGAAACATAGCTGGGGAATCAGCGTGTACAAAACCCTTAACATTCCACCTCGCACTCACTGCACTCCTTATATTAATGATGCAAATATTTTAAAAATGGAAAATCGCAGAAACTTAAATTTAGCTACGCTGTTATTTGGGATTATAAAGTACCAATGCGAACTCATCTCTATAAGAAAATTGTTTGGTCTCGGGATGTGATCCTCCAGCTATAAACTTGCCATTCCTCAAAAAACCGGCCAAGTGCGAGTCGGACTCGCGCTCCGAGGGTTCCGTACCACCACATAATCATAATTGTATTATTTGAAGTAAGTTACTGTGCTAGGTTTTTGAGTCCGACACGCGCTTGCCCAGATTTTATTATTTGTTGTTATGTTATAGCTTAAGCACTATAAACATACCAATTTTCACGTATGTAAGTGTTCCCGTTTTTAAGATAGAGCTAAAACGAAAATCACCTAAAAAAATAAGTCTAGTATGGGAGCCTCCCTTAATTTATATTTGATTTTTAGTATTTTTTGTTATAGCGGCAACAGAAATACATAATCTGTGAAAATTTTAACTGTCTAGCTATTACTGTTCATGAGATACAGCTCAAACAAAATTTTGTAAAAACAGCTGACTTTGGTGGCATCTTATTCCTTCGTTTTCGAATATATTTTAAAATAAAAAATACGGTATTTATCTACTAAACGAGCTCTAAACAACGATACCCCATTCAATGGGGTAGGTCAAACTTTTTTTACGCTCTCCCCTTTAGCTGTTCGGGAGCCCCCCTTAATATTTTAATTTTTATTATTTGTTGTTGTAGCGGCAACAGATATACACAATTTGTGAAAATTTCAAATTTCTACCTATTACGGTTCATAAGATACAGCCCGCTGACAGACAGACAGACAGACAGACATCGGAGGCATATCAATAGGGTCCCGTTTTTTACCCTTTGGGTACGGAATCCTAAAAATAATGATGGATGTTCAAAAATAATAAATATTTCTGATTCTGAATCACTGCTGCTTTACGAGAAAAATAGGTAAGGGGGTGGTTTTTCCCCACATGGGCTTTGCACGAAAGCCTTAAGACTCTTATGATAATCTTTTAGTTTGTTTCCTTCTTGATCGGTTATGTTTGTATTTAACATACAGAAGTGTGTATCCTTGGCACAGTATGGCACCTGCGTTAGGGTCCGCTCAGACCAAACGACAAAAAGGCCGGCGGATGCTAGAGCAGTTTATTTGTTTACCAACGACTGTTACATTCTTAAAATCTTAAGAATACAATTCAATGTGTTTGTATATAAATTCACAATTAAATACAGGCATACACCTCATGCATTAATACTAGACTAACAATCAACAAATACGTTTCTCAGGGTTGCTCTGCCATGTTACTAATTTATAGCGATAATTTAACACTGGGATGTGCTTGTGTGAATGTGATGGACTATCCCAGTCCAGTCCAGTCCAGTCGTAATAATGCACTTTAGGCGAAAGAGGAACAAACGGAATTATCAATGAATAAATAACGTATGTGGTAAGCTTTCACAATTTTCATACGCTTTGTACAAGCTGTCCAAGGTCGCTAATAAAAAAACCTTATTAATAGCTTACCATGGGTTTGCTGCATCCACCATGCGCTATGGCATAATATTCTGGGGGAACTGCTCACAAATGTATCATGTTTTTGTGGCGCAAAAGAGATGTATCAGAGCTATCTGCAAACTTCATCCGCGTGACAGTTGCCGGCCACATTTTAAAGAGTTAGGCATTCTTACTGTTTTCTGCCTGTATATTTATGAGTCACTAGTTTTTATAAAGAATCATCCACAGTTGTTCACGCTTGTCTCGGAAACAACTACTCTCAATTTGCGCCACAGGAATAGGTATTGTTTGCAACCTTCGAAATCCACTTTGTTGCACAAAAGCTTCATTTGTATGGCGCCAAAGCTTTATAACAGTTTGCCTAAGTCGCTACAGGATGCGCCACTTAATAATTTCAAAGACAAGCTAAAAAAGATTTTAATTGACAAGAGCTACTACAGCCTTTCTGAATTCTTTAATGATAAGAATTTTTTGTAATTATACTTCGACTAATTTAAATTTATTGACATTACTTACCTTCTCAATTAAAATTTTAATTACTTGAATCTGTGTAATTAATTATTGCTTTTTATTGTTATTATTTTATTGTTTTTAATGATGAATATGAATTGTATGCTTAAATTTTTAATTTTGTTAAATTTCCTATTTGCCAAATAATATATTTAATTAATACCTACCTATATTTACACGCCTAAACTGGCAGAATAAAGTTAAGTGCATGCTAAATTTTAAGACCCTATTGTAAAAACCTTTATTCGTGAATAAATTATCTGAATCTGAATCTGAATAAAAAAATAAAAATTATTTGATTATAAAAATATCAGAATTTTCAATAAAGATGGAGGAGACCTGACAAGACAGTTATATTTTTGGAGGATTTCAAACCTTTTGCAATAATTAATAATAATTAATAATAATACGAAAAAGAATTCCGAAAAATTTTAATAACGAATATGAATTTACGAAAAAAGTGTGATTTGGTCTTAACAATTTACAAATTAGGCGTTTTAGAGTTAATTACACATTGTAAAAATGCTAGACTTGGCCCGAACACGGTCAAGCAGACAACACTGCGACTTTGCGTCAGCGCAGGTTTATGTATGTCAGACAATTTTGCATTTAATTTCTATCAAAATGAAGTTCATTTTGCAATGTTATCAAAAACTACTCTGCTCTGCTCTCCGTTTGGTGTGCGCGGACCCTTAGAAGGATAATCCCATTCAGCCTCCTGTTTACCCAAAGGATAATCGTGGTGCGGTCTTATCCAGTAGTTTCGGTCGTTACGCATTAGCGTCATATTATATGGTGGTGCCCGCAACTTTGCAAGCATAAAGGTTGGAGACGTAGCCTCTGACCTTCCTTATAGCTCAAACTATTTTGAAACTAAATTTCATCAAAATCGGTTCAGCTGTTAAGCTATGACAGCGTAACAGTCATACAAAAAGAGAGTTAGATTTACTTTCGTATTTATAAATAGAGTGTAGAGTATAGCAGTATAGTATGGAGAGTGTTGAAATATGTATGAACAGAAATAAAATTAATATTAGTATGGAATGCGGATATTTTTTTTTTCTTTGAAACTCTTCTTATTTGCTTGTCGACCATGCATGTTGGTTGCATGTGCGGTCGGTGACTGACCCTTAAAAGCTACATAAAATTGTAAAATCTACATTAAATTGTGGAATTCTATGTAGATCAACTCACGGGCAACAGCTAGTTTCCTATACGCCTTTAGTTTTTCATCAACCCGGATATTTTAAGAGGTAGTTCTACCCCTGACACTGTACAACTTTTCACAAAGAATATAGGTCGGAATACGAAAAAAAAATCCGACTGCATCAGCTGTCAGCACATTTTGTATGGGGGTCATATTCCTTTTTAGTGTTCCGTACCTCAAAATAAAAAAAACGGAACCCTTATAGGATCACTTTATTGTCCGTCCGTCTGTCTGTCAAGACCCCTTTTCTCACGAACGAGAAGAGGTATCAGGTTGAAATTGATAACTAATATTGAGGTCCATAAACCACACAAGATCTGAAAAATTCAATTTTTACAACGACGCAATCAAATCTACATGAACCTCACTTCCAAACTAGGACTTTCATACAAACTTTAAACCCACAATTTTCTTTATTTCGTCTAGTTTATCAAAATTCTCACGTATCTCACTTCAATAATTTCAAAAAGGTTCTATCAAAAAGAATTTTTCAACCCCATTGGGAGATGATTTTGAAAACTGCTGGAAATCTTGAATATTTTATTGAAAAGGGCTTAATAACCTTACCCTAAGGCCTAAGCAAACAGTTTTTTCAACCTCCTGGTTTTTTCTTAGCGAATTTCTATTATTAGAATCACTGGGCTTCAAGAAATAGAAATAGTTATTTGTTATGCAAGGCAGCAAAAGCGTTATTTGGCGTGAGTGCCTTGTATTGAAACCTGAGCAAGCGAAGGATTCTAGAATTGAACCACGAGCGAAGCGAGTGGTTCAAAAGAAGAATCCTGAGCGTAACGAAGGTTTCAAGGCACGAAACGCAAAATAACTTTGCTGCCGAGCGAAACACAAAATTTTTCACCTCACTAAAGCGAGGAAGCAGCCAGTACCGCAGCGTGGAGGTCTGCCATACTGCATCACGTTTGAATTTCAAAAACCTTTTGCCCGCTAGCGGCCAAAAATCGCTTTTGGCCGCAGAAAAACCTTTTGCCCGCTAGGGGCCAAAAATCGCTTTTGGCCGCAGAATTTAACCGACAAAACAAATGTTTTCGAGCTTTGGAGGTGAAATAGTTATTTGTTAATCAAGGCAGCAAAAGCGTTATTTGGCGTGAGTGCCTTGTATTGAAACCTGAGCAAGCGAAGGATTCTAGAATTGAACCACGAGCGAAGCGAGTGGTTCAAAAGAAGAATCCTGAGCGTAGCGAAGGTTTCAAGGCACGAAACGCAAAATAACTTTGCTGCCGAGCGAAACACAAAATTTTTCACCTCACTAAAGCGAGGAAGCAGCCAGTACCGCAGCGTGGAGGTCTGCCATACTGCATCACGTTTGAATTTCAAAAACCTTTTGCCCGCTAGCGGCCAAAAATCGCTTTTGGCCGCAGAAAAACCTTTTGCCCGCTAGGGGCCAAAAATCGCTTTTGGCCGCAGAATTTAACCGACAAAACAAATGTTTCCGAGCTTTGGAGGTGAAAAAGAAATTATTTATTTGCAAGAGAAAATTGAATACAGATGTTTACATCGTATGAATGAAATAAGAACTATACCTATATAAGGTCCTAATGAAATAGTGAACATAATTTTAGTATGTTACTCAGACCATGAAACTGAACAAATTCCCCAAGGAACATAGGTCGAAATACGAAAATCAATTTTTGACCTCCCATAGAAACTGCATCAGCTGATAGCGCATTTTGTATGGAAGGTCAAATTTGGTTTTTCATATTTCGACCTATGTTCCTTGGGGAAAGTTGTTCAGTTTCATGGTCTGAGTCACATACTAAAATTATGTTCACTATTTCATTAGGACCTTATATAAATAGAGATTTTTCCAATAGGGAAGACATTTTTACGTTCTAGAAAGCAATTAAAGCTTATCACTATTGGCACAATTCAGTAAACGTGGTATAGACGTATAGGGCTCTTGAAACGTAGGACACTCAGTAAGGAACATATAAAACATATTTGGTAAAAACGTGGTAAAACAATGTTACAGCTCACTTCCTCTCACTCTCTGGCTAACCTTATTTTATTTTCTTATTTTTTTCTCTCTTTCACGTCCCGTGATCTGATATTGGTTGTTGTTCTTTGTTTCCACTTGCTTGTTTATGTGTTTTATTTTTTATGTATGTATATTGTATGTAGTATATATGTATGTAGTATATTAATATTAGGTATTTGTATGTATGTCTATTATAATACTATGTATGTACCCAATATTTATTCAGTTTATGGTTTATCTTTGTGCACCGTCCCCATATTACAATTATTTTGTTTCCTGCACCCAAAGGTTGCCTGGAAGAAATTGCTTTTTAGCAATAAGGCCGCCTATTGTGCTCCGTATTTCATTTTGTATTTTTTTCTTTTGTAAATTTTGTATTTCTGTGTGCAATAAAGAGTATTGTATTGTATTGTATTGTATTGTATTGTATTGTATTGTATTGTATTGTATTGTATTGTATTGTATTGTATTGTATTGTATTGTATTGTATTGTATTGTATTGTATTGTATTGTATTGTATTGTATTGTATTGTATTGTATTGTATTGTATTGTATTGTATTGTATTGTATTGTATTGTATTGTATTGTATTGTATTGTATTGTATTGTATTGTATTGTATTGTATTGTAAAACACTTTATTTGACCTAACCTAACCTTTTTCCGTTTCTTTTTAGGGTTCCTTGCCTCAAAAGAAAAAAACGAACCCTTATAGGATCACTTTTTTGTTGTCCGTGTATCGGTCAAGACCCTTTTTCTCACGAACGCATACAGATATCAAGTAGAAATAAATATCAATTATAAATGTTGAAGATGTGAAAATTTCAAACTTCTACAATAACACAAAAGATACGGGGCCATTTATGTCCATACATAAACCTACAGGGTACTTTCCGTTGACCAAGAGTCATGAAATTTGGCAAGAAGCTAGACTAGGTAGGTATAGCACAATCAGAGGACAAACTTTAAAATAATTAAATATTACAATTTTTCTCATGTACAATTGTACATTCATATTAAGTCAAGTTTGTGTGGACGCGGAGTTTTTTAAAATCATAGGTCAAAACGTTGTAGTATCATCTGGTAGGTAGGCAGTTTCCTCCCTCATCCAATTCTCTTTGATTTGTTTTGAGTGAACCGATTGCAATAAAACAAAGCTTATACGTTGCACGAAAATAAGTCAAGTACATTATTAAAAACCCCGTTTGAATGGGTTCTGTGCTTTGTGAGTTTAGCGCGCAACGGACAAAAATAAAAAAAATGCCGTAATCTCGCAAAAAATTCAATCATGAAAATCTTAATTATTTTTTTATCATCAAATTCTCACTAGCTCGCAAAGTCACCCACGGTACCTAAAAAGCTTCTACTCGAATAACCTTTCTGAGATCGAATATTTTCGAGTATTTTACCTTCTATTTAATTTTGGCGAAGTCGATTTTAGTAGGCGTTTTTATGCCGTTATGAGGCTCTTGTAAATACTTTGTTCCTTAAGAACAAAAAGGTATTTCATCTTTTTCTAGCAATATATGGAAACCGCTGCTCAAGTAAGTATAAAACCGCAGTATCATAACTACACGATATTGAGGTAGATTTGTCGTCATCTCTGCCCAACTTTTTATTGGCATACATTGCTGCTTGTCTAAAATACCACCAACAATTTAAAAACCAAGAAATGAGTGGCAAAACTCCACTTCTTCATCTTTCTCTACCAGATTTAAAAAAAAATTACAAATGTTCTGATTTCTTTAACATAGTTTGTAGTTTACTTAAACAATACAAAAAAAATTGTTAGGACAGCTTTTTCCCTCGGTCTTAGATTGCATCCAAATACTGTTTTTTAAGTGAAGAAAATCGCCAATAATGCAGGTTTTTTCCTTCTTAGTCACATTTTTTATTTGTATAGGTATGTATATTACTAATTTTTTTTTAAGTTTTTTCGATTAGTGCATGTTCCAAATTACGAAAACGCTTTTCATCTTGCAGTGTAAAAGTCAAACAGCGTAGATCCTTGTTGGTGTCCTATTTTTAGGTCCTACTAGAGCGCTTTGGTCCTGGCAACTGCCATCTCAGAGTTCGATTGGCCTTTTACAATATTTTTATAACGGGGTCAGACAGACTTGCTATTTATTGCTACCAAGTGGCTAATCGCAAACGCTAAAAATGTATGCGATTGTAATTAGCTGTCACGCAACATTTCATGAGCTTATGTCAATTTCATTCATTTTTATTCTATTCTACTGGCGTTTACGATTGTAGAAAGCCACGTCTCTAGGCCTTGTTTTTGATATATTTAATTTAATTTTTTCATTTATTTATTCAATTACAATACAAATTGTGTTTAAAATTAAATGTTTACTAATAAATAAAGTATAAAATTAAAAAAATAGTCATGGTCGTAGTCTGTGGTCCCGACGGGAACAAGGCGTGATGTTATGTATGTATGTGTATGTAGTCATAAAAATTTTATTCAAAATATTGTTACATAATTATGTCACAGATTATAATACTTAATAGTCAAATTATAAATCATTGAACAATGAATATACTCGTCTATACTATAATAATATTTTTGAAGCAAAAGATTTTTTAGTTTAGTTTTGAAAACATTGTGTGAAAACTTTAATTTTTGACTTAAGGGCAATTTATTTTACAAACTAACCGCTTGATAGCGTGGAGAGTGCATGAAAACATTTAAACGAGGGATAATCTTTTGTTTCATGTCTTTTCGTCTCGAGTTTTCACGAATTTCACGCTCGTTATCAGTCTCCATATCGTGCATGTTCTTTTTTAAGTCGCATAGTAAAACCAATATGTACAAACAAGGTAGAGTTAAAATTTCCAAGTCTTTGAAATGTAATCTACATGACTCCTATTGGGGTATCTTTAACATTGTTTTAACTACTCTTTTCTGAATTAAGAAGGCTTGGTTCATATTATATTTGTAGCTGTTGCCCCAAAACTTAATGCTGTACCTTAGTTTGGTATACAACTTTAAGTTGATGCATACTTAGCACATCTCTGAGACTCCGTACATAAAATATTATCGTTAAATGCCTTCAATGTACATCGAATTTATCTATTGTTGAGTTGGTTTCACTTCAAATAAGGCTGATAACTGCGAAGCCTTTATCAGAACGCCAGTATCTCGCGGGCGCTTCCTGCGAGCACACGGCTCCTCGCAAATTCGCGAGTTCAGAGCTTTCCGCACTTGTGAAGTAAAGCTTGTTTGAATCGGATCTGAAGTTCGGTGCAAGTGAAACTTTTTGTAGAAAATGTGAACTGGTTTTGTGGATGTGCTAGTATTTTTGGTTAAGGTAGGTGGTCTTTTACAAAAGTTTTTTTCTGTTGCACGTTTTGTCAAAATATTTTGTTACATTTATACAGGGTGTAAAGGACAGGTTGGAATAACTGAAAGGATATGATCAGTCGACGAAACTGAAAACCTTTCTCCGTATCAACGAAAATGAATAAAATTAAATGGACCACTCCATACAAAATTACAAATTATGTTGAACAGTTTGTATGGAGAGGCCGATTTTTTCTAATATATTTCTTGTTCAGTTTTATCGAATGGCGCCGCTTCAGTATTTGCCAACCTATCCTTTACTTCCTCTATTGTCAACCAGATGGTGTAGCTGTTAGTGATGCTGTTTTCCAAGCTGCAGGTCCTGCGTTCTAATCTTGGAAGAGGCGTACATTTTTGTATGGGTCGTTTGTTTGTGTATTTTATATTCCATACAAGGCCCACGGGGATCGTAATGTAGGAGTCAGGTTATGGATGTTGAAAGTATCTGAACAATTGTTTCATCATCATCATAAAATGCCATAAAACGTCCACTACAGGACAGGGAGCTCCCTCTAGAACTCTAGCTTTTGCTGGAAAAATGTAGAGGGGAAGTACCATAGTCACCTATACTATCTGAAATTAAAGAGTTATTAAAAAAACCGGCCATGTGCGAGTCGTACTCGCGCACCGAAGGTTCCGTACTACTAAGGTAAAAATACTGTCCTAGTCAGGAACGCACAGTTGCACAAAAGTGTAATAAATGAGCACACACATTGCAATGCAATGCGACACGCACTTGACCAGTTTTCTTTATTTGTTGTTATTCTAAAGTTGTTTGAGGGTAAAGGGGCCGGGTTCCTAGTCCCCAACGGCCACTGCGACCTGCACAGATCTATTGTACCCATATTCTATACGTATACCAATTTTCACTGTTATGGCTCATGAGATACATCCATTACACACACACACATACATACATTACACGATACATACATTAATTATATTTATGTAAGTATATATAATTTATTTTAATGTAAGTATATACATACAAAATTATATATGTTTGTATATTTATGTATTTGATATTTATTTTGAGTATTTTATGTAAATACAATGTCTTTTTTGTTTTTCATTTATGTAGTTTATATGAGTGCACTACACTGCAGAATTCTGTAAATGTTGATTTCGTCAAAAGGTTGTCTGGAAGAGATCACTCTTAGTGATAAGACCGCCTTTTGCCCACATTTTATTACTGGTTATGTGTAAATGTTACTTTATTAGTGTGCAATAAAGTGTTATTCATTCATTCATTCATTCCCGCTGACAGACAGATAGACATCGGAAGCATATTAATAGGGTCCCGTTTTTCACAATTTGTATACGAAACCCTAAAAATGTAAGTAACTGATATGCAGAATATTTCTTTTTTTAGACTATTACACAAGTAACCGTTACAATATCATTTTTATCTCTTTGGGACCTTCTATGGGTTCTTTTATATAGTTTTTGATAGTTTCTTTTTTTTCTCCTTTGTGGGAAAAGGGTCGTGTTTTACTTGACGTCTTAAAAAGATGAAATAAAATAGTTTTTCACATTTATAGAAGCTTTTGTTATGATATGTTTTTCTTTATATTGCACCTTGGAGGAGATTATTGTACTTACTTATAAAATATCATGAATATTTATAGGTAAATACAATAATAGATACTGCTCTAGGGGTCTACTAGCAACTGTTATACAGGGTGTTTGGTGCATCGTGTGCCAAAACGAAGTGGCCGTTAGGAGATGCCATCTGCTATCCATTCAGCCCCCATAATCATTTCTAACCCCAAAGTTTTTTTTATTCAATTTAAAAAAAAAATAATTTGCAAAATATCTAAATTCTGCATTAAAACTCAAATAAAAAAAAGGTAATGGGTCTAGACTCCAATTTAGATTTTAATTTCGTTGTGCACTGTTGTGTGTTTCTTTCGATACAAAATTTACTTTCAATTCTCATCTAGTTATTTTTTATTGACTCTCAAAGTTTCCGGAAGAGGTAAAAACAAACTTAAACTTTAAATTTACATGGCTATAAAAAATAACTAAAGGCGATTGGGATCTTCCAAACTCCTTAAAAGTTCTCTAGTCTATCCTCTTTCTAACGGTATACAACGCGTTCTAAAAAATTAATAACAACCTCACAAATTTGCTAAATTAGTGCAACGGGTCACGTACGGCTGATATTCTAAATTCGGATTAATAAGGTTTCTTGCGGGAAAAGGTAGCAAGGAGTTTTACATTCTGATAGTTAAATTATCTTATCAAAATAAAACATGACATTTTATTTACGAAATTGATTTAAATTTGGAACAGATTGACAATTACTCATTGCCTGCCTTTGTTTTTTGACATTTTATTTATTCTGTAAATTTGTATAGGCTGAATGTCTGAAATTCAGGCCCTTTGGATTAAATTTTAAGTTTAGTCAGATGCAAAAACGCAATTTGTAAGTGATTCTTTTATTTTGTTACTGTTATTGCTTTCGTTAAATTTAATGAGTATTGTTGTTAAGTTTTTTTTTCTGTAAAAAACAATTATACAACTCCAAATATTTTTACACCTATACAAAATTGATCAATATCGATAACAGAACTTATCCCCAAAATTTGTCGAAAGTCTTCGAAGTCACCCTAGATCTTGACAAAAGAAACAGATAATTTAGTTAATTATGAAATATTAGAAATTAAAATAATGAAGCTCAGTGGAGTGTCACCACAGATTATATGTGTCACCATCATCCGCTTCATCCGCGTAACGGAAAATAATATGTCTTTACCTATGAAATTGCCGTTTTGTGTGGCGAATTTTAGGTAAACTCATTTTTCAGTACTAACATTTTCGCATTTTTCTGAGGAATTATAAATCTAATTTTTTAAAGCATTATTGGGAATACATTAAGCTAAAAGAAGCTTAAATTTAATTTTCGATAAATATTATCTGTAAAAAAATATAACAAATCTAATGATGAAATCGGACGACATTTATGACGAACAATTTTCGAACCTTTAGTTTTATTTATCAAACTAAAAATAAAAACATTATTTTATGCGTAAATTGATAACCTTGAAGTCAACTTTCAAATATAAGACAAATGAAAAAAATAGCATTAGAATTATAGGAATTATGATCTCATTAATCTGTAAGAAAATTTCGGCAATTTCATAGGTAAACCTATTACCACCCCTGGTAATTTGGTGATTTTTTTGTGGTGTAGACCCCCGCTACACCAAGGCCTATACTGGGTGTAAGCTACAGGTTGGCAAATACTGAAAGGGCATGATCAGTCAACGTAACTGAACAACATTCAGTAAATAAAAATTTCCGAAAATGAAAAAAAAATCGGCCACTCCTTACAAACTGTCCAGTAATTTTTTTTTCTATTCCAGAAAGTTTTATTTACTGAAAGTTGTTCAGTTACGTTGACTGATCATGCCCTTTCAGTATTTGCTTACCTGTGCCTTAGGGCCTGTCCGCACAGCGAATTTTTACCGCACGATTTATTCTCGCAATTCTGTAACACATTAAATCTTAGGAACTGTCCGCACAGCGAATTGTTGCCGCGCGAATTTTTTGCTATTTCAAGCACGGGATATACCTAGTTCGCGCGAGTAAATATCGCGCGGTGAAAATTCGTTGTGCGGACAGACCCTTACACCCGTTATAGACGACTTGCCAATAAATTTAGGTAAGCCAAGGTCATAAAATGCATGACATACTATGTCAAATGTCATCCCATGAATGCGCTAGTTTAAGGGCCTGTCCGCACAGCGAATTTTCACCGCGCGATATTTACTCGCGCGATTTATATTCCATGCTTACAATTTTTTTTCAATTTTTTTTCTATTTCAAGCACGGAATATAATTCGCGCGAATAAATATTGCGCGGCAACAATTCGCTGTGCGGACAGGCCCTAATAGGTCAAAAATAAAATAAAATTCCGTTTGCATCTAAGAAAGAATCATTTAAAATGAAAAGCAAATAAATTTAAAATTTCTAATAATTTTTTTTTAATTTAGTTTGTGTTAAAAAAGGAAACGATGGCAAAAAATAATGACGTCGTCGTTCAAAATATTCATACAAAATCTATGGGAGATTTCTGTTTTGGTTCTAATTAGTTGTAAAAAAAGTTATATTATTTGATGATTTTAGACTTTTTCCTTTGTTTGTGCTGTAAGACTTAGCTTCTTGCCAAATATCATGATTCTAGGTCAACGGTATACCCTATAAGTTTTGGTTTGGTTCATAAATGTATAGAGATGGGGACATAATATATGTCCGTATATTTTGCTTGCCTCGTCGTAGAAGCTTGAAATTTTCACATCTTCAAGGGCCTATATATTTTAATATTTGATATTAATTTTTACTCGATACCTTTACCTGTTCGGAAGAAAAAGGGTCTTGACACACAGACAGACGGACGGACAACAAAGTGATCTTATAAATAAAGGGATTCGTTTTTCTTTCTTTTAAGTTGTGGGACCCTAAAAACACCAAAAAAACAAGTTTCTTGTATGGGGGTTTCACTTCTTAACTTTTCAATGTTTAAATTATTTGTTAGGTAGTCTGCCATAATAATACATGTGAAAATTTCAACTATATAGCTGCTACGGTACAAAAGGTATAGCCCTCGGACAGACAGACAGACGACGAAGGCTTAGTTTTAACTTTATATATAATATTTTACTTTCATCATGTCATACATTGCGTTTTTTTTATATTGCAACGAATTGTTTACACTTTTGACACGTCACCCTAATATTGCAGTGACGGTCACGTCCAAAGATTTCGGGCCTCCTTGCTTCGCTTGTACCTTTATTTTTCTGTGGTCACGTCACACTGAATTTTTTAATAAAACCTTATTTAATTGTCTTCTTTCGTTAGCCAGAGTCTAACGCCCGTTACAAAGCTACGGCCAAAGACAATTTAATTTGTCTTTGCTACGGCGTAACAATAAGCTACGACGTAGCAGTGCTACGACCGTAGCCAGTTAAGTGATACAAGCAATGGTTACAAGCTAGGAGAATGTTTCTAAGGTTAAAAGGCATACTCTTGACCTCAATCTAGCTCTACGGACGGAGATGAGATCGAGGATGGATCGAGCTTGCCCAGAAGAAGCCTATTCACTCGCGGCTTTAATAGATTCGGGTTATATGAACTCGGGAACACTTACGTAGGCTGAGAATTGCACTGTATATAAGATGTAGCATAACGTTTGGTAAGAATGTGCGGAATATCTAACAAGTGTGGATGTAAAAGGTGCCCAGGACACTGGCAGCATTGCCTCGTTGAATGGCAATGGACAACCTTTGCTCCAAGTATGATCCGGAGCGAGGGTCACAACCCTTTCTTCGAAGGTGCCGGCCAAACTCTAACTAAGACAAAACGTTTGGCCTCACTACCCCAACAGCCTACAGTTTCAACTGCGAACGGGACGAAAACAGAATTGGTCTCCAATGCAGAGTACTTGTCCTGCTTCTTAATTACCGTGCTCTCAACAGCAGCTCCAGCTAATTAAGTTCGAGGCGCAAAGGTGCTGACGCAAGTGGCGTCCCACAACAAGCATCTTCCCTTTTCCCATGGAACTATAGTCATACCGTCAAGTCTCTTTCCATCCGATCTACTTATCCGGGGGCTCAAGATGAGAGCCCTGCGGATAGTATCATTCTATCTATCTATCCAATAATATTAATGTATTAAGTACAAGATGTAGATCCGACAATTTAAGAAACCCACCTAAGCAACCTAAGGACGGTAGGAGGACGTGGGAATACATGCTACCTAATATATTAAATGAACTCCTAAAGGAACTGTAAGCGAGAAAAAATGTAAAACATTACTTAAAAAATATTATTTGTGTGATGAATGATGCTGCTTCTTGTACAGTCAAGAGCACATCAAGCTTGCTTCATTGGACTTTATACCGACCTTATTTCATTAGACGTAACGGCTAAAATTGCACTTCGAGTGTCAGGCTTGACCTGTCGTTGACTGTTCCTAATTTTAGGTTAGTTTTATTTTATATTCATAATTTTTTAAGTCGGTGTGGGCGAAGATACTCATTCGCGCAACGTATAAACCTTGATAGGTTTCTGTAGCGCGTCTTAACTATCAAATTTACGTAAAAAAATATACTGAATAAATTAAAAAACAAAAAAATCTGAGTATGGTGCCGTGGGAATCTCTCAGAACAAAGACAGCAACTCAACCCGTGGTGTCTAATGCTCTCCACCGTGGAGTTGCAGATGCATCGATGACTTTCACAATCATCGCGGAGATCCACAGCCCGGGTGACTGTGGATCTCAAGTCGATGTCAAGAAAGGTTCCCTATACAGGGTGAAAGGGACAGCCTTCCGAATACTGAAAGGGCATGGACAGTCAACGTAACTACACAACTTTACAGCTAATAAAAGTTTCAGGAAATGAAAAAAAAATCAGCCCCTTCATACAAACTGTCCAATCAAGTTTGCAATTTTGTATGTAGAGGCCAATTTTTTTTCATTTCCTGAAACTTTTATTCGATTAAAGTTGTTCAGTTACGTTGACTGATCATGCCCTTTCAGTATTCGGTAGGATATCCCACCCGATGTGTTGAGAAGGCAGCGCATGCAACCAAGCCCCCGACTCGGCTTACAATACGGCTCTAAGTCTGGCCTTGTCAACGCCCACTGCCCTATCCAGTAAATTGCCGAAAATTCTTCTAACCTCGACAGCGTCCCACGCGCGCTGCTAACCAAAAGTGTAGGAGAGAGAACGTCTAGATTGAGGGCCCTCCAATCTGACAGGGAGTTGGCAGCATAAAGAATGAGTACTCTATCACTAAATCTTCCATCAATCCATCTTGTAGGTGGTAGGGATTTTGTGCGTAGTTCATCTGGGGAAGTACCACCCCTTGCCTATTTCTGCCGTGAAGCAGCAGTGTTTGCACTGCTGTGTGCACTTCTATGTTGGGTTTGGTAAGGGATTCAGTTAAATTGCTGGCACATGAGACATAACATCTTAGTGCTCAGGGTGGGCAACGCGCTTTGCTGTCTTATTAGCGTCAAATTATGTCACTAATAAGACAGTGGGCACTATGGGTGGTGGAGACCACTTACCATCAGAAGGCCCACCTGCTCGTTTGCTCACTTGTAACATAAAACAAATATAATACTATATTAGTGACCAATTACTCGACCACATTGGCCAATGCTAAGAAAGACAGAAGGCTACTATTTTCCATAAACCATTTACCATAAAAAACATTTAAAGAATTAATTAATATAAAATAAAAAAAAATATCCTGTAAGTTTATTTTTCCCAATAAGGCTGAATAATCAACATGACCTTTAGTCCTATTCTGCGCAAAAATCTTGAACAATGTTTTCAGTAATATCATTAAAGTCTAATAATAGTACCCTTAACAGCGCCAACACTTAATGTAATTAGCCAATAAAGTCCTCTTGTATGAAAATTTTGAATTTGTTATTTCAAGAATAATATTAAAATAGCTTTCATTTTTCTAGTTTTTAGGATTCCGAACCAAAATGGTAAAAATGGAACCCTTGTATGGTGCAACTTTGTCTGTCTGTCACACCTATACATATAAATAGATAGATAGAATATGTTTATTAAAAAATGTTGTGTTAAAATATGTTAAATATTATGTTAAATAATGTTATGTTAAAAAAAGAAACCATTGCCCCCTTATATCCGAAGTTTGCGAAAAGAAAAATAAGAATTAATTATAGTGGATAGAAGTTTATGTACACATTACAACAAAAATGAAACAATCTTTCTAAGTTGCATAGTTTTTTATAACTCTGCAAAAAAACCTTTACAAACAAATTTTGTTTTGCAGTGCTAAAAATGGAATCTCGGCGTGTGAGTCTGACTCGCACTTGACCAGTTTTTTAATTAATTATTTAGAAAATCATAGTTACGGAGCATCTTTCTGAATTCAAGGAAAAAAAACTCAATGATTTCCACCCATACAATATGATTGCCACAACAAAGCTGTACATTTAAAAAAAAAGAGTGTGAGTGTGTGTGTGTGTGTGTGTGTGTGTGTGAGTGTGCATTTGTGTATGTGAAGGTATAAGTGCAAGTTCAAAAGTGCATGTGACTGTGTAGATGAGGGTGAAAGGTCGTTAAGTGCTGCTTGGAAGTAACATTTCTGTGTCGTGAGTTGAAGAAGCCAAGTTGTTAGTTTCTTTTTAAACATACACGTATCTTGTTTACGTATTCTTGTTTTCTTGATTGTTCATTTCTTGTTTACGTCCAATAGTGAACAAAGTGTCTTCCTCAAGGGGTTCTAATACAAAAACTATGATACCAGCCGCAACGCTAACAAGCGTGGTGACTATCGTACTTCCTCTACAAAAATATACCACGCATTTTGACGTGATACGTCTGGGGGTCATTTCGTGAAAAGTGGATATAGGCCAGCTGGCCGTAATAATTGGAACTACATCAAGCTTAGGATGAATCAGAGGGTGAGGGGGATGGGGGGGGGGGGAATGGACGTACAATGGACTTACAGTGAGAGCTTGTCATACTCTTGACTATACCTACGTAAAACTTACGGCCGTATATAGGGTGACTTTTAATTAGTTCTTGATAGCAAAAGATATGCATGTACTCATGATACTGAAAAACTTTTCCCAAGGAACATAGGTCGAAATACGATAAACCAAATTTGACCTCCCATACAAAATGCGCTATCAGCTGATGCAGTTTCTGTGGAAGGTCTAAACTTGATTTTCATATTTCGACCTATGTTCCTTGGGGAAAGTTGTTCAGTATCATGAGTACGTTCATACCTTTTTCTATCAAGAACTAATTAAAAGTCACCCTATATAAGGTGCTTCTAAAATATATGCCACCGCTTCAAGGGGTGTTTCTACTCGTGAAACTGAAGAACTTATCCCATGGAACCCATAGTCAAATCTAAAGGACAAATTTTGACTTCCCATACTAAGTTGGCCCATCAGCTTTCGAGTTTGAGAGCCATATTTTTCTTCAAGATTTGACTATGGGTTCCTTGGGGAAAGTTGTTCAGTTGCACGAGTAGAAACACCCCATGAAGCGGTGGCATATATTTTAGAAGCACCTTATATAGGATAAAGCCAACCAGGGATTTTTACTCTTAAACTCTAAAGGGAGGTATATGAGGAGGAGTTTTTTTTTAATTTGAAACTGTTTAATATCACAGAGTTTATAATCTTAATCCTTAACCTCGGAAACCGGGCACATGTGCCCATATGTAAACAGTGCTTACCTCTTAGTTAGTTTAGTTGCGTTCCCATCTCACCAGCGAAACCATTTGATTATCCGTTTATTGTTTAATATTATATATATATATTTGTTTATTATATTTATTATTATGATTATTTATTTTAATGTATTATACTTACTTATGTATGTGTATGTTTTATCTTATGTAGTTTATGTTATTCATGTAGTTGTTTAAGAGATTATTATATGGTATTGTACTGTTAATATTAATTAGGTACTTACTGTTTATGCCTTTTGTATTTCATGGCACTTGTGATCGCATGAATACTTGCAGAGCTCTTTTTATGTATCCCTAACATCAAAGGTTGCCTGTAAGAGATCGCTTGCAGCGATAAGGCCGCCTTTGCCCACATTAGGTTAAGTTCTCCATGTACATTTGTTTTTTATTGTTGTTATGTGAGCAATATATATATTCTTTATTGCACAAATTCACATACAGAAAGTTACATACAAAAGGACATTTACAAAGGCGGGCTTATCTCTAAAAGAGATTTCTTCCAGCCAACCCATGGTAGTGAGAGAGAGTGTTCATTAGCGGGACTCAGTAAAGTGTTCTATCTATCTATCTATCTATCTCTTTCTTTCGTGTCGTTACTTGTTTATTAAACAAGATGAATATACCCTGTCATGATCTTGTCATGTGTCAGTTTACATATGACTATGTTTGAGCTTAAGCTGACTGGCTGACTGACTGACTGACTGAGGTATCAACCCACAGCCCAAACGGCTGGACCTAGAGACTTGAAATTTTGCACGTATGTACCTTATACAGTGTAAGCATCCACTAAGGAAGGATTTTGCGAAATTCCACCCCTAAGGGGGTAAAATAGGGGATGAAAGTTTGTATGAAAGTCCGTCAGTTTTGAAGTTAGGATCTTCGAAATTTGAATTTAGGCTGACAACTAAAAATAAATTTTACGTGTACGGTTTTTGAAAATTTTACACCCTAAGGGCTGAAAAGGGGGATGAAGTTGAAAATCCTTCATTTTCATAGTAAAATCCACTAAATTTATTATTAAATTCCATCCCAAATTAAACCCCTAAAAGAGGGAAACGGGGTGAAAAATTCTAAAAACCAATATGGGTATCGTTTGTATGGTTTATCGGGTCGCTGATTACGAACTCTACAACCATTTTGAAATCCAACGTGATGGACGTGAAATACAATCAGCTCCTGGGGATGGGGTTGGGGTGCGATTGGCTTGCAATGTGTAAAAATCAATATGGATGTCGTTTGTATGGTTTATCGGGTCGCTGATTACGAAAACTACAACAATTTTGAAATCCAACGTGGTGGACGTGAAATACCATCATCCCTTGGGGATGGGGTTGGGGTGCGATAGGGTTGAAATTCTAAAAATCAATATGGGTGTCGTTTGTATGGTTTTTCGGGTCGCTGATACGAAAAAAACAACGATGTTGAAATCCAACGTGGTGGTCAGGACATGGATAGGTTAAAGGGAAAGGAATAGGGATAGGGATAGGGACAGAGGCAGGGACAGGGTCGGGGAAGGCGACGGGGACAGGGACAGGGATGCGGACGGGGACAGGGACGGGGTTGCGGACGGGGATGCGGACGGGGATGCGGACGGGAATGCGGATGAGGATGCGGACGGGGATGCAGACGGGGCTGCGGACGGGGATGCGGACGGGAACGCGGACCAGAATGCGGACAGGGATGCGGACGAGAACGTGGACGGGGATGCGGATGGGGATACGGATGGGGATGCGGACGGGGATGCGGACGGGGATGCGGATGGGAATGCGGAAGGGAATGCGGACGGGGATGCGGACGGGTATGCGGACGGGGATGGGAATGCGGACGGGGATGCGGGCGGGGTTGCGGACGGGGATGCGGACGGGAATGCCGACGGGGATGCGGATGGGGATAGGAGTAGGAATAGGGGACGGGTTAGGGTAGGGGTAAGGGAAGGGATAGGGGTAAGCGAAGGGATAGGGGTAGGGATAGGGGTAGGGGTAAAAGTAGGGATAGAGGTAGAGAAGGGGTAGGGATAAGGGTAGGGATAAGGGTAGGGATATAGGGGTAGGGATAGGGGTAGGCTGGGGTTGTGGCAAATTAACGGCATAATAATACTGCTAAGTTCTTCTTTTTTGCGTAATTTTGAGTTACGTCTGTAAATTATATAAAATTCAGCTGGATCTTGAATTGTACTCATGGACTTGTGCATGGTACGTCCCGTTTTTCTTTAGTTTAAAATTACCCGGAATTTGACGGGAAAATATCTCATTCCTACGAAAAACCGGTAACAACATAGAATACGAAATCCACGCGAGCGAAGCCGCGGGCAACAGCTAGTTTATTATAATAGGTCTTTACCTATGAAATTGCCGAAATTTTCTTACAGATTAATGAGATCATAATTCCTATAGTTCTAATGCAATTTTTTTCATTTGTCTTATATTTGAAAGTTGACTTCAAGGTTATTAATTTACGCATAAAATAAAGTTTTTATTTTTAGTTTGATACATAAAATTAAAGGTTCGAAAATTGTTCGTCTTAAATGTCGTCCGATTTCATCATTAGATTCTTTATATTTTTTTACAGATAATATTTTTAGAAAATTTAATTTAAGCTTCTGTTAGCTTAATGCCTTCTCAATAATGCTTCAAAAAATAAAAAAAATTGTATTTATAATTCCTAAGAAAAATGCAAAAATGTTAGTACTGAAAATTGAGTTTACCAAAAATTCGCCATACAAAACGGCAATTTCATAGGTAAAGACCTATTATAACTAAAGACTACACAAGCCTGATGGGCTTATTGGCAGTCTGTGAGTTCAGTCTTACATTAAAATTTGAGTATCTTTACTAATGCGACCCGATCATTTAAAGTACTACACAAACATGCATTTAAAAGTTTTATTATTTAAGTTATACTGCTAATATATTTTCCTCAAAACAAAGAAATCTTACTTCGTAATACTAACCACTTTGATTAATTGTGGAAGTTGCTCAACCCGCGTATTATGTTTCCTACTTCCTGTACTTCGTTGGTACATCTTGTTGGGTTTAATTAATTGAGCAATTCACTTTAGTAATAGCATTCTCTCTATTATTTTGTTATTAAACGTTATGTAATCTAATGACATCAATTTTGATGTAATGTGTTGAGTATTACCGCAAACGTTATATATATTTAGCTTTACTGCAACAAAAATAGACGCATAACAAAAAGTTAATGTTGGTCGAACACGTATTAAAAGGCTAATAAAGAGTTCTCGGTTGTTCCGTGTGGTGCCGTCAAAGAATAGGTGTCGTTAGAGGCGACTAAGGATTTGTTAACCGCAAGATAGGCAGCAGCACTTTCTGTGTATCGTACCATCTAACATACTGCGGTCACCAACAACCGCGGTCCATGGTGCCAGTGCCAGCCGTAACGCTAACAAGCGGGTTGACTTAGGTACTTCCCCTCTACATTGTTCCAGCAAGAGCTGGAATTCTGGAGGGAGCTCCATGACGTATTTTGGGATGTTATCATGAAAGAGTTCTCATCTTTACCAAAAATTTTGGGTATTTTATTTCTCATCCAACAAACTTTAAACGTAAAGACGCTCGTAATATACTAAATTTATAATGTGGTCGAAATATGGATATTGCTGACTACTACGTAGTGTGGCAATAAAAGTGTGCCTCGTGTGATTGAACAGAAATGTCTATACATTATGAATTGACGTTGTTTTGTTTACTTCAACTTCCGATTCTCTCGTGGAGTAAGCTTTAGATCCAATTTCGTCCTCGTAAATCTACGAAGGGGTGAAATGTGGTTGACCAGTTTTCTATTCGTAAGTTGTGTGTTAAACGAAAGTCCAAAGAGATTTATAACCGGTTGCACAAAGCTTCTTTAAAGTTAAAGCTCCTTTAAATCTATTGCTGTCACTTTCTAAGTCACGAAACGGAAAGTGACAGCAATAGACTTAAAGGAGCGTTAACTTTAAAAACGCTGGAACTGGTGGTTAGTGTAGCGACGCAGCTGCGGAGACGTCGTCGGAACGATCCGTGACTGAATTCCTTCCTCGGATCGACTTGCGGCAGATGTTCCGTAGCGAAAATTCCGGTGGTTGAAATACCGCGTCGGAACACCGCAAGGTTTTGGCACATTTGCTTTGTTGTAGTGTTGTGAGCAAATTGTGAAAAAACCGGCCAAGTGCGAGTCGGACTCGCGCACTGAGGGTTCCGTACCACCACATAAACATAAATGTATTAGTTGAAATTTCAGTAAGTTAATGTGCTAGATTTTTTGAGTCCGACACGCGCTTGACCAAATTTTATTATTTGTTGTTATTTTATAGCCTATGCCCTATAAACATACCAATTTTCAAGTTTGTAAGTGTTCCCGTTTTTAAATAGAACTAAAATAAAAATCGTCTCAGCAACCATCCAACTTGACCCCTCTCTTATATGAATGTTCTTGAAACGGGAGCTCACCACAATTGGTTACCATTAGTTGTGAGAAAAGTTGTAATATTTAATGATTTCAGACTTTTCCCATTATTTGTACTGTGAGACCTAGCTTCTTGCCAAATTTCATAATTTTAGGTCAACGGGAAGTACCCTGTAGGTTTTTCATTTTTGAATAAATGTATGGAGATGAGGACATAAAATGCCATATCTTTTGATTGCGTCGTTGTAAAAAATGTATATTTTCAGATCTTGTGTGGTTCATGGATCCTAATATATGGTATTAATTTCAACCTGATACCTTTCTTTACCCGTTCGTGAGATAAAGGGTCTTGACAGACAGACAGACAGATAGACAGACGGACAACAAAGTGATCCTATAAGGGTTCGGTCGGCAGTCGGCACCGGCAGCGGCGGTGATGGCGCGAAGATGGTAGGTAGAGTGACGAGCGCGTCAGGCTTGATACATTACACTTTGCACCGTTCTTATTATAATAACCGCAGGCACTAACGTCGCAGTGCGAGTATCAAGCTTTACCTGCTCTTGACTGTACCTATAAAATTGAAGATAACATGTTCATCTTACGTTTTGTTACAGTTGATTGCTGACGTAGGTACATCTCAAAAGGTGTACAATAAAACCATAGTAAAAAACTAAATTACCTACTTAGCACATCAAGCTTGACAGTTTAAGCCACGATCACACCTACCTAAATTCCAAGACTTAATTCGGCATACATTGCTGGGAGGCTTGGTTATGTTAATTGCAATACTTCAACGAGCAATGTACGCTGAATTAGTCTTTGAATACAGCTAGGTGTGATCATGGCTACGTACGGTCGGTCAACGTACGGTCAACCGCTTGTCGGTAGAAACTTTTTCAACTCTATTACCACGCCATAAGGTCCAAAAGTGTTTCTACCGATGTGCGGCCGTGTGTACGTACGGTCAACCGCACGTCGGTAGAAACTTTTTCAACTCTATTACCATGCCATAAGGTGCAAAAGTGTTTCTCCTGATGTGCTGTTAAGTGTACCTAAGACCAACCTCAGCTCACGCTATAGGTTGGAATAGGTACAGCGCGTTCAGAACAAGTCTTTATTTTCCGCGCATGGGTGATAGGCGGAGAGCCAATGAGCGATTCGCTCGCCCCCTGGGGGGAGCCGTGCTCACCCCCGCGACTAATTTTTTGACTTCTGCGCATTAACGGTCACAGACAAAGTTATTTTGCACGCAGTATACCTACCTACCAGCTATATTAAACAGTATAGATGGCGTATCCTACCTCCATCCTAACCCAATTTACGCTTATGTTGCATATTTCTAATTTTCAAAGCAATCCGTGATATAATTTATTTATTATAAGCAGGAAATTTTTTTTGAGTACCTATAGCATACAATCAAACGGTTCTAATTATTTTTTACCTGTGTCGTCCTAGTGGCAATCCTAGCGGCCATAATTGGTATTACTATCTTGAGCTTTGGATGTCTCAGAGGAAGTTAGGTTAAAAAGTCTGTACCGTGTACCTAAAGATGGCGCTGATATCAGATTATGGTTCCACACTTTGTCACGTATTAAATAAACTTTGTTTAGTAAGTATAATTATATTATAAAAGTATAAAAAACATTAACTATTTTCTTATCTTTATTTTATTTAAATATTGACGGCGAAACCTGTAAGGTAAGCGTCTAAAAATATCAAAAACATTTCAAAAGTAAAAAAGCAAAAATTTTTTAAAATTTAATAAGCAATACCACCAACGTCCTGGCACAGTATGACCCATACTACCCAGTACTACCTACCATAATTATTATATACTAAAAGCTTTTGCTCTTTGACTTTAAAAACTCAGTGACCATCCAACTTGACCCCTCTCTTATATGAATGTTCTTGAAACGGGAGCTCACCACAATTGGTTACCATTAGTTGTGAGAAAAGTTGTAATATTTAATGATTTCAGACTTTTCCCATTATTTGTACTGTAAGACCTAGCTTCTTGCCAAATTTCATAATTTTAGGTCAACGGGAACTACCCTGTAGGTTTTGCATTTTTGAATAAATGTATGGAGATGAGAACATAAAATGCCATATCTTTTTATTGCGTAGTTGTAAAAAATTGAAATTTTCAGACCTTGTGTGGTCCATGGATCCTAATATATGGTATTAATTTCAACCTGATACCTTTACCCGTTCGTGAGATAAAGGGTCTTGACAGACAGACAGACAGACAGACAGACAGACAGACAGACAGACAGACAGACAGACAGACAGACAGACAGACAGACAGACGGACAACAAAGTGATCCTATAAGGGTTCCGTTTTTTAGGGTTCCGTACCTCAAAAGAAAAAAACGGAACCCTTATAGGATCACTTTGTTGTCCGTCTGTCTGTCTGTCTGTCTGTCTGTCTGTCTGTCTGTCTGTCTGTCTGTCTGTCTGTCTGTCTGTCTGTCAAGACCCTTTATCTCACGAACGGGTAAAGGTATCAGGTTGAAATTAATACCATATATTAGGATCCATGGACCACACAAGGTCTGAAAATTTCAATTTTTTACAACGACGCAATAAAAAGATATGGCATTTTATGTTCTCATCTCCATACATTTATTCAAAAATGCAAAACCTACAGGGTAGTTCCCGTTGACCTAAAATTATGAAATTTGGCAAGAAGCTAGGTCTTACAGTACAAATAATGGGAAAAGTCTGAAATCATTAAATATTACAACTTTTCTCACAACTAATGGTAACCAATTGTGGTGAGCTCCCGTTTCAAGAACATTCATATAAGAGAGGGGTCAAGTTGGATGGTCACTGAGTTTTTAAAGTCAAAGAGCAAAAGCTTTTAGTATATAATAATTATGGTAGGTAGTACTGGGTAGTATGGGTCATACTGTGCCAGGACGTTGGTGGTATTGCTTATTAAATTTTTAAAAATTTTTGCTTTTTTACTTTTGAAATGTTTTTGATATTTTTAGACGCTTACCTTACAGGTTTCGCCGTCAATATTTAAATAAAATAAAGATAAGAAAATAGTTAATGTTTTTTATACTTTTATAATATAATTATACTTACTAAACAAAGTTTATTTAATACGTGACAAAGTGTGGAACCATAATCTGATATCAGCGCCATCTTTAGGTACACGGTACAGACTTTTTAACCTAACTTCCTCTGAGACATCCAAAGCTCAAGATAATACCAATTATGGCCGCTAGGATTGCCACTAGGACGACACAGGTAAAAAATAATTAGAACCGTTTGATTGTATGCTATAGGTACTCAAAAAAAAATTCCTGCTTATAATAAATAAATTATATCACGGATTGCTTTGAAAATTAGAAATATGCAACATAAGCGTAAATTGGGTTAGGATGGAGGTAGGATACGCCATCTATACTGTTTAATATAGCTGGTAGGTAGGTATACTGCGTGCAAAATAACTTTGTCTGTGACCGTTAATGCGCAGAAGTCAAAAAATTAGTCGCGGGGGTGAGCACGGCTCCCCCCAGGGGGCGAGCGAATCGCTCATTGGCTCTCCGCCTATCACCCATGCGCGGAAAATAAAGACTTGTTCTGAACGCGCTGTACCTATTCCAACCTATAGCGTGAGCTGAGGTTGGTCTTAGGTACACTTAACAGCACATCAGGAGAAACACTTTTGCACCTTATGGCATGGTAATAGAGTTGAAAAAGTTTCTACCGACGTGCGGTTGACCGTACGTACACACGGCCGCACATCGGTATAAACACTTTTGGACCTTATGGCGTGGTAATAGAGTTGAAAAAGTTTCTACCGACAAGCGGTTGACCGTACGTTGACCGACCGTACGTAGCCATGATCACACCTAGCTGTATTCAAAGACTAATTCAGCGTACATTGCTCGTTGAAGTATTGCAATTAACATAACCAAGCCTCCCAGCAATGTATGCCGAATTAAGTCTTGGAATTTAGGTAGGTGTGATCGTGGCTTAAACTGTCAAGCTTGATGTGCTAAGTAGGTAATTTAGTTTTTTACTATGGTTTTATTGTACACCTTTTGAGATGTACCTACGTCAGCAATCAACTGTAACAAAACGTAAGATGAACATGTTATCTTCAATTTTATAGGTACAGTCAAGAGCAGGTAAAGCTTGATACTCGCACTGCGACGTTAGTGCCTGCGGTTATTATAATAAGAACGGTGCAAAGTGTAATGTATCAAGCCTGACGCGCTCGTCACTGTAACTACCATCTTCGCGCCATCACCGCCGCTGCCGGTGCCGACTGCCGACCGAACCCTTATAGGATCACTTTGTTGTCCGTCTGTCTATCTGTCTGTCTGTCTGTCAAGACCCTTTATCTCACGAACGGGTAAAGAAAGGTATCAGGTTGAAATTAATACCATATATTAGGATCCATGAACCACACAAGATCTGAAAATATACATTTTTTACAACGACGCAATCAAAAGATATGGCATTTTATGTCCTCATCTCCATACATTTATTCAAAAATGAAAAACCTACAGGGTACTTCCCGTTGACCTAAAATTATGAAATTTGGCAAGAAGCTAGGTCTCACAGTACAAATAATGGGAAAAGTCAAAAATCATTAAATATTTCAACTTTTCTCACAACTAATGGTAACCAATTGTGGTGAGCTCCCGTTTCAAGAACATTCATATAAGAGAGGGGTCAAGTTGGATGGTTGCTGAGACGATTTTTATTTTAGTTCTATTTAAAAACGGGAACACTTACAAACTTGAAAATTGGTATGTTTATAGGGCATAGGCTATAAAATAACAACAAATAATAAAATTTGGTCAAGCGCGTGTCGGACTCAAAAAATCTAGCACATTAACTTACTGAAATTTCAACTAATACATTTATGTTTATGTGGTGGTACGGAACCCTCAGTGCGCGAGTCCGACTCGCACTTGGCCGGTTTTTTTCTTTTGAGGTACGGAACCCTAATAAATAAGGAAAAATGAATTGAAATTTTTCATAATTCATTTTAGACTAAGAGCGGGCAGTTGGCAACCCTACCTCATCGCAGATACCAAACAGCGACCTGTCTAGGCTGCTGCACAATGAAATGGTGAGTCTTAAAAATAGGGTTGCCTGGGCGTGACCTAGCACGTTTTGTACAGTCACCAAAAAACTGTTTATTTTTTTACCGAATCGTATACCAAGTAACTACATAGTGCATGCAAAAGTACGAATTAAGAAGTACCAAAACGAATAGGATTACCTTGCTCAACCCTGATAATTAGCGAGTTATGATACTAAAAATGACATTAGTAGCAAAATCTAATTGTAGCACCTTTTTAGAAGAGCTCAGTGACGTTCTCTCAATAATTCAGCCACAATATGATATAACCTTCTTAACGGGTGACATTAATATAAACTTATTAGACGTAGAACGGACGGATTCTTCAGCATTTCTCAATTTGCTGCAAAGTAATGACCTGAAGCAAGTAGTTAACGAACCAACACGAATCACTACGACTTCATGTACTCTTTTAGATGTTATTTGCTGTAACACAAATATTAAAATGAGAGATTTAGTAGTTACGCATAATGATGATTTGACAGACCATTCTTTTGTATGCGCAACATTTCCGATTAAAGTTCCGCAAAGTCCGCGAAGAGTTGTCACATATAGACCCTTCAATAGATTCGATTCAGAAACTTATAAATTTGCTTCCTCTGTAACTCCTTGGGAATGGGTCGAGTCTACTGAAGATGTCAATGAGATGGTTTATAGGTTTAATACGTTGATCTTGGGACTTTTTGATCATTTTGTGCCTGAGCAAACACGTATATTTAAGCAACCACCTTCACCTTGGGTCACAGACAGTATTAAGGCGCTAATGTGGGATAGAGATAGGGCTTGCGATCGGGCTAAGAAGAAAAACTCTACTGCAACAGAGAAGAAATATTACAAATCTCTCAGAAATGCAGTAATTACTTTAAGACGAAACGAAAAACGACACTATTTTACACGAAATATTAACCGAAATATAAATAATCCTAAAAGAATGTGGGGAGAAATTGACAAGGTCTTAGGTAATAATAAATTCAGCTCTATACCCTCACACTTATGTGACCCTAATTCTATTAAAAAAGCTTTTTTAGACACTATACCTGTTATAAATAATCACAATAATCCTAAAGTATATGTACAAACAGCTCAACTAACTAACAATGTATTTAAATTCCCGTACCTAAATGAAACCGAAGTGTTAAAAATTATTAATTCTATATCTTCCAATGCTACTGGTAGCGATAAAATATCAATTAAGATGATAAAACTTACTCTGCCTTATTCCCTTTCTGCAATAACGGGAATCATTAACCGTTCACTTAAAACACATATTTTTCCTGAAATCTGGAAAAATGCAATCATAAAACCTATACCTAAAAAATCACCAGTTGAAACCGTTAAGGATCTAAGGCCGATAGGTATTTTACCTGCATTATCAAAAGTGTTGGAAAAAGCTGTTAACTCGCATCTCTTAAAATACTTAGAAAGTAATAAAATTATTCCATTACATCAATCTGGTTTCCGTAAACAACACAGTACGACCACAGCGTTGCTACAAGTCGTTGACGAAGTTCTCATTGCTTCCAATGTTAATAAGGCATCTATACTTGTTTTGTTGGACTACAGTCGCGCTTTTGACTGCTTGAATAGGCAAATATTATTATCCAAGCTGGAGAGTTATGGGTGTGATGAGGTTGTATGTAAGTGGTTCCGTAGCTATTTCTGTGACAGATCGTTGAATCCCCTGATCATACTGGGGCATTGGTCAAATCCACGGCTTTATCTGTCAATCGAGGTGTTGTTCAAGGCTCAGTGCTTGGGCCTACTTTATACACTGTCTTCACCACAGACTTGCTAAGCAGCGTTAAGCACGGGACGGCACATATGTATGCTGATGATACGCAAATTCTAATACATGCCGAACTAGAATCTCCAAAGATCAGTCACGCTGTAAACCTGCTTAATAAGGATTTAGCATCTGTTGCAAAGTGGTCAGACAATAATGAGTTGGTTTTAAATGCAGCTAAATCTGCGTATATTGTGCTGGGTACCAGAAAACAAATTGACACAGTGAGAGGAAGTAATCCTGTCATTGTAGTCAACAATCAACCAATTAATGAATCGGTGCTTGCAAGGAATCTCGGGCTAATGTTTGACAATTCGCTTAACTTTGATAAACATAAAAAAAAAAAATTAAAAAAAAAAAAAAAAAAATTTATGCATCACTTAAACATCTTTATAAAATTAGACCATTTTTAAGCACTGATGTTAGAATAAGACTAACTGACGCCTTAGTTTTATCTATTTTAGATTACGGGGACATTGTTTATGGGCCTTGCTTACTTAAAAAGACAGAAAACAAAATACAAAGAGTGCAGAACTCATGTATAAGATTTTGTTTCATAGTTCCACCTCGATCACATATTACTCCCTTCTTAAATCAGAATAACTTACTCAATATGAGACATAGACGTATTCTTAAATTGAGTACTTTTGTCTTTAACCTGCGACAAACTGGGACACCTCACTATTTAGCTGAGAAGTTAATTTGGAATGACAGACAAGCAGGCGGAAGACCTCAACGTTATCCGTCCCTACACATCTCGCCGCTGCCACGCTTGACGTTATATCGAGGCAGCTTCCGATTCGCTGCTTCCAAGTGTTGGAATGACCTGCCTCCTCCCCTGAGAACAATTCAATCTCTAGGTATATTTAAGAAGCAGTGTAGGCAGTGGTTGGTTTTAAAACAAAAATCAGAGAGTAATTGGGTGGCATTGTGATGTAGGATGATATCCAGTGAATGCATGACTTGATGACTTTAACAAAATATCTTTATTCATATTAGGATGCTTTAATTCACTTTATGATGTTAATAAAATTTACGTCATAGATTATCTCAACATTAACCATAATGAGGTGTTATCAAAGAAGCGTCTCAGGGGGATACTGAAAACCAGCAGCATGCTGAGTATCTTTCCTTTTCACCAATCACATATTGTATAACTTAGAGTAAGCATAATTATTTACCACTATATTTATATTGTGCATTTGGTGAATAAAGTTCTTTTTATTTTATTTATTTTATTTATTAATTAGTCCTTACGCATGTACTCTGTACTTACTTAGAACATGAAGTCGTAAAAAAATAACCAGCTTTTTTATGACTGTACAAAACGTTCCAGGTTGCGCCCAGACAACCCTGTTTTTTGGACTCACCATTTTATTGTGCAGCAGCCTAGATAGGTCGCTGTTTGTTATCCGATGATGTAGAGTTGCTAACTGCGCGCTCTCCGCCTATTTTTTAATTTTATTTACAATTTGCTTACAACACTACCACAAAGCAAGTGTCACAAGTAACAAGACCTTGCGGTAAGTTAGCTTCGACGCAGAAATTGCTCTCACTATACAAGTAAGGATAGGGAAAAATTCCGATTTTCCCGTGGAATGGGCCTTATTAGTGGAATAGGCCTTTTTAGTTATTTTCAAGCAGATTAGTCGCCACTTAACCCAGGCTTAACCGTAATAACAACGAAATTGGATTTGATAGTGATTTTTATTTTAACGTAAAGAGGTCGTAAATTTCACAACATCAGGCAGGACTACGGTAGCCTATAGTTGGTAAAGCTTCTGCGGTACTGACGCAGAAGACGCAGGTTCGAATCCTGTCCGTGGTTGTGAAATTTTGCGATTTTCTACTTTGGGGATTTATTTATCCGAACACAGGGTTTTAAAATAAAAATCATTTTCAGTTATACGTAGTGTTACAAATTTTCGACTTGAAATCTATCTGCAACGATGGACTAGTTTAACTAGTACAGAAAATGCTTACTAGGTGGCAGCACAAACGCAACGATGAAATGAGTATAGAGGTCGAAAATTTCACAGCATCAGGCAGGACCACGGTAGCCTAGTTGGTAAACCGTCTGCGGTACTGACGGAGAGGACGCAGATTCGAATCCTGCCTGTGATTGTGAATTTTGCGATTTTCTACTTTGTGGATTTGTTAGTATGTGGTAATAACTGGTAAAGCTAATAGCTTTTAGTTATGATGATGTAGGCACTTTTAGGTTAGTGGACAGATTGGCTCACCGTGCTGTTAGCAATTTTTGGCGCCTCTTGCCCTTTGACCCTGCTGGATAAAGCCCTCTCTTATGGTGTAACCATAGATTTATTACTTCGCGCGTGGCGCTTTTAACCAGATTGCGCTCTTCCAAAAATTATGCGAGCAGAGTAGGACGTAAGATGAGAGGAAGCTGTCCCTTTCTAATAGATTTTGCATGACATTTTGTTTATGTTGCCATGACAACATCAACAAAATGTCATGCAAAATCTTTGTTAAAAATCATTTTACCAAAGAGTTTTTAATCCAGATAAGTCAAAAGAAAATGATTTTCTGCATTTATCAATATTTAATGAAAACTGAGAGAGAAGTTTATACTTTGCACGTTGAAAATTATTCAAATAAGTATTTAAAAATACGTATAAATAAAAATTTGTGGATATAAAACTTAACTTTTTGCACGGAAATTGTGCAAACTTCATTAGTATGGCAATAATTAGAAAGGGACGAAGTACATCGACTATGATGTCTTGCTCTGCTCGTTTTGCCTCTGTACAAATTGTTAAGAGTACGCTATCATGGTATATGTAAGATCATTGGGTGTAACTTATCATCATCATAACATCCCTCTCTCTCCTTCTCTTCCAGCTGTTGCTGGAACAATGTGGAGGGGAAGTACCATAGTCACCAAACTTGTTAAAGTTGCGGCTGGCGCCATGGACCGCGGTTGTTGATAAACGCAGTATGTAAGATGGTACGATACACAGAAGGACGCTGCTGCCAATCCTCTGGTTCATAATCCCTTATCGCCCACGGTTGTAGTGTAACTACTATTACTTAATTGAATATCCGAGAACAATGGCGAGGATAACGTGCTTTCCAAATAACGGAAAACATTAGCCGTTACTCAAGTGGGTAGAATTTCGCTCTTTGCAGATTTGTTTCCCTAACAATTAAATCTGGATTTTTGCACTGTCACAGTGGTTTGTAGCTAACTTCACAGTGGTTCCCATTGGTTGTGTAAAACTAAATCGAAACAGAGCGAAGTTAGTTTGGCGGTTTGATAGCACTACTTCATATGATTGCGGCTGCAAATCTATTAGACTCGGTTCCATTCTCAATGAGAAGAAAAACTAGTATTAATTTTTTTGATAGATAGCGTTGTTGTAGGAAAATTTTACTGTCAACTTATTTTTTTTCTATCTGTTGTCTAAGTAAATGTAAGTGTTGCCTAAGGAGGTTCATTTACTTCAAGCTTCATCTTGACAGATTTCTTTTAAGTTCTTTAGCAACTATCTTCAGCGCAACCTATCGACACCTTTGAATATTCAGTTGTCACTTAACCGTGAAAATAGCTCATTGAAACATAAACGCGACAGCTCGAGAATGTAGGCGAAATGTACGGCATGTCGCCTACATTCTCGAGCAGTCGAGTATAATCTTCGACCCCATTGTACCTTACTATCAGGTGAGACAGAAGTCAAATGCGTTCTTATCCCAAGTAATAAATTGCATAACTTTTTAATCGGAAAATCTCTATCTGAGCTATATTTAAGTCAAGAGCAATCCCATTAGGTAATAAAACAACGAAGACTTTGCTGGCTTCCTCAATCTTTTTTTTTGTCAATGGGCTTACTCTAGACCTCGATCTAGTCTTGAAGACAGAGATGAGGTCGACGATGGGACGAGCTTGCTCAGAAGAAGCCTATTCACTCGCGACTTGAATATATTCGGGTTATATGAACTCGGGAACTCAGACGCAGGCAGAAAATTCCACTCTTTTCTTTTTTATCTAATTCTAATTTTATTCTTTTTTTTTCAGACTTTCTGCTTTCACAACCGCTACAAAAATGAAGTAAACATGGCTCTATCCACAAAATCAATCTTACTCATCACAACGATGACGTATGCTTACGTCATATCTCCCGACAACACAACTGTCTCTGAAATCGAAACAATCGTTTACGACGACAGTTACGAAACAGAAAACGATACTACCGAAGTTTACAATACCACAAATTTGGATAAGAAAAAATGCGATGTTTCTAACACAACGAGAGGAAATTTCACAGATTTGAAGATGAGTAATATTTCGAAGATTTATAAAGAGATGAATTATTTCATGGGATTGATAGAAGGGCCAGTATCTGTGGAGAGATTGGAGACTAATGGAATTGAGTTGTTCGACATTGTTGATGGGACGTGTGGTGGAGCATCCGTTTGTGAAAAGGAGATGAATTGGAGCAAGGATAACAGCATTACTATTGGATTTCTTGGAGCTTATATTCGGAGTCAGGTAAGAAAGAACGAGATTCAAATTTATTATTATTCAATTTTAATCAATCAAGAAAAAAAAACCGGCCAAGTGCGAGTTGGACTCGCGCCCTAAGGGTTCCGTACCTATCTACCATATGATATACTAAAAGCTTTTGCTCTTTGATTTTAAAAACTCCGCGACCATCAAACTTGACCCCTCTTTTATAGAAAAGTTGTTGAAACGAGAGCTCACCTTAATTGATTACTATTAGTTGTGAGAAAAATTGAAATATTTTTTTATTTTAGACTTTTCCCTTTATTTGTACCGTGAGACCCAGCTTCTTGCCAAATTTCATAATTTTAGGTCAACGGGAAGTACCCAGTAGGTCTTGAAAATGATACACTTACCTAAAATGGTAAAAATAAATTAAAAACAATGGTAAAAAAAAACATAAATGATGCATTTTTTTAGCATAAATTATGCTTATTTTATTATTATTATTTTTATGCAAGTTCGTTTGTGTGTAGATTTCAAGTATACTCGTATTTAACTTAATAAAAAAAAAAAAATACCGGCCAAGTGCGAGTCGGACTCGCGCACCGAGGGTTCCGTACCACCACATATATTATTACTAGCTGTTGCCCGCGGCTTCGCTCGCGTGGATTTCGTATTTATGTTGTTACCGGTTTTCCGAAGCAATGAGATATTTTCCCGTCATTTCGGGATAATTTTAAACTAAGGAAAAACAGGACTAACCCTGCGCAAATCAATGAGTATAATTCAAGATCCAGCTGAATTTTATATAATATACAGACGTTACTTATAAATTACTCAGAACAGAGGAACTTAGCAGCAGTATCCTAACAAATGTAAAGAGAGAGATGAGAGACACCTTTATGTAATACTAGCTGTTGCCCGCGGCTTCGCTCGCGTGGATTTCGTATTTATGTTGTTACCGGTTTTCCGAAGCAATTAGATATTTTCCCGTCATTTCGGGGTAATTTTAAACTAAGGAAAAACAGGACTAACCCTGCGGAAATCAATGAGTATAATTCAAGATCCAGCTGAATTTTATATAATATACAGACGTTACTTATAAATTACTCAGAATAAAGGAACTTAGCAGCAGTATCCTAACAAATGTAAAGAGAGAGATGAGAGACACCTTTATGTAATATTTCAAAACAGAGCCAATTCGCAGAAGTAATTGAGAAAAACTGAAACCATCTCCCTCTCTCTCCCAATCCCCCCTTCCTCTCCCCCTTACCGTCCCTCTGTCTCTCCCCCTCCCCCTCTTCCCTCTCCCTCACCCCTCCCCCTCCCTATCTCTCCCTCTCCCCCTTCCCCTCCTTCTCCCTCTCCCTCTACCTCTCTACGTCTCTACGTCTCTACCTCTCTATCTCACTACCTCTCTACCTCTCTACCTCTCTCCCTCTCTACCTCTCTCCTTCTCTCCTTCTCTACCTGTCTACTTCTCTACGTCTCTACGTCTCTACCTCTCTACCTCTCTACCTCCCTACCTCCCTACCTCTCTACCACTCTACCTCTCTACCTCTCTACCTCTCTACCTCTCTACCTCTCTACCTCTCTACCTCTCTACCTCTATACCTCTCTACCGCTCTACCTCTCTACCTCTCTACCTCTCTACCTCTCTACCTCTCTACCTCTCTACCTCTCTACCTCTCTACCTCTCTACCTCTCTACCTCTCTACCTCTCTACCTCTCTACTTCTCTACCTCTCTACCTCTACCTCTACGTTTTCTCGCGTCGTGGCAGCCGATATTGTTCGCAAGTGTTACTTTGCCACAGTACACTCAGCATTACAGTATGGGGTGGATATGTGGGGCCATGCGGCTGAGTGGGAGAGAGCTTTCAGAGCACAAAAGCGGGCAGTGCGCGCAATTGCTCGTGTGCCGATACGTACCTCTGCGCAACCCTACTTCAGGTCACTAGGAATATTAACTCTCCCGTCACTAGTAATCTTACACACGGCATTGTATGTGAGAAAAAATCACAGTCTTTATAAGAGACATGAAGATATCCACACAAACAATACGCGTAATAAGACGAACTTGATCACTAGCCTGAACAGACTGGCGAAATCGTCTAAAGTAACGCATGAGCTGGGTCCGTCAATTTACAATCGGATACCCAAAACTATAACGGAGGTCAACAGTGACAATTTATTTAAAATTAAATTAAAGCGCTGGTTGATCGAGCAGGCATTTTATAACATAAAGGACTTTTTAGCCTTTAAATGCTAATTTCATATTATTTAAGTATAGTAATATAGGTAACTATTTTGTTATATTTAATTGTTAATTTTGTTATTATTATTTTCAACTTTATGACATGTAATTATTATTACCAAATAAAACAATACAATACAATACAATACTTCTATCTCCACCACTCCCTGCCCCTATTCCTACCCCTAACGCCAATTTAACCGCTATCCCTAACATACAAACGACACCCATATTTATTTTTAGACATTTCAAACCTATCGCACCCCAACTCCATCCCTAGGGGGATGATAGTATTTCACGTCCACCACGTTGGATTTCAAAATTGTCGTAGTTTTCGTAATCAGCGACCCGATAAACCATACAAACGACACCCATATTCACATTTCAACCCTATCGCACCCCAACCCCATCCCAAGGGAATGATGGTATTTCACGTCCACCACGTTGGATTTTAAAATTGTTGTAGTTTTCGTAATCAGCGACCCGATAAACCATACAAACGATACCCATATTGGTTTATAGATTTTTTCACACCATTTCCCTCTTTGAGGGGTTGAATTTGGGGTGGAATTTCAATAACAGTGATGAACGTTGCATAGAATTACATCATTATTGCCTAAATAATAAATTATGTGGATTTTACTTTAGAAATAAAGAATTTTAAATTTCATCCCCCTTTTCACCCATAAGGGTGTAGAATTTTCAAAAACCCTGAGACACGTAAATATTAATTTTTAGTCGTCAGCCTAAATACAAATTTTGAAGATCCTAACTTCAAAACTGACGGACTTTCATACAAATTTTCATCCCTCATTTTACCCCCTTAGGGGTGGAATTTTGTAAAATCCTTTCTTAATGCAACCCTAGGCCTCATAAGGAACCTACATGCCAAATTTGGAATCTCTAGACCCAGTGGTTTTGGGCTGTGTGTTGATATGTCAGTCAGTCAGTCAGTCAGTCAATCAGTCAGTCAGTCAGTCAGTCAGTCAGTCACCTTCTTCTTTTATATATATAGATTTCAAAACTGAGCCAATTCGCAGAAGTAATTGAGAAAAACTGAAAACCTCTCCCTCTCTCTCCCACTCCCCCCTTTCTCTCCCCCTTCCCGTCCCTCTGTCTCTCCCCCTCCCCCTCCTCCCTCTCCCCCTGCCCCTCCCTCTCCCCCTCCCTCTCCCTCACCCCCCCTCCCTCTCTCCCTCCCTTTCCCCCTTCCCCTTCTTCTCCCTCTCCCTCTCTACCTCTCTACGTCTCTACCTCTCTACCTCTCTCCCTCTCTACCTCTCTACCTCTCTACCTCTCAAAATCTCTACCTTTCTACCTCTCAACATCTCTACCTCTCTACCTCTCTACCTCTCTACCTCTCTACCTCTCTACCTCTCTACCTCTCTACCTCTCTACCTCTCTACCTCTCTACCTCTCTACCTCTCAACCTCTCTACCTCTACCTCTACCTGTCCCTATCCCTACCCCTTACGCCAATTTAACCGCTATCCCTAACATAGAAATGACACCCATATTTATTTTTAGACATTTCAAACCTATCGCACCCCAACCCCATCCCCAGGGGACGATGGTATTTCTCGTCCACCACGTTGGATTTCAAAGTTGTTGTAGCTTTCGTAATCAGCGACCCGATAAACCATACAAACGACACCCATATTGATTTTTAGACATTTCAAACCTATCGCACCCCAACTCCATCCCCAGGGGGATGATGGTATTTCACGTCCACCACGTTGGATTTCAAAATTGTTGTAGTTTTCGTAATCAGCTACCCGATAAACCATACAATCGACACCCATATTGATTTTTAGACATTTCAAACCTATCGCACCCCCAGGGGGATGATGGTATTTCACGTCCACCACGTTTGATTTCAAAATTGTTGTAGTTTTCGTAATCAGCGACCCGATTAACCATACAAACGATACCCATATTGGTTTTTAGACTATTTCACCCCATTTCCCTTTTTTAGGGGTTGAATTTGGGGTGGAATTTTAATAACAGTGATGAACGTTGCATAGAATTACATCATTAATGCCTAAATAATAAATTATGTGGATTTTACTTTAAGAATAAAGAATTTTCAACTTCATCCCCCTTTTAACCCTTAAGGGTGTCGAATTTTCAAAAACCCTGAGACACATTATTATTAATTTTTAGTCGTCAGTCTAAATACAAATTTTAAAGATCCTAACTTCAAAACTGACGGACTTTCATACAAACTTTCATCCCCTATTTTACCCCCTTAGGGATGAAATTTTGTAAAACCCTTTCTTAGTGCACCCCTAGGCCTCATAAGGAACCTACATGCCAAATTTGGAATCTCTAGACCCAGTGGTTTGGACTGTGCGTTGATATGTCAGTCAGTCAGTCAGTCAGTCAGTCACCTTGTTCTTTTATGTTCTTGAAACGGGAGCTCACCACAATTGGTTACCATTAGTTGTGAGAAAATTTTCCTTTATTTGTACTGTGAGACCTAGCTTCTTGCCAAATTTCATAATTTTAGGTCAACGGGAAGTACCCTGTAGGTTTTGCTTTTTCGCATAAATGTATGGAGATGAGGACGTAAAAAGCCATATCTTTTGATTGCGTCGTTGTAAAAAATTTAAATTTTCAGATCTTGTGTGGTTTATGGAATCTAATATATAGTATTAATTTCAACCTGATACCTCTACCCGTTCGTGAGATAAAGCGTCTTGACAGACAGACAGACGGACAACAAAGTGATCCTATAAGGGTTCCGTTTTTTTCTTTTGAGGTACGGAACCCTTAAAACTTCAAAACTTCAAATATCCTTATTAGACTTATTTAAAATTGATCTACCTATATTGATAACAGAACTTGATAACTATATTGATAACAGAACAGAACACTCAAAATTTGTCGAATGTCTTCAAAGACACCCTGTAGATTTTAACCAGTCCGAGTCTAGGTCACCCATCTAGACTCGGATTTGTAATGACTACTGAAGTATAATAGCATCGATCCACCCTGTATTCATTTGAATTTATTAATCTTTCATTCGTTTAATAGAGATGAGATAATTTTACTTTCGAGCGGAGCGAGAAAGGTATTGTATTCGTGAAAAAAAAGTTTTCGTAATTTTCTCAAAAATGTGATTTATATCACTTATACATCATAAAAAGCAAGTGTCCCAAAAATGTCCGTAAGTAAGTGCAGTGCTGCTGTACCATTTATTTCTTCTAAATTCCTTGGAAAATGCCGAGCAAATGATGATGAATTGCTGGAATTTACTGATAAAAGAGTTACCCAATTATTGTTAAGCCTTCAATTACAGGATGTCCATTTTTACGAGGAATTATTTGTGTAATAAATGTTGAAGGCCAAATTTGTTAGACCAACTTCTGACTTTTACTTTCGAGCGGAGCGTGAAAAAAAAGAGTTTTTCTAATTTTCTCAAAAATGTGTTCTATATCACTTATACATCATAAAAAACCTTACCTATCTTAAGAATACTTGGCCTTTTGGATTAAGAGTGTCGAATGATTTCGGTGCTGTATATACGTTCTTCTAATGTAATTTTAAGCATGTGGTGTTTACCTGTAAGTGATTGTTACACGTATAAAGATATTTAAATACTTGTGTTAGTATGTAAGAAACAGTGTAAACAATTGTTGGTAAACCTAATAAAATAAAATAAAATAATAAAAAAAGTCTCCCAAAAATGTCCGTCCGTCGGTCGGTCGGTCGGTCGGTCGGTCCGTCGGTCGGTCGGTCCGTCGGTCGGTCTATACGTCACGCTTTGGCCCAGCGGCTAAACGAATGGTCCGATTGACACCATATTTGTAATTTAAGAGTTTTATGCAAATCCATCGAAGGGTTTTGAGTGGTTTCCTGCTGGCTCTCATTTTGAGAATTGCTGTCATACAACGAAAATGAAAAATTTTAATTTTCGCAAAAACGGCTCATAAAATCTTGATGAAACTTTGCATGACCATGCATCTCTATTTAAGGTATTTGCGGCAGTATCAATTGGTCTCTAGAAATTCATATAAGGGGTGTTCCCTTACTACTAAAATTTAAAAAATGTGATTTACTCTAAATCTGTTTCGTCGAGCTTATTTTGATGTTCTTATTTTGGATTCTAAATTGGTTTTCTACCTGACTGCATATTTCATCAAATCATTTTACATAAATCTAGTTCGTATAGGTAAGTTTGTATTTTCATATTATTTGTATGGAATTACAAAGTTAAGTTTGCAGTTGATACTTCTTACTCATTACTATAATAATAATAATAATTTATTTATCAATCAATCAAATATTGTGAGATTTACAAAAATAGAACATTAAGTATAAATATTACAAATTAATTGATTAAATCCTGGTCTCATTTAGCTATTGGCGAAAACTCCCACACTAGGCAAGGCCTGCCCTGTGGGCCTGTACTATCCGCAGCCTTTATATAGCATTCGGCTCTTGATCCGGAGGTTCTGGGTTCGACTTCCGGCGGGGACACTGTTGAATGGTGACTCTCGTATATCGTGAGAAAGTAAGTGCAGTGCTGCTGTACCATTTATTTTCATTTTATTTCTTTGTAATCCCCAAGGAATTTGGAATTTGTTGTTCGTAATCCCCTTCCAATAATAATTTCTTTCTGTTGAACAAACTTTACTGTTTTCCGAACCGAATTATACACATATATTATGTTGTTTTGTGGAATGGTATTATTTTATTATCATCCCCGATATTTTAAGGGGTGGTTATGTCCACGAAACTGATCAATTCAGGTAAATACTATGGTTACTGAATTCAACAGTATCTTTCTTAGGCTTTTTGATTTATTTTCCCCTGAAAAATGCGTCAAAGTAAGTCATAAAAGTTTACCTTGGCTGACGAGTAATGTTTTGCATTTGAGGGATCTGCGTGATGAGGCGCACGTAAAGGCAAAACAGACTGAGGATGATTCTGACAAGGAATATTACAAATCACTAAAACATCTGGTGATCACAAGCACGTTCGCAGAAAAACAGGCTTATTTCAGACATTTTGTAAATAAAAACGTAAATAATGGGAAAGTTCTTTGGAAGAACTTACAATCTACCGTACTACCCGACTTTAAAAATAAAACTGACCTACCACCAATTTTTGATGATCCTGAGTCTATAAACAAGCATTTCCTTAATGTTCCTGGTGAAAATAATATTGACATATCTACTTTATCATATTACGAGTTTCATAAACATAATTATTGTGAGTTGAAATTAGAACCAGTACATGAAAACGTAGTTGCGAAATTAATTTTAACCATCAAATCCAATGCAAAGGGTATCGATGACATTACTAGAGACATGATCTTTTTGACTCTCCCTAGCACTCTAGGAATAATTACTACAATTATTAATAAATCTATTTCTTCTTCTGTTTTCCCTACCATATGGAAATCTGCGTTGGTTATTCCGTTACCTAAGAAAAATAATCCCACAGAACTAAAGGACCTTCGCCCTATTAGTATTTTGCCCTTTTTATCTAAACTGCTGGAAAAAGCCGTTTACAACCAAGTGATAAAATACTGTGAAAAAATGAGCATATTTCCTGTAAAGCAGTCGGGTTTTAGATGTAAACACAGTACTGCCTCCGCACTCCTTGATGTGATTGACAATATCCTTGGTAATTTGGATACTGGTAACGGTTCTATCCTTACTTTGCTCGATTTTTCACGAGCTTTTGATTCAATAAATTTATCTTTGCTATTGTCTAAACTATCATATTATGGCTTTGACTCTACCACTGTTAAATGGTTCAATAGTTATCTCAGTGATCGTCAACAGAGAGTTGTCATTCAAAAATCCAATGGTGAGAAGATAATGTCCAAACCTATACTAGTTAGAAGAGGTGTCCCACAGGGCTCTATCCTAGGGCCGTTACTATTCATCATTTATAGCGCGGACATAATTCAATGCCTCCACAGCTCGAAATACCATCTATACGCAGACGATTTACAGGTCTATGTTCATGTGCCACTTGATGGCGTTGAAGAGGCGGTTTCAACGATAAACAAGGACTTAGATAGAGTTAGTGCCTGGGCCACGAAAAATTCACTGGTTCTTAACCCGTCGAAACCTAAGTTTTTGATACTAGGAACGAAAAAACAGATTAAAACCATTCAGTCAAAAGGGCCTAAGGTAGCCATCATGGGTGATCCAATTGAACATGTGTCTGAAGCCCGAAATCTGGGACTTGTATTCGACAACCAATTGCGCTTTGAGAGTCATATAAATAATCTTGTTCGCAACTGCTTTTATAGGCTTAAAGTTTTATATCGTATAAGACCTTACATTGGCACGGATCTACGCATTAAGCTTTGTGAATCTTTGGTCCTTTCTAAGCTCAATTATTGTCTAACGGTCTATGGCCCTTGTCTCTTTAAAAAATCCTACACACTCATACAACGAGTTCAAAACGCTTGTGCTCGATATTGTTTTCCCATACCTCCGCGAACCCATGTAACACCTTTCCTCAATAAATCTGGTCTCCTCAATATGCAAAGTAGGTTAACTTTATTTTACGCGTCCCAACTCCATGACATCATTAGCACCAAACAGCCAACTTATTTATTTAATAAATTAATGTGGCGTCATTTGGAACATAAGTATGCAGTAAGATCGGTATCAATAGTTTTGAGGGTTCCAAATCATCGTACCGCCACTTTTCGGGGAGGTTTCAGCTACCGTGCTTCCAAATGTTGGAATAACATCCCTCCACCCATCAGAAATATCAAGTCCAAATGGAGCTTCAAGAAACAATACAGGGAATATCTTCTTGCCCAACAAAGGATAGTATCTCAAGCAAAGTAGGAATGCACGTTAGTCTGATCCCTCCTCAAAAATATACATCAACTGCAACTATAGGTACATTGCAATTTTTAGTTTAACTTGAATTGCCTTTCTATTTATTTATTTAATAATAATAATTTATTTATTTTTTACTTGTGTAACACCCGGATTTGTTAAAGTTTTCATATTAGTTTGTTTTATTACTTTTTATAATGTATTGTCTAGCGCGTAAGTTTCACGGTTTTTATTATTTTTGTTTAGCGTAACCTCCACTCTGGTGCTGGCTGAAAATCAGTGTCACAAATACTTCTCTGGTACTTGTGACAAATGCTGAGTCTAGTGCCATTTCATCGCACGATATTCTGTGTACATCCTATTTGGTTTATAACACTCATTGTCGTGCATTGAATAAATTGTTTTTCTTTCTTTCTTTCTTTCAATTTTTCTCTAGGAACATAATATTAAGGTCGGTGTAGGAGGTCATCATCATCATAACATCCCATGAAAACGTCCACTACAGGACAGGGAGCTCCCTCCAGAATTCTAGCTTTTGCTGGAAAACTGTGGAGGGGAAGTACCACAGTCACCTCGCTTGTTAGCGTTACGGCTGGCACCATGGACCGCGGTTGTAGGTGACCGCAGTAAGTAAGATGTAAGATACAAAGGAGGATGCTGCTGCCCATCCTCCAGTTAACCCTTAGTCGCCTCTTACGACACCCACGGGTATGTATGGATTGGTACTATTCTTTGCCGGCACCACACGGGATCGGATCGGAGGTCAGATTTTTATATTTTTTATTTCTACCTTTAGTTAGGGTGCTGGCTGCAATTTGGGTTTATGATTTGCTCATGATTCATATTAATAGGGATGATAGATCAGCTCAATACGAATCGATTTGGTCCTTACAAGTTTTTCTGTGCGTCGCTGCGTTTTTGAGTTAAACAAAAATAAAAACCAGCCAAGTGCGAGTCGGACTCGCGCCCTAAGGGTTCCGTACCTATCTACCATATGATATACTAAAAGCTTTTGCTCTTTGATTTTAAAAACTCCGCGACCATCCAACTTGACCCTTCTTTTATAGAAAAGTTCTTGAAACGGGAGCTCACCTTACTATTAGTTGTGAGAAAAATTTAAATATTTTTAGGCTTTTCCCTTTATTTGTACTGTGAGACCTAGCTTCTTGCCAAATTTCATAATTTTAGGTCAACGGGAAGTACCCTAGTAGGTTTTGCTTCAGTAGTTTTCGAGTTATAGCGATTTTTGGTTTGACAGCTGTCATCCGAAATGTAGATCTCATCGAGACAAATCATTTGTCTCAGCACATGAGTAGTCTAGGTTCAATATTTTTCAAGTTATAGCGATTTTTAGTTAGACAGCTGTCATCCGAAATGTAGATCTCATCGAGACCTATCATTTGTCTCAGCACATGAGTAGTCTAGGGTCAGTAGTTTTCGAGGTATAGCGATTTTAATGTAGGTAATGAGGTATAGCGATAGGGTCAGTAGTTTTCGAGGTATAGTCAATAAAATCATATATCCTGACTGACTGACTAACTGACTGACACACTGACTGACTGACGTCTATCCGTAACCGCTTTAGCTTTACGTGTGAAATTTAGCATGCTAATTTATTGCATGCCACAAACACCACCCCAGAAAGGATTTTCCAATACTCATCCCCCAAGGGGGTGAAATAAGGGATGAAAGTTAAAGCTAAGTAAAAATTTTTGAAAATCTTCCATTCCTTATTTCACCCCTTTGGGGGATGAGTTTTGGAAAATCCTTTCTTGGGTGGTGTTTGTGGCATGCAATAAATTAGCATACTAAATTTCACACTTATAGCTAATGCGGTTACGGATAGACGTCAATCAGTCAGTCAGTTAGTCAGTCAGGACATATGATTTTATTGACATCATAGTGAACTATACTCATACGAAGTTTGACACTCGAATTACTAACCGTTCTGACGATAGAGCAAAAACAAAAAAATAGGTTTCTTGTATGGCGACCCCCCTTATTTTTTTAATATATTTATTTTTATTTTAAGGTGATATTTTTGTTTTAAAAATCCATATTCTGTGAAATTTTCAAACAGTTATGTCGTTTCAACATATACAATTTTCAACCTAGTAAAAAACTACACATTTTCGACATTATGCCCCACTGTGCATCTCAGTCGCGTCCTGCTGGGGAGCATCACTTCTAATTTGTTACCTACCGGGTATGTACTTGACTCCTGCCAAGTTTCATCCCAGCAGGTTTAGGTGCAAGGCTCGCTTCTTAGTTATCCTACTATACTGTTTTGATAAAAATTTGATTTTGTGCTACTGAAAAGAAATAAAGAAATATGTATAGTCGCCAAACTGGTGGCTTGAATGATTGTTAATAATAACGAGGATTTATGGAGTAAGTGGTATATTGATAAATACTTATTCACAATACGCACATTCAGCTTTATGCATCGATCAAAAATCTTAGTGGCACAGCAGACGGCAGATTTTTTTTCCTGATAGTGGAACTGCAACTATTTTCGAATTATTATGGCCCCACCAAAGCTCGTGGTCAAAGCAGGTAATGCACGCTTAGAGCAGGTTCGTACAACGAAACTGCTAGGATTCGACGTGGACTATGCCTTAAAATGGGACCTCCACATAGATCGGATTTGTGGACGGTTAGGACAGGCATGTTATGCTTTGCGCCGACTAGCAGCAACCGCGGGCATAGATGCTCTTAAGGCATGCTACTTTGCTACCGTGCACGCTACCATTAATTATGGGGTTGAGCTGTGGGGTCGGGCTGCTGACGTGCATCGTGTCTTTGTAATGCAAAAACGCGCAATTCGAGCTATGGCAGGAGTGGCTGATGATGTATCAGCCAAAGAGTACTTTGACAAATTTAAAATTATGACATTGCTAAGTCTCTTTGTATATCAAATATCTCTGTTCACGCACGAACACTTGGATATGTTTCGTAAGAAAGGAGAAGGCCAACGGCACTATTTGAGGTACAGTAACTCACTGAAGGCAATACCTCATAGGCTTTCTAAGTCGGAGCGGTCGGTGTATGTATTAGGCCCTACGGTCTACAACAGACTACCGGAATCGGTGAGAAATGCTTCTTCCACTATGAATTTTAAATCCAGACTGAAAGACTGGCTGTTAAAACAGCGGTTCTACACGTTTAAAGAGTTTACGGCACTACCGCTCACTACTAGTAGCTCACTCGCCTAATAGGTTAGATAATTTTGTTAATGTGGAATATGAATTATATCCAACGATATTTTACTTTAATATTTTAATATTTGTTTTTATATTTTTTTTGTCTTGTCTATGTTCAGTGTGATGAGAAAAACGCTCCGCTTCTATGCGCGTAATTTAAAAAAAATTGGTTTGGAATGAAAACAGCTTGAATAGTTGTTCAGTTCAAAGAGTTATTTAGTTGAAAAGGTTGTTCAGATTTATTGTTATTTAGTTTTAAACGTAGAGAAATTTTGAAAACTGATGAGTTTAAATTTTATTCTGATAAAAACAATAATTTTCGCAATACCGGCTACATTGGCGGACAAAGCAAATCTCTTTTAGAGATAAACCCGCCTTTGTGTATGTCCTTTAGTTATAGTCTTTTCTGTCAAGTTTTGTGCAATAAAGAATATATATATAAAGTCCGAGACTGCCCGTGTCTGCCTGGCTCTCGTCTGCTGAGCCCCTTAATGCCATGTGAAGCAAGCGCAGAAAAAGGGCAGAACAATGGCCACAGAAAACGTAGACTAGATTCAGTAGGGATGTGGTTGCGTTCATACTTCAATTGCAAAATTTAAAATAAATTTGATTTTTTTTTCAGCGATTTTGGGGTTAATTGAAGTACCTATTTTTTTGAATTAAATTTTATCAACCTGCATTCTTAAACTACAAAAACTACGCGAGCGAAGCCGTGGGCAACAGACACTACCGATATATGGGTAACATCAGGTGACGTATTTTTGAAGCGTTCGAAGTGAATCTTTAGTTCGCATACGAAAACGAATCGTATACGAATTTAATTTCTAATGCTCTCGATTTTACGCATTTTTGAATCATTCGAAAGCAGTGTTGCCATTAAATTCAAATCTTTAATCAATTTTCGTTTCACGCAGAAAAAATCAAAACCGGAAAGCAATTACTCATTGATTTTAAAAACCGGTAATGAATTGCGAGGGAATGGAACGCAAATTAAAAAGTTGATATGTCAGTATAATGTCATGTGTGAAGGAAACGTCAATGTCGTTGTCATCACAGACTATACATACTTTCGAGTGGTAGAATTGCAAAACGAGTGGGTCGGACCACTCGTTGCAGAATTCACAGTAATGAATATTCAAAAATTGCGATTTTACGGATTCGTATACGAATCTTGCCAATTCGAATGCGAATTGAAGTTCGAACGCTTCAAAAATGCGTCTCCTGAACTCTTGAATTGGCGCCCTTGGTCAGCTACTACTTTAAGACTATTGACATCCTTATAAACTGATCAACTGTGGTAAAAAGAAAAAGTTTAACCAATTATACCATTTCCAAATTTTGGGCTAACTTGCTCATGTAACATTTTTATACAGGCTATTACTAGATTAAAAAAAAAAAATCGAGTTATATTTTTCAAGAACATGACTCATCTTGGAAGCTAAATGAAACAACTTTTCTCAAAACAATTGGACTGATCGGTTCAATATTTTTAAAATGCATTTTTTATATATTTTTTTTTTCTAGCCTGTACTGTCCCACTGCTGGGCAAAGGCCTCCCCCTCGTCCCTCCAACCATCGCGGTCCTGAGCGAATTCCCACCAACCGAGTCTAAGTCGTCACGCCATCTTTTTCGTGGTCTACCCCGACGGCGTTGGCCATCGTGGGGTTTCCATTGTGTGACAACTTTCGCCCACCGTCGCGGATGCTTGCGACTCACGTGCCCAGCCCAGTCCCACTTGAGCCTGGCTGTCTTCCGACCCACGTCAGCTATTCCTGTCTTGGAACGCAGCGTAGTATTCCGTACTCGGTCGATCCGTTTGATACAGCCTACACGAAAACTTGTAATTTTGTTATAAAATCCAAACTTTTGAAAATATTCACTTAGTCTATAAACAAATTGAATTCAAGTGATAAGAACACACGAAATATATACAGGACAGCCATGAATTCAGTGATCGCATAAACTCTCCCCTTAAACTTTTGTACCGAGGGATATATTTTTCTTTATTTGGCGGCCCCGCATAGCTTATATTTTTCGTCTGAAATCATTTGTTATGTTATTTATGGCCAAATGCTGTCTTTTATTCAACATGCGAAGAAAAGAAAATTGTCTAGATCTACAGACCGAATGGGCTTTTCTCCGCTGAATAACAATAAGATCATTGATATTATAGACGTAACTTTTTATCTTCACCCGACTGCGGCGAAGCCAAAACGGAGGGTTATGTGTTTGTTTCTTTATTTCCTCGTAACTACTAAACGGCTCAACCGATAAAAAAAAATTATACGCTTTTAAATTTGTTTTCTTGATAGCGCGAGTGACACTGGGTATGATGAAATTATGAAGTCAATGAGGTGGATTTTTGGGACCAAATTGGTCATCATGAAATTTTAGTTACATCATATAATTTTTTTATTTTAATAATTTTAAACTTACTACCCTTTTCTTCATGAACGCGTCCACGCGTCGTGAAAAAGAGGGTCTTGAGAGATAGACATACTGACAGTCCGATAGACAACGGTCAATAAAGTGATCCTTATTAAGGTACGGAACCCTAAAATTAAGTGCAAAGTATTTATCGTCTTTTTAGTATGGTACTTGCAGCTAGATTTTGGTAGACAGCCCGATAACCAACCTCACAAACCCTCGCGTCAAAGTTTTTGAGCTGCCGAAGGCCTCCAATGATTTTTATGTACGCTGCGAGGTACTAAATCTATGAAGGCCTCTGGCTTAGCGTGCCTTCCGAACCATCTTAAGATTAATCTTAGTCGCCGCGCAATCATTAGTTTTCGGACAATCAGGAGATTTATCCTGTAATCTTTTTGAAGGTGGTGGGCTTTTGTGCAAAGTCCGTCTGGGAAAGTACCACCCCCTTGCCTATTTCTGCCGTGAAATAGCAGTGTTTACACTGCTGTATTTCGGTTTGAAGAGTAAGGGAGCCAGTGAAATTACTGGCACACGAGACACACCATCTTAGTTCTCAAGGTGGGCATCGTGCTTTGCTGTCTTATTAGTGTCAACGTATGCCACTAATAAGACAGCGGGCACTTTCCATCAGGTGGCCCACTTGCTCCTTTGCTCACTTGTCACATAAAAAAAATCTTCTAACCAACTTGGGAAGTCACACAAATAGATTTTTGTCCCCATCAGGAATCGATCCCAGAACCTCCAAATCGAGAGCCGATCGCTCTCACAACTAGACCACAGATGATAACGACTTGGTTGTCTTATGTCCCAATAGGTTCGAACAATAAAGAGATAGATGCAGAATTTTGAGGTATGTTCCTAGCCCAATAATTGAGCAATGTACACATGAAATTGCCAGCTATTGTTTGATAAAAATTGAAGGGCCTCATATAATTACCGACGTGATTCAAAGGAAGTCAATCAATATTTCTCTTTCTCACTTAAATCATCAGTACCTTGGGGGTGATCGTGGTAATTTCAACGACATTTCCAAAACAAAAACGTTTGCCTCAAAATTCATGTTAAGGGCTCCCGCACACGACCGAGAATCGGTGGCCGATTTTTTGTAGGTCAAAAATGGAACGTACTGGTTGCCATACTTCAACGCACACGACCGACAAAAACTCGGTGATAAATAAAATCGGCCGTCACGGCCGATCCGTTTGTCGGTGAGAAATGGAACATACGTAAATCTATACTTCAACGCACACGACTCACCGTCGCCGGCCGTCGCGGTCTCGTCAGTCAGCTCCGTACACTCGCTAGGGAGGGGTGCGTGTTGAATCACGCACGATGGATATTGACATCGAGATTTTGATTCCTGTATTACGTGTAGGTAATAAACAACGTATGAAGACAAGTCTCAGACAAAAATAAAAACCGAACGTTTTTCTGTTTTCCGCCGGACGAATGAACGACGATAAATAAGTAAAATTATGTACCTATTTTATTCTAGATTTGCTTCACGTTTGGTTTTCTAGGTAGGTTTACATAAGTACCTCTTGGTAAGTATCTACCTCATAGAAATTGGAAATCCTTGTCCTACCTACAGAAATTGTCGTGCAACTACGATTAACATTGCCAGCCGTGGACGAATGAAAAATACAGGATGTAAAAAAAAAAGTAGGATGATCCTTCTAAGGGGTGATTGTACGTACAATACTAAAATAAAAATACTTTAATTAATATTTAATTTCTGATTTGTTTGATCATTAAATTAGTTTTTCCTCCGAATTACATTCCAGTAATTTATTGAAATGTGCTAGTGAGTGGATATTAAATAACAATAAACATCCTTGTCTACGTCGTTTAACCCTTGTGCTTCACTTCTTCTTGAGCTAAAACAACTTTTTTTAAGCAAAATATTTTTTTTATATTTTATACGATGTAGAATCACTCCTTAGAAGTACAGTCGAACTTTTTTTACACCCTGTAGATTAAACAGTTCCGTGAGATATACAATGTATGCAAAGGTTCTCGAGTGGTACTTTTGTTCAACAAAAATAAAATACAAAATTCCGATTCTCAATTTTTTTATTCTAATTTCCAATAAAGTTGTTCAGTTTCATGAGTAGAACGAGTAAAACTACCACCCGAGAGGTTTTGCGTATTGGTAATTACAAGTTGTATAATAATATACCTTCTTGGTAGGTAACCTAAACCTACCTAGTCATCATCAGAGTGATTGTGTTTGTTTGACCAACAACCGCGGCGCTAGTGGGTAGGTACAGTCAGCCGCACGTTAGGTAGTAACACTTTGACCTTGAGCGGGTCTTTGGTTTCGGGGGTTTGTAGCTTAGCGCTGGTTCAAGTTATAGGTACCTACTGGCTTTGTTAACACTTACTTGCTACTGTGCGTACCTTGTAGGTAGTTGTAATTATACTGTTTTTACATCTTTTGTGGTACAAAGGTACTGAGGTAGGTGCCTAGGCTAGGTCCTAGAAACTTTAGTAAAAAAATATTAAACTCGCACTGCCGGATTTTTTAATGAGTAGATAATATATCATATTCTAATATGTTTGTATGCTTGGAGATAATAACAAATAGTTCAATCATTATGTCATTTATGACCCGTGAATAATCAGTTCTTGGTTTTTTTTCGTAGGCCCTCGGGGGGGAGTGGACTGGGGGTGTAAATTCAAAAAGTAGACTGAATCAGGCTCCTGTTTATTCGAAAAATGTTTTTTTTAATGGGTTTTCTTGAATAACAACCATTTTTGAATTTATAGTAAAACCATAAAGACAAAAATTTTAGAAAATTTGATTCTCCACAAGTTTGTATTTTAAAATTTTTCTTCCAGGATCGATATTTTGGAAATTAAACCTGAAAAACACGACAAATTCAAAATATTATCTCCTATGTTCCACGTTTTACAGCATGAATGAAGAGAAACAAATTTGTAGAGAATCAAATTCTGAACAAATTAAGTTTTCATTAATTAATAGGTAATTAATTAATTAATTAAGTTTAATTTCCAAAATATCGATTTTGGGGGCAAAAAGGTGGGAACCAAAATTGTTCAGAATTTGATTATCTACAACTTTGTGTATCTTCATTAATGCCGTAAAACGTGGAACATAGGAGATAATGATAATATTTAGAATTTGTGTCGGGTTTTTCAGGTTTAATTTCCAAAATATCGATTTTGGGGGAAAAAGGTAGGAACCAAAATTGTTCAAAATTTGATTTTCTGCAACTTTGTTTCTCTTCATTCTTGCCGTAAAACGTGGAACATAGGAGATAATGATAATATTTAGAATTTGTGTCGCGTTTTTCAGGTTTAATTTCCAAAATATCGATTTTGGGGGGAAAAAGGTAAGAACCAAAATTGTTCAGAATTTTATTATCTACAACTTTGTTTATCTTCATTAATGCCGTAAAACGTGGAACATAGGAGATAATGATAATATTTTGAATTTGTGTCAGGTTTTTCAGGTTTAATTTCCAAAATATCGATTTTGGGGGAAAAAGGTAGGAACCAAAATTGTTCAAAATTTGATTCTCTACAACTTTGTTTCTCTTCATTCTTGCCGTAAAACGTAGAACATAGGAGATAATGATAATATTTAGAATTTGTGTCGCGTTTTTCAGGTTTAATTTCCAAAATATCGATTTTGGGGGGAAAAAGGTAAGAACCAAAATTGTTCAGAATTTTATTATCTACAACTTTGTTTATCTTCATTAATGCCGTAAAACGTGGAACATAGGAGATAATGATAAAATTTAGAACTTGTGTCGCGTTTTTCAGGTTTAATTTCCAAAATATCGATTTTGGGGGAAAAAGGTAAGAACCAAAATTGTTCAGAATTTTATTATCTACAACTTTGTTTATCTTCATTAGGGCTCCCGCACACGAACGAGAATCGGTGGGCGATTATCGGCCAGGACAAGGAGGGAAGATTCAGGTGATAACACGTCAGAGCGGGATGCCGACAAAAAATCGGTCACCGATTCTCGGTCGTGTGCGGGAGCCCTTAATGCCGTAAAACGTGGAACATAGGAGATAATGATAATATTTTGAATTTGTGTCAGGTTTTTCAGGTTTAATTTCCAAAATATCGATTTTGGGGGAAAAAGGTAAAAACCAAAATTGTTCAAAATTTGATTCTCTTCAACTTTGTTTCTCTTCATTCATGCCGTAAAACGTGGAACTTAGGAGATAATGATAATATTTAGAATTTGTGTCAGGTTTTTCAGGTTTAATTTCCAAAATATCGATTTTGGGGGAAAAAGGTAGGAACCAAAATTGTTCAAAATTTGATTCTCTACAACTTTGTTTCTCTTCATTCTTGCCGTAAAACTTAGAACATAGGAGAAAATGATAATATTTAGAATTTTTGTCGCGTTCTTCAGGTTTAATTTCCAAAATATCGATTTTGGGGGGAAAAAGGTAAGAACCAAAATTGTTCAAAATTTGATTCTCTACAACTTTGTTTCTCTTCATTCATGCCGTAAAACGTGGAACTTAGGAGATAATGATAATATTTAGAATTTGTGTCAGGTTTTTCAGGTTTAATTTCCAAAATATCGATTTTGGGGGAAAAAGGTAGGAACCAAAATTGTTCAAAATTTGATTCTCTATAACTTTGTTTCTCTTCATTCTTGCCGTAAAACGTAGAACATAGGAGATAATGATAATATTTAGAATTTTTGTCGCGTTCTTCAGGTTTAATTTCCAAAATATCGATTTTGGGGGGAAAAAGGTAAGAACCAAAATTGTTCAAAATTTGATTCTCTACAACTTTGTTTCTCTTCATTCATGCCGTAAAACGTGGAACATAGGAGATAATGATAATATTTAGAATTTGTGTCGGGTTTTTCAGGTTTAATTTCCAAAATATCGATTTTGGGGGAAAAAAGGTAAGAACCAAAATTGTTCAAAATTTGATTCTCTACAACTTTGTTTCTCTTCATTAATGCCGTAAAACGTGGAACATAGGAGATAATGATAATATTTAGAATTTGTGTCGGGTTTTTCAGGTTTAATTTCCAAAATATCGATGTTGGGGGAAAAAGGTAGGAACCGAAATTGTTCAGAATTTTATTATCTACAACTTTGTTTATTTTCATTAATGCCGTAAAACGTGGAACATAGGAGATAATGATAATATTTAGAATTTGTGTCGGGTTTTTCAGGTTTAATTTCCAAAATATCGATGTTGGGGGAAAAAGCTAGGAACCAAAATTGTTCAAAATTTGATTTTCTGCAACTTTGTTTCTCTTCATTCTTGCCATAAAACGTGGAACATAGGAGATAATGATAATATTTAGAATTTGTGTCGCGTTTTTCAGGTTTAATTTCCAAAATATCGATTTTGGGGGGAAAAAGTTAAGAACCAAAATTGTTCAAAATTTGATTCTCTACAACTTTGTTTCTCTTCATTCTTGCCGTAAAACGTAGAACAAAGGAGATAATGATAATATTTAGAATTTGTGTCGCGTTTTTCAGGTTTAATTTCCAAAATATCGATTTTGGGGGGAAAAAGGTAAGAACCAAAATTGTTCAGAATTTTATTATCTACAACTTTGTTTATCTCTATTAATGCCGTAAAACGTGGAACATAGGAGATAATGATAATATTTTGAATTTGTGTCAGGTTTTTCAGGTTTAATTTCCAAAATATCGATTTTGGGGGAAAAAGGTAGAAACCGAAATTGTTCAAAATTTGTTTCTCTACAACTTTGTTTCTCTTCATTCTTGCCGTAAAACGTAGAACATAGGAGATAATGATAATATTTAGAATTTTTGTCGCGTTCTTCAGGTTTAATTTCCAAAATATCGATTTTGGGGAGAAAAAGGTAAGAACCAAAATTGTTCAAAATTTGATTCTCTACAACTTTGTTTCTCTTCATTTATGCCGTAAAACGTGGAACATAGGAGATAATGATAATATTTAGAATTTGTGTCGCGTTTTTCAGGTTTAATTTCCAAAATATCGATTTTGGGGGAAAAAAGGTAAGAACCAAAATTGTTCAAAATTTGATTCTCTACAACTTTGTTTCTCTTCATTCTTGCCGTAAAACGTAGAACAGGAGATAATGATAATATTTAGAATTTTTGTCGCGTTCTTCAGGTTTAATTTCCAAAATATCGATTTTGGGAGAGAAAAGGTAGGGACCAAAATTGTTCAGAATTTGATTTTCTACAACTTTGTTTCTTTTTATTCATGCCGTAAAACGTGGAACATAGGAGATAATGGTAATATTTTGAATTTGTTGCGTTTTTCAGGTATAATTTTAAAAAAAATTCGATCCTTGAAGAAAAATTGTAAGGACTAAACTTGTAGAAATTCAAATTTCCTACAATTTTTGTCCGTACGGTTTTACTGTGAAATCAAAAATGGCCGAGTTATTCAAGAAAAACCATTTTTTTTGAAAAAATAAACCATTTTTCGAATACACACGGGAGCCTTATTCAGTCTCCTTTTTAAATTTACACTCCCAGTACCCCCCGAGGGACCTACGAAAAAAAAATTCGAGAACGGATTATTTACGGGTAGGGGTCGGTTTTTGGACTGTAACAACCGAAACAACCGGTTTTCATTGTTTTTTTTTTCTAGTTTCGTTTCAGGTTTGGATAGCTAGCTAGGTAGGTACGGTCAACAGCACGTCAGTCAAAACATAAACAGGACGCCCGAAACCAGAGACCCGCAATGGACAAAGTGTTACCACTGAAGTGCGGTCAACTGTACGTAGGCACTTTTCTATAAATATGCGTCTTACTGCCAGTTGCAGAAATCTTCTTAAAAATAAAAGCTCCTTTACTATATTACGATGTATATCGTAATATTATCATGACATCCCATGAAACGTCCACTACAGGACAGGAAACTCCCTCCCTAAATTTCTATAGCAAATAAATATCTTTCGTCATATTTGGAAAACAGGATTCAAAAGGTACAAGTAAACAAAACGAAATCACTGGGATCTGTTGTCAAAATTGGCGTACCTCAAGGGTCCATATTGGGGCCATTTTTATTCCTTATTTATATTAATGACCTCCCTACTGTAGTGAAGAATCTGTCAAAGATTGTGTTATTTGCTGATGATACTTCATTAATATTCAATGTAAGTAGAAAATCACAAAATTATAACGAAGTCAATGATGCACTTGGACAGATTCATGCATGGTTTACTGTTAACAATTTAGTCCTAAACGCCAAAAAAACTAAATATATTAAATTTGCACTACCAAATGTAAGGTCTACTTCACATAACATAGTATTGAATAATGAACCATTAGATTTTGTAAATAGTACAGTTTTCTTAGGGTTAATACTAGACTCTAAACTTCAATGGGGCCCTCATATAACGGCTCTTTCTGGTCGATTGAGCTCGGCTGCATATGCTGTCAGAAAAATCAGACAACTTACTGATGTAGCTACCGCAAGGCTGGTTTACTTTAGCTACTTCCATAGCATTATGTCTTATGGCTTACTGCTTTGGGGCCGAGCAGCTGATATACATTCAATATTCGTTTTACAAAAGAGAGCTATAAGAGCAATTTATTGCCTGAAGACTCGTGATTCCCTGAGAGAACTGTTCAAGGAAATCAACATAATGACAGTGCCATGCCAGTATATCTATGAAAATATTATGTATGCTAGAAAGAACATTCATCAATTACCTAAAATTTGTGACAGGCATAATTTTAATACTAGAAATAAGCACAAAATTGATCAACCATATACTAGATTAACTAAAGTCAATACATCTTTCGTTGGTCTGTGTGTACGATACTACAACAAAATACCTGACAATATAGTGCAATTACCTGAGAGAAAGTTTAAAGAATGTGTAAAGCAAACGTTATATAAAAAAGCTTACTATAGATTAGATGACTATATGAATGACAAAGAGGTATGGTGCTCTGATATTCCAGCGAAACACAAGAAACACATTGTAAAAAGCCGACTCTTAAAGTAGGCCGTGCTGCAGTGGTTTCTTGCCGTTTCTTTTACGCTGCCACAGCACGATCCGAAACGGCGTAGACTCGCTCTATTTGAATTGTATTCTGCATGACATTCAATAAGTATTCTGTAAAGAATCTACATTGAATAAAATAATCTGAATCTGAATCTGAATCTTTATCTTATCTCCAAAATTCCAGTTTTTGCTAAAACAATGTGCAGGAGAAGTATCATAGTCACCACGCTTGTTAGCGTTACGGCTGGCACCATGGACCGCGGTTGTTGGTGACCGCAGAATATAAGAGAGATGATACGATACACATCCTCTGGTTCATTAGCCCTGTAGTCGCCTCTTACGACACCCATGGGTAGAGATAGGTTGGTACTATTTTTTGCCGGCACCACACGGGGCGTGATATACTGTGCCGAATTAGTCTTTGAATTCAGCCAGGTGTGATCTCTCCTTAAGTTTGGTTCTGACCACAGAACTACGATAGGGCCACTCCGCCTGCGCGCGCACCCCCCCATAGAAGCGAATATAGTAAAAAACATTGGTTCCTTATTGAATAGGTATACTTTCCAATTTATGTTCCTAGGTGCTTATTTTGAATGCACATCATAAACACATTCGTTGCCATAGAGACGCTGTCACTGGTTTTTTGCATATTACTCTCTCGCGATAATGGTACAGCTTGACCAACTTATCTGTAGAATTTTACGATGGCGCTACGATCGAAAAGGATTGCCATCTCTTACAAAAATAAGCAACTTCTGCCTTTTTAGTGTTCCGATATTAAAACGGTAAAAAAGGAACCCTTTTCTATGGTGCGACTTTGTCTGTCTGTCTCTCACACTCACACCTATATTAAATCAACCACTCATGCTATCGACTTGAAATTTGGAATAGTTTTAAAATTATGGTTGCCCAACTTTAGGCGCTAATAGCGGTAAAATGCCTAACTTTACGTTGAATAAAAATTATTTTAACAAAAACTACACACCTTCTTCAAAGTTGTGCAAGGTTTCTATTAGCAATAAAAAGTATAAAATGACTATAACAGTTAATAATCAGTAACTAAGTGAAGTAATAGAAAATAACCAAGCCTGTTATTTGTTTCAATTATAAATTTATAGGTACATTACAACAGTTCATTTTGAAGTCGGTGCCAGCCAAGAAATTGCATTGCTGGTAACAGTATCTAATCTGGTGTCTTTTATTACAGAAGACTTTGAACTGCTTTTTTATTTAATTTTACCTTTAAGGAGATCCCATATTAAATTGTCGATGGTTAAGATTTGATGAAAAGTAGGCACGAGATGGAAAATATAAACTTATTGTAATTTTTTTATGGTTTACCATAACCTATGATCCCTTCTTATGCCGATATTTCACTGGGACACTATGGCGGCGCAACCAGTTGGGCCACCGTGGTATCCGTAACTAGACACCAGTAAAGACACCAGAGTCGCCACACCCTGCGGCCACAGTATTAAGGGCTATATTTCACTGGGAGTTTAGTTAGTTAGTTTGACAGCTGTCATCCAAAATGTAGATCTTATCGAGACCTATCATTTGTCTCAGCACATGAATAGTCTAGGTTCAGTAGTTTTCGAGTTATAGCGATTTTTAGTTTGACAGCTGTCATCCGAAATGTAGATCTCATCGAGACCTATCATTTGTTTCAGCACACGAATAGTCTAGGGTCAGTAGTTTTCGAGTTATAGCGATTTTTAGTTTAACAGCTGTCATCCGAAATGTAGATCTCATCGAGACCTATCATTTGTCTCAGCACATGAGTAGTCTAGGGTCAGTAGTTTTCGAGTTATAGCGATTTTTAGTTTGACAGCTGTCATCCGAAATGTAGATCTCATTGAGACCTATCATTTGCCTCAGCACATGAGTAGTGTAGGGTCAGTAGTTTTCAAGGTATAGCGATTTTTAGTTTGTAAGCTGTATTTAGTTTGACTGCTAAAAAAAAGCCGAGACTATGACAAAGACAAAAAAGATGTTTTGGTCTTTATCACACTTTGGAACTTTTGTATGTATAGCCTGCTCTAATTTGGTATGATTATTTGCAAATCCATTTCTATACTTCATCCGATATCTGAAGATCTGATGCGACAAAGACAGAATAGATGTTTTTGTCTTTATCACACTTTAGAACTTTTGTATATTTTGAGCCTGCTCTAACTTGGTATGAGATCTGACGCGGCAAAGATGCGACATCTGAAGCGAATTTATCATTTTTTCCCCATCTAAAAAAGTGCTAGGCGCCTCTAAAAAAGTTTTCACTTCAAAAATCTCCAGCAGCACCTGTTCTTGTAATAATTTGCAAAATTTCTCCAAAACAAGAAAAGAAAACTTAAATCTTATTGGAAACGTCTAGAAAGTGATTATGGCACCGTTCCTATCAAGTACAAAGTAAATTCTACGGAAGTTACGGCATGTTTTTACAATTGGAAAAATTTGAGATTTTCAAAATGCTCTAGTGCTTAGAGTTTTAAACCTAGGTTAATGAAACTTTAGACATAGACATAACATTTATTCACAGTAAACATACACAAATACAATGATAATATAACACAAAAATACAGAACACATAAAAAGAGACATAAGTAAAATAAAAATAAAGAAAATGTAATACAAAATATAAGGTGGCAAAAATATGACACCTAAACATAGGTGACATTAAAAGTTTCACTATATTTGTGCATGGTTACTGGAAAAGGCTTTGGCTCAGCATAAATGTTACAGCGAATTTCCACTGCAACTACTGTTATTCTGCCAATACCTTCTGTGTCAGATGGCGTTGTACGAGTATGAACAATGTGAATAAATATGAATTATAAAATCACCTAAAGTATTGTATTTAAAAAAATGTGTGTTGAGTGTTTAAACACGAGAAAGGAAAAAAATATTGAATGATGGTGCTGATAGATATACAAATAAAAGAATATAATAAATAAATAAAAAAATAAAACAAATGATATGAGTACGATAATAGGAATTGTAGACCGCTTGCTTTCCCGACAACCTTTGCTCTTCTTTCTGTTGCCGCAACAAGTATGCCTTGTAGTGTATTTTAAAAGTGGATAAAGATTGTAAATCACGCATGGGTGGGGGAATATCATTCCAGCACTTAGTCGCGTTGAACGAAAAGCTGCCTCGGAACGCAGCTGTCCTGTATTTCTTTACAGCCAGCGGTGCCGTGCAAAACCAGACTGGATACCTATTTAAAGAGCTACGCCATGAAAGTCTCTTAAGTAAGTACTCCGTTTTTTGTGTTTTGAGTAAGTACTCCAAATAAGAGACTTGCAAGGTACAACTTCTGCCTATCCTTCATTTTCAGAATGTTGGCTCGGTTTAGAAATGGTGTGATATGAGACCTTGGTGGCACGTTAAAACAATACCGAGCACACTCATTCTTCTTCTTTACACAGGTCTTTAATTAGTGCTTCTACTTGTTACTGCAATAATAATCTGGGTCAATATTGGATTTGCGTCGACACAATCATTTCTCGCACACCACTTTCGAATGCTTTTGGTATGACTTTCTCATAAAATACTTGGAAATATGCAGGAAAACAAGAACAGCACAGGCAACACTGACTGACACAAGGAGGTTTAAGTAGCAGCTCTTTATGCTAAGGAGGGAGCCATAACCGTATCCTTTTCTTGTGTGGGACCTCCATACTAAAATGTATGATTTTTTTTAAATCCCGAAAACGTAAAAGTTTTGTCTTTCTCTTTAAGAAATATATAGCTTAGAACCAATAAATCTTGTTACTACAGTTTTAAGAATACTTACCATTCAAGAAAAAACCGGTCAAATGCGAGTCGGACTCGCGTGGATTCCGATGGGTTCCGATGTGCCTATAGTATTTTTGGAAGCAATAAAGTCCATTTTTAAAAAACTGCAACTTAGAAAAATTGTTTTATTTTTGCTGTAATACAGTCACCAGCAAAAATAACCGGCCGATCTATTTTCTGTCGTACATTTTCATACAAGTAAGGGATCAAATGAAGCGTCAATATATTTTCTAAACAAAATAAATATCCGTGAATAAACAGTGAGATCATTAAATAAGGTGTCTGACTACCGATTCTTGAAGATTAGACCTGTGCACGGTATCCAGGAAATTCCGTGCATTATTCAGAAAAAAATATACGTCATTTTGTCAGAAATCTCTTACATTTAGCGAATTAAAATGTGAGTGTCGCACGGTTTTCTTCAAAATTTTTTTTAATAATTTGTTAATAAGGTTCTTATCTAAAGACCTCATCAATCAGATTTGTATTTTTATTCAATTTAGGTAAGATATTGACGCTTCGTTTGCCCTCATATATGTATGAGAATATATGAAAGAAAACAGAACGGCCGGTTATTTCTGCCGGTGAGTGAATTTACATAAACTTCTATCGCATGTTATTAATTCTAATTTTTCCTTTCACGGGAATGGTATGTTTTTTGACATTTATCATCATAATTAGAAAACTAAGAGTTGTAAAAAAATATAAAATATGTTTTAGAATGTACAAGAAAAGCCCTTTCATATATATTATACCCCACATATATAATACCCCACTCGAACTAGTAATGACAATTTGAAATTTTGCCCCCCCCACCCCTATTTGGGCCCCCTTTACATTAATAATCATAACATGAGAATGTGCAGTTAAGTTGGACAACCATATTCTAAAACTATTCCAAATTTCAAGTCTAAAGCATGAGTGGTTGCTGAGATATACAGGTGTGACAGACAGATAAAGTCGCACCATAAGGGTTCCTTTTTTTACCATTTTGGTATCGGGACGGATTTGGTATTACGGATCACTTACGCTTCCTTTCTTATTATTAATGATCAATTCACAAGTTAAAAAGATATATTTTTACTTTCGCATATTATAAGGTTTGGATGAAACATTAGATTTTTTTGATTTGTTAAACGTAACCTAGACCCTAGTTTTTTGACCGACTTGTCATAGTCCACTAGGAGACGCTTATCACGACTATGTATATGACGGACTCTATACATTTTTTCTCTGAGGTTGTCAAAATGACGTAAGTAGTTCCGCTTTTGGCCATTCTACAGAAAAGTTGGTCAAGCTGTACTATGTTTATCGCACTCAAAGGAAAACGTGTTAGTTTTAGTAAATGGTGACACTGATTTGTATTGAATGACATAAAGAATTCGTCTCTAGAAGTAGATGGACTTCAGAGCTCTGTGGTTCTTATTTTCTGCGCATGGGTGACAGGCGGAGAGCCAATGAACGATTCACTCGCATCCTCTTCCACTACCGCGCTCACTCCCGCGACTCTTTTCTTGACTTCTGCGCCACAGTAAGAGTTATTTAGGTGTTCGAGCCTACGCTTCAACCATACATGAAGTGAGATTACATTTGACCTTGTTGCCTTTCACTCGGTGTGATTATCTGTCCCTTTCTAGCATCCCCACCATTGTATAGATAGTTTGTCTAGCGACGCCAGCGCCACCCTGTCTTTATATAAGGATGACAGCGGCGGCCATCTTCAGTACGCATTTTGTTCTTGAGCCGGACACTCGTGTGAAATTTGAAAGAAAAAACAACGAAACAGTGACTGTATTGTGAAAGCTTCAATCATCTCTGTTTCGTAAGTCCCATTTTATTATAATTCCTTTATTGGCTGGCCTCGCACTTAGCACTTTGCCAGTTCCTGTCTACATGAGAATCTCTCATTAAGTGAGCAGTCTCCCTGTGAACTCTCACGGCTACGATTTGGAACTTATTTCCCAAATCTTCACTGGTACATCGCCCACACGGCATCGTACCTCGTGCGTGGTCACCCGCGTTGTTGGCCCACGAGCCTCCTTGTAGGCTCGCGAGCCTTCATGTAGGCTCGTGGCCCATCAGGGTTCCGATCCTTACCAATGTAGGCTCGTGAGCCGACGTGTGGGCTCACGGCCCACCGCCTTAAAAAATGGATCTTTTCTTTTGTTTTAAGCCTCAATATAGTTTTTGTTATCTCCTCTTTCAGAGAGATGATTGTATCAGTAAGAGAGCTGCTGGAGAAGGCCGGATCCGAGGAAGACAAAGAATTGTCACAAAAAATTTTGGATGTCGCTTTGGACTTTTATCCAAAAGATTTTCCGGACTGGAAAATAGATGATTTGGATATAACACTGGAGCCACAGTTGCTCAATAAACTGAGAATAGCATTACCGACTTCGACTTTAGTTCACTTGTTCAAACCAGAAGGAGAAGATTTATCTGAAAGACACTTCACGGAAATAAAGTCGAGGTTTCTGCTCCTTCCAATTGGGAAAGTTTTTATTTGTTCACCTCACAGATTGGCACAAAAGATTCATGTACACAATTACAAAGCCTTCGCTGACAGCGTGGAGAGAATAAAACCCTTACTTTTGAGTCGAAAGGAACTAAACAAAGTCAGAGTATCTTCGCCTCGCAAGAAACACTCTCTTTCGCTGGATGCATCTGTGGTTTCTCAAGACTCTTTCGATCACTTGAGCTCTTTTCCTCCACAGCCACCTAGCACCAATACTGACATTAGCAAGATCATTGAATTACAGGCAAATATGTTTGAAGTGCTTATAGGTAAGATGACAGAAATAGCGGGGAACCAAGAACTTTATTTACATTCCCTTCAGAATCAGGACACCAACAGAAACGTAAGCAAAGGGAATCTGAAGAAGAGGACAACGAAGAAGAGGAAGCCAACGAAGAAGACGAAGAAGAAATCAACGTTTTAAACGCTAGTGTGTCGTCTACTACTATCGACGAGGAAGAAAAGGAGAAAGAAGATGTTGAGACGTTGCAGGGAATTATTTCAAAAGCGCAGGACAGACTTGCCGCTCTCTCTTCAAACAAGGAGGGGAAAATAGACTTCGCGCCTATAACAACTCAGTCTGAGCCTCTACTGCCAGCCCCGTCGGCCGCATTAGCGGATCAGGGCAAGCGCTGCCAGCTTTTTGAGGACGAATCATGGAATCGCATCAGATACGCTGAAGTGCAAAAATCACTTCAGGCCTCTCCAGTTTTTGCGTCCTTAAAAGTAAATCCACAACTCGTTGCGATCACTCCTAATTGGTGCAAAATGGAAAATCTCACCAAATTTGACCATGCACTCGGAACCATTACGCATGGTCTTTTAAAACAACGAGAAGCATTCCAAAAGGGCATAGAAGAGGTTCTGCAGTCAACAAAATCCCTTAAATTAAAGGAGCTTATAGTTTCAAATTTATCCGGAGATAAAGCTGAGTTTAGGACAATTTCGGATCAGCTGTTACAATATACTTGTGGCCGTAGGGCAGAAGTAATAGCTGCCAGACGTAATGTATATAAGCCGGCCAACAAATTTATGGAAGAGACTCTGCAGGCTATTCCGCCTTCTGCAACCGCGCTTTTCTCGGAACAAACCTTAGCCGAAAAGATGAAGGAGTTTGGCGGGTTCTCCAAATTCTTCCCAAAAAAGTCAGATAAACCTCTAAAACGCCGGGCGGATAAAAAGGATGATTCTCCGGAAGCAGGACCCTCAAAGAAATTTAAGCCTAGGGCTCCACATCCTTCTCAGCCCCAAAAATCGAAGGGACCTCGCGCACATAAGGGTACGGAGTCCAGCCGGGCACGTTATGAGCCCCAAAAGAGGACATTTCGAAAGAAATGACTTCCAGGCCGGTCAGTTGGGAAAGATGGTGGAGAAATGGAGACTATTAGGAGCACCGAAATCGGTTTTAAAAATTATTCAGGGTCACAGGATTCCGTTCATTTTAAATCCTCCTTTACAAAAAATATCGCCAAAACTGGTGACAAATTACCAAACCCCACCATCTCTTCCAATGGACCAGCTCATTCAAAATATGCTTCAAGACAGAGCGCTAGAACTCGCAGAATTCCCAACCGGTTTCTTATCCACCATGTTTGTTATCCAAAAACAAGAAGGCTCTTTTCGCCCAATATTCAATTTAAAAAGACTAAATTACTACCTGAATCCAAAACCCTTCAAATTAATAAATTATCAAAAAATCCCACAATTCTTGCAGCCCGGAGACTACTTAGTCAAAATAGATTTGTCCCAGGCATATTACCATGTCCCAATCGCAAAAGCCTAAAGGCGTTTTCTAATGTTGGCTTACAGAGGTCAAACTTATCAGATGACCTGCCTTCCCTTTGGGCTGGCAACTGCTCCGTTGGTTTTCGCCCAAATAACGAATTGGATAGCAGAAATATTGAGGGACAAGGGCCTAAGAATTGTGGTCTATTTGGACGATTTTTTAATTGCAGCACAAGACCCAGTACGTTTGCGTCGGCAAGCTGTCTTAACAATCGAATTCCTGCAAAGCCTAGGGTGGACAATAAATTCGGACAAGACAAATCCAGTTCCATCAAGGAGTCTCGAATATCTAGGGATCGTTTGGGATCTGGAAAACAACCAAAGGTACCTTTCCCCCAAGAAACTTTTATGTTTAGAAAAATCGATTCAAAATCTTCTCAATCGGAAATCATGGAGTTGGAGAGAGGCGAAGCAGATGCTCGGTTCATTGAACTTTGCGAGTTTCACGATTCCACTGGGGCGCCTTTTCTGTCGTCTTTTGCAAATCGAGAGTCTCAAACTAAAGAAAGATCTCCCTTTACAGAGACAAGAAATTCCGCCCAGAGCAATTCAGGATTTAAAATGGTGGCTTACCCACCTGAAGGAAAGGGCGCACGTTCACTATCCAAATCCGACGGTTTTTGTAGCTACGGATGCTGCAGGGACAGGTTGGGGTGCAATCATACAAGGAAGAACAGTTTCAGACGTTTGGAATCAAGATCAGTATCATTGGCACAGCAATCAAAAGGAGATGTGGGCGGTCTACTCTGTACTCAGGCTGTTCGGACACAAGTTCAAGGGTCAGACGATTCTTTGCCAATCGGACAACAAGACAGTTGTAGCTTTTCTGAACAAGGAAGGAGGGACCAGATCAGTGAACCTGTTGGAGCTGACAAGAAAAATTCTCCGACTGGCTCAGTCTTACCAGATTTACATTGTAGCAAAATACTTGCCGGGCCGCTACAACGGCCTAGCCGACAGTCTATCTCGATCCAAATTGCTCCCAGAATGGCATCTACTTCCATCAATTACGTCAGAAATATTTCGGATCTGGGGAGTTCCGGAGATAGATCTCTTCGCCAGTTACCGATCGGCTGTTGTGCCCAATTACGTAAGCGAGGATATAACCGACCGAAACAGTGTGTTTACAGATGCGTTCAGTCGCCCTTGGGAATTTTCCCTAGCCTGGATCTTTCCACCACCCGCCTTGCTTCCCAGGGTACTCCGACACTTGAACCTCAGCCGAGGTCAATTTCTAATAGTGGCTCCCCTTTGGCCGAAGGTCTTTTGGGGTCCAGATTTGAGAGCCAGGGCAACCGCTCACCCATACAGGATATACGATCTTCACCTTCATCTAGTGGACTTGCGAACCAACCAACCTCCACCGGAAATCGACCATCTGAGTTTGCAAGTTTGGAGGGTTCGGGGTGGTGTTCCTACTTGAATCACTGGAGAGAGCAGGATATTAATTTAATTACTTCTTCCTGGAGGAATTCTACACTTAAGTCATACAAACCATGTTGGAAGCGTTGGTGTAGATGGGCTGCTGATAACGACATATCGATTTCTCAGCCTACTGGACCTGATGTGGCAAAATTTTTATGCTATTTGCGTAATGATTTGAGTTTAGCAGCCAGCACTATTCTAGTGCACAAGTCAGTTGTGGCCACGTTTTCGAACCCTCGATATTCCAATTTAATTACTAATGATCCTTTAGTCCATAGGATTTGTAAAGCTATTACAACCATCGACGCTCAAAATCGAAGTAGACCTCCAATTTGGAATATTCAGTCTGTTTTGGCATGGCTAAAGCAAGCCAATTTGCAGGAAACGAGTTTATTCAGAGTTTCTAGGCACTTAACTTTGTTATTATTATTAGCTTCAGGTCGAAGGGTCCATGACTTGACATTATTGGACTTATCGCAGAATCATTTTAGGGAATCAGATTCTAACTTAACTTTTTGGCCTCGCTTTGGTTCAAAGACAGATTCAGCGTCAAGTCAGCAGTCGGGCTGGAGCTTTGATCAAAACCCCGACCTGAAACTAGATGTTATTTTCTGGACAAAGAAGTTAAAGTCTTTATCAGAATCTAGGAGGAACGCTCGTCTAAACTTGACATGCTTATTTATCACTACGAGGGGAAGAGTAGCTCCCGCTTCCAGATCCGTTATTGCGGGTTGGATCCGTACAGCTTTCAAAGAAGCTGGAATCGTTGCTTCCCCTGGTAGTATTAGATCAGCGGTTGCCTCAGATAATTTTCATAGATTTTCTATTGAAGAAGTGATAGAAAAAGGTAATTGGAAAAACGCCAAAACGTTTTTTAAATTTTATTATAAAGAAATAAAAAATATTTCCAATTCCGACTCATTGTCAAACCTGTTTAACTCTTGTTGATTATTGTGTTCACAATCATTGTTATGCTAGAGGTCATAATATTATATTTTATGTTGATTAGTTTGCTTACATGACTGTTTTGTTTGAGTCGTATGTATCTACGAAGATAAAGTTTAGTCTTTTGATTTAATATTGTCATTTAATATATACTTTGTTTATATATATTCAATCAAATTATTTGGTTCATTTTATTCTATCCCCCCTCACAGTACGCATTGTGTCTAGTCTAGCGCCGGCAGAAATCAAACATCTCTCACTTCATGTATGGTTGAAGCGTAGGCTCGAACACCTAAATATGAAGTTTTTCCCCCGAAGGGTTAAAAACTATTATTTAGGTTTCAGCCGTAGCTTCAACCATACAGTTTTTAAGCCTTGCCGGCACTGAAGTGGGTACTGAAGATGGCCGCCGCTGTCATCCTTATATAAAGACAGGGTGGCGCTGGCGTCGCTAGACAAACTATCTATACAATGGTGGGGATGCTAGAAAGGGACAGATAATCACACCGAGTGAAAGGCAACAAGGCCAAATGTAATCTCACTTCATGTATGGTTGAAGCTACGGCTGAAACCTAAATAATAGTTTTTAACCCTTCGGGGGAAAAACTTCATATTTTGTTCGCTGTATATGCCTTATACCTACACATGCGTGTTGGCTTATATTTGGCGTTCATGGCCGAATATGTGGATTAGCCTTTAGCCCCCAGTAGACTTTGGGCCAACCGTTGGCCGCGCCGGCTCGGCAAGCTTGATGACAGCGTTCACACGTTGGTGTGTGTAGGTGTAGCGTGTAGGTCTGTCAAGCAAGATGGACCTAGACGCGGAGACTATTACTGCCGCTGCAATGTACTTTTACAGTGCTTTTAATTTTTATTACCAGCTGCACCATATTTGAAAAATAAGATGAAATAATTTTTACTTATTAAAAAAAAATTAAAACGTCCATCTACTCCACTTATGTGAAATGAGGACACGGCCAACGTGTGAACGCCGTTTGCGGCTTGTGGCAAAACCGATAACCGACGGCACGCCGGCGAGCGTTGGTCGCAAACGGCAAACTCACGCAAACGGGCCTAGTAGATGTTGGCTACGCCGGCGCGGTCACGCAGCCAACGTGTAGAGCCAGTGTTTAGTTATCAACTTTTAAAACAAGGTGCTCCGTATCCGTATTTACGATGCCCGCCCCCCTCCCCCCGCTTCACCGCAAGTACCCCTCTGTTGCTCTGCGTAAGTACATTAGGTGCGCTAGAGTAGGTACTAGTGAATATAATATAATCTGTTTCACGAGTCAATGCCAAAGTTTAGCAACACATTTTGCAGCTAACTATATCAAGGCTATTGTGCACCATGATCAATAGTAGATAATCAGCTAAAGCTGTCAGAAAAAAAAACAAGTTTGTAACATAATGTTATTTTTTTCGTCAAATATACTCTAGTTCGTCTGGTTCTTGGTGGTTTGTCTGGTTCTATGGCTGCAAAATGTGTTGGTAAGTGTTGGCATTGACTCTTGAAACCATAGCTTGAAACGGATTAGGTATATACTCGTACCTACAACGTGTGGCACGTTAGTCCTGTACATAACAGGGGCAAATAATTAAAGTATAGGCTCTCTTAGATATTATGAGGAATTGGTTTAATGATGTTTAAAGTTATTTTAATATTAATCAAACGCATCATCACGCCTTTATCCCATAGGTAGAGCATCAAAGAGTGTATGCGATGATGAGAAATCTAGCTTTGTCTATTACTTATGAACCTAAACCATTTTTTTATGTTACAAGTGAGCAAACGCGCAGGTGGGCCACCTGATAAGTGTTCACTACCGCCCATAGCACCCATATTAGTGGCAGTAGTTGGTCGACCGAGCTTCGCTCTATAATAGCCGCCACAACATTAAAATATCATTGGATAAGCAAGCTATTCTTACCGCCAACAGATAGCACTGTAGATTTCCGTCTAAATCGCGGAGAAATTGTAAATTTCATCGAAATCGTTAGAGCCGTTTTCGAGAAACCGTTTACAAATATATATATACCGGGTAATTTGAATGCGTGACATAGATCAGGGATCAATATCAGTAACGGAACAACTTTTCCCACGAAAATCATTTTTTGACCTCCCATAGAAACTGCATCAGCTGATAGCGCATTTTGTATGGAAGGTCAAATTTGGTTTTTCGTATTTCGAACTATGTTCCTTGGGAAAATACTATTTAACGAGCAATATTTGTATACAAATATACCTATATGTTTGCAATCTGTTTCTCGAAAACGGCTCTAACGATTTCGATGAAATTTACTATATGAGAGCGTTCGGGGGCCGCCTTTAAGACAGAAACCTACAGCGCCACCTGTTGGCGAGTAGAATAGCTTGCTCACCCGATGATATTTTAATGTTCAGGCAGCTATTATAGAGCGAAGCTCGGTCGACCAGGTACTGTACAAATATTGCACGTTTAATAGTATAGGATATTTGGAAACTAATAAGATAGCAAAGCGCGTTGCTTACTTTGAGAACTAAGATGGTATGTCTCATGTGCCGGTAGTTTTACTGGCTCCCTTACCCTTCGAATTGCTGCTTCACGGCAGAAATAGGCAAGGGGGTGGTACTTCACCAGAAGGACTTTGCACAAAATCCCTACCACTAAGTAATTTAAAAATAAATCCAAATTAAAAATAAATCCAAATCGTTTTTACTCTTTTTTAGTAACCCGTGACACAAAAAAACACTATATCTACCCGTGCGAAGCCGGGGCGGGCCTAGTCCTACCTACTATACCCAGCGGTTGATCAAGACGCTCCTAACGGTACCTCATTTGTCAAATTACGATAACTAGTTTAGAAGTTATGAAGGACCAGTATACATACATACCGTTCAAAATCATAACCCTCCTCTTTGCCGTAGTCGGGTAGTGAATTAAAAGTTTATTGTATTTCTTGTGCAGAATTTATTGGTTAAGGATACCTGCAAGTACTGTCAATCGATCAGTGATACCCTATGGACGGTCTATTAATTTTATTTGCCGCTGCTCCAGGCCACACGATGTACATATCGTAATATCATCATGACATCCCATAAACGCGTCCACTGCACGACAGGGAGCTCCCACCAGATCTCCAGTAAAATCGCGTGGTACTTTGAGGGGGATTTACCATAGTCACCACGCATGTAAGCGTTGCGGCTGGCGACCGCTGTTGTTGGTGACCGCAGTATGTAAGATCGTACGATTCACAGAAAGTTGTTGCTGCCCATCCTCCGGTTCATAAGCCCTTAGTCACCTCTTACGACACCCACGGGTATAGATGACTCTGTACATATAGTGATCCTAATCTAACACCCTGTATACTTACCCTGACAACCTGTATAGTAATCCTAACCTAACACCCTGTATACTTACTTTAAAACCCTGTACATATAGTGATCCTAACCTAACACCCTGTATAGTTATCCTATCCTAACACCATGTATACTTACCATAAGACCCTATACATATAGTGATCCTAATCTAACACCCTGTATACTTACCCTAAAACCGTGTGTATTTATCCTAACCTAACACCCTGTATACTTACCCTAACATCCTGTATAATAATCCTAACCTAACACCCAGTATACTTACCCTAGCACCCTGTATGTATAGTACTTAGTCGTTCTAACCTAAAACCTTTTATACTTACTCTTACATTCTGTATAGGTATCCTAGCCTAACACCCTGTATATTAACAAATAATGACCATTAGAAGCATTTTTGATAATACCGAGACTTATAAAAAAATATTTTCATGGAATCTTATCTCACTAACAAAAAATAAAATCATCGACATCGTGTGTCGATATTATTTTGATCGATCACCTCCCTATCGTCATTCGTCATACAAGAAAATCGGTCACCGATTATCGCTCGTGTGCGTTGGGTCGGTCACAAAATCGGTCGTAAAATCGGAGGAAAAATGTGCCCGATAATCGGACCTACAAAAACTCGGTCGTGTGCGGGAGCCCTAAGTCTTAACTAAGTGTTTTAGGCAAACGTTTTTGTTTTGGTAATATAGTTGAAATTACCACGATCACCCCCCTGACCTACTTATAGAGCCTTATTACTATAAAGATAACGAATCTTGGGGATTCAAAATAGGCAAAAATATCGGCACAAAAACTTGAAACGGGTAAAGATAGTGACTATTTTCTCAAAAAAATATATTTTATTTAGGTATTGGCTATGGAATACTGGAGGATCAAATTATTTGTTAGAAGGTTCGCAGACAAGGGCGAAAAATCCTCCAGTATTTTCTAGGAGCTCTATTTCTAATTCGCTCGTACGGTCAACCGCACGTAGGTAGAAACTTTTTCAACTCTATTACCACGCCATAAGGTCCAAAAGTGTTTCTACTGATGTGCTGTTGAGTGTACTAATGATAACTGGCGGCGTAGTTATACGTTAGCCCGGGCGTTTTCGACTCCGGGCGTTATGAGGATAAATCTTTGTGTGCGCGCAGTCTTTTTGCTTGAAAGAAAAAGATAAAGAGCGCAATCCGCAACCCATTCGATTGCGACAGATATACTGTGCGTGTTACCAAAACTAAATTACGTAAGCGCCTGATATAAAATATCGACTTTTTGTAAAAACTAAGTAATAAAATAATATTTTAGGTTGAACAAACCCTAGCAACTACAAATACCTTTCTGTATACCTAATTTCACTACTTAAAATACCTCAGATTCCACAAAAAAAGGGAAAAAATGAAAATTGAAGACGCAACTTTGGATTTTTATTTTATCGAGTCGATTTTCACTAATCATGTTTTGGTCTTGGTAATTCCCTCACTTGAATGGTCAAGAAACACATACCTCAAAATCACGGCAAGATACTGAGTAAATAAAGATATTTGTCTTCAAAATACCTGATACACATGACAAGAAATTACCACTAGGAAAATTGGCTTTATTCAGCATAAAATTTGACAGACAAATCCACAGATAAAATACATGTCATTCACCCCTCCCTAAAACATAATCTTCCAGGTGGACCGGCAGACGGCGAGGGCGTGTAGAGCGTCGAATTTCACGCTCGTTCTCACCAGATCCCTGTTCTCGGTGCTGTTGTGTGCTATGTGAAGGCTGGGGCGTAGAATATGCTTCAGTCCTTTCAGGCTCTTCGTCATCTGAAGAAAAGTCATCTTGTACTGAAGGGAGTGGAGCTAGATGTCTATTAGAGATCGTGCCTTCTCTTCCATCCGAGTACCGAATAAAAGAGTACGTTGGATTACTCTGTAGAAGGTGGCCTTCTTCTACTAAAGGCTCAGACTTCGAATTACGCACGGTTCTTTTTATAAGTATAGGACCAGGTGTCATAAGCCAATCGGGTAGAGATACGCCATTAGGGCTTCGCCGTGGATGACTGAACATTCTTTCATGTGGAGTTGCGTTCATAGATGTGCATAATAATGAACGTATAGAGTGTCAGGCCATGGGCAAGACTTTTTCCCATTCAGAAGCTTCCATATTCTTGGATCTGAGACAAAGCTGTATGGTCTTCCAAAGAGTTCCATTTAAATGCTCTACCTGGCCGTTGCCTTGAGGATTGTAGGGCGTGGTTCTGCTTGACGCAATTCCCAGTGAGACCAAATAATGTGTTAGTTCTTGCGACATAAATGAGGTACCTCTATCAGAGTGTATGTACATAGGCGTACCAAAAGTAAAGAAAATTTCATTCAGGCATTTTATAACAGTATTCGATGTCATATCTTTACATGGAAAAGCAAACGGAAAACGACTGTATTCATCTATTACTGTTAGTATGTAATGATTTTGAGTTCTTGATGGTAATGGACCTTTAAAGTCTAGATTTAGTCTTTCAAAAGGCGCCGTTGCCTTTATAAGTGTACCCTCAGTTCGTGCATATCTCGGTTTTAATTCGGCGCAAACTTGACAGTTCGTACTAATTTGTTTTATGTCATTGATTGAATAGGGCAAATTCTTCGATCTAACCCAATGATACATTCTGACGATACCAGGGTGACAAAGATTATTGTGCAATGTCTTCAAATTGTTAACGTCCATCTGTGCACAAACTCGAGTGAGAGCATCAGCTGCTCTGTTTTCTTTCCCGGGACGATATATAATGTCAAATTTAAAACGAGATAACTCAAGTCGCCAACGCTCAATTTTCTCGTTTTTTATTTTATATGAGTGTACTTGATTAAGCATAAAGGCAACTGATCGTTGATCTGTGATTAAAATAAAATGTCGTCCGATCAAGTAATGTCGCCATTTACGTAAGGCTTCCACGATGGCTGCAGCTTCTTTTTCTATAGATGGATGTCGTCGTTCAGGATCTGTCAAAGAGCGAGAAAAGAAGGCCACAGGCTGTCCATTCTGGGAAAGAGTTGCTGCTAGCGCATTCTCGGAGGCTTCTGTCTCGACGGTAAAAGTAGCTTTATCGTCAATTGCCGTTAAACAAGCCTTAGCAATATCTTTTTTTAAATTATTGAAACTCGAAATCGTTTCTTCAGATAACGGAAAAGTAGTTGTTGATAGTAAAGGCTTGATACGTTCTGAAAAGTTACTTATCCACTTTGAGTAGTGTGCAAATAGTCCAAGTGCTCGCTTTAGCGCAGGCGCATTTTCTGGTATCGGTAATTCTAGTAAAGGTTTGAGACGATCCATATCTGGCTTAATTGTATTTTTTTGTACAGTATAGCCGAGGAGATTGATAGTTTCTTTGTTGAAAATGAATTTTTGATCATTTAACGTTAAATGATACTTGGCCGCCGCTTCCATGAAATGGGACAAATTGTCGTCATGCTCTTTTTGGGTTTTCCCGCACACGGTGACGTCATCTAAATAAGCAAACGTGCCCTTTAGACTTTCTGTTTCAATAATATAATTTAAGGCACGTTGAAAAGCGGCAGCACCATTGGTAACACCAAAGGGTATTCTAGTGAATTGATATAATTTGCCATTTGCTTCAAAAGCTGTATAAACTTTTTCTTTTTGAAGGATAGGAACTTGGTGATATGCACTTTTTAAATCGATTTGACTGAAATGTTTGTATTTAGCAACTTCCGCTACAATAGTTTCAATGTTTGGTAATGGGAAGGCATCTAGTTCCGTGTATTTATTGATAGTTTGGGAGTAATCTATTACCAATCTCTTTCTGTGCATTCCACCACCTGCTACCAATACTTGTGCACGCCACGGAGATATACTCGGTTCAATGACACCATCTTCAAGCATCTTATTGATCTCGGAGTTAATTACTCATTTACTATGGCGTCTTGATCAAACCGCTATCGGTTTAATATTCGGTGAAAGATTAGTGAATAATGTCGCGGGTGGTAGCGATGCTTCCATCACATTGCAGATTCGCAATGGCTCTTGAGATCCTCCGAAATTCAGTTCAAATGAAGAATGATTTTTGAGCATGTCATGGCCGATTATTACGTCTGCGCAAAGGTTGTTAACAATAAGTAAGGATTGCTGTTTGTATTTATAATCGGCGAGTTTTATAGTTGCGTGGCAGATACCTTCGACAAAAGAAACGTGACTCAATGAAGCTAATGTCACAGACTGATTGCATGGTCTTATTTTTAGTTTGATGTCCTGCGCAAGTTTCCTGTCTATAAAACTTACGGAGCTTCCTGTATTGATAAGACCTTCCGCTCGGTATTGATTTATAAAAACGGGAACAGTTGCTCTACTGAGACTACTGAGACAAGGCGTTAGTGTCTTGAGACTGGTTATCGTTTTCTGTTACAGCATTAGCTCGTTGCGATTGTGGGGAATGACCACTTCTACACACATTTGCGAAGTGCACCTTCTTCGAACAAAGCTGGCATTCAGCACGATAAGCCGGGCATTTTATTCGCTGATGTACCTTTTACACCACAAAAGAAACAGCGACGACGTGATGTTGGCCGAAAAGCATGAGTTTGAGGAGTAACTGCAAGATTTTGTTCCACTTCTGGCAGGGCATTCAGATTCAAGTAATCGTTAGAAGTAGAAGGGTTTGAAGTGAATGCTTGAGTGTTTTTCTCGGCATTGTCGAGTGTAATTGCTAAATTGACTGCTTCGTCTAGAGTCAAACTTAACTTTTCAAGTAGTCTTTCTCTTATTTTTTGAGAATTGATACCGGCGATAAAAGCGCCTCGCATTGACTCATTTTTATGTTCAATCGCGGACACTTGTTTGAAATTACACTCTTGTGCCAAAAGCTTTAGAGCTTGAACATATTCTTTTACAGTTTCGTCAGGTTTTTGCTTGCGTGTATTTAATAGGTGCCTTGCTAAAATTATGTTCTTATGTTTCAAATAAATGTTATTTAATATTTGGATAGCATCAGTGTAAGTTGTACATTCACGAATATGAGAATAGATAGTTGGGGATAAATGGTTTACCAGTAACTTTAGTTTGACTGAGTCCGGTGCACCGTCGATGCATTCTTCAGACAAAAAATTTTCAAATGTAAATTTCCAATGCGACCATTTTATGTCAGCTGTCATTGAACTTGGTTCTTCAGCGAATCGATCTGGCCGCAGATAACTTGCCATCGTATTTTTCTAGCGTAGCCTTGTAGTATGCGTAGCACGTACGACACGTAGACGTAGACAATACAGAATTTTAGACGCTTCGCACCATGAGAATGTATGAAACGGCAGAATCATTTTTGAGATATCTGAGATTTTTCGTAAAGTTGACCATTTTTAGGGTTCCGATACCAAAATGGTATAAAAAGGAACCCTTATGGTGCGATTTTGTCTGTTTGTCTGTCACATCTCTATATCTCAGCAACCACTCATGCTATCGACCTGAAATTTGGAAAAAAATTAGAATATAGCTGCCCAACTCTGGAGCATGGAGCGAACGAAAAGACATAATTATCCAATGTTAATAGTAGTTTATGCAACTGTCATATAAAACAGGTTATTAAAACACGAGTTTGGGTTTATCACACGAGGCGTAGCCGAGTGTGATAATAGCATCAAACGAGTGTTTAATACCATATTATATGCAGTTGCGTATACTACTTTATCTTCACTCATACAATAGGTGGGTACTTATAAAAATTAAACCAAAGTAAGTAAACAACAAAGACAACTTATATTATGTATATTACAGTTCTGATATAAGTCTAAAGAAGCCGCCAATATATCTGCTAGGTCATCTTTGAAATATACAAGCAGAATATTTTCTTAACAAGACATGGTTTTCTTTTCGATTTTCATTCTTTCCCAATTCATTGTAGGTCATGTCGTAAAATGTCCTAGACTATGCCTAGACTAATATGAGAGAAGATCATAAGTTATTGAGTATCTTCTGGCGTGACTGCAGTATCCTGACTGCACCACTTTATCTACTTTTTCAATAAACTTTCACATTACTTTCACGGGCACAAAATACTCGAAAAAGGTAAATGTTTGGAAATATCGGCAAATCTAATATCTATTTCCAAGTCTTTTATAATTTCAGGCTGCGCGCGCATATTTTCAGGCACAGATGAAATAATTGTAACTATAGTAACTGTTACTCTAACTGCTCCAAAACAATAGGTTGTTTATATGGTACACTTTGTAATATGCTACTGATATTTGACAGCTACTAAGAAAAACTGATACATTACTAAAGGGCTCTCTAAAAGACCTTCTATTCAGTCTTCCTAAAGAAAGTTTAGATTCAAGGAGAATTGTATCCAAGTGTTATGTAATGATTAAAAAATTAAATTACGTAACACCTTTGCAAAATTTTCATACAAAAATCGTTACGTAATGGTAACTTTTTAATTTTTTATAGATACTCTGCGTAATATACAGCCTTACGTATCAACTTTTTAAATCATATTTCAAAGTTTACGACATGAGTGAGTGTAGATAAAAATCTTTAAACGTCTCATAGAAACTACATCAGCTGATAGCGTAACATCATATTATGGACGAACAATACGATCATATTTAAAAAAAAAGGTATTTATTAGATAAATAATTCGAATCATTTATCTAAAGTATTAACCATGGTATTAATTATGGTATTACCATAGAACCGTATTTTAACACGCTTTTATTATTAGGATTCCGATACCAAAATGGTAAAAAAAAGAACCCTTATGGTGCGACTTTGTCTGTCTGTCCGCTTGTCTGTCTGTCACACCTCTATATCTCAGCAACCACTCATGCTATCAACCTGAAATTTGGAATAGTTTTAGAATATAGTTGCCCAACTTAATTGCACATGAAAGAATTAAAAAAAAATTATGATAATTAATGTAAAGGGGGCCAAAATAGGGGGGGGCTAAATTTCAAAATGTTGCTACTAGGTCGAGTGGGGTACAAAGTAAACGGGCTTTACTTGTACATTCTAAAATATATTTTTGTTTTTTTTAGGTCTCAGTTTTCAAGTTATGATGAAAAATGTCAAAAAAAATACCATCCCCCCCCCCCTTATCTCCGAAGTTTGTAAAAGGAAAAATTTGAATTAATTACAGTTGACAGAAGTTTATGTAAACATTACAGCAAAAATAAAACGATCTTTCTAAGTTGCACAGTTTTTTAGAAATCTGCAAATAATCTTTACAAACAAATTTAGGGTCGCGGTCCTAAAAATGGACTTTATTGCTTCCAAAAATACAAAAAGTATATCGGAACTCTCGGCACGCAAGTCCGTCGCACTTGACCGGTTGTTATTTACTGGCTTAGTGACGCTTCCCCTTTATAGGTGTCATTCAGAGACCTTTCGCTAGCACGGGACCAGCAAAACCCAGGTCTAACCTTCGTCTAGCTCTGTCACCGGTCATAATTATTAATTACCTGTCACTCAACATGACATTTTTCTTATCACGGGCAAAGACCAAGAATAAATGAAGTGCTAACTAATAAGTTGATATACTAATATAACTAACTAATATGTTGTATGTAATAACCATGCTAGCGAAATGAGTTAGACCAAGGTTAGATAATAAAGACCTGGGGTTTGCTGGTCCCGTGCTAGCGAAACGTGTCTGACGGACAGAAAAATAAATGGTTTCGCTACTGATAATGGTATTAACTAACTAACCGTGCGTCAATGCAAACATTTGTAACTCTATTGCCATGTCATAAAATCCTTGTTATGTTTCGGTTGACGTGCTGTTTCGTGTACCTACTTTGATACATATCCTTTTATGTTTCTATTTTTAGGGTTCCGTACCTCAGAAGAAAAAAACGGAACCCTTATAGGATCACTTTGTTGTCCGCCTGTCTGTCAAGACCCTTTATCTCACGAACGGGTAAAGGTATCAGGCTTAAATTAATACCATATATTAGGATCCATGAACCACACAAGATCTGAAAATTTAAATTTTTTACAACGACCCAATCAAAAGATATGGCATTTTATTTCCTCATCTCCATACATTTATGCAAAAAAGCAAAACCTACAGGGTACTTCCCGTTGACCTAAAATTATGAAATTTGGCAAGAAGCTAGGTCTCACAGTACAACTAATGGGAAAAGTCTGAAATCATTAAAAATTACAACTTTTCACAACTAATGGTAACCAATTGTGGTGAGCTCCCGTTTCAAGAACATTCATATAAGAGAGGGGTCAAGTTGGATGGTCGCGGAGGCGATTTTTGTTTTAGTTCTATTTTAAAAACGGGAATACTTACAGACTTGAAAATTGGTACATTTATAGTGCATAAGCTATAAAATAAAAACAAATAATAAAATTAGGTCAAGCGCGTGTCGGACTCAAAAAATCTAGCACATTAACTTACTGAAATTTCAACTAATACAATTATGATTATGTGGTGGTACGGAACCCTCGGTGCGCGAGTCCGACTCGCACTTGGCCGGTTTTTTTCTTTTAAAATTGTTTAGTTTCATATCCTGAGGCTTTTCTCAAAAAAAAAAAGAGAATGTAAAATTGCGACATTTAAACTATTAACTCGTTTGAATACTTACTGCCGCACTCAGAGACGTCACTTAAAGTTAATCGTTAATTAAGTCTCTTGTTGTCATTTACTTATTCAATGAAATTGAAAAGGACAGCATGAGACTTAACGAATGATTAACTTTAAGTGACGTCTCTGAGTATGGCAGTTAGAGTTGAGCCCGTGGATACCTATAATTGGTCAATTAGTGTAGTAGTAGTAGTTCCCATATTTGAAATGACCTGTTGGTGACCCTAATAAAAAGTTTAGTTATTTATTTATTAACTAATTCCAAACACTTTGTTCGCAGACAGTACTAGGCGCATTACCGCTGGCAGTTGCGGCCGTGAATCGCGAGCATAACCTCCTCCCCGGGCTGCGCTTGCGGTTCGTAGCGGCTGACATCGGCAGCCCAAGACCACACTTGCCGATGGACAAAGACAGTCTTTCCTTGCGGTAAGTAACGTTATATATAGTCTGACCACAACCGCTGTACCGCGCCTTAGGTATACGAGCGGCGAGACGGGTGGGGGGGGGCATCGCTCGTAATCGCTCACAGTGGCACCTACTTCTTGCTCTTTCCTTCCCGCTCCCCCACCTCCCCGTGCATACAGCGGTTGCGGTCAGACTTATAAAAAATATATTTTATTTTAACACTTATTAAGTTCGGATAGTTCTACAAAGTAGAAAATTGCAACGTTGAATGTGAGAATAGAGTGGTATAGGACTAACGGTAGGCTTATTGGTTAAGGCGTGTGCTGTATTGACAGAGAAGACGCAGGTTTGAACCCTGCCTGTGGTTGTGAAATTTTGCGATTTCCTACTTTGTAGAACATTATTACAGTTCTTTATGGTTTCTTCTCCTTTTGGTGGACCTATTCAGTGGACCTTGGTGAAGTGGTTTTATTTATGTCTAATGGGATTACCCGTGACACGATCTATAACACATACCTAGATAAGTTCGATGATGTAACGAGATTGCCCTGAAGAGACATATTCACACCCTACTTAAGACGCTTCTTACACTAAAATTAGCAACTACAAGCTCGTCAATGCAAATGTCGATCTCATGTACACGTCAATAACGTTTGTATTAGAGTGCTCTGCAACGTGGCTGTTACGATGGTCGTCAAGACTAATTGGTCGTGCAGAATGAGAAAAATTTGGATTTACGTATTAAGGCATTGACTGATTTCAAAACGGTACGTACAGGTTAACATCGAAGTTATAACAAATAATTTCCTGCAAAAATTTTGTAAATCCATCTATCCGTTTAGGAGAAATACAGAGTTTAGTGTGATTTTGGAAGAAAAAAGCTCTTTGTATTGTTATTTTTTTCTAAGGTATTTTAAATTGTGTCGAAAAGATATACGCACAAATTATAGCTTAAACATGGATAATCAACATATATTTTTTTCATATTTATTTCTTGAATAACGACCTACTTATATCGTTTCAAAACACGCCTAAATTTGCAAAACACAGAGAGAATCGCCTGAGTCCCTACTCGTATCAACTCGGAGACACAACACAGACGCAGGCAGAGAACTCCATTCCTAGCTTGTAATAAATTTAATGTAACTGGGGAGATGATTCATGCATGATGTTATGAGCTTGCGTGTTAGGCTTCTTTTTCCTGAATTTGATATTATGATAACATTCGCTAACAATTGATAATTTAATAATATTCTCCTCAGCATTTCACTTTAAAAATTTCCATTTACTTAAACTGTTTATCACGTTTTATCCTACCGAAAGCCTACGTTGGTTCTAGAGCAATATTTTAAATTGCGATTAATGCGTTGGCTCTTGGTCTCAGGTGGGTTTTCTTCGAGGTTTTTTCCATTATTGTAAGGGTTATGTAAGTCCACGTAATACGTTAAGCTGTATTAGTGGCAGGGGTAAAATGCCTCTTACAAAAAAGAATAGATCTCTTTGTTATTTTATAAGTTCTGTTATTTTTGCAAAGGTTTAATTGGCCGGTTGTCATTTAATTAGTTTTTGACCTTATAGCAAACATGATTCTGTCCACGTGACGGTTTTTGCCATAGAACTAAGTAGATGTAAGTGTTAGAAAGGTGTACTGGGGGGTGGTAATTTCCACGACATTACCAAAACAAAATCGTTTGCCTTGTTAAGACTTAACACAACTTTTGAGGCAATTGTTTTGTTTTGGTAATATCGTTGAACCACGTATACCAATATCGTTTACCACGATAACCCCCCTGAAAACAGGAAGGACCTGACTAAACTGAACAACAAATGTTGGAAAAAAAATTGGACCTCTACATACAAAATCACACCTTCGTTCAGGCAGATTTTATGATAAAGTAGATTTTTCTTAGAGAACATTGAGAAACATTCTTCTAACGCAACTAGTAGCCAAGGAAGAAGATAAAATCCTTTTCGCAACTGGTTGCAAAACTCGGTTGTCTAGGCGGCCGAAACGCGATGTTCAGTTTCATCTACTGAGTAAGTGTAGAGACACACTGTGGATCTTTCCGTTGCGGAGAGTTCCGCTCATCACACTCGCAATGATCCAAGGTTACGTTAGACCCAGGCGAAGTTACTATGATCAAATCAAGGAGAAGATTGAAGTCGTGTCGTATCAGGAATTATCATCTGACGGAGAAAAAAACAGACTGGAAGTTGCTCCACCGACAAGACCACAGCTCTATAAGTTGAGGAAATATATTTAATATATATTTGTATTTCTTGTTCTGAGAATCGCTAAAATAAAGTGGCAGTGGGCAGGGCACATCGTAAGACGAACCGATGCGAACCGTGGCGACCACGTACCGGAAGACGAAGCGTTGGCAGGCTCAAGGTCGCTTGAAGCCGCTGGATGCGAGCAGCGCAGGGCCGGTCGTCATGGAGATCTTTAGGGGAGGCCTATGTCCAGCAGTGGACGTCTTTCGGCTGATAAGATGATGATGATTGTTGATGTGAATGTTATGTAAGTATGTCTTTCTTGTATCTGTATCTACATAGATACAGATACACACATGTGTTTAGTTATACCATAGTTGTACATTAGTTAAGTTTATATTTTTTAGTTCAGTAATTTGTGTTGTACACTAACTATACCCACTGTACTGTTAGCTGTCTCTGTCAACCATGAGGTTAGCTCAAAGAGAACTCAGATAGTGAGTTAAGCTCACCATTGTGATGACTTTTCACTAATACCAAAATGTAAAATTTTTCGTGTACATACTTATTTAGGTACAGCCAAGAGCACGTCAAGCTTGACACATTGGGTTTTGTGCCGTTCTTATTTCAAAAGCCGTAGAAGCTTAAGTCGCGCTGCGAGTGTCAAGCTTGACCTATTCTTGACTGTACAATCCTACTCCTACTAATTAAATTATTAACGCGAAAGTTTGTAAGTATGGATGGATGGATGGATGTTTGTTACTCTTTCACTTAAATAGATTTTAATGAAACTTTACAATAATATAGCTTATACATCAGAGTAACACTTAGGCTACAATTTAAACCTGCGCAGACTAAGTCGCGGGCACCAGCTGGTAAAGAATAAAGAAATAGGGCTCCCGCACACGACCGAGAATCGGTGGCCGATTATCGCCCAGGACAAGGACGGAAGATCCAGGTGATAACACGTAAGAGCGGGATGCCGACAAAAAATCGGCCACCGATTCTCGGTCGTGTGCGGGAGCCCTTAATGACACATCTCGCGGAATAACAGCTTGTGTCATGGTTAAGAGATTTTTCGGTCAGAAAATCCGCAAGTGTGTCGTTACACTTACTGTCCCTTACTCCCTGTATAAATCAATGTTTTTTTTATTCTCAGGGTGATGACACAAATGCGAGACCTCGGCGTGGTCGCGTTCTTCGGCCCCGACGGTACTTGCCATACTGAAGCGAAGTTGGCTGCTGCTTGGAACTTACCGCTAATTTCACACGTGAGTATATGAGTACATCTGTGGAGTACACTCTTATTTCTTTCACATCCCGGATATTTTAACAGGTGGTTCTCACATGAAACTGAACAACTTTTCCCAAGAAACATAGCAGGTCGTAAAACAAAAAAAAACTTTTTATTTAAATAAAACTGCTAATAAATATTAAACATAATTTTTATCACATCTATTCGAAAATACTGAGTTTGTTCTACGTTAACAGGGACTAAAATCGCGTTGTAATCCCTATACTACAGGCTTTATTGGGAAATGGTATATGACGATTCTGCACCTCTGCATTAAAATACGAAAAAGAAACTTATTATTAAAATAAAACAGCTAATAAATATTAAACATAATTTTTGTCACATTTATTTGAAAAGAGTGAGTTCGTTCTACTTTAACAGGGACTAAAATCGCCTTTTAATCCATAAGGGACTAAAAGTGATTTGGATAAGGAATGTAGATATTGTTAATAAAAGTTCTACGTTAACAGGTACTAAAATTGGTTGCAATCCCTATGGACTAAAAGTGATTTGAATTAGGAATATATATTTTTGGATATTGTTGGTAGGTAACAGATGATAGTAAAAACAATGTTTTATTTAAATTGTTTCATTTTCTCATAGAGGGTGATATAAAGTAGAGAGTCCACCTCGGGAGAAACACTATAATAAAGCTCGAGCGACGTACTTTGAGTCCCTCGCTGCACTCAGGATTCTACTAAGGAATCCCTCGCTGCGCTTGGGATTCAAAAAACGCTCTCGCCCTAAAATAGTTCTTTGGTCCCTTGGTTAACAATCCAACTAATACTACTGTGCTATAATACTGTACAATTTTTACAACGCCCCACAGTTCTATTAAGTAGGTACACTCAACAGCACGTCAGTAGAAAAACTTTTGGACCTTATGGCGTGGTAATAGAGTTAAAAAAGTTTCCACCGATGTGCGGTTGACCGTACATGTACAAAATAGTACAAGCATAGTACTTTCAAAAGGCCGAAGCTCGTTATCGTAATTGAGATTTTACAGTTGTTTTATCAGAGGAACCATCTGGGATGAGAAATGGTTCCAATAACGATAAAATTTAACTAACCATAAAGGAGACCGTTGCTAGTAAAAGTTTTATAGAGCAGAGAGCTCCTAAAACGTATCTTATCCCTTTGAAAATCCGGTCAAGTGCGAGTCGGATTCGCGATCCGAGAGTTCTGTACCACCAAATGGTCGATATTTTAGTAGTAGGTTCAAAACTAGTGTGTCAAGTATTGTTAGTTCAACATGCATTTTACCAGTTTGTGTAATGTGTTGATATCATCATCATAACATCCAATGAGACGTCCACTACTGGACAGGGAGCTAGTGTATCACTTTTGTACCTGTAACTGTTTTTACGAGCGAGTTTAAACAAAAATATTCTTGTTTTTAGGGTTCCGATACCAAAATGGTAAAAAAAAGGAACCCTTATGGTGCCGCTTTGTCTGTCTGTCTGTCACACCTGTATATCTCGGCAACCACTCATGCTATCGACTTGAAATTTGGAATAGTTTTAGAATACGGTTGTCCAACTAAATTGCACGTGAAAAAATTAAGAAATGTGGGGGGGGGGGGGGGGGGCAAAATTTCAAATTGTTGTTACTAGGTCGAATGGGGTATCATATGAAAGGGCTTTACTTGTACATTCTAAAATATATTTGTGTGTTTTTTTACAACTCTTAGTTTTCAAGTTATGATAAAAAATGACAAAAAAAATACCAATCCCCCCCCTTATCTCCGAAGTTTGTGGAAGAAAAAATCTGAATTAATTACAGTCGATAGAAATTTACGTATATTTATTACAACAAATAAACGATCTTTCGAAATTGCACAGTTATTTAGCAATCTGCAAAAAACCTTTACAAACAAAATTAGTTTTGCGGTCCTAAAAATGGACTTTATTGCTTCCAAAAATACTATAGGTATATCGGAACCCTCGGCGCGCGAGTCCGACTCGCACTAGACTGGTTTTTTTTTAACTGTCAGTGGGCTTACTCTTGACCTCGATCTAGTCTTGAAGACAGAGATGAGGTCGACGATGGAACGAGCTTACCCAGAAGAAGCCTATTCACTCACGACTTGAATAGATTTAGGTTATATGAACTCGGGAACACAGACGCAGGTAGAGAATTCCACTCTTTAGCCGTGCGCATTATAAAAGATGTGACCAAGCGCTTTGTGCGTATGTGCGGAATATCATCTAAGTAAGGGTGATAACATGCGGTGCGTCTGGACTCCCGATGGTTGAAGGGAGATGGTGGAATAAGCTCGTGGATCCCTTGAGCACACTCTATATCGTTAAATAACACCGCCCTTGGACTTTACATTTTTTTTTGTTTAGTACACACGGCCGCACATCAGTAGAAACACTTTTGGACCTTATGGCGTGGTAATAGAGTTGAAAAAGTTTCTACCGACAAGCGGTTGACCGTACCTAATAGGCTCCAGTTGGTTCTCTTTGGCTACGGAGCCCTAAAAACACTGGATACAAATATGATTGCGACCTTGACCTATATCCTTGCCTATATTGAACCAAAATTTGCTTTTTACCTAGAAATGCGCCGGAGCTCGAGGGTCACTCGACGCTGCTGGTCTTGGTGCCACCTTCGCCAGGACTCTACCACCAGCGTATAAAGTCAGCAAGTCTGTCGTGGCCTTGCTGAAGGCCTACAGTTGGACCAAGTTTGCAATAGTGGCTGGGGATGAGACTACTGCTGCGGGACAGCAGATGGATGCCATTAAGGTATGTATGTTATAGTAAAGCCACGATCATACCTAACTGAATTTATTCAAAGACTAATTCAGCATACATTGCTGGGAGGCTTGGATACGTTAAAGTCAAAGTTGTTTATTCATTGTTGGATATTAATAGTAGATTAGTAGCCAAGGGCTGTAAGGCATCGATTGCAGCCCGAGATATTTAGGCGCACGAGCGCAGTGAGGGCGCCTATAGTTCGAGGGTGCAATTGATGCTTACACCCGAGCTAACTATTCTGCTTTACATCTCGATTGTGAGGTAAGTAGGTCCTTATTACCACCAAATTGTAGGTGACCAATTAGCGCTCTAGGGTAATAATGTAGCTAGAAAAGTAAGTAGGGCGGTAAGTAATAAAAAAAAACCACTTCACTCTTTCAAAACTCAATCACTTACCGCCCTAGGGCTTTTCTAGCTACATTATTACCCTAGAGCGCTAATTGGTCACCTACAAGCCTCATTTGGGGGTAATAAGGACCTACGAGTACTTACCGAATATGAGAGATGTAAAGTCTCTTAATGACGTCAGCTAAACGACATCGCTTCACAAACAATGTGGCGCCATAGTGGGTTAATTGCAATATCCTTACTTCAACGAACAATGTAAGCCGAATTAGTTTCTGAATTAGGGAAGGTGTGATCGTGGCTTAAGCTAGTCTGTGAAAATTCATTTTGTATAAATAAGCTTGCTTTTTTCTGCCGTGAAGCAGCAGTGTTTGTACTGCTGTGTTTCAGTTTGAAGAGCAAGGAAGGGAGCCAGGGAAATTACTGGCACATGAGACACACCATCTTTGTTCTCAGGGTGGGCATCGCGCTTCGCTGTCTTGTTAGTGTCAATTATGCTACTATCAAGTCAGTGGGCGCTATAGGCGGTGGTGACCACTTACCATCAGGTGGCCCACAAGCTCGCTTGCTCACTTGTTACGTAAAAAAAAAGTTTTTCCACAAATGTGAAGGTCACAAATTCAAATTTATTAAAATTCATCAAGTTGAATACAGTCAAATAATAAAGATAAGGTCACATGTAACAGTTAAATTAATAACAATTTAATAATAAATTTTAATAACTATATTGTGTTTATTGACAGGCCCGTTGGCTTGGTTGGTAGTAGCTTGCCTTCTACGCCGTACGCCGCGGGTTCGATCCCCGCCCAGGGCAAACATTTGTGTGATGACTTGATGAAACAAGTATTTTTTTCTGTGTCTGGGTGTTATACTCGTATATCCATTTATTTATGTTTATCAGTGTCTGGTACCCATAAGGTACAGGCTTTGCCTAGTTTTGGAACAGATGACTTTGTGTAAATTGTCCCCCAATATTTATTTATTCATTTGTAGGAATTAGCCCAGTCGAACGGGATGACGATCACTGCAGAACATCGCTTCACGGACTACCTTCCGCGGAAGATATCTGAGATGGAGTGTATTGTCGAGCAGACTTACGACAAGACCAGAGGTAAGTGAGAGTGAGATTAGATAAGATTAGATCATTTATTTGCAGTAAAAACCATTACAAGTGGTATGCAAATCAATTTACACATAAACATAATTCATTCATTACATTTTTGGTAATCTACACTAATATTATAAAGAGGAAAGATTTGATTGTTTGTATGTTTGTTTGCATCGAATAGGCTCCGAAACTACTGGACCGATTTTAAAAATTCTTTCACCATTAGAATCCCACATTATCCCTAATGAACATAGGGTATATATATTTTCAAAAAAGTTAGGGTTCCGTATGAAAACTTCGATAATGTAACCCAAGGTGTGAAAAAAATACCAAATAGCATCGTTATACCGCGTACGCTGCCGAAACTATTGACAATAGAGCAAAATGATGTACTACAGTCTTATACAAGACATCAATATCTACAAAAAAGTCCGTGATACAACATGTCTAACTATTACAGTTATGTCACAATAACTACTTTTTCATGTTAAAACGCCGGTTCAAACTATATAGGCCTCATTATTCCTACCTTGGTATTAATCCTTATCCAAATAAATAAATTTGTATTCAAGGCTATATCAGTACCTGTAAATAACTTTTTGAATTATTCAAATCGGACGTACCATTCAAAAGTTATCATGAGTGTAATAATTATCAAAATTGAAATTTAAGAAACGGCGCTGTGACTCTAATGGTTTTATCTACAGTAGAGAATAGACATGTAAAATTTGGCTAATGGTTTCTGTATGTGAAAATGAGTGTATTATCATGCATATATCCCTCACGGGGTATAGCATCTATAACTGTATGTATATCTAAGGTGATGATGAGAAATCTAGCTTTGTTTATTGCTTCAGGCCCTAAACATTAAAATTAAAAGTAATATCCAAATTTTCTTTTTAGGGTTCCGTACCTGAAAATTAAAAAACGGAATCCTTATAGGATCACTTTGTTGTCCGTCCGTCAAGACACTTTTTCTCACGAACAGTTAGAGGTATCAGGTTGAAATTGATAACAAATATTAAGGTCCATAAACCACACATGATCTGAAAGATATGGTTTTTTATGTCCTCATCTCCATACATTTATGTACTAAAGCAAAACCTAGAGGGTACTTCCTGTTGACCTAAAATTACAAGAAGCAGAAAAAGCAGAAGAAGAATAAGCAAGAAGCTAAGTACAAATACAGAGAAAAGTCTAAAATCATTAAATATTAAAAAAATTCTCACAACTAAAAATAACCAATTAAGGTCCTAACTCCCGTTACACGAACTTTTCTATAAAAGAGGGGTCAAGTTTGATGGTCGCGGAGTTTTTAAAGTCAAAGAGCAAAAGCTTTTAGTATATCATATGGTAGATTGGTACGGAACCCTTAGATCGAGTCCGACTCGTACTAGGCCGGTTTTTTAATAACCTCCGACGCAAAAAGAACCCTATATCTACCCGTGCGAAGCCATAAAATATCATAAAATTCATTGACAATTTGAGAAAGATACAAAAAGAAAATATAAGAAGAAATTTATCAATCATAGATAGGTAAAAACTTAGATTAAATTGTATTATAATATAAATAAACATCATTTATCAATTTCATTTTAATTTTAACATATGTCAAAGAACTCGTTTAGTGTCTTAATTTTTTCGAGAACCAGATCCTCTGATGTGAACTCTTCGCTCTAGCCTCGGCAATGGAAGAATAATACTTGACACGTAGTCAATCATGTCTTTCATTTGCTTATGTCTGCTATTTTTCCTATGCATGTTTTCTAGTTGAATAAAGCCTAATTATCATAAGGTAAAGCGTTTTCTGTATCAATTTATTCAACTAGAATTTTTTTTCTATGAAATTATGCCTAAAAGCCCTAAAAGTGTTAAAACTGAAGACACGAAACACACGGTCATTTCGTCGACGATCTCTCGCTTTCTTCGTCCAGAGCGATTCGATGTGGAGCCTTCGATGGTTGGCTCCGACCTAAAATGGACGCATTGGCGATTTTCATTTGAAAACTTTCTTTCGGAAGAGATCAGCTCCGCGACCGAAGAGGTAAAGTACAAACTTCTCGTGAATCACATTTCACCGACAATATTTAACTTCATACGAGAGTGCGACAAGTATACCGAAGCTATCAAAGTACTAAACAATACTTATGAGATAAGTCCAATATCAGCCCTATCTCCTTTAACGCTATATCTGAACCAACTACGCAAGAGCCTCCACAACAACAAAACTTAGCAGCCACGAATTCTGCTAATCAACGTCGTAAATGTTTCTTCTGTGGTGGCAGTATTCATCAAAGGGTAAAATGCCCTGCCTTTAATGTAGTATGTCAATTATGCTAAAAAAAAGGCCACTTTGCAAATGTTTGTCGTAGCTCTGCTCACACGCAACGCAACACAAATGCAGCTGTTTCTTCGGAAGAGAACTCTCAAGTCCTTAACTTATCGACTATTTCGGCCGCTTCGCCTTCAAGCTTACGCAAAGCTACTATACCTATAACTGTTAACAATTATCGAGCTGAAGCCTTAGTTGATACAGGCAGCTCTATCAGCTTTATTGACAACAACCTTGCACAAACAATGAAACTAAAGAGGCGGCCTTGCAGACAAGCCGTGAACCTCGCATCACTGAATCATGTCTCTTATGTCGATGGAATATGCTATGCAACTATACAAATTGATCACCATATCTATAAATACCAGCCGTTACTTATTATAAACAATCTCTGTGCGGATGTTATCATTGGACACGATTTATTGAAAAATCATTCTTCACTAGAACTTCAATTTGGAGGAGAAAAGGAGCCACTAAAGATATGTAATGTAGTTGAGGCTACTGTACCACCAGCATCCGTCTTCACGAATTTATCGCCCGATATTAAGCCTATATCAATTCGCTCCCGCCGTCACTCAGAGGAAGACCAGGCGTTTATATCCAACGAGATCGTAAATTTATTAAAAGACAAGGTAATAGAGCCTAGCGTCTCTCCGTGGCGAGCACAGGTGCTTGTTGCTGGTGGAAACAACCACAGAAAACGACTGGTTATTGATTATTCGCAAACAATAAATCGATATACTGAATTAGATGCTTATCCTTTGCCGAGCATTGACTCTATAGTCTCGCAAGTCGCCAAATATAACTTTTTCAGTCAAATTGATTTGAAGAGTGCTTACCACCAGGTACCAATAGTTCCTAAAGAGAAAATTTACACCGCTTTTGAAGCTTGCGGTAATCTGTATCAATTTACTCGCATACCTTTTGGCGTAACAAATGGAGTCGCCGCATTCCAAAGAACTTTACACTATATTATTCATAATGAGAAACTGAACGCAACATTAGCTTATTTGGATGACGTCACTATCTGCGGGAAAGATAAACAGGATCATGACGAAAACCTACGCAAATTCATGGATGCCGCAGAAAAATATAATCTTACATTGAACTTTGACAAATGTGTCTTTGCAACTGAATCTATCAACCTCCTTGGATATACAATTGATAAAAATACAGTTAAACCCGTTAAACCTGACAAGTCTCGTTTGGAACCACTGATAAGTCTACCCATACCATCGGATGCGGCAAGCTTGAAAAGAGCCCTTGGTTTATTTGCACATTATTCGAAATGGATAGAAAATTTTTCTGCTAAAATCAAGCCACTACTGCAAACAGGTTTCCCATTATCTGATGACGCAGTCAACTGTTTCAATAAATTGAAAACTGATGTTACTAAATCGGCTTTAGTCGCTATAGACGAGAAAGAGACTTTTACTGTCGAAACGGACGCTTCAGAGTTTGCTATAGCTGCTACATTATCTCAAAAAGGACGCCCCGTAGCTTTCTTTTCACGTTCACTCAATAAGTCTGAAAGACGACAACCATCAATTGAAAAAGAAGCCAGCGCCATAGTAGAAGCGCTACGCAAATGGCGCCATTATTTGATCGCAAGGCACTTTTTACTTGTTACAGACCAACAATCCGTATCTTTCATGTTCAATCAGAATCACGCAAGTAAAATAAAAAATGAAAAAATAGAGCGTTGGCGCCAAGAATTATCATGCTATCGTTATGACATCATATATAGACCCGGAAAACAAAATATCGCCGCTGATGCACTTTCACGGGTATGTGCACATATGAATATTGCTTCGAGTAAATTAACAGAACTACACAATTTGGATATAGTTGGCGTCGATACGAGCTTTAGAAGGCCGGTAGAATGTGTGCGCGTCGGGGCTGCAGCTGGTTTTGTAGAGGGCCGATGTCGCGCCTCCCGCACCCCGCACCGCAGTTGTCGTCCACACTCGTGCCTGGTACAAGGTGGCACGGTTGGACGGCTTGTACACAATTCCTTATGTCATCCAGGTATCACGAGGATGGTACACTGGGTTCGTACAAAGAATTTGCCTTACTCTGTCGAAGAAATAAAAAGGATGACAGCAGCTTGCCCTGTTTGTGCTGAAATTAAACCTAGATTTGTCAAGAATGAGGGAAAACTCATTAAAGCCACAGCGCCCTTTGAAAGACTCAACATGGATTTTAAAGGTCCACTACCATCTAACACACGGAACCGTTACATTCTCACAATAATAGACGAGTATAGCCGTTTTCCCTTTGCCTTTGCCTGCAGAGATATGACAGCAGGAACGGTAATAAAATGTCTAAAAGAAATATTTTTTATCTTCGGCACGCCAGCATATATTCACTCCGACAGAGGCACTTCATTTTTATCAGACGAATTGAGAATTTTCCTTACTAATTTGGGAATCGCCTGCAGCCGAACTACTCCTTATAATCCAAGAGGGAACGGACTAGTTGAGCGTCTTAATGGAACACTCTGGAGAACAATTCAGTTGTTTTTGCGCTCAAAAAATCTGGATATAGTTAATTGGGAGGATGCGATACCAGTAGCACTCCATTCCATCAGATCTCTACTATCTACTGGGACGAATACGACACCACATGAAAGAATGTTTAATCATCCTAGACGTTCACTGAACGGTGAATCTATGCCAACATGGTTACTTTCACAGGGTCCGGTTCTTATGAAGAAGCATGTGAGAAATTCTAAATATGATCCAGCTGTCGAAGAAGTAGAGCTCCTGCAAAGTAATCCGGATTACTCTTTCGTGAGGTTATCAGATGGCCGCGAAACATCTGTCTCAAACAGGTCTTTAGCTCCACTTCCAGTGGTCGATGAACCTTCGTCAGAAGAAGATTATATGACTCCTGATACTGAAGAGGAAGCTATTGACAATGAAGGCCCGACTCAAGAAGGAACTGGGTTACGCCGGTCAACCCGAGAGCGCAGGCCGCCGGTGTATCTTCAAGATTATGATACCGGCTCGTTTTAAAAGGCCCAGGGTGAATGAGGTGAACTCTTCGCTCTAGCCTCGGCAATGGAAGAATAATACTTGACACGTAGTCAATCATGTCTTTCATTTGCTTATGTCTGCTATTTTTCCTATGCATGTTTTCTAGTTGAATAAAGCCTAATTATCATAAGGTAAAGCGTTTTCTGTATCATCCTCACTGTTACGCAACTCAATTGGGAGGCTGTTATAAATTTGAAAACCGACACAAGTAAAGCACCTCTTATAGACACCATATTTATGTGAGGGTATTTTAAATTTTCTTTGGTGCATTACGCGTCTCTTATTTTGATTTTCTTCCAAGTATAAAGATATTTTCTTGTGTAGTTTTATAGATAGTAAGTACGAGTAAATATATAAAGAAATAACGGTAAAAATTTTGTGTTTTTTGAAAATAGGTTTTTTGAGTGAGGTGTTAACCACACATAGAGCCAAAGGCTTAGAAGGGCAACGTAGAAAGAGACCGACACCGTAAGCCAGAGTAACCTGAAATATTTCAACTGTCGATAGCTCTCAAACTAAAAGCTACAAGCTCGTCAATGTAAATGTCGACCTCTTGTACACGTCAATAACGTTCATATTAGAGTGCTCTACAACGTGGCTGTTACAATCAGTCGTACAGACTAATTGGTCGTGCAGACTGAGAAAAATTAGGATTTACAGAAGACATTGACTGATTTTATAACGGTATGTACAGGTTGATATCTAAGTTATAACAAATAATTTCCTGCAAAAATTTTGTAAATCCGATTCGATCCATCCGATTATGAGAAATATCGAGTTTAGTGTGATTTTGGAAGAAAAAAGCCCTTTGCTTTTTTTAAAGGTATTTTAAATTGTGTCGAAAATATAAATGCACAAACTATAGCTTAAACATGGATAGTCAACATATATATATTTTTTTCAGATTTATTTCTTGAACGACCTACTTATATTGTCTCAAAAACGCCTAAATTTTCAAAAAACAGAGAGAATCGCCGTAAGTCTAATTGGAGTAACTAAAGTGGTATAGGGTGCTTCCTAATCAAGTGCGTTCCTTTCAGTATGTTACTCGGACCATAAAACTAAACAACTTACATAGGTTGAAAACTCCCATACTCGTAGAAATTGAATTAGCGCATTTTGTGTGGGAGTAATTTTTTTTCGTATTTTGACCTATATTCCTCAAGGAAAGTTATTCAGTTTTATGGCCCGAGTAATAATAATATACTCAAAGGAACGCAGTTGATTAGGAAGCATTTATCACCCCGGAGAGATGAATCTGTCCATCAAACTGAACAACTTTTCCCAGTGAAATGTAAGTCGACATATAAAAAAAATCGACTTTCTGAACAAACTGCAATATTTTTTTTATTATTCGTATTTCGACCCATGTTCCTTGGAAAAAGTTGTTCAGTTTCATGGGCAGAACTACCTCTTAAAATGTCTGGCCTGATTAAATATTAACGCTGTATGTATAGTTCTAAACCGTTTACTTTTGAAGGTATTCATTCTTAATTAAACAAGTTTAAAAATCTCCATTGAAACAAACCCTAATGATCGTGACGTAGCGTGTAGTCTTTGGTGGAGTCTTATCGTGACGTAGTGTTACTTCCTCGCTAGGGATTTGCTTACAAGGAAATACAAGTTTATTTTATTTCGGGTTTTAGCGCGATAATAATTATTAGACAAAATAAATTACCTTACTATTCCCGACGTTTCGGCTGCTTTGCATCAACCGTGGTCACGGGTAGACCCGCTAAGCTAAGACCCGAAATAAAATAAACATGTTTTAAAAGTGCGAAAGTTTAAAACAAACCTAAGGAAATAAAAGTGTTAATTGATTTATTATGCTTCAAAAAATTGCTATAGTCCGTCCAACTTAAAAATAAAAAAATAATTAATAAAAAAAATGCAATGAGTCATAGCTTTTCGTGGCTGGTAGCCAAGCCCCGTAACCAATCAGGCCGCTTAAAATCATAAAGTCAAATGCACAATGACTAACTGAAGGCAAACATTCGAGAGAAGCGGTTGTTTCCTTTGTTTGTTACCTTAAAATCGATGATTTTTTTGCGTTTTAACTCCATTGTGAATACACCTTTACCATGACTGACTACATTCTTAACGTGGACGAACTATAAGTTAAAATTACACGAGGTGTTCATGTAACATAATTTAGTTATATTATATAACATCGTCACAAACCTCGGGTTACTTGGGCCCATGATGTATAATAGTGATAGGTCTGCACATCCATAAGGGACAGATACCTATTGTGTAAAACTGAATACAAAACACTGTTCGAAATTGGTTGGGACTGCGACAAACAAAGGTGAGATTAAGATAAAGATAACAAATAATAATTTTCAACACATTTGCTCATAAAACTCTATTTGCACTGTTTTAAGGTTTATAATCCAGCTTATTAAACACGCGTGTTTTTTTTCATTAATTACTACTACCGGACTAGTGTTTTATTTTTGTTTTATTTTTATCTGAGCATAGAAATTTTATGCTTATGTATGAGGTTAGTAAAATTTTTAAGAATTTAGGGTGAATCCGAGAATATATCATAAATGAATGTTCATTTTATGAAATTATTTATATTAATTAACTAATTAACAATAAATTTGTCATTTACGTAACAATATATTCAATTTTTGATAATTTATTTTCATTCAATAGGCTATTTGGAATGTTTAATCTATGACTCTCAAATACGCGTATAATCTGTGCCCGCTAAAAAAGAAATAATGCGCGCCATTTTACAAATATTTGTTGGTCTTTATTATTGTAATTATTTTTGTAAGTGTCGACTTCTACAAATAAAACACTGTTCCTGAACCGTCTAAAATACTCATACACGAAATACAATTTTGAATGTTGTGATAATCAAAGGAAAACACCAACATATGCAGCCGACAGAATGTTCCGGTGGACGTTCGTTGGACATAAGGTTAGCAAAGTTTAGTATTTTCTTAGTATTATATAGTCTAAGGTATTTTCACTCGTAAATGTGTTGAAAAGCGTCGCAAGACGCACGTGCGCATTACCATTACACTCTCGGCTCCATTACGCCCTCGCCTGCGGCTCGGACTGCAATTTCTGAGCCTCGTGTGTAATGAGTAAAACAGCGCACTAGCATCTTAATGTACTCGTACTATTAGCTTTCCAGTCCCGAGCTAATAATAAAAAATAAAAAGTAAGTAAGCAAAAAGTTGGTTTACGAGAACCAGACTTCGCCGTAGCCGTTTGAATTAAATAAAATATGATATGAATTTTGTAATAAAACAAAAGTAATAATTTTAAAATTTAACCGACGAAAAAATAGTATAACATCTACTGTCTTAGGTGTAAATAGACATCATACGAAAACTGTAACTGTGGCTTCAGACCATTACTACATTCAGACTAACGAATGGAATTCTCTGCCTGCGCCTATGTCCCCGAGTTCATATATTCCGACTCTATTCAAGTCGCTAGTGAATAGGCTTCTTCTGGGCAAGCTCGTTCCATTGTCGACCTCATCTCTGTCCTCAAGACTAGATCCAAGTCAAGAGGAAACCCATTGACAATAAAAATATATAAAAAAACCGGCCAAGTGCGAGTCGGACTCGCGCACCAAGGGTACCGTACCACCACATAATCATATCATAATTGTATTAGTTGAAATTTCAGTAAGTTAATATGCTAAATTTTTTGATTCCGACACGCGCTTGACCAAATTTTATTATTTGTTGTTATTTTATAGCTTATGCACTATAAACATACCAATTTTCAAGTTTGTAAATGTTCCCGTTTTTAAAATAGAACTAAAACAAAAATCGCCATCGCCAACCATCCACCTTGACCCCTCTCTTATATGAATGTTCTTGAAACGGGAGCTCACCACAATTGGTTACCATTAGTTGTGAGGAAAGTTGTAATATTTAATGATTTCAGACTTTTCCCTTTATTTGTACTGTGAGAACTAGCTTCTTGCCAAATTTTATAATTTTAGGTCCACGGGAAGTACCCTATAGGTTTTGCTTTTTTGCATAAATGTATGGAGATGAGGACATAAAAGGCTTTTAATTGCGTAGTTGTAAAAAATTTAAATTTTCAGATCTTGTGTGGTTCATAGACCCTAATATATGGTATCAATTTCAACCTGATACCTTTACCCGTTCGTGAGATAAAGGGTCTTGACAGACAGACAGACAGACGGACAACAAAGTGATCCTATAAGGGTTCCGTTTTTTTCTTTTGAGGTACGGAACCCTGAAAATAACAATATAAGTCGTAATAAGTTTTTATTTTATATTTTATATAGTAGAATACTTGGTAGATACTTATATTTTTGTTATTTATATCCCACGTTTAATAACAAATACGCTCTCTCGGGGGGTGATTCTGCCCATGTAACTGAACAACTTTTGTTCTACAATTTTTTGAAAATAAAATTTAAATAATTTGGTTTTCTATACAAATTTACCGGATCAGATTTTCATCATACTTTACTTACTTTACTAATATAATAAAGAGGTAAATCCTGATTGAGTGACTGACGTTTGTTTTTTAAGTTAGATCCTCACAAATTTGAATTTAAGCTTTTGGTAAAAAATAGATAAACACGAGTTTAAGCGTTGAAAATCATCCTTCAAGGGGGTGAAAAGGATGATAATTTTTTTTTCGTATGTTGGTCTAGAAGTCTTTCATTTTTAAAGGTAGAGATATAAAAATTTGGACTTGAGCTTTCCGTAAAAAAAAAATTACATGTCTAAGCATTTTGGGAAAAGCAACTAAGGGGGTGAAATTAAGAAAAATGTTTTTTACGAAAGTCCTTTGTTTCTTAAGTTAGATTTACACAAATTTGAATTTAAGCTGTTGGTAAAAAATAAAGAAATACGTTTGTTTTTTTATATGTTCTAATGGGATAGTTTTTTTTCCTTTGTTCTCTAAGTCTTTAATTTTTAAAGGTAGAATTATACGAATTTGGTTTTGAGCTCTCCATAAAAATTAAAAGGTACGTGTTTAAGCATTTTTAGAAATTCATCCCCTAACGCGATGTAGTGAGGGATGAAAGTTTATAAAGAAATCCTACAGTTTTATCATGAGGTACTTGAAAATTTGGATTTGAGCTTTGAAGAAACAAAGAAATACGTATTTAAACAATTTTGAGATATCATCCCCCAAAGGAGTGAAATAAGGGATTAAAGTTTGTATGAAAATCGTACAGTTTTGACATGCGGTCCTTGAAAATTTGGATTTTAGCTAATAATAAGAAGTAAAGAAACACGTGGTTTTTCACCATTAGAATGCTACATTATTTATGTTATCTATACCTTTGTATTAATCCTTATTCAAATAAATCATTCCGTATTCAAGAATTCAATGTGTAGACTATTTTTTAAATTATTCAATTCGGATATTCCACTCAAAAGATATTATGAATTAAAAACAAAATACTTAGAGAAAAATATGTTTAAGCAATTCTAGATAAACATCCCCCAAAACTAAGTACTACCCGTGCAAAGCCGGGGCGGGCCGCTAGTATAATATAAATTGTAAAATAATTTTGTCTGTACATTGGAGATATTTCAATCACGATTTGTTATTTCTTCGATTTCAATGATTTTTTTGTTTTTTTGTTTTTACGTTTCATCTAAATTACGGTGATGGGATTCGGATGATATAATTATTTTACAACCAACCAAATAAGTGCGTGTAATTACTATAAGGGGTCGTTTGTATTGTAAGTAGTTCTTTCTCACGATTCTGCGCAGGCAGAGCTTGGACAATCAAAGTACTACTTTTTAAAAGTAACATGTGTGCAAGCGAGCTTGTGGGCCACCTGATGGTAAGTGGTCACAAACGCCCATGGCGACCACCGTTTATTTGACATTAACAATACAGCAAAGCGCATCGCTCGCCCTGAGAACTAATATGGTGTGTCTCCTGTGCCAGTGATTTCCCTGGCTTTCTTGCCCTTCAAATCGAAACACAGCAGTGCAAACACTGCTGCTTTACGGCAGAAAAAAGCATGGGGGTGGTATTTCTCCAGATGGATTTTGCACAAAAGCCCTACCACCTGTCGAACTTACAGTACCTGCGTACAAAGTCGCTGGCTGAAGCTTGTTTTATGTAAAATATTTGAAAGTTTACGCATCAACTGCGTAGAATGATACAGCGGACACTACACGAGTCGTTACGTCCCCCAACTTTTAATTAGGTTTCGTCTGTCTGTCCCACTTTTAAATTTAATTTGGGAATTCTCGTGCGCATAAACAAGCTCATTATAATTCATCACTAAGTGGCCAAGAACAACAGTTGCTTAGTTTTATTCTCAGTATAACTGAGGCTGAGGGCCGCAGCGCAACACAAAAGTCACGAATATGCAAGTTACTTCTAGTTTTTCTGCCCATGTCTTACTAGCGCGACCTTGTCCGCTTGGTTTTTCGTGGATTCGTAAGGGGAATGAATTTCGAAAATCCTTTCTCCAGCCTATACATACTACGACATTTTGCATCGATACAGTCGCTATGGAAAACGTGATGCAGCATCGATGCAGTCGCGTGTAGCGATACAAACGCGCCTTTGCATCGCGAGTGCAGTCGCGATTCAGTCGCGACGCGATGCAAACGCGACACACTATCGATACAAACACTGCAAAAAGTTAATAGTCGACACCCATGGTGTTCGGTGACGACGGCGGCTGGATGAACGAACACGATGCTGCGACTTCGTCTGTCTGTCTGTCACACCTCTCTATCTCAGCAAGTATACTTCGACTTAAAATTTGGAATATTTTTAAAATAACAACTTAATTATCCTACTAATTTATAAACGCGAAAGTTTGTAAGTATGGATGGATGGATGGATGGATCTTAATGGATTTTAATGAAACTTGGCACACATATAGGTTAGGTCCTGGAATAGCACATAGGCTACTTTTTACCGTGGGAAAACACTTGATTCCCACGGGAAAACGCATTTAATGTGAGTGAAACTGCAGACGGAAAGCTAGTACGATATAATATAATAATAACAGAACAACCCTAAGTTTTCAAGTTTTGATGAACAATGTCTAAAAAATATCATAGTTGATAGAGGTTTATGTAAATATTACAGGAAAAATTTAACAGTTTCTCTTAGTAGAGCAGTTTTTAGAAATCTGAAAAAAACTTTTACAAACAAACAGTTTTGCGTCCTAAAAATCGACTTTATTGCTTCTAAAAATACTTTAGGTAAGTATAACGGAACCTTCGGTGCGCAAGTTCGACTCGCACTTAGACAAGTTTTTTTTTTCGTAAACGGAAAGAAAGCAATCACGTCACTTCACTACGTAGACGAAGACGTAATCTAAGTACTATTAGTTTTTATGTTAAAGGGACTTTTACATGAGATTGGAATTGTTCTTGGCTTATATGTCAAAAGAAATTTGAATGCCGAAATATAGGTAAGAAATATGGCAATCTACATTTTGTACCTTTCATCTACCCACATGTTACTTACTATATCTATCGCAAATAAAACTATTTCATTTCATATAAAATTTTCTTTGATCTGTTTGTACTCCAAGATTGAAATTGAGAAACGAATAGAAGTTTATGATACAAGTTCCGTAAGTAGGGTTATTACAAACGAGTTGACGTTTTGTAAGCCCGAGACGAAGTCGAGGGTTTACCATCGGCACGAGTTTGTCATAACCCTTACGGACGTGTATCTTACGACGTTTTTCAATACATTTGTGAGAAAACAGGTATAAGTACACTTGGTAAAGGAACCAATCATGGGTACTGTCAGCCTCTTGTCGATTTATGTTCTCCTGGTACTCTCCATTTTATTTTAAACATAGGTAGGCAGTCGTCACCCAAGTAAAAAGTCACCACTGAGTATTTTTACAAAATAATTTTATGATCAGAGTGTAAAAACTCCTTGGTCTTATACTTTTTTTACTTACCGCACTAGTTCGGTAAGTAACTACTTACGAGTAATGTTTACGTCCTTGTAAGTACGTTTTTCGAGCAAATGTATTGAAAAATATATTACCTACGTATGCGTTTTCGAATTTGGGGTTTATTGAGAATACTCTCACCAAACAATCATAATTATTTGTCATTAGTTCCCAGAAACGAAAAACAAAACATTTTTTAAAATTTTGTGATCGTGACATAAGGGCTCCGTCGCGTCGCCGCGTAGCCCGGTTCGGTATAAATGTTGCAGGCAAATGAAGCACCCGAATTTTTGGGCGAATTGTTATTGGCAAGCAATTAGCAATTATATTTTGTTGCAAATAAGGGAAACTTTCAAGGTCAACGTTAGGTCACGTGACATAACATGTGATGTGCTGAGGCTTTACAAACGGCAGGCAACTTGTAAAACGGCGGCTTCGGCAGGTTGCAAACGTACAGTCAACGACAGGTCAAGCTTCACAATCGCAGTGCGACTCTAGCCCGTATGTCTATTGAAATAATAACGATACAAAATCCAATGTGTCAAGCTTGATGTGCTCTTGACTATACATAGATCACTAGTGCATATTTGGTGCCAAGGCAAACCCAAATCTCTTGCGACTGCTGTCAGAAAGTCCCTTACTGCTTAGCAAACATATTATGTCTGGGAGATGTCTGCATAAGTAGTGCGTCATATTTCCATAAGTTATAGGTCAAATGTGTTTATTTTCTGATATAATTAGATTTTAATACAAGGCATTGGAAAAAACCGTACACATAAGTTTTCTCAAGATTTGATAAAAATTGTAGTAACTATTATACACGATATTTTAACAAACAGAGAACTTACTCGTATTTTATTACGAATTCATTCGTATAAGTAACATGCGTAAACTCTTTATAACGTGAGTCAAACGCTTTATAACGCAACATGAGTCGACCACCCACGTACAAAATACAAATACAAAAGCATTTATTCCCAAAAAAAAACATTACAAAGCACGTAGCATTAAAAAAACATAGAAGGGAAAAGGTGTGGGCACAGCATATGGCTGGTGGCAGCACGGTCGTGGCCTCTTGGTAGTTGCCGCCATTATTGGTTTCAAGTACTTGGCGGTTGATCATTATTATTGTAAAGGGGGACCAAATGGGGGGGTCAAAATTTTTTATTATCGGTATTAGGTCTAGTCTAGTTACCTATCATATGAAAGGACTTCATTTGTACACTCCCAAGTTTGCAAGTTTTATTTGTTATGTTGATAAACATTGAATGACGCTCGTCAATGGCAAACTTTAGCGCAAAACCATGTGTGTGAAGCTTAGAGCAATGCGTCAAACCGCGCAAGTGCGCGCAAAATCGTGTTACTCTATGGTGAGAAGTGTGGAACGACCTTCGCCCCTCATTGAGACACGACCGGCTCCTTAACAAACAATAACATTAAAAAACCGGTCCAGTGCGATTCGGACTAGCGCGCCGATGGTTCAGATCTTTACTGTTTTTAGAAACAAAGTCCATTTTTAGGACCGCAAAACTGAATTTGTTTGTAAAGGATATTTGCAGATTTCAAAAAGATAGGTGCTATTTAGTGAGATGGTTTAAACGTTAACATAAACGTTTTTCGACTATAATTAATTCAGATTTTTCCTTTAGCAAACTGCGGAGACAAGGGGAATGGTATTTTTTAGACATTTTTTATCATAACGTTATTTTGATATTTTTGGAATGTTATTTCACTCGATGTCGCATTGTATTTTATTTTATTTTAGCTATGGGTTGTACGCCTGAAACTAAAGAATTATTTATTTATTATTTTTTATTTATAACTTGAAAACTAAAAGTTGTAACAAAATCAATTTTGGAAAGTACAAGTAAAGCCCTCTCATACATATGATACCCCGCACTCGATTTATTAACGACAATTTAATATTTCGACCCCCCATTTGGGCCCCCTTAACGATAATAATATTTTTATGATTCTTTCATTTGCAATTAAGTTGGGCAATCAGATTCTAAAACTATTCTAAATTTCAAGTGGATACAAAGAGTAGTTGCTGAGATATACAGGTGTGACAGTCTATGACAAGCAGACAGATGAAATCGGCACCATAAGGGTTCCGTTTTTACCATTTCGTTTCGGAACTCTAAAAAGCAAAGTCAACAAAGCATAAATATGGACCTATTAAGTAAACGATAGATAATTCGGTTACGTCGGTTCGTTGGATAGGAAAATTACTGGTAAAGGGAAAACCACAAATTAGTGGTAATTTACATTTGGACTTTGATCAGGCAATAACGAGTACAAGGTGTGACAGAGGGGTGCGAGCTTACGAGCCTGAAGTATCTTCGTTTGTATGCCGGGTGTAAGGGACAGCCTTCCGAATAATGAAAGGGCATGATCAGTCAACGTAACTAAACAACTTTCAGCGAACAAAACTTTCAGGAAATGAAAAAAAAATCGGCTTCTCCATACAAACTGTCCAATCAAGTTTGTAATTTTGTATGGAGAGGCCGAAGTTTTGTTTGCTGAAAGTTGTTCAGTTAAGTTGACTGATCATGCCCTTTCAGTATTCGGAAGGCTGTCCCTTACACCCGGTATATCATTATTTTTAATCAAGTTCTTATTTTATTTAGCTAGGTCTCATGTCGCGTAAAATTCGTTTAAATAATGGGAAATTTCGTTTTTACCGTTTCTTCATTATTTCCTCCTACGCTTATTGAAATAAAAAACGTCCAATGTGTTTTTTTTTTTTCTCTTGGCTGTAAGAACCGTTTTCAGGACGACCCTGTATCTACTTAATTGTCCTTGTATCTACCAGCAGCACGTGTAGCAGTAGCTTTCACGAAGTGTAGAGTTTCATTCTAATTAAAACTCTAAACGTCGTGAAATTAAATTTTTATTTCTTTTGAGACCACGTGGTATCACAACTAGAAGAATGTGCTATTTTACTTTTACCTTTATTTTATCTGTCTCGTCAGAGGAAATAATTCGTACAAGATTTTTTTTTGCTTAGATACAGCTTGAGGGCTATAATAAATAAATAAAATAAAATAATTTAATTTCAGGCAATAGGACCCATATTTTTACATTAAAAAATAATTAAAACTAAAATTTTTTAATTTATATAAAATAAATTTTTAATCAAACAATTAATTCAAAACACATTCCAAAAATTATTTGAAATTAAAATTATTGATTTTAAAATTAATAATAATGATTATAATTTCAAATAAATAAATTGTCAAAAGTTGTCAATGATTGTCAAACATACATACTTTAATACTTTTTCATATAAATAATTCAATACAAGTCAGTCTTTAATGATAAATTGCCTGTTTGTCATATAATTATGTGGTGCGGAACACAGTAGTTACAATTTCTATGCTTTGTCACAGATAATATAATACTATACTCGTACTAGTACAGATGCCTCACGTCATAGAACGAATTTGTGCCGAAAATTGTTCGGGCTATTTTTTCCATAAGGTATTTTCTTAGAATAAATTGATATCTGGATGTTAAAATTGAATTAATGTCATAGTTTAAACCGTTACCTACCAACCTAGTAGTAACATTTAGTTTAATTATTAGAAACAAAAGGGCCAAATGAATTCGGGCTATTTACTCCGTCGAAAAAACCGTAGTACGGAATGGGACCCCATGGCTTTGTGGTTTTATCTAAAAATAGTACCACCTCATCTCGTCCTGCAGGTGTCATAAAAGGCAGCGCGTTGTTCTGCGAATCGTACGCACGGCAGCAAATAGGTGATAAACTACAAACACCCGAAACCATTCAAGGTCAAAGTGTTAGTAATGATGACGTGCGTGCGGTCGAATGTACTACCACCGATATGTACTGAACTGAGACACAGACTGAGGGTCGTTAAACAGCGCGGTTGACTCTCCCAATGAGTAAAAGGCAAAGTAGAAAATCGAAAAATTTCACAACCACAGGCAGGATTCGAACCTGCGTCTTCTGCGTAAGTACCGCAGACGCTTTTACCAGCTGGGCTACTGTGGTCCTGCCCTATGTTTCAATATACCTAGAGAGCTTAAATTTGGCACAGAGCTAGGATTTAGTACCCATATTAAGGAAAAACTATCAAAACTGGGATCGTTGAAGACCTGGAGTACTTGATGGCTCTTATGTAAAACCCTAAGAGACCAGCCAAACTATGAGATATATTAAAATGCTGCCTTAGCAGAAAATACTCAATCAATAAAGCATCATCCATTAAGAGTTGGGTAAAGGCCCAAAGATCTCAATAAAGGTAAATAAAATTCTGTGTAAGTCAAACTGTAAGCCGAAAAGAAAAACCAGTCAAGTGAGAGTAGGACTTGCGCGCCAAGGATTCTATGCGTTCAATATTTTTAGAAGCAATTAAATTTTGTCTCCCCCCCCCTATTTACAGTAATATTAATTAATAAAAATTTGTTTGCAATAAAGTTTGGCAATTAAATTTTGAAAATATTCCTAATATCAAGACGATATCGAGAGTAGCTGCCGAGATAAACAGGTGTGACACACAGATAGACGAAATGGCACCTTAAGGCGATCCGTTTTCCGTACTAAATTCAAATGACTTGCTTTCTTATGCGGGACATAAAATGCTGTTGAAAACGAGTGTATACTGCTATTAAATTTTTAGTTAAATTTTACAAAGATACAGCTAATAAAATAAAATAAATAATAAAATAAATAAATAAATAATAATGCACCAAAAGTACAACAGTATAAATCGCACACCCACAATAGTCATATTGAACCAAAAATTGCTAACAAAAACTAGTAATTTCGGTGCGTTCGCTGTATCTTTGTATTAATCAGTGAAAAATTTAACTAAAAATAGCAGTATACACTCGTTTCTTTTTATGTCCCGCATAAGAATGCAAGTCATTTGAATTTAGTATGGAAAACGGATCGCCTTACTTTTTTTATTTTGGTTCGGAACCCTAAAAATCTGCCGCTCTTCGGTCGAAACCTGCTCGTGTAGAATTAAGGATTTACATTATAGTATAATTACTTTAGAAAAATAAAAGAAAATGAGAAAATGGCGTAGTTAAGTAATGTACCTACCTACTCGTATATCAACAAAGTGCGCTTATGAATATTTTACAGCGAGTGGAATACAAAGTAACCTGTGTTCATGCTGCTAGTAAAATAAACTTTTAACATAACCGGTAAATAACCCACGTACTTTCATAAATAAGATATTGTTTGTTAAAATAAGTTAAAAAACATTTTGCTTAAATAGGATAATGGTTTGTCTACAACGTGTTGTAACACTATGACCCTGACTAAGCTGATAAAGAATATAAAACGGGAGAGCTATCATCTTAGGCCTCGCATAGGCAGGGCTTAAGATTAACAGGGAATAGGGTGTGAATTTTATAGCCTTACCTAAAACATGAATAGCAGAAGGCAGCAGTGATAAGAACTTAAAATTGAAGCAATAGATAATAAAAAGAGTTAGGTAAGGTGCATTCGGGTAATTCCGAAAATCGGGTAATTCCAATAATGTCTCATTTCTATAAAATGCGCCATTATTTTTTGTTCTGGCTTCCCTTACCTAGCGGCCATCTTAACCCGCTCCCCCGCTTCACTTGACTCCGGTTGCCAAACGCGAGCGTACGTTTATGACGAGCCATTTAGTCCTCGACCAAAATTTTCCTTCGTTTTGTGCATTTTCGGAATTACCCGGACGTCGGTAACTTCTATCTCTGGTAAGTTTTTAAATTGATTGTCTTTACATTTGCAAAATTTTCGTTTTATTACATTGGTAAATGGATTAAGACCGGTCTAGCCAAAGATATTTATTTATTTTCGGATTAAACCAACAAGGGTAATTCCGAATCAAAGTCAAAATCAGGTTAAAATAGTTTATTTATTGTTGGATATTAAAATCTCTTAATGACGTCAGCTAAACTACATCGCTTCACAAACAAATTGGCGCCATGGTAGGAAAAAAAGAAGCTACAATAAAAAAACAACAATAGATTTTCCCCACAGATTTCATGTCGGGTAAATTCGAATTATAAATATCATATAAATACGTTTAAGCTGTTTAATGACTAGTTACGATTAAATATTTTTGGGAGTCTAAATATGAATGAAAAAGCAATATGTTCATTATACCACAATAGAATAAAAACGACTTTTGAGTGTCATTCGGAATTTTCCGCGATTCCTTCGGAATTGAACTCGTGCAATGAAATTAAAACCAAATTTTAAAACATTTTATCTACTTACTGGGTAAATTTTTGGAAACTATCTTCAAGTTGTGGTTTAGTACGAGTATACATATTCATGAACCCATTTATTTTGAGTTTGATACTAAAAACTCAACCACATTTTTATTAGTTAGTTATAAATTGTCACGCTGTCAATTTATCTAAAAACGTATCGTAATTACCCGAATGCACCTTACTAGTTTTGAATCCTTTTGATGGCTACAATTGCACTGAAGGGGCAGTGATAAGCACTTAAAAAAGTGAAGCGATAGATAGGTAATAAAAAGAGTTACTTGTTATGAATACTTTTGATGGCTACAACATGATCCTCAAAAAGAACTTGAGCTACTATTCACATGTAGTAGGTCCCACCACAAGTCGATCAAAACTTGAAAGGCCTTAATAAAACATTCAATTTATTTTAATTTTCAGCTTTCTCCGGAGTTGTAACGATGTTGATCTTCTTGAATACCCAGATGGATAACGTTTAAAAGCGGATTTGTCGGGAATGTCGGGATCAAAGGACCAAGTAAATAGATCATTTAAAAATTAAGTGTAAGCACATCAATTGTATTGGTGTGCCCAAGCTTAACGATTTTGCCTTGCCTTCGGACATATAGTCGGTGGATATCTCTCCAATTCCGTGCGGAATAGATAAAGATATAGAATTTCGAGAAAAGATCTTGTGAAAAAATCTCGCTATGATTTTATTGTGTCAGTTCAAGGGACTGCGCTGCTGGAACACTTGTGTTATCGTTTGTGCCGCACCCAGTCAGGAGCGAGCCTGACTCGGACAAGCCGGATGCACCAGGGGGCACTAAGAAGGGTCAAAGGGTTAGACGCGCTGTAAGGAAAGGTCAAAGGACATCGGCCAGCCTCGACCAGCCGATGAGAACCGACCGACTATAAAGTCTTTAGCCAGTATAGGATAATGGGTAGACAGGTTTACTGAAGGGGGAATGAGCGTTGATGACCGGTGGGCTCTCTGCGCCTTAGAAGAGGACTTCATAATATGGTGGTTGATGTGCGTAAGTGCTCTTGCTGTTGTGAATCTCTGGAGATAGTGTTTTCATCTAAGTCTTCCTCTTCGCTTTCAGTTTCATTTAGTTCGATGATGGTTTTCGCTGCCGTTAGCATTACTTCTTTGTTGGTGGCCAGTTCGTTCAATTCAGAGAGAGATTTCTTGTAATATTTCATATCGTGTTTGAGAGAGTCCTTCCAAGTAAAGATTGGGCGTCCGACCTTTAGTCGTTTGGCTTTATAATTCGCTGCTGAATGTAAAACATGGGATTGACTTCGGCGCAGGATTTGTCCATAGTAACATAAGCGTAGGAACTTGATTTCTTTAGTTATAGCTTTTCCGCACAGAACATCCCGGACTGGTTTCGACGTACCATACAAAAGGCGCGAGGCGATCAGCTTATGTAGAAAGTTTATATGGGAGATCAAATATTGATTTTGTTCTATGACCTATATTCTTTTGGAAAAGTTGTTCAGTTTCATGGGCAGATTCATACCCTTTAGTATTATCACACCTTTCCGTTACACGTTGTAGACAAATCATTATCTTATTTAAGCAAAGTATTTTTATCTTATTTTAACAAATAATATCTTATTTATGAAAGTTACACGCTGTACAATTTTAGCCCGAAATAGATCTAAGTGCGATGAATAATTTTATAAACGAAAACGATTCAAATATTTTGTACCGTATTTTTTTATTAATTGCTGACCTACTAGTCGGTCAAACGACCCGGTTACATTTTACAATACTATAAATCTTTAAAAAATTTATGTTTCAGCTAAACCTTATTTGCGAATATGATTTTATATCTTTTATACTTAGTCCTAAGTTACATATTTCTCAAAGAGAAAGATAATAATTTAACATTTTTAGGTTTAGATTAAAAATCATACATTTTAGTATGAAGATCCCTTGCAAGAAATGGAGACGCTTATAGCACCCTCCTTAGCAGAAAGTGCTGCTACTTCAACCTTCTTGTCATTGAGGGTTTCGCGATTTTATTTTATGTAGGAAAAGGCAAATTTACATCTGTATCAGGCGCAGGTAGGTGACGTGGCGTTTTAACTTTTTTTTGCAAAATATAAAATGCGCAAACTCAAAAATAATTCACTGTTGGATAATAAAATCTTTTAATGAGTTCAGCTAAACTACATCGCTTCACAAACAAACATAAATAATCTCATTATACATAATTATAATCTTTTCAAGACTGAAAACATAACATTTTAGAATAAATAACAATACATGAAATCCTGTGCCGCCTCGCTAGGCTCGAAAACATAAAGGAAAAGACAAAAGACTTAAAGATAAAAGTTATATTTAAAAAATATATTATCCTAATATATTTTGTATGAAATCATTCTTAGACTTAGAATAATTTTTAGACTTTCAAACGTAATTTTAAAAGCAAATTACAATAATTTATTTTGAGGAAAATCACGAATTTGTTACCTATCTTAAATAATAAGAACGTAAGTATAACTATTAAAATATTCGTTTAAATATAAAAATATACAGGGTGTTAATTTCATTGCGTGCCATAGCTCAGGGGCGGGATCAGTACCAGTAACTGAACAACTTTTCCCAAAAAACAAAGGTTGAAATACGAAAATCAATTTTTAACCTCCCATAAAAACGACATCAGCTGATAGCGCATTTTGTATGGAAGGTCGAAATTTGTTGTTTTTCGTATTTCAACCTATGTTCCTTGAGAAAAGTTTTTCAGTTACTTGATCCCGCCCCTGAACTATGGCACGTAATCAAAGTAACATCCTGTATATGTATGTATATATATTTGTAATCGGTTTCTCGAAAACGTCTCTAACGATTTTGATGAAATATACTATCCGGGGGTTTTTGGGGACGGAAAATCGATCTAGCTAGGTCTCATGTCTGGAAAAAATCGTTTTGCGTGTGTTTTTAAGCATTTTAAAAATATACCGCGATTTAGACAGAAACCTAGAGCGCCATCTGTTAGCGAGTAGCATAGCTTGCTCAACCGATGATATTTTAATCTTGAGGCAGCTAGTATAGAGCGAAGCTCGGTCGACCAGGTACTTGTTATTATATCATCTAACTAACATTATACCTTGAAAACTTCGTAAAAAAATAGCCTATGTTTGTTTTGTCTCTACGATATTTTAATTCAAATATTAAACAATTATTACAAATAAATTCTAAACTTGACGTGGTTAGTTTTTCAGCCATTTAGCGGTGCCCTTATTTAGATGAAGAAAAAAAAGTGTATTTTATTCCCTATTGTTTTGTTAAGATAGGAATTAGTACACTTGCTATTTTCCATCATCTCGATGGAATCATTCCTTCTGTTTACATGCGAGATAAAACAACAAACAAGCCTATAATGTTCTTTATATATTATCGATATTAAATAACCACACTGTGACTTTATTACGATGTTTTATTTAGTAATCTTTTACATTTTCATTTCAACAAAGATGATGCAATCTCCGACATGAATAGAATCGATGAAGTAGTGGCGGCTCGAGTGCCGTTTTTGGAGAAGGCTGTAGCTGTCAGCGTTTACGAAGACGCCTATGCTGACATCCCCCTTTTTTTGTTAATGGAGATATCTTGCCGGCCTGTTGATCACGCGGCCGCTTCTGGTCGTGGTGGTGACATCAGACCTGGCATGGGGCTCCTGGGTAGTTGTACTGGTTCCGGCTCTGGCTGGGGACCTCTGGATAGATGGACTAGATCCGGCTCTGGCTGGGGACCTCTGGGTAGTTGGTTGCTCTACTGGGTTCTGACTACTGGGCTCTGTTTTCAGCAGTCCAGGAACAGACTTTGAGTGGAGTATACCTGAAAGGGAATGCTCGTCATCTGGCGAGCTCGAATGTTTGTCGGCTTTAATGTGCCATAGGTTTCTACGGTAAGTACCATCTTTGGTTTTTACAATGTAGGATCGGGGTTCAGTTGCTGGTGCTACTACTGCAGCTGGTGTCCAGTTTCTATGATCTTGTCTAATGTATATCTTATCTCCTTTCTTTAATTCCTTTAGTTTTTGTTTTCCTTTATCACTATATCTTTTTTCTTTTTCCTTTTTCATGTTTAATATATCTTGAACATATTTTATAATTTCAGGTTGTAGAAGTGTATCATCGACTGGTAGGAGTGTCTTTGTTCTTCTGCTCATGAGACGTTGGACTGGAGAACCAAGCTTGTCCCTAGGAGTATTTCTATGGTGAAGTAGGGCAAGTTGTACATCAGCATTTTCTTCCTGACATTTCTTCAGTAGGATCTTAGCTTCTTGTACATAGCGTTCTGCTAGTCCGTTGGATCTTGGGAAGTGAGGACTTGATATGCGATGTTCAAACTTCCATTCTCTTTTGAATTTTCTGAATTCCTCTGAGTCATATTGCTTTCCTCCATCAGTATTCAAAATGTTAGGTATGCCAAATGTAGCGAACCATTTTTTCATGCGTTTGATAACTGCTGTACTGGTGAGATTAGGCAGTTCGACAAAATCAAAGTAACCTGAGTATGCATCTGCAATCAGTATGTAATCACGTCCTTTTAGATGAAATAAATCCGAACCTACAATACTCCATGGCCTTTCTGGCGCCTCTTGTTGTAATATAGGTTCCATTGGATTGTCTTTTTGTAATTTGGCACAAGTTTTGCAGTTTTTTACATATTCTGTTAGGTCTTTGGTCATATTTGGCCAAAACACGCTATCTCTAGCCAGTTGAATTGTTCCTTGAACTCCTTTGTGGCTCAAGTGAGAGCATCTCATAACTAGTGGAATCATTTTCTCTGGTACTAGGACTCTGTTGTCTTTAAATATTATTCCATCATAGACACTAAGTGCTTCTCTAAAGTACCAATATTTTCTTAAATTTTCTTTTATTTCTTGTATGCTGTCTGGCCATCCTTCTAGTATAGTTTTCTTTAACTCTACTAATTCTTGATTTTCATCCATTTCTTTTCTCAGTTCTTGTTTTCTTTCAGGTGAAAATGGTAATATTGCACAAATAGTCAATGTGTGGTCATCCATTTCTTCTTGGCTGATATTTCTACAGTCTCTACTTAGAGTATCTGCCACATACATTTCTTTTCCTTTCTTGTATATGATTTTTGGATTGTAGGGTAATATTTGTAGGAACATTCTCTGCAATCTGGGAGGTGCATCAGGTAGTGGTTTTTTAAATATTGTTTGTAGTGGTTTGTGATCACTTTCTATTGTTAAATCCTTGCACCCCCAAATGTAGTTGTGAAACTTCTTGCAAGCCACTAATATCGCGTTTGTTTCCTTTTCTAATTGGCTGTAATTCTGTTCTGTCTTTGTGAATGACTTGGCGCAATAAGCGATAGGTTTTTCATTTTGTAACAAGACTCCACCGCAGGCGTAGCTGCTGGCATCTACAGAGAGTGTGATTGGAGCCTTTGGGTCATAGAACCCAAGAACAGGTGGGTTTTGTAATATATTTTTCAGCTCTGTGAAGGCTTTTTCTTGTTCATGTTCCCATATCCATTCTACTTCCTTTTGTAGCAGGATTCTCAGTGGTGCTGTGATGTCTGCCATATTTTTTATAAATTTAGATAGATAGGTAACTAGTCCAAGGAATCTTTGAAGTTCCTTCACATTTTCAGGTCTTTTTATCTTATTGATTGTGTCTAATTTTTCAGGATCTGGTTTGAGTCCATCTTTGGAGACAATGTGTCCTAAGAATTTTATTTCTTGTGTACTAAAAATACACTTTTCCTTGTTTAGGGTAAGTCCTGAATGTTTCAGTTTCATTATGACTTTTTGTGTTGTTGCTTCTAGCTGCTCTTTTGTGACTCCATGGATAAGAATGTCGTCCATTGAGACTTCAACATTCTCGATATCAGACAGAAGTGAGCTCATTACTTGCTGGAACACCTCTGGTGCTGATGCTAATCCAAAAGGCATCCTTAGGCAGGAGAACCGTCCAAATGGTGTACTAAAGGTTAGATATTTTGATGTGCGAGGAGTGACTTTAAGTTGCCAGAATCCTTTTTTACAATCAAGCAGTGTAAACCATGCAGAACCGTGGATTCTTGAAGCAATTTCTTCAATTGTGTTGAGTGGGTAGTGTCTTCTTTTGAGATTCTTATTCAGCTCAGACGGGTCAATACACAATCTTATTTTTTTGTTTTGTCTCACGACTACCATTGGTGAGACGGCAGGTGTGGGTTCTGTGATTGGTTTTATAATATTTTCCTTTACCATTGCCTCTAGTTCTGCTTTGACTTCTTTTCTTAATATATGGGGCACTTTCCGAGCTGGGCATATTGGCAGTTTAGGGTCATCTACTAAGTCAATGTCATAAACATAATTCTTGAGGCAGCCTATGCCTGCATAAAGGTCTTCGTCTAAATTCAATGCCTCGACTCTTTTTATAAGATTAAGCTTGACACCTGTTGCTTTGCCTAGAATCGGTGTGACCTCTGCGTCAACTATGATGTAGTTGATTTCTTGTGTGCTGCTCTTCACTCGGGTGTTGATAATTGCCTCTCCTGTAACTGCTATTTTATGTCCGGAGAAGGATGTTAAATATTTTGTGCTGCTTGGTCTTATTTTTGCCTTGCACTTTTCAGCGATTCTCTTATTTAACACATTGCACTGACTGCCGGAATCTAGTTTAAAGGAAACCTTTATTTTATTTTGTAGGTAACCTGTCTCGTACCAGTCTTCAGTGTCTATGTCGGCTCCTACTGTAGAAACTCTAAGTGTGTTGGGATCTTCCTCCTCGCTGGAATCGCTGGTATCGTCATGTTCTTCTAATATTACTTCCACTTTTTTACTTTTACAGCATTTGGTGAAATGATTCTTCTTGTTGCAGTTTTTACAGACTTTGCCATATGCTGGGCATGATCTGCGCCCATGCATAGTATTACATCTCTTACAATCAAATTGTTCTTCCTTATTTTTCTTATTAATCTTTGTTTTTCTGTTACAGGTGGTAACTGCGTGTACGGCGTTCGGCGTTTTCATCAACTCCATGTGGTTTTTAACTTGCTCTGCAGAATGGCAAATGGAAATTGATTTCTCCAAAGTGAGGTTATCTTCTGCTAGCAACCTCTCCCTTGTCGCATCGCTCGAAATGCCTATCACTATTCGGTCTCTTATAATGCTACTTTCGAGTGTCGAATAGCCACAGTTTTTCACTTTGCTTTTTAGGTTAGTCACGAATTCGTCGAAACTTTGTCCCTCTTTTTGTGAGATTTGATTGAAAACATATCTTTCGTATGTTTCGTTAATCTTCGGGGTGAAGTGATTATTAAATCGTTCTTTAATTTTCGTTAAATTCTTAGCGTCCTCGGTTGTCATGCCGAACGTGTTATAAATGATGGCGGCATCCGGCCCAATGCAACTCATAAACGTGGCTACTTGGACTTCTGGACTTTTCTTTTCTAGACCTGTGGCTATTGAGTACCAATCGAACTGCTGCAGCCATAGCTTCCAAGTTACTGCAACATTGTCGGCGCTCGTTGCAAAGTATTTGGGCGGCTTTATATTTGCACAATCCGATGGTATTTTGTCGTCCGGCATTTTTCTTCCACGCGAGGTTTCGGCACCATATAATGTTCTTTATATATTATCGATATTAAATAACCACACTGTGACTTTATTACGATGTTTTATTTAGTAATCTTTTACATTTTCATTTCAACAAAGATGATGCAATCTCCGACATGAATAGAATCGATGAAGTAGTGGCGGCTCGAGTGCCGTTTTTGGAGAAGGCTGTAGCTGTCAGCGTTTACGAAGACGCCTATGCTGACAAAGCCCATCTGTGTTTATTTACTAAGCTTCTCCTTAAGCGTGGGTTTTTTATCCTTGCCTTAACCTGTCTATTTTTGTTATTCAACACGTGTAGGGTGGCTTAAGAATGACGAGCAGAGAAAAAAAAATTCATTTAAGTACCATTGCAAGAAGAACCGATGGCCGATGGGGCGTAGGGGTTCTAGAGTTGCGACCGCGTACCGGAAGACGAAGGCAGGCCCCCCACAAGGTGGGCCGACGATCTGGTCAAAGTCGCGGGCAGCCGATGGAAGCGAGCAGCGCAGGACCCGTCGTCATGGAGATCTTTAGGGGAGGCCTATCCAGCAGTGGACGTCTTTCGGCTGATATGATGATGATGCTGATGATTGACAGTACCTGGGCGACGCCTTTCTCTGTATAATCTTTACCAAAGACCACTACCAGGTGGCGCTGTAGAGTTTCTGAAACGCGCTATTTTCAAGAAATGTCAAAAAACGGAGAAAACCAATTTTCCCACGATTTTTCGCACCCAAAACAAACAAAAGATAATCGAAATCGTTAGAGCCGTTTTCGAGAAACCGATTACAAATATAAATACAAATATTGCTCGTTTTATGATACAAAAATTTGCAAAACATATCCCAAAACGACAAGGCACATAAATAAAATAAAAAATAATTCCATAAATCACGTGAAAATATTAAAAACAATTCCTTAAAGTGTTAGGACAAAAAAGTAGTTAATTTTTATAGGATTTCATATACTTTCTAGAAAGCTAATTTATTATTTTTCGATTTTTATCCATAATTTCTTGTCTCATATCCGCACTGTTTGATCAGTGTTAGACAGTAAACATTGTCTTTTGTATCGATTTGTCGTTTATTTTATAACATTGCTCGAATTTGTCGAAATTACTAATCCCTCTCACGTGTCGAGTTACGGTATTACGTTCCAATTTTGTGTTCATATAATTTTTCTTTTCTCTCCTCCAGAGAAGCACAGTTGGTTTTGGGCACGGGTTCTGGGACTCAATTCTTGAATGTGATAAAGTGTCACTATTGAAACTATAAAAAATCAAATTTACCCGGATGAACTGTCAAAACGTATAATAAAATAATGTAGATTCTTTACAGAATACTTATTGAAACCTATACTGCACGTGGCCCGACACACACTTGGCCCGTTTTTACAATGAATTTCTTGTGTTTCGCTGGAATATCTGAACACCATACCTCTTTATCAAATTTATCAATCAAACACTACTTTATATTTTACGAATATCAATCTTCAATTAAAAACCAGTCATTTTGAAAATAAAAAACCAGTCATCTTGAAAATAAAAAACCAGTCATTTTGAATTTAAAAATTCAGGGATATTGAATATTTTTGGTAATATATTATCAGCTGGTGACTTTCAAGAATCGAGTCTCTGTTCTTTAAGCGGCGTTGTTTTCTCGTCTCGTTTTATTTCCACATGACGAATCTTTATTCGTCAAGCGATACTTACTTAGTTTTATTGACGTCTCATAAAGTGTGCCTTTGTACATAATGAAATTGATCAATAACTTAATTTATCTACTCTCATATCGTAAATCCTCAATAATACTTTCAAAAATTGTAGGTTACTACCTACATTGTCAATCTGTGCTTAGAAAACACTCTTAGTGTAATTTTTTTTGGTTCCGATACCAAAATGGTAAGAAAAAGGAACCCTTATTGTGCAACTTTGTCTGTCTGTCTGTCCGTCTGTCTATCTGTCTGCCACACCTCATTATCTCAGAAAATTTGGAAAAGCTTTAGAATTGCCCGACTTTATTACGAACAACAGAAATATAAAAACATTATCATTATTATTGTAAAGGGGTCCCGAAAGGGGGGTCAAAATTTTAAATTGTCGTTACTAGGTCGAGTGCGATATCATAATATGAAAGGGCTTTAATTGAGCATTTCAAAACAAATTTTTTTTCGGCAAGGAGCAAGGAGTTTTTATGTCTATAAATCCTACTAATATTATAAACGCAAAAGTATGTTAGTATGGATGGATGGATGTTTGTTATTCTTTCACGTAAAAACTACTAAATGGATTTTAATGAAACTTGGCACACATATAGGTTAGGTCCTGGAATAGCACATAGGCTACTTTTTACCGCGGGAAAACACTTCATTCCCACGGGAAAACGCATATCTATATTTATAAAAGAAAGTCGTGTTAGTTACACTATTTATAACTCAGGCTGAACCGATTTGGTTGAAAATTGGTGGGGAGGTAGCTTAGGACCAGGAGAAGGACATAGGATGGTAAGGGTAGGGGTAGGGGAAGGGGTAGGAGAACGGTATAACTCAAGAACAACTGAACCGATTTGGCTGAAAATTTATGGGGTGGTAGTTTAGAACCAGGAGAAGGATATAGGATTATAGGGGTAGGAACGTACATCACTGTTTTTGAAATTCCACCCCAAATTCAACCCCTAATAGAGGGAAATGGGGTGAGAAAGTCTAAAAACCAATATGGGTATCATTTGTATGGTTAATCGGGTCGCTGATTACCAAAACTACAACGATTTTGAAATCCAACGTGGTGGACGTGAAATACCATCATCCCTTGGGGATGGGGTTGGGGTGCGATAGGGTTGAAATGTCTAAAAATCAATATGGGTGTCGTTTGTATGGTTTATCGGGTCGCTGATTAAGAAAACTACAACAATTTTGAAATCTAACGTGGTGGACGTGAAATACCATCATCCCGTGGGGATGGGGTTGGGGTGCGATAGGTTTGAAATGTCTAAAAATCAATATGAGTGTCAGTTGTATGTTTATATATGGATAGCGGTTAAGATAGCGTTAGGGGCAGGTTTAGGGGCAGGGATAGGGGTAGGGTCAGGGGGAGGGGAGGGGATGAGGGAGGGGTAGGTGAAGGGAGGGGCAGGGGGATTGGAAAAGGAAGGGAAGTGGGAGAGGGAGGGAAGAGGGAGGGAGAGGGGGAAGGGGAGGGTAGGGGGAGGGGAAGGGGGAAAATGGGGAGTGGCGGGGAGGGGAGAGGGAGGGTGGAGGGGGGGAGATGGAGAGGGAGATGGCGAGGGAGGGGGAATGGAGGGAGAGAGTACGAGGGGGGGGGGGGGGTAGGTAGGGAAGAGAGAGGGAATGAGGGAGGGGCAAAGGGAGGTGGGGAGGGAAAGGGAAGGGGTTGAGGGAGGGGCGAGGGAGAGGGAGAGAGAGGGAGGGGGAGAGGGAGGGAGGGGGAAAGGGTGGGATGTGGAGGGGAGGGGGATAGAAAAGGATAGATAGGGAGGAATAGGGACTTTTTTGACTTTTATGATTATCTCCATGATACCCATTCACTCCCTTTATTGCCTTCTTTTTTAAGTTCACCTGTAACGATTGACAATGAAAATTCCGCACTACCTACCAGTTCAATAAAATCAAAGGATAATTAAATTTGAAGTAAGATAGATAGCATTCAACTTGGATAAGTACAAATGCATCTTTTACGTAGGGATCAAGAAGGAAAAGCGTTCCGCAAAATATGTTTCAGTTAAGTTCGAGTATTGTTTATTTGTAAAATCTACGCGGACGAAGTCGCGGGTAACAGCTAGTTCATAATATTTTTATGAATACATGAACTTTGTTCTATAATAATATGATTAATTAACATTCATTTCATGAAAATAATTATGTTAATCAACTTAGTAATGACAAATTCGTCTTTGAAGCAACAAAATATCCCATTAATATAGTTCCTCAACGTAGAAAATACTTAGAAACGAAACACAAGTCTGGAGATTCGAATGTACGTAGAAGTAATACTCGTACATAGCTGTTTTCTACGAATTTTCATTCGGGAAAAGAGGTAAGCTAATTTTGCTTGTTTTTATTCGCAAATGTGTTGAAAAACGTCGTAAGAAGCGCGTGCGCTTTGTTCATTACACTTTCGGCTCCATTACGCCCTCGTCTGCGGCTTGGGCTGCAATTTTCAAGCCTCGAGCGTAATCAACAGAATAGCGCACTTGCATCTTAATTTACTATTTAATTTTAAGAGTCGTCGCGAGATAACTATTAAACAAGTTTTTATTTTTTATAGACGTGCCATGACAGCAAGCTGCATGCAGCAAGGAGGTTGCATTACTATAGGGTGACTTTTAATTAGTTCTTGATAGAAAAGGGTATGCATGTACGCATGATACTGAACAACTTTCCCCTAGGAACATAGGTCGAAATACGAAAATCAAGTTTTGACCTTCCATAGAAACTGCGTCAGCTGATAGCGCATTTTGTATGGGAGGTCAAATTTAGTTTTTCGTATTTCGACCTATGTTCCTTGGGGAAAGTTGTTCAGTATCATGAGTACATTCATACCTTTTTCTATCAAGAACTAATTAAAAGTCACCCTATATTTGCAATGATGGAAAACTTAGCAAAGAGATTTTGTATTTACACATGTTTTTATTGGTTTTGTTATGAAAAAAGTGATAAAGGCGTTCATGATTCGCCTTCAGGTGTTTTTATATCAACTAGGAACATCGCTTTATCGCCGGGAAAAGAGAAATATATTACGAAAAGGTTTGTTCTTGAACACATTATTTTAGGATTCACGATATGAGATTAGATAAAGCTGTGTATGCAACTCCACATAATTAGATATAAAACACTCGTGTCATCTATGATGGAACTTGGCTCGCTACGCTCGCCTGCGACCCGCGCACGAGTTTTATATCGCTCATCATTATGTACCGTTGCATTAACTACTAGTACTTACTTGTGCTTAAAAATTAAGGGGCTAATAACAGCTAAATACGCTTCACATGAGCATTTTTTCAACAAAAAGCGATGAATATATGGCCGTGAAAAAAATTATGTGATAAATAAGCATCTTTCCAAGATTAAATATATTTTAAACGCCTTCAAAAATCCAAAGTTACCTCTGCTTTTTGCTTTTAAACCTTTTCTCAAGTAACCATTATTCTATGATGCTAAAACTTTTACAAATTATTCAATATACGAGTATTATGTATTATCATAGGCTGTCTTATAATTAATATTATGGGGACAGATTTTAAGAAAAATGCAAATATGAGCGAACAACGTAAAACAGCGCGAATCCGCTCCGTTCTATCACGCAAATTCTGGCCTTTGTTGGAAACGGAGGTAATTTAGCTCTTATCAGCCCCTTAACTGTAAATATCAGGCCTTAAACAGGTCGAATACGGGTTTATTTGGCAATTCTATACAAACCTCGTCAAAAGTGGTTTATATATTTGGGATAGAAAAAAAAATCTTATTTTACAACCTCTGGAGATACATCTTTGATAAGTTTTGTTTTTAGATTTTATAGATTTTTACTATGACTCTACTTCTGGTCACTATTGCGGCAAAAAATGGATGCAAATGGCAGAATTAAAAATGTTTAAAGTCGATTTCACTCTTGATTTGAACAGTTTGTTAAGTTTCAGTTACTTTCGTTAACACACTGTTAAACTATTGATATTGTCCTTGATCTTTAAACTTAAATAGCTAGTACCTGGGCGACCGAGCTTCGCTCTATAATAGCCGCCTCGACATTAAACTATCATCGGATGAGCAAGCTATGCTACTCGCCAACATATGGCGCTGTAGGTTTTTGTCTAAAACTCAAACGTTTCAAAACAAGGGGAAAACGAATTTTCGCAGACGTAGGACCTAGCTAGATCGATTTTTCACCCCCGAAAAACCCCGTATGGTATATTTCATCGAAATCGTTAGAGCCGTTTTCGCGAAACCGATTAAATACTATATATATATGTACAAATATTGCTCGTTTAATATTATAGGATTAAAACTGTGGCGCGTGACTGAACTCCTTGGTTCAAACTCTGTCGCGCGCTGTTTTTTTTTTTCAAGCTGTCAAAAAAGAGACAGATTTTTCACGACGCTAAAAAATTTCTCCGATGTAAATTGACTTTATTAAATGTGCTAAGTAAATGTAAATACCTCTTCAATGTTACGTGTACATTGTATTGTAAATAAACTTGTAAATACATATAGTCCTTGAGCCCGTGACAAAATCACTTACCTGTCATGAGAACATCTTAAGATGTATGGCAACAGATCGCAAAAGTGGTGCTGAGCAAGAATCAGTTACATTTGGCATCCGAAATTTGCCGGAAGTCGGAGAATTTCTTCCACTTCCGGTCAAAATTTGGGGGTGCAAGTTACGTGTCATGAGAACACTCTGAAACCCTCGGCAACATGTAGTCCTTCATTGACAGAGTAGAAAAATACAAGTCTGCCAGTTCCTAGTTTGCCGGAAGTACTTGGTAGACGGACTCAAAGGATGGCCGCCACCCAGTAAACAGATCTAAGATTTTACTATAAAATTAAATACGTATTAATAATCGTGCAAGTCTGCTACGGCTTTGGTTTCTTAGCTTCACTAGTCATCGGAACTGATTACTCCAAGGGTCTGATGATGACCAGCTATCAAGCAACTGGATCTGAGGGCCAACTACACCCAAGAGCTCCAGATTTTGACTAAAATGCATTGTAGGTGGCTGCCGTTCCTAGACTTGCTGGCTCGAGAGTCTGATGATGACCAGATGTCAAGCAACTGGATCTAAGGACCAACAACACCCAAGAGCTCCAGATTTCGACTCAAACGCTTTGTAGGTAGCTGCCGTTCCTGGACCTGCTGGCTCGAGGGTCTGATGATGACCAGCTATCAAATAAGATTAATTTTTATTGACAATTAGGTATCATAAACAAGCTTAGCTTACCTCCTATGCCCAGCCAATGGAATCGAACGGACAAAATTTTCTTAACCTTAATAGGGCTCGCACGCAACTTCGCATCGCAAGCCACAGATGAAGTAAATGTCGCGAGCAGTGTTGCCGTTTTAGCGTTTTTGGAATCGACTGGCTTGCTGGATGGCTTGTTTATGATACCTAATTGTCAATAGAATCATCATCATTCAAAATCATTTAAAAAAAGTATTTTATTCGAATTTCCAAGCATTTGAGTGAAAATCTGGACCTCTTGGGCGTACTTGGCCAATAATAATAAAAAAATAAAACTGTTTATTTTTATCAAGATAAACTTAATATTATATTATGTCTAAACAACCCTGGAAACCCTTGGGGTTTAGGGCTCCCGCACACGACCGAGTTTTTGTAGGTCCGATTATCGGGCACATTTTTCCTCCGATTTTACGACCGATTTTGTGACCGACCCAACGCACACGAGCGATAATCGGTGACCGATTTTCTTGTAGGGCTCCCGCACACGACCGAGAATCGGTGGCCGATTTTTTGTAGGTCAAAAATGGAACGTACTGGTTGCCATACTTCAACGCACACGACCGACAAAAACTCGGTGATAAATAAAATCGGCCGTCACGGCCGATCCGTTTGTCGGTGAGAAATGGAACATACGTAAATCTATACTTCAACGCACACGACTCACCGTCGCCGGCCGTCGCGGTCTCGTCAGTCAGCTCCGTACACTCGCTAGGGAGGGGAGCGTGTTGAATCACGCACGATGGATATTGACATCGAGATTTTGATTCCTGTATTACGTGTAGGTAATAAACAACGTATGAAGACAAGTCTCAGACAAAAATAAAAACCGAACGTTTTTCTGTTTTCCGCCGGACGAATGAACGACTATAAATAAGTAAAATTATGTACCTATTTTATTCTAGATTTGCTTCACGTTTGGTTTTCTAGGTAGGTTTACATAAGTACCTCTTGGTAAGTATCTACCTCATAGAAATTGGAAATCCTTGTCCTACCTACAGAAATTGTCGTGCAACTACGATTAACATTGCCAGCCGTGGACGAATGAAAAATACAGGATGTAAAAAAAAAAGTAGGATGATCCTTCTAAGGGGTGATTGTACGTACAATACTAAAATAAAAATACTTTAATTAATATTTAATTTCTGATTTGTTTGATCATTAAATTAGTTTTTCCTCCGAATTACATTCCAGTAATTTATTGAAATGTGCTAGTGAGTGGATATTAAATAACAATAAACATCCTTGTCTACGTCGTTTAACCCTTGTGCTTCACTTCTTCTTGAGCTAAAACAACTTTTTTTAAGCAAAATATTTTTTTTATATTTTATACGATGTAGAATCACTCCTTAGAAGTATAGTCGAACTTTTTTTACACCCTGTAGATTAAACAGTTCCGTGAGATATACAATGTATGCAAAGGTTCTCGAGTGGTACTTTTGTTCAACAAAAATAAAATACAAAATTCCGATTCTCAATTTTTTTATTCTAATTTCCAATAAAGTTGTTCAGTTTCATGAGTAGAACGAGTAAAACTACCACCCGAGAGGTTTTGCGTATTGGTAATTACAAGTTGTATAATAATATACCTTCTTGGTAGGTAACCTAAACCTACCTAGTCATCATCAGAGTGATTGTGTTTGTTTGACCAACAACCGCGGCGCTAGTGGGTAGGTACAGTCAGCCGCACGTTAGGTAGTAACACTTTGACCTTGAGCGGGTCTTTGGTTTCGGGGGTTTGTAGCTTAGCGCTGGTTCAAGTTATAGGTACCTACTGGCTTTGTTAACACTTACTTGCTACTGTGCGTACCTTGTAGGTAGTTGTAATTATACTGTTTTTACATCTTTTGTGGTACAAAGGTACTGAGGTAGGTGCCTAGGCTAGGTCCTAGAAACTTTAGTAAAAAAATATTAAACTCGCACTGCCGGATTTTTTAATGAGTAGATAATATATCATATTCTAATATGTTTGTATGCTTGGAGATAATAACAAATAGTTCAATCATTATGTCATTTATGACCCGTGAATAATCAGTTCTTGGTTTTTTTTCGTAGGCCCTCGGGGGGGAGTGGACTGGGGGTGTAAATTCAAAAAGTAGACTGAATCAGGCTCCTGTTTATTCGAAAAATGTTTTTTTTAATGGGTTTTCTTGAATAACTCAACCATTTTTGAATTTATAGTAAAACCATGAAGACAAAAATTTTAGAAAATTTGATTCTCCACAAGTTTGTATTTTAAAATTTTTCTTCCAGGATCGATATTTTGGAAATTAAACCTGAAAAACACGACAAATTCAAAATATTATCTCCTATGTTCCACGTTTTACAGCATGAATGAAGAGAAACAAATTTGTAGAGAATCAAATTCTGAACAAATTAAGTTTTCATTAATTAATAGGTAATTAATTAATTAATTAAGTTTAATTTCCAAAATATCGATTTTGGGGGCAAAAAGGTGGGAACCAAAATTGTTCAGAATTTGATTATCTACAACTTTATGTATCTTCATTAATGCCGTAAAACGTGGAACATAGGAGATAATGATAATATTTAGAATTTGTGTCGCGTTTTTCAGGTTTAATTTCCAAAATATCGATTTTGGGGGAAAAAAGGTAGAAACCAAAATTGTTCAAAATTTGGTTCTCTACAACTTTGTTTCTCTTCATTAATGCCGTAAAACGTGGAACATAGGAGATAATGATAATATTTAGAATTTGTGTCGGGTTTTTCAGGTTTAATTTCCAAAATATCGATTTTGGGGGAAAAAGGTAGGAACCAAAATTGTTCAAAATTTGATTTCCTGCAACTTTGTTTCTCTTCATTCTTGCCGTAAAACGTGGAACATAGGAGATAATGATAATATTTAGAATTTGTGTCGCGTTTTTCAGGTTTAATTTCCAAAATATCGATTTTGGGGGGAAAAAGGTAAGAACCAAAATTGTTCAGAATTTTATTATCTACAACTTTGTTTATTTTTATTAATGCCGTAAAACGTGGAACATAGGAGATAATGATAATATTTTGAATTTGTGTCAGGTTTTTCAGGTTTAATTTCCAAAATATCGATTTTGGGGGAAAAAGGTAGGAACCAAAATTGTTCAAAATTTGATTCTCTACAACTTTGTTTCTCTTCATTCTTGCCGTAAAACGTAGAACATAGGAGATAATGATAATATTTAGAATTTGTGTCGCGTTTTTCAGGTTTAATTTCCAAAATATCGATTTTGGGGGGAAAAAGGTAAGAACCAAAATTGTTCAGAATTTTATTATCTACAACTTTGTTTATCTTCATTAATGCCGTAAAACGTGGAACATAGGAGATAATGATAAAATTTAGAACTTGTGTCGCGTTTTTCAGGTTTAATTTCCAAAATATCGATTTTGGGGGAAAAAGGTAAGAACCAAAATTGTTCAGAATTTTATTATCTACAACTTTGTTTATCTTCATTAATGCCGTAAAACGTGGAACATAGGAGATAATGATAATATTTTGAATTTGTGTCAGGTTTTTCAGGTTTAATTTCCAAAATATCGATTTTGGGGGAAAAAGGTAAAACCAAAATTGTTCAAAATTTGATTCTCTTCAACTTTGTTTCTCTTCATTCATGCCGTAAAACGTGGAACTTAGGAGATAATGATAATATTTAGAATTTGTGTCAGGTTTTTCAGGTTTAATTTCCAAAATATCGATTTTGGGGGAAAAAGGTAAAAACCAAAATTGTTCAAAATTTGATTCTCTACAACTTTGTTTCTCTTCATTCTTGCCGTAAAACTTAGAACATAGGAGATAATGATAATATTTAGAATTTTTGTCGCGTTCTTCAGGTTTAATTTCCAAAATATCGATTTTGGGGGGAAAAGGGTAAGAACCAAAATTGTTCAAAATTTGATTCTCTACAACTTTTTCTCTTCATTCATGCCGTAAAACGTGGAACTTAGGAGATAATGATAATATTTAGAATTTGTGTCAGGTTTTTCAGGTTTAATTTCCAAACTATCGATTTTGGGGGAAAAAGGTAGGAACCAAAATTGTTCAAAATTTGATTCTCTACAACTTTGTTTCTCTTCATTCTTGCCGTAAAACGTAGAACAGGAGATAATGATAATATTTAGAATTTTTGTCGCGTTCTTCAGGTTTAATTTCCAAAATATCGATTTTGGGAGAAAAAAGGTAGGGACCAAAATTGTTCAGAATTTGATTTTCTACAACTTTGTTTCTTTTTATTCATGCCGTAAAACGTGGAACATAGGAGATAATGGTAATATTTTGAATTTGTTGCGTTTTTCAGGTTTAATTTTAAAAAAATATCGATCCTTGAAGAAAAATTGTAAGGACTAAACTTGTAGAAATTCAAATTTCCTACAATTTTTGTCCGTACGGTTTTACTGTGAAATCAAAAATGGCCGTTATTCAAGAAAAACCATTTTTTTTAAAAAAATAAACCATTTTTCGAATACACACGGGAGCCTAATTCAGTCTCCTTTTTAAATTTACCCTCCCAGTACCCCCCGAGGGACCTACGAAAAAAAAATTCAAGAACGGATTATTTACGGGTAGGGTCGGTTTTTGGACTGTAACAACCGAAACAACCGGTTTTCATTGTTTTTTTTTTCTAGTTTCGTTTCAGGTTTGGATAGCTAGCTAGGTAGGTACGGTCAACAGCACGTCAGTCAAAACATAAACAGGACGCCCAAAACCAGAGACCCGCAATGGACAAAGTGTTACCACTGAAGTGCGGTCAACTGTACGTAGGCACTTTTCTATAAATATGCGTCTTACTGCCAGTTGCAGAAATCTTCTTAAAAATAAAAGCTCCTTTACTATATTACGATGTATATCGTAATATTATCATGACATCCCATGAAACGTCCACTACAGGACAGGAAACTCCCTCCCTAAATTTCTATAGCAAATAAATATCTTTATCTTATCTCCAAAATTCCAGTTTTTGCTAAAACAATGTGCAGGAGAAGTATCATAGTCACCACGCTTGTTAGCGTTACGGCTGGCACCATGGACCGCGGTTGTTGGTGACCGCAGAATATAAGAGAGATGATACGATACACATCCTCTGGTTCATTAGCCCTGTAGTCGCCTCTTACGACACCCATGGGTAGAGATAGGTTGGTACTATTTTTTGCCGGCACCACACGGGGCGTGATATACTGTGCCGAATTAGTCTTTGAATTCAGCCAGGTGTGATCTCTCCTTAAGTTTGGTTCTGACCACAGAACTACGATAGGGCCACTCCGCCTGCGCGCGCACCCCCCCATAGAAGCGAATATAGTAAAAAACATTGGTTCCTTATTGAATAGGTATACTTTCCAATTTATGTTCCTAGGTGCTTATTTTGAATGCACATCATAAACACATTCGTTGCCATAGAGACGCTGTCACTGGTTTTTTGCATATTACTCTCTCGCGATAATGGTACTATGTTTATCGCACTCAAAGGAAAACGTGTTAGTTTTAGTAAATGGTGACACTGATTTCTATTGAATGACATAAAGAATTCGTCTCTAGAAGTAGATGGACTTCAGAGCTCTGTGGTTCTTATTTTCTGCGCATGGGTGACAGGTGGAGAGCCAATGAACGATTCACTCGCATCCTCTCCCACTACCGCGCTCACTCCCGCGACTCTTTTCTTGACTTCTGCGCCACAGTAAGAGTTATTTTGTTCGCTGTATATGCCTTATACCTACACATGCGTGTTGGCTTATATTTGGCGTTCATGGCCGAATATGTGGATGAGCCTTTAGCCCCCAGTAGACTTTGGGCCAACCGTTGGCCGCGCTGGCTCGGCAAGCTTGATGACAGCGTTCACACGTTGGTGTGTGTAGGTGTAGCGTGTAGGTCTGTCAAGCAAGATGGACGTAGACGCGGAGACTATTACTGCCGCTGCAATGTACTTTTACAGTGCTTTTAATTTTTATTACCAGCTGCACCATATTTGAAAAATAAGATGAAATAATTTTTACTTATTAAAAAAAAATTAAAACGTCCATCTACTCCACTTATTGGAAATGAGGACACGGCCAACGTGTGAACGCCGTTTGCAGCTTGTGGCAAAACCGATAACCGACGGCACGCCGGCGAGCGTTGGTCGCAAACGGCAAACTCACGCAAACGGGCCTAGTAGACGTTGGCTACGCCGGCGCGGTCACGCAGCCAACGTGTAGAGCCAGTGTTTAGTTATCAACCTTTAAAACAAGGTGCTCCGTATCCGTATTTACGATGCCCGCCCCCCTCCCTCCGCTTCACCGCAAGTACCCCTCTGTTGCTCTGCGTAAGTACATTAGGTGCGCTAGAGTAGGTACTAGTGAATATAATATAATCTGTTTCACGAGTCAATGCCAAAGTTTAGCAACACATTTTGCAGCTAACTATATCAAGGCTATTGTGCACCATGATCAATAGTAGATAATCAGCTAAAGCTGTCAGAAAAAAAACAAGTTTGTAACATAATGTTATTTTTTTCGTCAAATATACTCTAGTTCGTCTGGTTCTTGGTGGTTTGTCTGGTTCTATGGCTGCAAAATGTGTTGGTAAGTGTTGGCATTGACTCTTGAAACCATAGCTTGAAACGGATTAGGTATATACTCGTACCTACAACGTGTGGCACGTTAGTTCTGTACATAACAGGGGCAAATAATTAAAGTATAGGCTCTCTTAGATATTATGAGGAATTTGATGTTTAAAGTTATTTTAATATTAATCAAACGCATCATCACGCCTTTATCCCATAGGTAGAGCATCAAAGAGTGTATACGATGATGAGAAATCTAGCTTTGTCTATTACTTATGAACCTAAACCATTTTTTTTATGTTACAAGTGAGCAAACGCGCAGGTGGGCCACCTGATAAGTGTTCACTACCGCCCATAGCACCCATATTAGTGGCAGTAGTTGGTCGACCGAGCTTCGCTCTATAATAGCCGCCACAACATTAAAATATCATTGGATAAGCAAGCTATTCTTACCGCCAACAGATAGCACTGTAGATTTCCGTCTAAATCGCGGAGAAATTGTAAATTTCATCGAAATCGTTAGAGCCGTTTTCGAGAAACCGTTTACAAATATATATATACCGGGTAATTTGAATGCGTGACATAGATCAGGGATCAATATCAGTAACGGAACAACTTTTCCCACGAAAATCAATTTTTGACCTCCCATAGAAACTGCATCAGCTGATAGCGCATTTTGTATGGAAGGTCAAATTTGGTTTTTCGTATTTCGAACTATGTTCCTTGGGAAAATACTATTTAACGAGCAATATTTGTATACAAATATACCTATATGTTTGCAATCTGTTTCTCGAAAACGGCTCTAATGATTTCGATGAAATTTACTATATGAGAGCGTTCGGGGGCCGCCTTTAAGACAGAAACCTACAGCGCCACCTGTTGGCGAGTAGAATAGCTTGCTCACCCGATGATATTTTAATGTTCAGGCAGCTATTATAGAGCGAAGCTCGGTCGACCAGGTACTGTACAAATATTGCACGTTTAATAGTATAGGATATTTGGAAACTAATAAGATAGCAAAGCGCGTTGCTTACTTTGAGAACTAAGATGGTATGTCTCATGTGCCGGTAGTTTTACTGGCTCCCTTACCCTTCGAATTGCTGCTTCACGGCAGAAATAGGCAAGGAGGTGGTACTTCACCAGAAGGACTTTGCACAAAATCCCTACCACTAAGTAATTTAAAAATAAATCCAAATTAAAAATAAATCCAAATCGTTTTTAGTAACCCGTGACACAAAAAAACACTATATCTTCCCGTGCGAAGCCGGGGCGGGCCTAGTCCTACCTACTATACCCAGCGGTTGATCAAGACGCTCCTAACGGTACCTCATTTGTCAAATTACGATAACTAGTTTAGAAGTTATGAAGGACCAGTATACATACATACCGTTCAAAATCATAACCCTCCTCTTTGCCGTAGTCGGGTAGTGAATTAAAAGTTTATTGTATTTATTGTGCAGAATTTATTGGTTAAGGATACCTGCAAGTACTGTCAATCGATCAGTGATACCCTATGGACGGTCCATTAATTTTATTTGCCGCTGCTCCAGGCCACACGATGTACATATCGTAATATCATCATAACATCCCATAAACGCGTCCACTGCACGACAGGGAGCTCCCACCAGATCTCCAGTAAAATCGCGTGGTACTTTGAGGGGGATTTACCATAGTCACCACGCATGTAAGCGTTGCGGCTGGCGACCGCTGTTGTTGGTGACCGCAGTATGTAAGATCGTACGATTCACAGAAAGTTGTTGCTGCCCATCCTCCGGTTCATAAGCCCTTAGTCACCTCTTACGACACCCACGGGTATAGATGACTCTGTACATATAGTGATCCTAATCTAACACCCTGTATACTTACCCTAACACCCTGTATAGTAATCCTAACCTAACACCCTGTATACTTACTTTAAAACCCTGTACATATAGTGATCCTAACCTAACACCCTGTATAGTTATCCTATCCTAACACCATGTATACTTACCATAAGACCCTATACATATAGTGATCCTAATCTAACACCCTGTATACTTACCCTAAAACCGTGTGTATTTATCCTAACCTAACACCCTGTATACTTACCCTAACATCCTGTATAATAATCCTAACCTAACACCCAGTATACTTACCCCAGCACCCTGTATGTATAGTACTTAGTCGTTCTAACCTAAAACCTTTTATACTTACTCTTACATTCTGTATAGGTATCCTAGCCTAACACCCTGTATATTAACAAATAATGACCATTAGAAGCATTTTTGATAATACCGAGACTTACAAAAAAATATTTTCATGGAATCTTATCTCACTAACAAAAAATAAAATCATCGACATCGTGTGTCGATATTATTTTGATCGATCACCTCCCTATCGTCATTCGTCATACAAGAAAATCGGTCACCGATTATCGCTCGTGTGCGTTGGGTCGGTCACAAAATCGGTCGTAAAATCGGAGGAAAAATGTGCCCGATAATCGGACCTACAAAAACTCGGTCGTGTGCGGGAGCCCGTATGACGAATGACGATAGGGAGGTGATCGATCAAGTCGATGATTTTATTTTTTGTTAGTGAGATAAGATTCCATGAAAATATTTTTTTATAAGTCTCGGTATTATCAAAAATGCTTCTAATGGTCATTATTTGTTAATATACAGGGTGTTAGGCTAGGATACCTATACAGAATGTAAGAGTAAGTATAAAAGGTTTTAGGTTAGAACGACTAAGTACTATACATACAGGGTGCTAGGGTAAGTATACTGGGTGTTAGGTTAGGATTATTATACAGGATGTTAGGGTAAGTATACAGGGTGTTAGGTTAGGATAAATACACACGGTTTTAGGGTAAGTATACAGGGTGTTAGATTAGGATCACTATATGTATAGGGTCTTATGGTAAGTATACATGGTGTTAGGATAGGATAACTATACAGGGTGTTAGGTTAGGATCACTATATGTACAGGGTTTTAAAGTAAGTATACAGGGTGTTAGGTTAGGATTACTATACAGGGTGTTAGGGTAAGTATACAGGGTCTTAGATTAGGATCACTATATGTACAGAGTCATCTATACCCGTGGGTGTCGTAAGAGGTGACTAAGGGCTTATGAACCGGAGGATGGGCAGCAACAACTTTCTGTGAATCGTACGATCTTACATACTGCGGTCACCAACAACAGCGGTCGCCAGCCGCAACGCTTACATGCGTGGTGACTATGGTAAATCCCCCTCAAAGTACCACGCGATTTTACTGGAGATCTGGTGGGAGCTCCCTGTGCAGTGGACGCGTTTATGGGATGTTATGATGATATTACGATATGTACATCGTGTGGCCTGGAGCAGCGGCAAATAAAATTAATGGACCGTCCATAGGGTATCACTGATCGATTGACAGTACTTGCAGGTATCCTTAACCAATAAATTCTGCACAATAAATACAATAAACTTTTAATTCACTACCCGACTACGGCAAAGAGGAGGGTTATGATTTTGAACGGTATGTATGTATACTGGTCCTTCATAACTTCTAAACTAGTTATTGTAATTTGACAAATGAGGTACCGTTAGGAGCGTCTTGATCAACCGCTGGGTATAGTAGGTAGGACTAGGCCCGCCCCGGCTTCGCACGGGTAGATATAGTGTTTTTTTGTGTCACGGGTTACTAAAAAAGAGTAAAAACGATTTGGATTTATTTTTAATTTGGATTTATTTTTAAATTACTTAGTGGTAGGGATTTTGTGCAAAGTCCTTCTGGTGAAGTACCACCCCCTTGCCTATTTCTGCCGTGAAGCAGCAATTCGAAGGGTAAGGGAGCCAGTAAAACTACCGGCACATGAGACATACCATCTTAGTTCTCAAAGTAAGCAACGCGCTTTGCTATCTTATTAGTTTCCAAATATCCTATACTATTAAACGTGCAATATTTGTACAGTACCTGGTCGACCGAGCTTCGCTCTATAATAGCTGCCTGAACATTAAAATATCATCGGGTGAGCAAGCTATTCTACTCGCCAACAGGTGGCGCTGTAGGTTTCTGTCTTAAAGGCGGCCCCCGAACACTCTCATATAGTAAATTTCATCGAAATCGTTAGAGCCGTTTTCGAGAAACAGATTGCAAACATATAGGTATATTTGTATACAAATATTGCTCGTTAAATAGTATTTTCCCAAGCAACATAGTTCGAAATACGAAAAACCAAATTTGACCTTCCATACAAAATGCGCTATCAGCTGATGCAGTTTCTATGGGAGGTCAAAAATTGATTTTCGTGGGAAAAGTTGTTCCGTTACTGATATTGATCCCTGATCTATGTCACGCATTCAAATTACCCGGTATATATATATTTGTAAACGGTTTCTCGAAAACGGCTCTAACGATTTCGATGAAATTTACAATTTCTCCGCGATTTAGACGGAAATCTACAGTGCTATCTGTTGGCGGTAAGAATAGCTTGCTTATCCAATGATATTTTAATGTGTGGCGGCTATTATAGAACGAAGCTCGGTCGACCAACTACTGCCACTAATATGGGTGCTATGGGCGGTAGTGAACACTTATCAGGTGGCCCACCTGCGCGTTTGCTCACTTGTAACATAAAAAAAATGGTTTAGGTTCATAAGTAATAGACAAAGCTAGATTTCTCATCATCGCATACACTCTTTGATGCTCTACCTATGGGATAAAGGCGTGATGATGCGTTTGATTAATATTAAAATAACTTTAAACATCATTAAACCAATTCCTCATAATATCTAAGAGAGCCTATACTTTAATTATTTGCCCCTGTTATGTACAGGACTAACGTGCCACACGTTGTAGGTACGAGTATATACCTAATCCGTTTCAAGCTATGGTTTCAAGAGTCAATGCCAACACTTACCAACACATATTGCAGCCATAGAACCAGACAAACCACCAAGAACCAGACGAACTAGAGTATATTTGACGAAAAAAATAACATTATGTTACAAACTTGTTTTTTTTCTGACAGCTTTAGCTGATTATCTACTATTGATCATGGTGCACAATAGCCTTGATATAGTTAGCTGCAAAATGTGTTGCTAAACTTTGGCATTGACTCGTGAAACAGATTATATTATATTCACTAGTACCTACTCTAGCGCACCTAATGTACTTACGCAGAGCAACAGAGGGGTACTTGCGGTGAAGCTGGGGGAGGGGGGCGGGCATCGTAAATACGGATACGGAGCACCTTGTTTTAAAGGTTGATAACTAAACACTGGCTCTACACGTTGGCTGCGTGACCGCGCCGGCGTAGCCAACGTCTACTAGGCCCGTTTGCGTGAGTTTGCCGTTTGCGACCAACGCTCGCCGGCGTGCTGTCGGTTATCGGTTTTGCCACAAGCCGCAAACGGCGTTCACACGTTGGCCGTGTCCTCATTTCCAATAAGTGGAGTAGATGGACGTTTAAATTTTTTTTTAATAAGTAAAAATTATTTCATCTTATTTTTCAAATATGGTGCAGCTGGTAATAAAAATTAAAAGCACTGTAAAAGTACATTGCAGCGGCAGTAATAGTCTCCGCGTCTACGTCCATCTTGCTTGACAGACCTACACGCTACACCTACACACACCAACGTGTGAACGCTGTCATCAAGCTTGCCGAGCCGGCGCGGCCAACGGTTGGCCCAAAGTCTACTGGGGGCTAAAGGCTCATCCACATATTCGGCCATGAACGCCAAATATAAGCCAACACGCATGTGTAGGTATAAGGCATATACAGCGAACAAAATAACTCTTACTGTGGCGCAGAAGTCAAGAAAAGAGTCGCGGGAGTGAGCGCGGTAGTGGGAGAGGATGCGAGTGAATCGTTCATTGGCTCTCCGCCTGTCACCCATGCGCAGAAAATAAGAACCACAGAGCTCTGAAGTCCATCTACTTCTAGAGACGAATTCTTTATGTCATTCAATAGAAATCAGTGTCACCATTTACTAAAACTAACACGTTTTCCTTTGAGTGCGATAAACATAGTACCATTATCGCGAGAGAGTAATATGCAAAAAACCAGTGACAGCGTCTCTATAGCAACGAATTTGTTTATGATGTGCATTCAAAATAAGCACCTAGGAACACAAATTGGAAAGTATACCTATTCAATAAGGAACCAATGTTTTTTACTATATTCGCTTCTATGGGGGGGTGCGCGCGCAGGCGGAGTGGCCCTATCGTAGTTCTGTGGTCAGAACCAAACTTAAGGAGAGATCACACCTGGCTTAATTCAAAGACTAATTCGGCACAGTATATCACGCCCCGTGTGGTGCCGGCAAAAAATAGTACCAACCTATCTCTACCCATGGGTGTCGTAAGAGGCGACTACAGGGCTAATGAACCAGAGGATGTGTATCGTATCATCTCTCTTATATTCTGCGGTCACCAACAACCGCGGTCCATGGTGCCAGCCGTAACGCTAACAAGCGTGGTGACTATGATACTTCTCCTGCACATTGTTTTAGCAAAAACTGGAATTTTGGAGATAAGATAAAGATATTTATTTGCTATAGAAATTTAGGGAGGGAGTTTCCTGTCCTGTAGTGGACGTTTAATGGGATGTCATGATAATATTACGATATACATCGTAATATAGTAAAGGAGCTTTTATTTTTAAGAAGATTTCTGCAACTGGCAGTAAGACGCATATTTATAGAAAAGTGCCTACGTACAGTTGACCGCACTTCAGTGGTAACACTTTGTCCATTGCAGGTCTCTGGTTTCGGGCGTCCTGTTTATGTTTTGACTGACGTGCTGTTGACCGTACCTACCTAGCTAGCTATCCAAACCTGAAACGAAACTGGAAAAAAAAAACAATGAAAACCGGTTGTTTTGGTTGTTACAGTCCAAAAACCGACCCTACCCGTAAATAATCCGTTCTTGAATTTTTTTTTCGTAGGTCCCTCGGGGGGTACTGGGAGTGTAAATTTAAAAAGGAGACTGAATTAGGCTCCCGTGTGTATTCGAAAAATGGTTTATTTTTTCAAAAAAAATGGTTTTTCTTGAATAACTCGGCCATTTTTGATTTCACAGTAAAACCGTACGGACAAAAATTGTAGGAAATTTGAATTTCTACAAGTTTAGTCCTTACAATTTTTCTTCAAGGATCGATATTTTTTTAAAATTAAACCTGAAAAACGCAACAAATTCAAAATATTACCATTATCTCCTATGTTCCACGTTTTACGGCATGAATAAAAAGAAACAAAGTTGTAGAAAATCAAATTCTGAACAATTTTGGTCCCTACCTTTTTCCCCCAAAATCGATATTTTGGAAATTAAACCTGAAGAACGCGACAAAAATTCTAAATATTATCATTATCTCCTGTTCTACGTTTTACGGCAAGAATGAAGAGAAACAAAGTTGTAGAGAATCCAATTTTGAACAATTTTGGTTCTTACCTTTTTTCCCCTAAAATCGATATTTTGGAAATTAAACCTGAAAAACGCGACACAAATTCTAAATATTATCATTATCTCCTATGTTCCACGTTTTACGGCATGAATGAAGAGAAACAAAGTTGTAGAGAATCAAATTTTGAACAATTTTGGTTTTTACCTTTTTCCCCCCAAAATCGATATTTTGGAAATTAAACCTGAAGAACGCGACAAAAATTCTAAATATTATCATTATCTCCTATGTTCTACGTTTTACGGCAAGAATGAAGAGAAACAAAGTTGTAGAGAATCAAATTTTGAACAATTTTGGTTCCTACCTTTTTCCCCCAAAATCGATATTTTGGAAATTAAACCTGAAAAACCTGACACAAATTCAAAATATTATCATTATCTCCTATGTTCCACGTTTTACGGCATTAATGAAGATAAACAAAGTTGTAGATAATAAAATTCTGAACAATTTTGGTTCTTACCTTTTTTCCCCCAAAATCGATATTTTGGAAATTAAACCTGAAAAACGCGACACAAATTCTAAATATTATCATTATCTCCTATGTTCCACGTTTTACGGCATGAATGAAGAGAAATAAAGTTGTAGAGAATCAAATTTTGAACAATTTTGGTTCCTGCCTTTTTTTCCCCAAAATCGATATTTTGGAAATTAAACCTGAAAAACCTGACACAAATTCTAAATATTATCATTATCTCCTAAGTTCCACGTTTTACGGCATGAATGAAGAGAAACAAAGTTGAAGAGAATCAAATTTTGAACAATTTTGGTTCCTACCTTTTTCCCCCAAAATCGATATTTTGGAAATAAAACCTGAAAAACGCGACACAAATTCTAAATATTATCATTATCTCCTATGTTCCACGTTTTACGGCATTAATGAAGAGAAACAAAGTTGCAGAAAATCAAATTTTGAACAATTTTGGTTCCTACCTTTTTCCCCCAAAATCGATATTTTGGAAATTAAACCTGAAAAACGCGACACAAATTCTAAATATTATCATTATCTCCTATGTTCCACGTTTTACGGCATTAATGAAGATAAACAAAGTTGTAGATAATAAAATTCTTAACAATTTTGGTTCTTACCTTTTTCCCCCCAAAATCGATATTTTGGAAATTAAACCTGAAAAACGCGACACAAATTCTAAATATTATCATTATCTCCTATGTTCCACGTTTTACGGCAAGAATGAAGAGAAACAAAGTTGCAGAAAATCAAATTTTGAACAATTTTGGTTCCTACCTTTTTCCCCCAAAATCGATATTTTGGAAATTAAACCTGAAAAACCCGACACAAATTCTAAATATTATCATTATCTCCTATGTTCCACGTTTTACGGCATTAATGAAGAGAAACAAAGTTGTAGAGAATCAAATTTTGAACAATTTTGGTTTCTACCTTTTTTCCCCCAAAATCGATATTTTGGAAATTAAACCTGAAAAATGCGACACAAATTCTAAATATTATCATTTTCTCCTATGTTCCACGTTTTACGGCATTAATGAAGATAAACAAAGTTGTAGAGAATCAAATTTTGAACAATTTTAGCCCCTACCTTTTTTCCCCCAAAATTGATATTTTGGAAATGGAACCTGGAAAACGCGACAAAAATTCTAAATATTATCATTATCTCCTATGTTCCACGTTTTACGGCATGAATGAAGAGAAACAAAGTTGTAGAGAATCAAATTTTGAACAATTTTGGTTCTTACCTTTTTCCCCCCAAAATCGATATTTTGGAAATTAAACCTGAAAAACGCGACACAAATTCTAAATATTATCATTATCTCCTATGTTCCATGTTTTACGGCATGAATGAAGAGACAAAGTTGTAGAGAATCAAATTTTGAACAATTTTGGTTTCTACTTTTTTTCCCCCAAAATCGATATTTTGGAAATTAAACCTGAAAAACGCGACACAAATTCTAAATATTATCATTATCTCCTATGTTCCACGTTTTACGGCAAGAATGAATAGAAACAAAGTTGCAGAAAATCTAATTTTTAACAATTTTGGTTGTTACCTTTTTTCCCCCAAAATCGATATTTTGGAAATTAAACCTGAAAAACGCGACACAAATTCTAAATATTATCATTATCTCCTATGTTCCACGTTTTACGGCATTAATGAAGATAAACAAAGTTGTAGATAATCAAATTCTGAACAATTTTGGTTCCCACCTTTTTGCCCCCAAAATCGATATTTTGGAAATTAAACTTAATTAATTAATTAATTACCTATTAATTAATGAAAACTTAATTTGTTCAGAATTTGATTCTCTACAAATTTGTTTCTCTTCATTCATGCTGTAAAACGTGGAACATAGGAGATAATGATAATATTTTGAATTGGTCGCGTTTTTCAGGTTTCTTTCACAAAATATCAATTTTGGGGGGGAAAAGGTAGGTACCAAAATTGTTCAGAATTTGATTCTCTACAACTTTGTTTCTTTTCATTCATGCCGTAAAACGTGGAACATAGGAGATAATGATAATATTTTGAATTTGTCGTATTTTTCAGGTTTAATTTCCAAAATATCGATCCTGGAAGAAAAATTTTAAAATACAAACTTGTGGAGAATCAAATTTTCTAAAATTTTTGTCTTTATGGTTTTACTATAAATTCAAAAATGGTTGAGTTATTCAAGAAAACCCATTAAAAAAAACATTTTTCGAATAAACAGGAGCCTGATTCAGTCTACTTTTTGAATTTACACCCCCAGTCCACTCCCCCCCGAGGGCCTACGAAAAAAAACCAAGAACTGATTATTCACGGGTCATAAATGTCGTAATGATTGAACTATTTGTTATTATCTCCAAGCATACAAACATATTAGAATATGATATATTATCTACTCATTAAAAAATCCGGCAGTGCGAGTTTAATATTTTTTTACTAAAGTTTCTAGGACCTAGCCTAGGCACCTACCTCAGTACCTTTGTACCACAAAAGATGTAAAAACAGTATAATTACAACTACCTACAAGGTACGCACAGTAGCAAGTAAGTGTTAACAAAGCCAGTAGGTACCTATAACTTGAACCAGCGCTAAGCTACAAACCCCCGAAACCAAAGACCCGCTCAAGGTCAAAGTGTTACTACCTAACGTGCGGCTGACTGTACCTACCCACTAGCGCCGCGGTTGTTGGTCAAACAAACACAATCACTCTGATGATGACTAGGTAGGTTTAGGTTACCTACCAAGAAGGTATATTATTATACAACTTGTAATTACCAATACGCAAAACCTCTCGGGTGGTAGTTTTACTCGTTCTACTCATGAAACTGAACAACTTTATTGGAAATTAGAATAAAAAAATTGAGAATCGGAATTTTGTATTTTATTTTTGTTGAACAAAAGTACCACTCGAGAACCTTTGCATACATTGTATATCTCACGGAACTGTTTAATCTACAGGGTGTAAAAAAAGTTCGACTATACTTCTAAGGAGTGATTCTACATCGTATAAAATATAAAAAAAATATTTTGCTTAAAAAAAGTTGTTTTAGCTCAAGAAGAAGTGAAGCACAAGGGTTAAACGACGTAGACAAGGATGTTTATTGTTATTTAATATCCACTCACTAGCACATTTCAATAAATTACTGGAATGTAATTCGGAGGAAAAACTAATTTAATGATCAAACAAATCAGAAATTAAATATTAATTAAAGTATTTTTATTTTAGTATTGTACGTACAATCACCCCTTAGAAGGATCATCCTACTTTTTTTTTTACATCCTGTATTTTTCATTCGTCCACGGCTGGCAATGTTGATCTTAGTGGCACGACAATTTCTGTAGGTAGGACAAGGATTTCCAATTTCTATGAGGTAGATACTTACCAAGAGGTACTTATGTAAACCTACCTAGAAAACCAAACGTGAAGCAAATCTAGAATAAAATAGGTACATAATTTTACTTATTTATCGTCGTTCATTCGTCCGGCGGAAAACAGAAAAACGTTCGGTTTTTATTTTTGTCTGAGACTTGTCTTCATACGTTGTTTATTACCTACACGTAATACAGGAATCAAAATCTCGATGTCAATATCCATCGTGCGTGATTCAACACGCACCCCTCCCTAGCGAGTGTACGGAGCTGACTGACGAGACCGCGACGGCCGGCGACGGTGAGTCGTGTGCGTTGAAGTATAGATTTACGTATGTTCCATTTCTCACCGACAAACGGATCGGCCGTGACGGCCGATTTTATTTCTCACCGAGTTTTTGTCGGTCGTGTGCGTTGAAGTATGGCAATCAGTACGTTCCATTTTTGACCTACAAAAAATCGGCCACCGATTCTCGGTCGTGTGCGGGAGCCCTTATGTTGGGCTGGCGACTCGGTTTTACTTAAATATAAAAACAACTAGCTATGCCCGCGGCTTCGCCCGCGTGGAATTCAGACAATGTGCAGTATTGTGCAGCTCCGTCTCTCTCTGCCTCTCCCTCTCTCTCTCCCTCTCCCCCTTTCCCTCCAAATTTTCAATTACCGCATGTCAAAATTGTAGAATTTTCATACAAACTTTTATCCCTGATTACACCCCTTTAGGGGATGAATTTAAAAAAATTCTAAAACAGGTACTTTTTCATTTTTTACCAAGAGCTCAGAACCAAATTTCTATTATTCTACCTTTAAAAATGAAAGACTTATAGACCAACTTACGGAAAAAAAATCATCCCCTTTTTCACCCCCTTGAAGGGTGGTTTTTAAGAAATGCTGAAACACATGTTTCTTTATTTTCTACCAAAAGCTTTAAGTTAAATTTGTGTGAATCTAACTCAAGAAACAAAGGACTTTCATACAAACTTTCATCCCTTATTTCTTAGAAGATGAATTTTGAAAAATTCTAAAACACGTACTTTTTTATTCTTTTCCAAGAAATGAAACCTAAATCTGTATAATTCTACCTTTGAAAATGAAAGACATAGATCAACATACGGAAAAAAATCATCCCCTTTTTCACCCCCTTCAAGGGTGATTTAAAAAAAATGCTTAAACACATGTTTCTTAATTTTTTAGCAAAAGCTTAAATTTAAATTTGTGTGAATCTAGCTCAAGAAACAAAGGACTTATTCAAGCCTTATTCATTCGAGTGTGACTTACTTACATAACGATCATTCATCCTGACCTGCCATCGACCTCTCATACGGTATTCTCCTCCATCACGTCGTCGGTAACCACAGCGGTATGCAGATTTAGTTGTCCCACCTGTTGTTTTATTTTAAGACGGTTAATTAAGTGCCACAATCCTGTCAACCCCAAATAATATTAGAGGCTTTCATAAGAATCTATCCACATGTTCAACTACAGCAAACTCACAGTGCACCGTGTTTTACTATCACAAAAGGTATTCGCGTATCATAACCTAAAATCTCCCAGTTTAAAGCAGAAAAGATCATAAACACTTAGCTCGATTAAAGGGTCGCACCTGTCATCGCGGAATTTCCACGACTCATCCGCCAGCGGCTGCAGGCTTCATCTCGCGGCCAACTATCACTTTAGAACTTAACGTGGTAAAATCTCGAACAAAAATGAGTTGTTGAAAATACCGGCCTCGTCTTCACGTTGCTACGTGTTGGCTAAACTGACACGCGCCATTCGTAATAGTAGTACCAACCTCACGATCTAAATAAAGCCATCATTTCCAACATCATCGTCCAACATCGACAATCTACACTGGTACGGAAATTCAGTACTAATTTGACGTTTGGCGTAGCTTCGCCGTGCTTGGGCTACTGCATGGGTGCTGATGGCATGAACGTTTGTCTTTGAAAATACCGCGGGAAATTCGAAATGAGAGTCGCTCTACGACATATATATTTAGATTTAGTATTTAGTATTCTTTGAAAATTTCTAGTTATAATTAAGTTCACAATTTAATTGAGTAGTCGTCAAGTTCAAATACAGCTATTTGCTTAGATGCTGGTCAGTATCAGACCCTCGAGCCAGCAGGTCCAAGAACGGCAGCCACCTACAAAGCATTTGAGTAGAAATCTGGAGCTCTTGGGTGTAGTTCATCCTTAGATCCAGTTGCTTGACAGCTGGTCATCATCAGACTCTCGAGCCAGCAAGTCTAGGAATGGCAGCCACCTACAATGCATTTTAGTCCAAATCTGGAGCTCTTGGATGTAGTTGGCCCTCAGATCCAGTTGCTTGATAGCTGGTCATCATCAGACCCTCGAGCCAGCAGTTCCAGGAACGGTAATTCCAGGAAAGGCAGCCACTTTCAACGCATTTGAGTTGACATCTGGAGCTCTTGGGTGTAGTTGGTCCTTAGATCCAGTTGCTTGACAGCTGGTCATCATCAGACTCTCGAGCCAGCAAGTCTAAGAACGGCAGCCACCTACAATGCATTTTAGTCAAAATCTGGAGCTCTTGGGTGTAGTTGGCCCTCAGATTCAGTTGCTTGATAGCTGGTCATCATCAGACCCTCGGAGTACTCAGTTACGATGACTAGTGAAGCTAAAAAACCATAGCCGCAGCAGACTTGCACGATTATTAATACGTATTTAATTTTATTGTGAAAAACTTAGATCTGTTTACTGGGTGGCGGCTGGCGGCCATCCTTTGAGACCGTCTACCAAGTACTTCCGGCAAACTAGGAACTGGCAGACTTGTATTTTTCTACTCTGTCAATGAAGGACTACATGTTGCCGAGGGTTTCAGAGTGTTCTCATGACAAGTAATTTGCACCCCCAAAATTTGACCGGAAGTGGAAGAAATTCTCGGACTTCCGGCAAATTTCGGATGCCAAATGTAACTGATTCTTGCTCAGCACCACTTTGCCGATCTGTTGCCATACATCTTAAGATGTTCTCATGACAGGTAGGTGATTTTGTCACGGGCTCAAGGACTAATAAATATGGGTTTCATATCCACATACCCATAAAACTAATAGAGTTTGGTACCTTGCTCCAGATTAAAAGTGATTTCTCACGTAAGTATAGAATTTCGAAATATATTTTCAGTCTGTTTTGACTCTTTGTAATACATCAATGTCCATTTTTAGTTTGGCGTTGTATTGCAAGTGCTATTTGTCAATGGCCGTGTTTCATTCACAAACTCAGGTTTCGGTTATTTTATTTAAAACTAGCAGCCCGCCCCGGCTTTGCACGGGTAGCATTTAATTTTTAGGAAATGTTTATCTAGCAATGCTTGACCATTAGCCTAAATTCAGAGTATGGGATGAGTAGAGAGGAAAGTATGGATGAGTTTATCTTGAAAAAAAAAACTACTTTCATACAAATGGTTTTTCCTCATTTCACCTCTTTGGAGGATGATTTTCAAGAAATTCTTAAACATTTGTCTCTTTATTTTTCACCAAAACCGTGTATGAAAATTTGTGAAGAAATAAGTGACTTTCATACAAACCATTTTCCCCTATTTTACCCACTTAGAGGTGATTTTTTTTTATATTTTATTATCGCGAACTTTCAGGAAAAATACAATCTCAAAATTTCGTGTTTCTAATATCAGCAGTTTCAGAGTCCCATACAAACTTTCTCCTTTCATTTTCTAAAAAAACTAAACACATACTTCTGTATTTCTGACCCAAAAGCTCTTCTGCACCAATTCAAATTTACATGTAACTTCAAAAATTAAGGACTTCTAGACCAACAAACTCACAAAAAATCATCCCCTATTCAACCCCTTGGAGGATGATTTTTAAGAAACGCTCAAATAAGTGTTTCGATACCTTTTACAAAAAGCTAAAATTCAAATTAGTATGAATCTAACTAGAAAAACAAAGATTTTGATACAAATCATTTTCCTTCATTAGATCCCCTTTAGGGATAATTTTTTGAAAAAAAATCTTATCACAAACCTTCATAGCATGAAAAACATACCCTTCTTCTGGCTTCAGTAGTTACGGCTATGCGTTGATATGTCTGTCAATCAATCTATCAATCAGGATTTTAATTAGTATGATATACGAGTAGTATGATAATGATGATATCTTTAATCTGCAATTTTTCGTTTTTAAACGACTTCTATTATTATAAAAAGTTAGATTAGATTTAAAATTTTTCATTATTGTTAGGGTCCTTATGTAGGGGGTGTAGGGGACTGTTTCTGAAAACTGAAAGGGCATGATCAGTCAACGAAACTGAACAACTTTCAGTGAATGAAAATTTCAGGAAATTTTGGATAATAAAAATCAATTTAATTTGAATCATAAATTCAGAAACTCTTTTATTAAATAGTTATGACTATCCAACCAGAAAAGATTTATTTAAGTACTAGCTGGTGCCCGCGAGTTCGTCTGCGCAGGTTTATAAATTGTAGCCTATGTGTTATTCTGATGTATAAGCTTATTATTGTAAAGTTTCATTAAAATTAATTCAGTAGTTTTTACGTGAAAGAGTAACAACATCCATCCATAGTTACAAACTTTCGCGTTTATAAGATTAGTAGGATAGGATAGATTGTGGAAAAAGTAGTAGTTAAATACAAAATTAGGCAAACTAAATTATATTAAACTAACATTAATAATCTTATTTATAGGAGTGTAACACAATATTCGTAACAAAATAACAGAATTAGAGCGGATTATAATAATAATTTAATGGGTCAAACAAGTAATTAAGTTATATTTCAGTCACCAATTTTGTGTTACGAGTATACATTTTTTGAAAGCCTCGCAATAAAACCTGATAAAAACAAAAGTAATAACGTCCTCAAAGACTAAAATTAGGTAGGTACGTCAATTGTTTGAATAATTTTTGTGATGTTTGAGGAAATTACGAAATTGGTTTTCAAATGGAAATTTTTAATATCGGAGTTTTCCGGCTTCTTTATTATACAATTCAGAATACTAATTTAAAGATTCTAAAAATAAAGCTTCTTCGTTAATTCAGTTACGTACTGAATATTGTTGCTGCTATAGCGATAGTTTTCGGATAGTTGATCTTGAAAATCAGAAACTCCATAGAATAGTCCAGAGTCCTATATAAAATAATATCGAAATGTTCAATAGTATCGATTTAAAAAAAGTTTAAATATTATTGCTAAAGACCAATTGCATCGATAGTGTTGATTGTTTTTGTCTAATATTATCAATTAAATTGACCATGTTTAGGGTTTCGTTCCCCATAAGGAAAAAAAACGGAACCCTTATAGGATCACTTTTAATCCGTCTGTCTGTCTGTCAAGACCCTTTTTCTCGCGAACGGGTTATTAAAAAAAATTATAAAGGTCTTGAACCCTTGAAGGTTGAAGGTGATAATTTCAAATTTCTCCATTCAACCTCCTTCGTCCTCATTTTCATACATTTATGAATTAAATCAAAATCTGTAGACCTAGAATCATGAAATTTGGCAAGAAGCTAGGTCTTATAGCACAACCAAACGGAAAAGTCTAGATTCAGATAATTTTATTCAATGTAGATTCTTTACATAATACTTATTGAATGTCATGCAGAATACAATGCAAATAGAGCGAGTCTAAGCCGTTTCGGATCGTGCTATGGCAGCGTAAAAGAAACGGCAAGAAACCACTGCAGCACGGCCTACTTTAAGAGTCGGCTTTTTAAAATCAAAGGGCAAAAGCTTGTAGTATCATATGGAAGACAAGTACTGAACCCTAAGCACGCGAGTCCGATTCGCACTTACCCAGTTTTTCAGTATGGATTCTATTTAAGATTGTTTTCGATAGAATCATTCGATAGAGTTACTGTTTTTTGTTACTTTTTTTTCCGCCCCGTGTGGTGCCGGCAAATAATAGTACCAACCCATACATACCCGTGGGTGTCGTAAGAGGCGACTAAGGGTTAACTGGAGGATGGGCAGCAGCATCCTCCTTTGTATCTTACATCTTACTTACTGCGGTCACCTACAACCGCGGTCCATGGTGCCAGCCGTAAGGCTAACAAGCGAGGTGACTATGGTATTTCCCCTCCACATTTTTCCAGTAAAAGCTAGAATTCTGAAGGGAGCTCCCTGTCCTGTAGTGGACGTTTCATGGGATGTTATGATGACTGTTTTTCCAGGTCAACCATCTATAGTGACACTATTCAGTAACTGAATTTAGGAAGTAGCTGTTTTAAACTTCTCAATTTCGTCTTCTGAATTCAGGAAGGTGTATTTAATACTTTGGTGGGATAATATCTCATTTTCTTACTTTATGGCGTGGCCAAGTGTTGATTACTTATACTTCCTCAACCAAAAGCGCTCACTTTCGTTTTTGTTTCCTTTTGGCAGGAAAATGGTCGAAAGAAATTGCCTTTTGTGTGGTGAAAATTTCTATTTTATTGATTTTATTTTATTGATTTTTTATATACTTATTGACGATCGTATTGTGAAAGAATATAATCTGACATGAAATGTAATTGTATGAAGTTACACTATGTGATTAAATAAACTAAACTAAACTAAACTATTCTCTTACAAAAAATAAACGTTAACAACGTCGTCTTTGTTTTGGCACGAAAACGAATAAATAAATAATATAATTTTTTTCGTTTGCTTCAACGCTTACAAACGCATTTTGCAGCCATGACACTTAAACCAGAGATATTTGTCAGAAAGAATAACATTGTTTTACAAACTTTTGACATAGCTGCAAATGTGTTGGTAAGCGTTGAAATAAACGAAAAAAAAAAGGTACTGACTATCTCTTTCAATGCTAGTGTTTATTTAAAAAAATATCTACAGGGTGAAATTGAAAACACTGACAAATTTTGGGTTTGGTTTCAGACCGCGAAACTGAACAATTGTCGCCAAGGAACATAGTTCATCGGACGAAAAAAAAAATTGTCCTTTCATAATAAAGTCAGTCAGCTGACCATACATTTTGTATGGGAGATACAAAATGTATGGTCAGCTGACTGACTGTCTAACGACCTGTGTTCCTTGGGAAAAGTTGTTCAGTTTCATGGTCTGAACTCAATCTCTTTGTCGAATGTTTTCAAATTCACCCTGTAAATGTTCTTTATTCATTGTAGGATATCACCAATCTTTTCATGACGTCCACAGAGTAACACGATTTTCACGCGCAAGGCTTGCGCATTGCTCTATGATGACGTCAGTTACATTTACGTCCTACAAACGTTAGTTTAGGTACTATTATTTAATCTGTGGTCCTACGTTGCTTCATAAAGAAAGTGAATCGTGAAAAAAAAGAAGCGACAGTAAAAAAATCCACGCGTTCTTTTAAATATTTTTAATGTACAGGGTATATTATATAGGGTGACTTTTAATTAGTTCTTGATAGAAAAAGGTATGTATGTACTCATGATACTGACCAACTTTCCCCAAGGAACATGGGTCGAAATACAAAAATCAAGTTTTGACCTCCCATAGAAACTGCATCAGCTGACAACGCATTTTGTATGGGAGGTCAAATTTGGTTTTTCGTATTTCGACCTATGTTCCTTGGGAAAAGTTGTTCGATATGCATATATTTTGCTATCAAGAACTAATTAAAAGTTTATTAAATTTATTTTATTATATTTATTATTAAAACCCTATATAGGGTCACTATAGGGTATATTGAAACCTTAGAAAAATAAGGGTTACATATAGAATTAGGATCAAAGAAAAAATTCATAACTAGTTAGGGATGTGTAATGAACAGTCTCAACAAATTACGTAATCTTATTGTCTATGTAAATGCAATGAAGCGTCGTTCTAATAATTTGGTAGGGTTATTTTGAATATTTCATAATCATCGATGATGATGTGACATTGCATAGCAAAGGAGATGTGACAAGCAGCTGGCAGATGTCATTCCATCACAGACAGAGTCCGTCATATACAAGTCTATAAGAGGTAGTGAAGTGTGAAATGTCTTTCGTCGACAATGACTAGTCGGTCAAAAATCCCGGTTAAGTATTACAAAAATCAAGCAATCTTTAAAAATCTAATGTTTTAGCTAAACTGTGTTTCCTTGCGAAAGTGAAAATACTCGTATAAGTACGAGGTTATTTTTTTGGACCTGATTTCCTTTTGCCCACTTATTAGTGAGGTCAATAGCAACAATTTTTGTTCTACGACTTTGCTAACAACGCACAAAAAACTTTCGGTCACATGACCGACCCATTTTGTATGGGAAGTTGAAAATTTTTCGTGCGTTGTTAGCAAAGTCGTAGAACAAAAGTTGTTGCTTTTGACCTCACTAATAAGTGGGCAAAAGGAAATCAGGTCCAAAAAAATAACCTAGTATATCTGTTTAGGGTTCCAATACCAAAATGGTAAAAAAAGGAACCCTTATGGCGCGACTTTGTCTGTCTGTCTGTCCGTCTGTCTGTCACATCTGTATATCTCGGCAACCACTCACGCTATCAACTTGAAATTTGGAAAAGTTGTAGAATATAGTTGCCCAACTAAATTGCACATGAAAGAATATAAAAAAAATTATGATTATTGATGTAAAGGGGCCCCAAATAGGAGGGGGGGGCAAATTTCAAATTGTTGTTACTAGGTTGAGTGGGGTATCGTATGAAAGGGATTTATTTGCAAATTCTAAAATATATTTTTGTTCTTTTTTACGAGTCTTAGTTTTCAAGTTATGATGAAATATGTCAAAAAAATACCATTCCCCCCCCCTTATCTCCGAAGTTTGTGGTAGGAAAAATCAAAATAATTACAGTCGATAGACATTTATGTAAATATTACAGCAAAAATAAAACGATATTTCTAAGTTGCACAGTTTTTTAGAAATCTGCAAAAATCCTTTACAAACTACACAAATTTAGTTTTGCGATACTAAAAATGGACTTTATTGCTTTCAAAAATACTGAAGGTATATCGGAACCCTCGGCGCGTGAGTCCGACTCGCACTTGACCGGTTTTTTTACTTGTGAATTGATAATTTATAATACTACGAACGGAAGCGGAAAAAGATCCTTAATAGCCATTTTATGCGGGATTTTTAACACCGTTTTTTTTTTCTTAAATGATAAGTATTTTTACCAGAAAAACTGTGGTTATAACATTTATTAGTCCCAAGTGACAGATTTCTCAGAGAGAAAGATAAAAATTTAACGTTTGTAGGATTTGTTAAAAAATCATACATTTTAGTATGCTGGCTTCATGCTTAGCAGAAAGTGCTGGTACTTAAACATCCTTTTGCATCCCATAGTAAAATAAATTAGCACGGTATCTAGTCCGAGCGAAGCACGAGCTCTGAAATCTTTGATTGAATCTATGTTGAAATTATGAATGATTTTTATCCGAATACTCGACAGACCTTAATTACTTTCCTGATTATTTGTCAGCGCCGTCTAGTTTTAATGAGTTTAATACTTGTCCGGGAATTACGATTTATATTGTCAGTCCTGCTTAAGCAAAAGTTTGTGACAGGTTGAACCTAACAATATTCAGTCTACCGCACTTTAATTAATGTAAACACTGGCCAAGAGCTCTCAAGTCCAAAGTACGATTGTACTGTTGTAAGTTTCGGGGAAAATGATTTCGACTCTATTCTTCGATTAAGGCAGGAGAGAAAATTATTATTCTACTAGCTGGTGCCCGCGACTTCGTCTGCGCTGGATAAATTGTAGCCTGTGTGTTATTTTGATGTATAACCTATATTATTGTAAAGTTTCATTAAAATCCATTCAGTAGTTTTTACGTGAAAGAGTAACAATCATCCATCCATCCATACTTACAAACTTTCGCGTTTATAATATTAGTAATAGTAATAATAGGAAGTAGAGTTTTTGAAGTTAATATTATTGAGATAAGTATAAGTTGGGTATTCATACTTATAGTGCCGGTCAAGAATAGTACCATTCCGTGCGTTCCCGTGGGAGTCGTAAGAGGCGACTAAGGGAAACGGGAGGATGGGCAGCAGCATCCTCCTGTGTATCATACCATCTTACTTACTGCGGTCACCTACAACCGCCTCCCTCCACATTTTTCCAGCAAAAGCTAGAATTCTGGAGGGAGCTCCCTGTCCTGTAGTAGACATTTCATGGGATGCTATGATGATGATGATATGATGATTCATACTTAGAACATAAAAGGTTAGAGGTAGAAGAACTGTTGGGAAGGGAAAACTACTACTGTTCTTGGAAGGGATGTTTTTACGGGGTAATTTAATTTTTTGTCTGTGCAATTATTTAACGAGTTACTCAGACACAGTTCTCAGACCAATGTGATGAGACCATTACTCAGACAAAATTGGTGACTTTAGTACTTCTCTTCAAAATTCTATTTTGGTGGGAGCTCCCTATATGATGCAATCAAAGATTGATGCTCGCGTTTATAATATTTAAGTTTTATTCTAACATAGTTTTAAGTTATTACTAACATTTCTATGGACCTAGGAAGTCTAAAATAAACAATTTTTTTTTTACTGCCCACTAAAGCCACGATCACATCTTCCCTAATTCAGAAACTAATTCGGCTTACACTGAAGTTGCTCGTTGAAGTAAGGATATTGCAATTAACATAACCATGCAATGTATGCCGACTTAGTCCTTGAATTATAAGTGGTTAGCCGTAGGTACCTAAACTTATACTCTTAAGCCTAGACAATCAATGTACCAAGGACGAAACTTTTGGCACCAGGCCTAATGACGTTCCTATATAAGCGATTGTATCCGAGACCTTGAAAGGGAGAACACGTAAACCAGGCGACGTCCCTTTCCTGTCATACATAAACATGAGAAATTACGGCGTGGGCCATCCTTTTATCTGAATGAGCTTTTAAAAGCCTTACAAAATATGTTAGCGGTATTAGGATAAATTAGGATAATTAGGATAAAATCAAATTACGTTGTACTGAAAATAAACCAAATTATTCGTGTTATATTTATCGCACAAATTATTTGCTTTTGTTGTTGGTGATTTACCCAATGAACCAGGAGTCTCTTAAGTCTATTTTTTGAAGTGAAAACTTCTTTAGCGGCGCTTGGCACATTTTTAGATGGGTAAAAAATTTTAACTCGCGTCTGATGTCGCGTCAGATCCGTAGCCTGATCGAAAAAGCGTCAGCTGTCAAACGCATTTTTATTACAATACGGGTTTTTATTCAGTGACATCAAAGAAGTACGCGAGCAATGGCGCGATTGACCCTTACAAAAAGCATAATATTCAAAAATGCAAGTTTTCACTTCTTCCGGCACTCCCGGAGTGCAACCCGTCCTTTTTTTATGTGACAAGTGAGCAAGTGAGCAGGTAGGCTACCAACTGGTCACCACCATCCATAGAGCCCACTGTCATAGTAGTGGCATAACTTGACACCAATCAGGCTGTCTGCAAAGCACGTTGCCCACCCTCTGACCCGAACGCTGCTACTTTACGGCAGAAATAGGCAAGGGGGTGGTACTTCCCCAGACGGATTTTGATTTTGACGGACTCCAAAACTCTACGGTAAACAAATAATATAAACGGAAAAAGTTGATTTAGATACTTATTTTTTTTAAAGAAACTATTTATGGGAGAGAATAATAGTACATTACTGCAGCGGTCGAAAAAACGGGTATTGAGGGACGAATGTGATAATGTGGGTACAGGCGTTAGCCGAGGCCCACATACGTGAGTCCATCACTACCTGGTTTCGGTCAAGGCTTGTATAGTGCTTTTCTCAAACAATGCGCGGATATTCAAATTCTTACATAAATTACTTACATTTTCAATCTCTTCTCTTTTTGCCACTGAAAAAGTTATCATTAGATTTTAAATAGTCATGACATACATGATATTTGAGGCACTGTTTCTAAATTCCATTGACTTATTAATTTTATTCACAATTACAACCTAAATTATACTAAACTAAATACAATAAGGCAATATGATGTTCCCGCTAAAAACTTTTAATAAATAATTATGTTCGGGGTACCTATTCTTGAACCTCTTCTAGTGATTAATAGATTTAGAATAAAAACAAAATCTTAATCAAATCTATAAAATTAAAGAATAAAATTTGTTAATTATGAAATAGTATTTGATTCCTAATAACTTAAATAATTGTAACTTACTTTTTTATAATATGATTTTTATTTTAACACTTCCTGTGTTCGGTTAAATCTACAAAGTAGAAAATCGCAAAAAATCACAACCAATGAAAATCAAATGCTTGCTAGGTGGCAGCACAAACGCAACGTTGGAATGCGTATAGAGGTCGCTAAATTTCACAACATCGGGCAGGACTACAGTAGCCTAGTTGGTAAAGCGTCTGCGGTACTTACACAGAAGACGCAGGTTCGAATCCTGCCTGTGGTTGTGAAATTTTGCGATTTTCTACTTTGTTCTTTTTTAGAGTTGATCAAGACATTTCAAATTAGGGAAATTATTTTTGTCATTCGATGAGTTCAAAACTCGGACCCTGCGCCACAGATTATATACTAGTTACTACGGTTCTGCGCGAAATAAACGGTGTGTTACCTCCTAGTTCAGAACTATTTCATTGGTTGCCATCTCCTTGGTTACCATGCTTTGGAGAAAAAGCTGGTTCCATTGTGAAATTAGATGACAGAAATGAGTTTTCATAGTAGTATTCCCGACCGTTTGGCACGTAAGAAATTGATTTTCATACTAACTTTCCCGGCCGCTGCTCGCATGTTTTTTACCAGTACGGAGATTTCGATTTTGCTTGCAGAAGGTTGTCAAAATAATGATCGAATTTCCAAGCATGTTTGAGAAAACTACTTTTATTGTATTTTTATTTCTCATGTTACTTTAAAACAGCAGCAGATTTCACAAAATGCTAATTAAATCTTCTTAAATGCATTTAAAAAAATCAGTATTACACTGTTTGAATCTGATATAACTGTTACCGGTAAAGTGTATAATTTACGCATTCTATACAATTCCTAAGGCATTCTATATAATGCCGAGCTCGTCTAGGCAATGTATAAAATATTGTTTCTACCGTTTATTATTATGCACATTGCCTAGTAAATGTATAGTATGATATCTAAATGATAAAAGAAAAATTTTATTTCATTCTTTGCCTGAAAGTTTTAGACACTGTATAGAATGACTAGATATTCTATGGAATGCCGGATTTCACACATTGCCGGTAACATAACTACATATAATTTTGTATGAAGCAACTACAGAATTTAACTGCGCTGGCTGCTCCTCAGGCCACAAACTACACCCTCGTTGGGAATCGCTCCCTTTCTCTTATCGATGAGCAATATACTATTTGCTCTTGTAGGGCGCCCGCGCTCATCCGAGTTTCTGTCGGCCGACTTCTTATATGACGATTAGGGAGGTGATCGATCAAAAAAAATATTGACACACGATTTCGATGACTTTATTTGTTGGTAGTAAGATAAGATCCCACCAACTCATTTTTTTCGGTATAATTTACGAACTGTGAATGTAAGCAGTGAACTACCTGCCATTCACGCCTCACACATTTTTTTTGGAGTGACCATTTGCTAGATTTGATAGTCTACTAGAATTCCACGCGAACGAAGTTGCGGGCGGTCGCTAGTTTGTAAATAATACCGAGACCTATAAAAATGGTGATGGGATCTTATTTTACTAACAAAAAATAAAATCATCGACATCGTGCGTCGATATTATTTTGATCGATCACCTCCCTAATCGACATACGAGAAGTCGGCCGACAAAAAGTCGTAAGTAGGTTTTTCCTTATGCTGATCTGCAGCGCCATCCAGTTGAACTTTCAAAAGTTGGATGAAAACTTCTTTATCGACCCAGGGGGCCAATTCTTGAAAGTCCGGGTGATTTCCGAGATTTTTTAAATTAAAATAAGCCTTGTTAAACTCCTCAAAAGTAAGAGAATAATGTTTAGTTTTGAGTTTTATGAGTTTTTCGTGGCTCTTTTTAATTTAAAAATCTCGAAAAACACCCGGTGACTTTCAAGAATTGGCCCCCTGGTCGATAATTAAAGTCATAGAATAATCATTACTCACTTGAACTCTTGGAAGCGTATAATTAAGCAGTTGCGGTATCTAACAACCCTTGCACCATACCGTCCATTTTTCAACTCCGTAGCATATTTTTTCAATATAAAAATGCGCGTGCCGACAATACGATTTAATTGATGACTAGATTTTGATCCGAATTGATAGCTCTTGATACACTCGTTGGCTACTGACACGGAATAAAACATGATGGCCTTTGTAAAGTTACAATAAGGCTGTAATGAAAATAACGTTTGTGTGAAATAAATGGTTTCTATTGTATGTGGATAAAAGTACAAAGGAGCAGATTTTTTATGTTACAAACGAGTAAAAGAGCGGGTGGGCCAGTGACAGAATTTGATTCTATTACGATAGCAAAACGAGTTGCCTACCATGAAAAAAAAACTTGTTAACATTCATTTATATACGACTTGTTTATATACGAGCGCATAAAGTTAAATGATGGCGGTAATAAATGTATCTTGATTAAAAATCACAACAAGTTCACAACAAGTTATAGCTGTCAATGTTTGTGGGGTGTCAAAAAGGAGAAAGGGTGGAAAGAAGAATAATATGTGGATGGATAAAAGTGTACAGGCAGCTGTTTGTGAGAAGAAGAAAGCATGGTCAGATTGGTTAGCAGTAAAAGCTAACCAAAGAATGCAGAGGGCAACAAGTGATGACGTAAGTGTAGCAAGAAAGGTATATAAAAGAGCGAAAGGTATTGTTAAGGAAGTTGTTGAGAGAAAGAAAGAAGAGTGTAAGGATGAGTTTGACAGAAGGCTTACTGAAGATTTCCAGTCTAACCAAAAGTTTTTCTGGAAATCCATACGGACAGCCCGAGGAAAGTTTGGAACATCAGAGCTGAGTAAAATCAGAAGCCAGGATGGAAGTATTATAAAAGGTGAAGAATGTGTTCTGAGGAGGTGGAAGGAATATTTTGAAAGTCTGTTTGAGAGAGAAAAAGCAGAGGCCAGCGAACCTAGGTCTTCTGTGGAAATGAATGAGAATGAAGAGGAGAATTGCGTAAGTGAGATAAGTATGGATGAGATTATGAAAGCGATGAAAAGTATGAAATCAGGTAAAGCAGCTGGGTATGATAGAGTGTCGGTCGAGATGTTGAAGGCTGGGCGAGGCATTGTGGCTAGTCAGTTGTACCGCCTTTTCAACTTGTGTTGGACGAACGGCCAAGTACCAGGTGACTGGTGCAAGGCTGTGATTGTGCCGCTGTACAAAGGAAAAGGGTCACAACAGGACTGCAAAAATTACCGCGGGATAAGCCTTCTCAGTGTCGTCGGCAAATTGTATGCAAAGGTTTTGATTGAAAGAGTGATGAAAGATACTGACGAAGAAATATGGGATGTACAAGCGGGATTTAGAAAGGGAATGGGATGTACAGATCAGGTCTTTTCCTTGCGGTGCATAGCTGAAAAGTTTTTGGCTAAAAACCAAAAAGTCTACTGCGCGTTCGTGGATTTGGAAAAGGCCTATGACCGAGTGGTGAGGAATGAATTGTGGTCAGCATTGTCTATGTATGGGGTAAACGGTCATCTGATTCAAGCACTGAAATCTCTCTATGAGGATTCCAGTGCTTGTGTCAGAATAAACGGGGCGTACACGGAATGGTTTAGCATCGAAAAAGGTGTTAGGCAGGGATGTGTAGCGTCACCTTGGCTGTTTAACCTGTTCATGGATAATTGTTTGATTGATCTGAAAGAGAGTATGTGTGGACTGAGAATGAATGAGTTACTCATCAAATGTCTTCTCTACGCTGATGACCAAGTTGTACTTGCGTCATCTGCTGACGAGTTGCAGGAGATGGTAACAATGATGAATGTGGCTTTGGACAGGAAAGGAATGAAAGTAAATGTAAGCAAGACTAAAGTAATGGTACTTGAAAGAGAAGAATGTATGACAGAGTGTACTATATTAATAGATGGTGAACAAGTTGAACAAGTGAAGGAGTTTGTGTATCTGGGCTCAAAAATTACGAGAGATGGAAAGTGTGAAAGTGATATTGAAAGAAGAGTGAATGCTGGAAACATGGTGAATGGTGCCCTGCACGCCTTTATGAGGAGTCAGAAGGTGTCTCACAAGGCTCGTTTGGCTGTTCATGGGGGAGTTTTGGTACCAACACTGATGTATGGCAGTGAAAGCTGGGTATGGCAGAAGAAGCATGAAAGTAGAATTAATGCAGTGGAAATGAGAGCGCTAAGGAGTATGATTGGTGTTAAATTGAGTGACAGGATTAGAAATAGTGTGATAAGAGAACGGTGTGGCGTAAAAGAAGACGTAGTGACCAAAATCGAGAAAGGGATGCTGAGATGGTTTGGTCATGTAGAGAGGATGAATGAACGAAGATTGACGAAAGAGATCTACCAGGCGAGAGTGACTGGAAACGTTGGAAGGGGAAGGCCTAGGCGAACGTACCAGGACCAAATTCAGGACGTTCTGAATAAAGGCCAGGTTAAAAGTACCCTAAACCGACGAGCATGTATGAAAGGATTGATGAAAGTACAAGAAGCAAGGGAAGTATGTCAAGATCGTAGCAGGTGGAGGACTGTGGTCTCTGCCTACCCCAACGGGAAAGAGGCGTGATGTTATGTATGTATGTATGTACAAGTTCTCTCCATAGATTCAAAGAAGTAATTGTCAACTTAATCAAGCCTAATCATTACTATGATAAATGCAGGTTTGTGCACGGTAGTAAGAGATGATGATATGAAACAAGTGATTTGTTGATGTAATATTGTAACATGTTAGGTTCTATTAAACAAATGATAACTTATAACAAGTAACTTGAATGATTTAAATATTTAACATTGTTAAAATAAATTTAATTTATTTAATGTGATCAAGTGATCTTAATAGGTCTTTACCTATGAAATTGCCGTTTTGTATGGCGAAATTTAGGTAAACTTATTTTTCAGTACTAACATGTTTGCATTATAAATCCAATTTTTTTTTTTTTTTTTTGAGCATTATTGGGAAGACATTAATCTAACAGAAACTTAAATTTAATTTTCGAAAAATATTATCTGTAAAAACATATAACAAATCTAATGATTCAATCAGACGACATTTATTATTATTTTTATTATTATAACTTTATTTCAGGTAGATAGATACCCATATACAAAAGAAATATAGTTTTAAAACTGAGTTATATAATCTACAAGTAGATTAAGTCCAACAAGTATATATTACTTTCTGTTCTCACTCTTGTGCAAACTCACCCAGTGTTTAAGTATCTTGTTTTGATAGATATTATCAACACAGACCTTAATGAGACTGTTACTGGAACACCTTAGTCTTTCCCAGAATGCGGCAACACGTTGTCTGATTACAGCAAAATAGTCGGGGACCCTGGCGTCCGCGAACATACCAGATGCGCTGCAAAATCTTGGCAGCTTCAGTAATATTCTTAACGCATCGTTGTATTGTACTCTAAGGATGTTATGTGATTTTCGTTTATAATTTGTCCACAACTGACAAGTGTAGAAGGCTTGACAGTAGGTCTTAAATAACAGAATTTTAACATCCTTAGAGCACCTTGCAAAACGGCGAGCAAGCATATTGCAGCGGATCGCCAGGGCCCTACGCTCTCGTTCCATATCGAGGTCATCACACATATCCTCGGTCAGAATGTGACCTAGATATTTGAATTGCTTAACAACCCGAACTGATGAACCATCTAAGAACACCGGTGGCACCCTCTCCGGACCCTTACCTGACCTGAAAACTAGTAATTCTGTTTTCTTGGCATTATACTTTAATCCGCACTTAGCCGCGTACTTCTCGCATACAGTCAGTAATTCTTGAAGACCGCTTATCGAAGGGCTGAGAAGCACCATGTCATCGGCGTAACTTAAGTTGTTAAAGCAAGTTCCTAGTACATGACAGCCAATGCTAGTGCCTCTCAACTCCTCGATAAGGTCATTTATGAACAGGTTAAATAGATCCGGAGAGGTTAGGCCTCCCTGGCGCACACCACATTCTAGCCTAAATTCACTAGAATGTGCGTCACCCCATCTTACGTAGTTCGTTTGGTTTTCGTACCAGAACCTCAACAACTCTACGATACTGTGTGGTACTCCTGCTTTATACATTTTAGGCCAGAGCTGTTTATAGTTAACCAGGTCAAATGCGCGGCTAAGATCGAGAAAGCATGCATAAACCGAAGTTTCCCTCGAAACATAGTAGTTAACAGCGCTTTTAAGACACATTATCGCAGAATCTGTCGAAAGTCCTGAACATTTAAAACGAACAATTTTCGAACCTTTAATTTTATATGTCAAACTAAAAATAAAACTTTATTTTATGCGTAAATTGATAAACTTGAAGTCAACTTTCAAATATAAGACAAATGACAAAAATGGCATTAGAACTATAGAAATTATGATCTCATTAATCTGTAAGAAAATTCCGGCAATTTCATAGGTAAAGACCTATTATTTGAATTGACAAAGGATAGGTATGTTACATCCAAACATTGTATTTATTTACTTTATGCAGGTGCTTTATAGGGAGTTTATGTCAGATTTACACGCTGGCTAAATTTTTGCGGCTCTGAGAGATGCAGCTATAGGAAAGAAAGAAAATGTTGAAAAGCTTTCTCTTTCTTTCCTATATCTACATCCCTCAGAGGCGCCAAAATTTTGCCTTCGTCTAGGTAAATCAGCCATTGGGATCTATACAAGAATCAGATTGCCAATTTCCTTATTTTCATTTCTCATGCTCACTGTACCTTCGACAGAAAATGCATAAAGTTTCAGTTAGATATTTAATAGCAGTAAAAAAACAGAGTATCAAAAATCTATAAAACCTACTTAACTTTACTTGGATGTAAGTAACTTACAAAAGCTTCGTGGCTTTCAGCTTTCGTTGACGTTCACATTTTTTCTTCTTATTTCTTTTGAATGATGAAAGAGCAGCGTTTCATTGGGAGCTTGAAGATGCAGTCTGAGCAGGCAATCATATCACGTTGGCGTTGATCAGCTCATTATTTTTGTTAAAATCTGAAATTATTAACATATTTTATAGGAAAAACTCACATTTATAATACTTATACGGATAGATGTAGGTAGAAATGGTATCACTGAAATGTTATAATGTCAAATAAAACATATATTAAAATGTGAGTTTACATTGCATTAATGAGTGATTCCCGACTCGATCATTGGCACCAATTTTGTCTACCGCTGTTTATTTATATAAATTTCGTTTTTTTGTAAGTCATCACAACAACCAATTTGTATTTTGAAAGACATCACAACAACCCATGATCCTATAGTAGAAACTTTGATAACAACCAGATCGTCCACTGCTGGACAGAGTTCCCACAAGATCTTGAATACCGTTAATACCTATTTGCTTTTCTGTAACACGCGTCGGTCGGTAACAAAGGTGTGAACTTACTTTTGAAAATAGATCTCAGCCACTCTCAGCTATGAAAATCCATGAAGCGACGCTGCAAGAAGATAGACCTTCTTCTTCTTTATCAATCCAGAAAATAAAATTGTTTAGAACTGTGACATTGTTAACACTGTTATAAACCATTTTTAATTTTAGCAACACTCCTACACACGCGGCCACACAAACGGACGCAATGAACACGACTGACTTAACACGTTTAGGCCGCAACGCGGGCGTTTGGTTTCATCGATCAATTACCTTTATCGAATAATAAAGTGCGTATTCATTTTGAACAAGTCGACTTGATAGAAATTCAAACATTTTAGCTTGTTTGTGACAAGAAACTATAATTTGTTATTTATTACATTTTCTTGAATGATATGATCATATTTTTTTTAATTAAGCAAAATTTCAACATGATTAGCCATGTATTTTTCAAGTATGAGAGCTAGATGGTACGTCTCATGTGTTTATTACCCTTCCAACCGAAACTCAGCAGTGCTAACACTGCTGCTTTACGGCAGAAATGAGCTGGCGGCTGGTACTTCCCTAGTCTACCCAGATGGTTTGCAAAAAGCTCTTACATCTTTAAAAACTATCTGTGTGCTTGGACTTGCCAAATGCCAGCACCACCTGTGACTGGAAATAGTGTATTTCTGGTCGCTTACAGACCGAAACAACCGCTTCTTGGCCGCAATGGCACGTATAATCGTATACTCACTAAGGCTAGAAATATTCAACCCTCAGGAAGTCCGATAAATAAGACAATACGGCCTATAAGTCCTCTCTAAAGTTATCTTGACTTCTATACAGTCAACGACAGGTCAAGCTAGAATCGCACTGCGAATGTCAGCAGTGCGATTCTAGCCCGTGCGTCTTTTATGTCCCTCAACACAGAATCCTCAGAGAAAAAAACTGCATAAAAATTTATTTTGACGATGCCAAAAAATAGTCATTAAATAGTCATAAATAGTCACCATAAGGAAAAAAATAGTCGCGTTACAATTCTAGAGTTATAGCTATGGTTTGCTGAGGATTATGGGCATAGGCTATAGACAGAATCCTCAGTTCTGATGCAAGCAAACCGTGGGGACTATCGACTTGGTTTTTATTTAAAAAAATAGTCATGAAATAGTCGTCTTGACTTCCAAATTCTCAAAAATAGTCGTTCAAGGATTTCAGAGTTACAGGGGTAGCTTGCTGAGGATTCTGTGCTTAGTATTTCACGGACGCAGATTCCTGCAGAACGGTTAGGTTTTTCTATTTGATACTGATCTCAAAAAATAGTCAACAAATAGTCGTCTCAAACCATAATCACTTTGGTCTGGTTTACCTTGTAGAAGTATGTTAAAAATGCATGTTAACTTCGCCATACATTTTTCCTTTGTACAGTCGCGTACACAAAATTATTTGATATTGATTTCAAGTTGTTAAAAAAAATGGATTTTGATATTGTTAGAGGCTTTTATTTTTATATATTGTTGCAGACCCTATTTTTGTGTTATCTATTTTTATTAGGTAAATAAGAGGATAAACCGACTGATATATCAGTGCACAGACCCAACCATTTGGTCTAAAAACTTATAATGTAGGTTCCACGTTTAATGAAAGGTAAATCTAGAATATCGGGCTTAAACCCAGATGCATTCAGTAAATAAAAATACTTTAATAATAATTGGTAGGTTCGCAAATATTACTAAATTAACTATACTAACTTTACTAATTTCTTGATTGATCAATGTTGTTTGCCTACGCATTTAACTATTCATTAAAAATTAAAATGTCGCTGCATATGTGTTTCTTTTACCCAATAGCACATCAGTAGAATAATACAAATCAGTGACTTAATGGCATAGTAACAGAGTTGGAAATGTTTAACGTGGGTCGTATAATAGAAAAAGCACCAATATTCTGAGACGAGATATGTTTAACCAATAGTATGGCGGCGTTCGGCTTGACCCAATTGTGTGACCGAGCAAGCGCTCGCCGCCGCCGCCGGCGCGTATTGAAGAGCCCTACAGTGTTGCTATTACAACGACAATTGCCGTGTTCTACGGTAATTATATGAAATGTAAAGTTAACTTACACTACAGCCTATGGAAGCAGTAAATACACAACGCGTTATTCCAAATTAGGATTTCCATTTTTTCAATAATCCTACTTAAAAATTGAATGTAAATTCTAAAACTAACAGCAGCTCGTTAAAAGCGCAGCCTCGGTCGGGTCATTGCGCTGCGGGTTATTGCCCTCTGCGTAGGGCAAATTTTAAAATTTTCAGAATTTTTTAAAAGTAGATTTTTTTTTGTGTTCCTTTATCGTTACTGAAACACCCCCTAAGCTATGGCACGCAATAAAATTATCACCCTGTATTACTCATTTAACCATTTAACGGATATAAGTACGAAGACTGTGATTTATACAAAAAACTAACTTAAAAATAATCTGTAAGTACTGAATATATTCATAAAGAAGATTTTTTTATTATTTTAGTTTAAAACCAATTATTGTAGTTTATTAAGCTATATTATTTAACATGAAAACAAATAAACTTTGCTTTTTATTACAGAATTAATTTTATATGATATGCATTTTGAACACGACTGTACTTGAGTTGAAAAATGTATGGCGAAGTTACCATGCATTTTTAACATACTTCTACAAGGTAAACCAGACCAAAGTGATTATGGTTTGAGACGACTATTTGTTGACTATTTTTTGACATCAGTATCAAACAGAAAAACCTAAACGTTCTGCTGGAATCTGCGTCCGTGAAATGCTATGCACAGAATCCTCAGCAAGCTGCCCCTGTAACTCTGAAATCCTTGAACGACTATTTTTGAGAATTTGGAAGTCAAGACGACTATTTCATGACTATTTTTTAAAATAAAACCAAGTCGATAGTCCCCACGGTTTGCCTGCATCAGAACTGAGGATTCTGTATATAGCCTATGCCCATAATCCTCAGCAAACCATAGCTATAACTCTAGAATTGTAACGCGACTATTTTTTTCCTTATGGTGACTATTTATGACTATTTCATGACTATTTTTTGGCATCGTCAAAATAAATTTTTATGCAGTTTTTTTCTCTGAGGATTCTGTGTTGAGGGACATCGTCTTTTGAATTAAGAATGGTACAAACTCCAATGTGTCAAGCTTGATGTGCTCTTGATACTCTTCAGCTTGATGATGATGATGCTCTTCAGCTTCTGTTGGTTTTGACACCACTTAATTACCTTACCACATAATTACCATTCACCTAATTTTACAGTAGGTTCATTTACTTCTTATAAAAATTTGGTTTTCATCTCATGTATTCGAAAATCGCTGAACGGCTCGTCAATAAAGGCAAACAAAATAGCTGTTTTCTCCAAGAGACTTTCGTAGCGGGTAAAAATGGGATTTAAAATTAGAATTTCAATTTAGGTTCACCATAGCGATATTTTAGGTCAACCATAGAGGTCGAACCAAAGTATTGTATGAAAAATGATACTGGCCGGTTGTACTATTAAAATTATTATGAATATAAAAAAAGAAATATGCTCTAAATGTAAACAAGACTACCAACCAAAGAGGTTCTGTTCCTAATTGATACAAAAATGTCAATAACATTTTCAATTGTTACAAATAATACTTAATATGATTTTTAGTATTGTTTCATCAAGTAATAATATTGTAATGGTATTTTATATTTAAAATTAATGACGAGCGTGTGTCTCAATGAGCCTCTTATTCTTTTCTCATAGAGGGAGATGAAAAGTAGAGTGTATTACGCGGCTGCAAAAATATTTTTACCTTGGGCGACCTATTGAATCCCTCGCTACGTTCAGGATTCTACTCTAGAATCCCTCTCAATGCTCGAGATTCTACTCAAGAATCCTTCACTACGCTTTGGATTGAAAATAGCGCCTTCGCCTTAAAAATATTATTTTACAGCCTTGTGATTACAATCTACTATTACGTCGACTTTATAAGCTGTGAAAATTTAAAACCTAAACTTCACACCCTGCACAAAGCGTCTTCAAAAATCTATTGCTGTCTCTGACATTGTCATCAAAACAGAAAGTGACAGAAATATATTTAACAGAGCTTTAACTTTAAAGAAGCTTTGCGCAATTGCCCAAAAGACAAATAATATTGGGGCGAGGCTTGATAGTGTCGGTAAGCGTTTGGTAATCGAGGATTTTATCATGATAATATAACCACATGGCCATAAATAAGCGCGCTGAATTACATTTTCATGCAAAGAATTTCCAATGAGGACCGCTCCGCCGCCGCGCTGCTGTATTTTACATCTTCAAGCAAAACGGTGTTATTATTAGGGTATGGCCGCGAAAAATTGTACAAATAACATTCATCAAAAGACATCGTAACACACGTTACGTACATGACTAAATATTACGTGCATGACCATTAAAAAGCTAAACAAACAAACAATAAATCATGGCTGTAACGTTACACATTTCGTTACACATCGTAACATTCATGACATCAAAAACCGTGCGACATCAACAGACCAATTCTTTTTATAATGTTGTTGAATTTATTCCCCATTAACATGTTTACTCGTAACACGAATTTATAGAAACCCTGTATAACCCCTACCTATACCGGGTGTTAGTGTAAACACTGTGATCCTTTAAACTGTGCATTGAGACCATGAAACTGAACAACTTTCCCTAAGGAACATAAGTCGAAATACGAAAAAAAAATTTTGACTTCCCATAGAAACTGCAGATGCTGATTGCGCATTTTGTATGGGAGTTGACAATTTTTTTTTCGTATTTCGACCTATGTTCCTTAGGGAAAGTTGTTCAGTTTCATGGTCTCAATGCACAGTTTCAAGGATCACAGTGTTTACACTAACACCCTGTATAAAGGGTGTGAGGGACAGGTTTCCGAAAACTGCAAGGGCATGATCAGTCAACGTAACTAAACAACTTTCAGTGAATAAAACTTCCAGGAAATGGAAAAAAATATCGGCCTCTTCATAATTTTTTTATACTTGATTAGACAGTTTATATCAGGGTTTCCCAACCTTTTTTTTGTTGAGGCTCCCCGGAATTTTTATTATATTTTCATGCCCCCCCTTTACTTTTTCAATAAATACAAAAGAAACGCACATTATATAGGTACTTAAAAGACATTTATTTTAATAAAATAAGAATAGGTAGGTACTAATGAGACACTTTAATTAAAACTAAAGCCAAAAAGCCTGTCTCACACACCTAAGTAAGTTGAAGAAAAAGAAACTAGTATTCTTAAAGCAAGAGAGGCAAGTTTCGAGTTAACAGGCAATCTTTTGATCCAAAATTTCTCCAATTTTAAGAGATGTGAATATGATATTTAATTTCATTAATTTATGCGTGTAAATTAATAATTGTTTTTTTTTTTGTCTAAAATGCAAACGCTTTCCGCCCCCCTTGACATCTCTCCCTTGGGAGGCGCGCCCCACTGGTTGGGAACTCCTGGTTTATATGGAGAGGCAGATTTGCTTTTTCATTTCCGGAAAGTTTCATTCACTGAAAGCTGTTCAGTTACGTTGAATGACCATGCCCTTTCAGTTTTCGGAAAACTGTCCCATAGTATCTGCCAGTAAATGAAGTTTTTAATTTGACTTTCAAAGTATTATTATACTATCACATCGATGATCTCGATGTCATTTTCTTAACCGATTTAGAATAGACTATTTGATAGAATGATTTGTTTGCAGTATACGTTTTTCTCGGCGAGCACATTGCCCTGGTCGACTTCGTGAGCGTCCTCAAGAGTCGGGGTCTTCTCGACGACGGCAACTACGCCGTGGTGGCTGTGGATGACGAGATCTACGACCCAAACACTCCCGATATCACGCGTACGGGTGAGTTTATTTAATCTATAAATGTGAATTATGTTAGTAATTATTTCTTCCTACGAGTGTTGTTAAAGGCAAAATGGGGAAGTTTTTTTTATGTGATAGTATAGGAGAGCATTTGACCTTGAATCTTACCTTGTGGTAAGTGACCATAGGGTCGTAGATGTAGCATGCTTACCTAAATAATGACTGTTCTTTTTTTTATGATACAAGCGAGCAAACGAGCAGGTGGGCCACCTGATGGTAAGTGGTCACCACCTCCCATAGAACTCACTTTCTTATTAATGGCATATTTTGACACTAATAAGACAGCGAAGCGCGTTGCTCACTTTGAAAACTAAGATTGTATCTCTTATGTGCCGGTAATTTCACTGGCTCACTAGCTTGCTCTTCAAACCGAAACACAGCAGTGCCTGCTTCACGGCAGAAAAAAGCAAGGGGGTGGTACTTCCCCAGACGGACTTTCCACAAAAGCCCTACCACTTGTTCACTTCACTTGATCTAGATTATTAGTGACACTGCGTAGCTCCTCCAAGGTGACACTACTCCCTGGAAATCCAGAACTAAATAATATCTTACGTTGACAGCTTTCTTCGAGCTTCAACTTGTACTAAGAATAAGTTCACTCTATGTCTTCACGTATTAGTGTCATAGCGGTGGCATGATACAGTCAAGACCAAGTCAAGCTTGACGCACATTGGACTTTGTAACAATCTCATTGCAATTGCTGAAGGAGTTAGTCACACTACGAGTGTCAAGCTTAACCCGTTATTGACTGTACATCCCTCCTTTGTTGCTGTGAGAATGGGTAAGTTCCTTGTCCAGTGTAGTGGATGACGTTTTTAAAGAAGACTCGTGACTTCGCTTGCGTGGACTTAACAAAAAAAAAACCGGCCAAGTGCGAGTCGGACTCGCGCACCGAGGGTTCCGTACCACCACATAATCGTAATTGTATTAGTTGAAATTTCTGTAAGTTAATGTGCTAGATTTTTTGAGTCTGACTCGCGCTTGACCAAATTTTATTATTTGTTGTTATTTTATAGCTTATGCACTATAAACATTTGGTATGTTTATAGTGCAACAACATTTGGTATGTTTTCAAGTTTTAAGTGTTCCCGTTTTTTAAATAGAACTAAAACAAAAATCGCTTCCGCGACCATTCAACTTGACCCCTCTCTTATATAAATGTTCTTGAAACGGGAGCTCACCCCAATTGGTTACTATTAGTTGTGAGAAAAGTTGTAATATTTAATGATTTCAGACTTTTCCCTTTATTTATACTGTGAGACCTAGCTTCTTGCCAAATTTAATATTTTAGGTCAACGGGAAGTGGATAAATGTATAGAGATGAGGACATAAAGTGCCATATCTTTTGATTGCTTCGTTGTAAAAAAATTTAATTTTCAGATCTTGTGTGGTTTATGGACCCCAATATATGGTATAAGTTTCAACCTGATACCTTTACCCGTTCGTGAGATAAAGGGTCCTGACAGACAGACAGACAGACAGACGGACAACAAAGTGATCCTATAAGGGTTCCGTTTTTTTTCTTTTGAGGTACGGAACCCTAAAAACAAAAAGGCCACATGAAAAATTTCCCTCAGGAAGTTAACACAATTAAGCTCTTGAGTAGGACGCGTACACGACACGACGTAAGTATTTTCTTTTTTTGTAGCTAATTTATAGAGACGACACAGCGAAGTGACATTACATCTGCGTTCTGTCGCTTTTTCCTCAAGCAAAGGGCCTCACCACACGCAGCGATATGGATCGACACGTCAACTCAGTAGTCTTTTTTAGACAACATTGGCATTACACATCCAACAGTGATGCCGGCTAAGAATAGGACCACCGTATCCATTCGTGTAGGTATCGTTAAAGGCGACTAGAGGATGTGCAGTAAAATCGTACGTAACACCACATTGTGGTCACTTAATTCTCCGTTGAAGTACAATGCACGTGTTAGATTTAGAGAAAGAGAATATAGAGGAATGTTAAAAACAAAATGCTATTATCCTTCCAATGTTCTTATTTCATGTTAAAGGGTGGATTTCTAAGCAAATAAGTAGTGAATTCCAACAAAATACGTACTACTATATTTATGAGATATAGAAATACTTAAATCGATTAAGATACGAATATATAATAGTTTAGTGATAAATAAGGTGCCTAACTAATTAGTTATGAGGGTTATCAAAAGAAACTATTAAATCAATTAAAAATATAGTGGATGTATTTAGCTCAGAGCACAACTAAACAAATCAAGTCATTTTACAGTATTTCTCAATATAATAAACAAACTCGCTTTGATCATACTTTTAACAATAGAAAAGTAAAGAAGCAGCAAATATACTAATACATCTACAAACCTTATACATAAAAAGAACAAATTAGCGCTGATGTGCGTTACTATAACTACATGATACCATTTAAATTGGAATCGATTAATAGGAACAAAACCCTCGTTTTGGGACAGTCTGGAAGAATACCCAATTTAAGCAATACTCGTATTACAGAAATGTAAATAGTTACGGGTTTACTTACTACAAGTCACATTAATTTACACCTATAAGGTACACAATACATGAAATAAATAAGCAATAAATACACAGGTACACTAATTACACAGAAATACGCAAAAGTACCTAACTGAGGTGTTGTTCGGCTTGTCCCACTATTTTGACTAGCCCGAATTTTCTTACATTCTGGTTTTATAACATCGCAAACGCAACTTATCACGTCATCGGTAGCCAATCACAGCGTTTATTTTAAATAGCTGTTAAAACGAAATTAAGATTAAAACATTGTGTACAAAATTATTTTAAAACAGTAAGAGATACGATTGGGCACATTAAGTAATAATTTTATAATGATCTAGTGTATACAAATTACAAAAACAAAATCAACCAATGACAGCTTACATAAACAAACAATGGGTAACAGTTTACGAATACGGTTACAATGAGCCACCATTCTGGCTCTAGTTTATGAATAAAGCTATACTGAATTTAGTAGAAATATAATACTTATTTTATCTGTGCTGTGCTGTGACGCGCAACTAAAGAAGAGCCTTGACGGATCAAGTGGTTAGTCTGCGCAGTAAACAGTTCACAGGCCATTTTGGCGGTAAGTGGGGAGGGACCACAGGGAGGGACGCTAGGCTGTACCTGCGCGAAATCCCCTCTACTTTCAACTGACAGGGCTCTTCTTTCGTTGCGCGCATGGTACATAATTATGTGTAACACTCACGAGTCGTTGAGTGATAAAACAATTATCGCCATCAATCACTTTGTGCCAGTCGCAAAGCCAACAAGCGTGGTAAATATGTTACATACCTTCACACCACATTTTGCAGTGAAAATTGAGATGAGGCCATAAAAAGAAATATCTTTTGATTGCGTCGTTGTAAAAAATTGTAATTTTCAGATCTTGTGTGGTTTATAGACCTTAATATTCGTTATCAATTTCAACCTGATACCTCTTCTCGTTCGTGAGAAAAAGGGTCTTGACAGACAGACGGACAACAAATTGATCCTATAAGGGTTCCGTTTTTTTTTTGAGGTACGGAACCCTAATAAAATAAATTATTCCGACCTATGTTTAGATTGATATCGGCACTCCCGTTTTATTGTTTCAATTTCGTTCGATCCCCACCCAGGGCAAACATATTTTGATGTGATGAACACCAATGTTTGTTCAATGTTTCGGCGTTATTTAACTATTTATAGTTACTGATATACACACATAAATTGATAAATAACACCTTTAGTACAGGATTTGCCTAGAGGAGAATTGTCCCAAATATGTATTTTTTTTTATGTTTCAGAAAAAAAAACAGTCTTACAAACGTAATATGTAACTTAAAAAGTAATAACAGGACTTGGAGTTTCCTATTTATACGAAGTTATATTATAGATATTATAAAGAACACTCGCGAAATTCCTAAAATTTTTAAAAACCGCCTAATACATTATATACACATTAGCTCTGCAACTAATTTCATTTATGGTTAATTTAATATCTAATTACTCAAAATATAATGAAAAGTATTAAAATGTTAAACCGTAGTTTTTTATTTTTATTCCTTAACTAGCTGTTGCCCGCGACTTCGCCCGCGAGAGATTCTATCTATCTGACTATCCATCCATCCACCCTTCCGTCTATCTGTCGTCCGTCCGTCCGTCCAAACATCTGTCCAACCATAGTGTCCAACCGTCCGTCAAACCATCCCTGTCCCTGCCCCTCTCCCTCTCCTCCTCCCTTTTCCTCTTCCTCTTCCTGTCCGTCTCCCTCTCCCTCTCCCTACCCCTATTCCTATCCCTTCCCCTATCCCTACCCCTAACGCCATCTTAACCCCTATCCCTATCTTCATATAAACATAGAAACGACACCCATATTGATGTTTGGACATTTCAGCCCTATCGCACCCCAACCACATCCACAGGGGCTGATAGTATTTCACGTCCACCACGTTGGATTTCAAAATTGTTGTAGTTTTCGTAATCAGCGACGACAGCGACCCAAAAAACCATACAAACGATACCCATATTGGTTTTTAGACTTTTTCACCCCATTTCCCTTTTTTAGGGGTTGAATTTGGGGAGGAATTTCAATAACAGTGATGAACGTTGCATAGAATTACAAACCTAATGCCTGAATAATAAATTATGTGGATTTTACTTTAAAAATAAAGGATTTTCAACTTCATCCCCCTTTTTACCCTTTAGGGTGTCGAATTTTCAAAAACCCTGAAATACGTAAATTATAATTTTTAGTCGTAAGCCTAAATACAAAATTTAAAGATCCTAACTTTAAAACTGACGGACTTTCATACAAACTTTCATCCCCTATTTTACCCCCTATTGGGTGGAATTTTGTAAAACCCTTTGTTAGTGCACCGTAAGACCTCATAAGGAACCTACATGCCAAATTTGGCTGTGCGTTGATATGTCGGTCAGTGAGTCAGTCACCTTCTTCATTAACATTAAATGCGTTTTCCCGTGGGAATGAAGTGCTTTTTCGCGATAAAAGGTAGCCTATGTGTTATTGCAGGACCTATCCTATATGTGTTCCAAGTTTTATTAAAATCCATTCAGTAGTTTTTACGTGAAAGAGTAACAAACATCCATCCATCCATACTTACAAACTTTTGCGTTTATAATATTAGTAGGATGTATGCAATAAAGAGTTATTCATTCATTCAATATTTATATTTAAATATATAAATATATTTAAATATATATTTTTTTTATTTATTGTTCAAAACAATTTAACAAAAACGTAGTGAAATATTCTAATTACACCTCTAAAAATGTAAGAGATGAGTGGTTGCCTACTCACTCACTAACATAATTTATAGTATACCAAATTTTTTTAGCATGGCAAATCTTACCAACATATTTTGCAGCTATATCAAGGCTATTGTGCTCCATGATTAATAGTAATCATCTAAAGCTCTCTGCCAAAGTCAATTGTCAAAACTATTAGAACTATTTGCGTACTCCCTTTCGTGCTTCGCGCGGGAATTTGTGTTGCAAATGAAATGGTTCGCATATGGCAGATACATTCTGGCTACCGTAATAGCGCCCCTGTCTCCCTCCATTTGCACTTCAAGAATTTTTGGGAACTTAGAGTATACGGTTTGCCAACGAGCAATGGAGCGCAGTATGCTGGGTCTGAAGCTTACTGATCGGGTCAGAAACACCATACTGCGCTCTACAACACAAATAGTCGACGTAGCCTATACCGCCGCCAAGCTCAAATGGGACTGGGCAGGCCACGTGTCCCGTATGTCGCCGGACCTATGGGCGAAGACCACCACTACCTGGCAGCCGCAAACCGACAAAAGGCGTCGAGGCCGACCAAGGCGCCGATGGCGCGATGAACTTGACACCTTTTGCAAGGCCTGGCAAGAGCGGGCTTTAGATAGGGACCAATGGAGGGAAGAGAGAGAGGCCTTTGCCCAGCAGTGGGACATTATAGGCTAGATAAGATAAGATAAGATAAGATAAGAAGAAGAGTATAATATCTGGACCACGGTTCGATACTCGTTTGAAGTTTTATTTGGTTAGAAGATGTGGAGGGGGGTGTGCGGAGATTCACTGACGAAGACCTGGATCATTTTTGTCAGGCCTTTTGTCACTTTCCACGTCTCGCAGAAGTTTTGACTTCACCATGCATTCAGAGAGGGAGAGACTATTTTAAATAGCTGTGGTTAAGCCTAGTCATTGGCCCTTTAGCTACTTGAAAACAGAATTAACAATCTGATTAGGTTAGGCATTAGACTATTCACTGGTCTGATCAAAATTTTTGCAAGTACACGTGAGATGGATGAAAACTAAAGCATTTTCCGGGTTTCAAAAGGCATGTTAATTTATTAGTACCAGCTTACTTTAGGCCATTTGGCAGCTAAACAGAAAATTCTTGAAACATGGTTAGTTAAAAGTTTATTCTGCCCATACTAAGTGACCAGTTGGGTCGATACAAATTGTACAGAAATAGCTTTTTTTGTCTTGTACATCATAACCCGTAGCCGTTTTGCGTAGTCGGGTAAAAAGACAGTAAAATATGTCGTTTCGGCCAGTTAAGCCTGCCAAAAAAGGAACAATAGCGGCAAGACAGTGGGATTACTTAGTACCTAGATATAACCTTCAACAGAGCCCTTTTAGAACAATTACGTCATACTCCTTTGGAATGGGGGCATGTTGCTTTTAGAAGTGAAATGTAATCGCAGGGATCAGCGCAGAGGGTGGCGGCGTGGTCGAAATAAAACTAGCCAAGTGCGAGTCGGACTTGCGCACCGAGGGTTCCGTACCACCAGATACTATATTTTTTTATCTACACTAATATTATAAAGAGGAAAGATTTGATTGTTTGTTTGCATCGAATAGGCTCCGAAACTACTGAACCGATTTAAAAAATTCTTTCAACATTAGAATCCTACATTATCTCTGATGAACATAAGCTATAAAATATTTTCAAAAATGTTAGGGTTCCGTACGAAAACCTCGATAATGTAACCCAAGATGTGAAAAAAATACAAAACAGCATCCTTATATCGCATACGCTGCGGAAACTATTGACAATAGAGCAAAGTGATGTACTACAGTTTTATAGAAGACATCAATATCTACAAAAAAATCCACAATGTCATATGTCTAACTATTACAGTTATGTCACAATAACTACTTTTCATGTTAAAATGCCGGTACAAACTATGCAGGCCACGTTATTCGTACCTTGGTATTAATCCTTATCCAAATAAATGACTTCGTATTCAATACTATAGTTAGGGTGCTGGCTGCAATTTGGGTATATGATTTGCTCATGATTCATATAAATAGGGATGATAGATCAGCTCAATACGAATCGATTTGGTCCTTACAAGTTTTTTGTGCGTCGCTGCGTTTTTTAGTTAAAGCAAAAAAAATGAAAATAAGATACTAAATAATGTTTTTTTTTGTCTGCCTTTGTGGCTCCTGTCTATTTATGTAAAAGAAGAAGGTGAATGACTGACTGACTGATTCACTCACTGACATATCAACGCATAGCCCAAACCGCTGGGTCTAGAGATTCCAAATTTGGCATGTAGGTTCCTTATAAGAACTAGGAGTACACTAAGAAAGGGTTTTGAAAAATTCCACCCCTAAGGGGGTAAAATAGGGGATGAAAGTTTGTATGAAAGTCCGTCAGTTTTGAAGTTAGGATCTTCAAAATTTGTATTTAGGCTGACGACTAAAAATTAATATTTACGTGTCTCAGGGTTTTTGAAAATTCGACACCCTTAAGGGTGAAAAGGGGGATGAAGTTGAATTTTTTTTATTTTTAAAGTAAAATCCACATAATTTATTATTTAGGCATTAATGATGTAATTCTATGCAACGTTCGTCACTGTAATTGAAATTCCACCCCAAATTCAACCCCTAAAAAAAGTAAATGGGGTGAAAAAGTCTAAAAACCAATATGGGTATCGTTTGTACCTATGGTTTATCGGGTCGCTGATTACGAAAACTACAACAATTTTGAAATCCAACGTGGTGGACGTTAAATACCATCATTCCCTTGGGATGGGGTTGGGGTGCGATAGGGTTGAAATGTGAATATGGGTGTCGTTTGTATGGTTTATCGGGTCGCTGATTACGAAAACTACAACAATTTTGAAATCCAACGTAGTGGACGTGTAATACCATTGTAATACCATCATCCCCCTGGGGATGGAGTTGGGGTGCGATAGGTTTGAAATGTCTAAAAGTAAATATGGATGTCGTTTGTATGGTTTATCGGGTCGCTGATTACGAAAGCTATAACAACTTTGAAATCCAACGTGGTGGGCGTGAAATACCATCATCCCCTGGGGATGGGGTTGGGGTGCGATAGGTTTGAAATATCTAAAAATAAATATGGGTTTCGTTTCTATGTTAGGGATAGCGGTTAAATTGGCGTTAGGGGTAGGGATAGGGGCAGGGATAGGGAGAGGTAGAGGTAGAGAGGTAGAGAAGTAGAGAGGAAGAGACGTAGAGAGGTAGAGAGGAAGGGGGAGAGGGAGAGAGAGGGAGAGGGTTTTAGGTTTTCTTAATTACTTCTGCGAATTGGCTCTGTTTTGAAATATTACATAAAGGTGTCTCTCATCTCTCTCTTTACATTTGTTAGGATACTACTGCTAAGTTCCTCTGTTCTGAGTAACTTGTGAGTAACGTCTGTATATTATATAAAATTCAGCTGGATCTTGAATTATACTCATTGATTTGCGCAGGGTTAGTCCTGTTTTTCCTTAGTTTAAAATTACCCCGAAATGACGGGAAAATATCTCATTGCTTCGGAAAACCGGTAACAACCTAAATACTAAATCCACGCGAGCGAAGCCGCGGGTAACAGCTAGTGTTATATACAAGTGAGCATACGAGCAGGTGGGTCACCTGATGGTGAGTGGTCACTACCGCCCATAACACCTACTGTCCTATTAATGGCATATTTTGACACTAATAAGACAGCTAAGAGTGTTGCTATCTTTGAGAACTAAGATGATATATCTCATGTGCCAGTAATTTCGCTGGCTCCCTTGCCCTTCAAACCGAAACACAGCAGTGCAAACACTGCTGCTTCACGGCAGAAAAAAGCAAGGGGGTGGTACTTCCCCAGTCGGACTTTCCACAAAAGCCCTACTACTTGAAATTTCTGTAACTTACTGTGCTACATTTTTTGAGTCCGACACGCGCTTGATCAGATTTTATTCTATAGCTTATGCACTATAAACATACCAAGATTCACGTTTGTAAGTTTTCTCGTTTTTATTTAAGATAGAACTAAAACATAAATCGCCTGAAGAAACAGGTTTTTAGTATGGGAGCCCCCCCCCTTAAATTATTATTTTATTTTTTATTTTTAGTATTTGTTGTTATAGCGGCAATAGAAATACATAATCTGTGAAAATTTTAACTGGCTAGCTATTACTTTTCATGAGATACAGCTCGAACAAAATTTTGTAAAAACAGCTGACTTTGGTGGTATCTTAAAATTCATTTTTATCTACTATACTCAACGAGCTCTAAACAACGGTAAGTAAAATTTTTTTTTTACGTTCCCTCTTTAGCTGTTTAGGAGCCTTTGTTCCAATCAAAAATTGAGAGCTACGTACCTAACTAGTACCTGGAAAAAATTTGGAGCAATTTGGTGCAATTTGGTGAATTTGGCGACATAAGACGTTAAGCGACCGGGCTATAACGCCTAAGCGCAACTAAGCGCATACTAGGGCCTTGGATTTGAAGATTAATATCCGATGGGCAAATTCCCACGAATGAAACTGAACATCTCTGGAATGACAAATATTTTGACTAATTGAAAAAAAATTTTGGACACCCATATAATGGGCGCCATCGTATATCGTAGTGTATATTACGCCACCGGCTGATTCTATGAGATGAAAATTTTGTTATTATTATATTTTTCATATTTCGTTAAACAGATTTATAAAATTTTGGGTTGTAGCCTTGTAGCCTTTTTTGAGTCCGACTCTCACCTAAAGTTGAACAGATTCACAAAATTTTGGGTTGTAGCCTTGTAGTCTTTTTCGAGTCCGACTCTCACCTGGTCAGTTTATTATTTCCCTTCATATATTATTGCGCCCACGAAGAATAAATAAATACAAACGTAAGGAAAGTAAACATTTTTGGAAGTAAACATTTTTGGTGCGACAACGGTATCAGTAACAGATACCTTCCAAAAAATACCATCGAGTACATAACATAGTCGATAGGGTTCCGTACCTGAAGGGTCCAAACGTAGCCTACCTCGCGTCGTCTGTCTGTCTATCCGTTGCTGTATTTTTTGAACCGTAGTAGCTATGTGGGGAAATCTGCAAAGAAACCTTTACAAACAAATCTAGTTTTGCGGGACTAAAAATCGACTTCGTTGCTTCTAAATATACTATAGGTACGTCGGAACCCTAGGCGCGTGAGTCCAACTCGCACTTGACAGGCTTTTAGAAAAAAATTCTGATAGTTTTATTTACTGAAAGTTGTTCAGTTACAAAAGGGTGAACTAATTTCGATAATAATAAGAATGAAATAAACGTCAGTTTACCATTCCAATCTGTGTTGATGCGACATTTTGCAAATCTCTATATTTTAGATTATTCATAGGTCTCCATGCTCTCCGACTCATTAATCTAATCTCTATAGGTATACAGAGTGTTAGGAAAAGTACCGATTTCCTTTAAACCACACTTTCTTTAAGTAGAATAAAGAACAACAAAGCATGTTTAAACAATTAAAAAATAATTAAAAAATAACAGAAATAAAACATTAATAATGTAACTTTATTGTGTCAACCCTAGCCAGACTCGCGGTGCGCATGTAGGTTACTTGTTTACAATTGGTGCGCCGGGTGCGCGTTGTGAATACCACACCACCCACCCACACACCTACCATTAAGAATCACAAGTTGTTGGCAACTTGAACTTTTTCTTTCATAGGAAGTATTTTATTTTTATGTTATTTTTAGGGTTCCGTACCTCAAAATAAAAAAACGGAACCCTTATAGGATCACTTTGTTGTCCGTCTGTCTGTCTGTCAAGACCCTTTTCCTCACGAACGAGAAGAGGTATCAGGTTGAAATTAATAACGAATATTAAAGTCTATAAACCACACAAGATCTGAAGATAAATTTTTTTTACAACGACGCAATCAAAATGGCTTGTTATGTCCTCATCTCCATACATTTATGCAAAAAAGCAAAACCTACAGGGTACTTCCCGTGGACCTAAAATTATAAAATTTGGCAAGAAGCTAGGTCTCATAGTACAAGTAAAGGGAAAAGTCTAAAATCATTAAATATTTAAATTTTTCTCACAACTGATATTAACCAATTAAGGTGATCTCCCGTTCCAAGAATTTTTCTATAAAAGAGGGGTCAAGTTGGATGGTCGCGGAGTTATTAAAATCAAAGAGCAAAAGCTTTTAGTATATCATATTCATCAGAGTATAGATTGTCAGGTAGGTACATGAAAATAACCTAGTATACTTTTTGTTGTTCAACTTGTGCTGTTTTACTAATCTTAGGAAAATACAAATAAAATAAAATTAAACGACCCTTGCATCAGTCTGCGCGCGCGCTCTCACCGTGCGGACGCGATTATTAGTTTCTGACGGTGCGCTTGCATATTGCGATATCGATTAGTACTCGTATAAGTGTTTACGTTTATTAAAAGTACGCAATCTATAAAAATGGCTGTGTGCAAAAAGTGTAAACAATACCTATCTAAGACTCGAGGTGATACTATGAAGTGCCAAGGATCTTGTGGTAAAACCTACCACAAGAAATGCATAGAAGATGACGTCTGCGACGAGTGTAAGAAAAAAGGAGCCCCTGGGACGCCGGTAATAACCCATAAATGCAAAACAAGTGACGAGGTGCTGGCGGAGATTAATGAAAAGCTTGAAATAGTGCATAAAATGCAGGAACAAATGGATGACATAACGGAGTCCCTGGATTTCTTTGAAGAGCAAATGAGAGAGCTCCTTATTTTCAGAGATCAGACTGTGGATCGCCTGAGGAAGAATGAAAAAGAGATTATAGAACTAAAACAGAAAAATGTATTTTTGGAAAAATCCAACAAAGCCTTGGAAGAAAGAGTGGGGCTTCTCGAATACAAAGAAAGAGAACAAAATATTGAATTGGTAGGAGTTGAGAAGCAGGAAAAAGAAAACACTCTCTTGGCTGTGCAGAAAATCGCAGAAATATTCCACTTAAAAAAAGAAGATATAGAAAGTGCATGGCGGGTAGGACGAGAAAACGCCGCTAACGGAAAACCTCGTCCGATTATCGTGCGCCTGCGTAGCCGGGCAGCCCGCGACCAGTGGATGCGAGCGCGTAAACAACGCATTAATAATAAGCAAGTCTTCGGGAGCGAGAATGACAAGCCAATATACATAAACGAGAATGTAAATAAACAGACACGGGAGCTTTTTTGGCAAACAAAAAATATGCTTAAAAATAGGTATAAATTTTTCTGGATACAAAACGGGCGAGTTCTTATAAAAAAAAATGAAACCGAAAACAAGATTATGCAAATTAGGTGTGAAAGTGACCTATTACAATTCGTCGATAATAACATGCAAGCATAAGTTAACCATTTTATGGTTATGGAGTAGGAAGAGCGCTTATAAAATTCAACGACGTGTTAGATCACTTAAACGACATTGAATACACCAAAATTTTGGATAAAAGCGAGTGGACTTCCTGTATAAATGAATTTACGGCTGACCTACACGTAATTCATTTAAATATCCGATCACTACGGAAAAATTTTAATCAACTTTTGTTATTGCTAGAAGGAACCCTAACTAATCTTCACATACTTATTCTCACCGAAATTAACATAAAGCAACACGAAGTACCCCTGTATAATATTCAAGGTTTTAATAATTACTCATACACAAGAGAGACTCGAAGAGGTGGAGGGATATTAGTCTACGTCAAGGACACGATTTCTTGGACCCCTAGTATCGCAAGCGGAACATCCTGTGAAGTGTTACATGGCGCACTCGACTGTCATACAGGAACTACAACGCATCTGATAGCAGCCTACCGGCCGCCAAATAGTAATAGGAGAAGATTCGTTGAAGAGATGGATGCAATCTTGAAAGGAGTTCCTAGGGCTATGAATGTTATTATTGCTGGGGACATGAATATTAACATTCTGAACGGGCATACAAACTCAACCGTTTCGTGGTACCGCGAAGTGTTTTGTAAGCATGGATTGCAGTGTGCGTATGACGATGTTACGAGAGAGGAAATTATCAAGGAAAATACGGTAGTATCGTGCTTGGATCATATTTGGGTACGCGCGGGCAATGTTGGTCGGGGTCAACGACCTGCAGCTGCCGCCGCTTCCTATGTACTGAGGGCAGGTAAGATTTCTGATCACTACTTGACTGGACTTATGCTGCGGTCACGTATAGCGGGTGCTCCTCCGTTGCACAGTGGACATAAAAAGAAAGTGTTGGTAAATAGACTAGTACATGAAAAATTAAGTGAAGTGGACTGGGAAGAAGTTTTGAATATTAACTGTCCTTTGTTAATGTATAGTCAACTTAAAATAATTTTTGGCAGTATTTATCACAGTTCTAAAAAAGAAGTCCTTATAAAGGGCTTGAGATTGAGACAACCATGGGTAACAAAAATGCTTGAAAAATGTATGTACAGAAGGGACGAACTATTCAGAAAATGGAAATCTGCCCCTAAAAATATGTCATATAGATTAGAATATACTAGGTATAGAAATAGAATAAATAAAATAATAGATTATACAAAAAATAAACATAGGAAAGGGATTTTGGACGCATGTAAAAATGATTTTAGAAAAGTATGGGTAAATATAAATGACTGGTTAGGTAATAAGGGTAGGGATATAGATAGTATAATAATGCAACATTTGGGTAGGCAAAATGAAATTAGCACAATCTGTAATAATTTTTCAGAAACATTTACTGAAGAGATAAACAAGCTTAAGCATAAATGTGATACAAAGTTTTTAAGCAGGGACCTGTACGTAAAAAACTGTGATAGAAGCTTTAGGTTTAAGAATGTTTATGCACACCAGATAGAGAAAGTTATAGAAAAAATGTCATGTTATAAAGCACCTGGATGCGATGAAATAAGAGTACAGGATCTTAAATTTATAAAAAAACAAATCTCACCTATTTTAGCGAAATTCATAAATCTGTGTGTTAAAAAAGGACTCTATCCAGATGATCTGAAAGTTGCAATGATCAGACCTATTTATAAGCAGGGAAACCATATGGACTATTCTAACTACCGACCGATTGCGATATTACCTGTAGTAAATAAAATTACTGAAAAGATCATAGTACAACAAATCGCTACGTACTTGGAGACCGCCAATGTTCTGTCGAGTAGTCAGCATGGTTTTAGAAAATTCAGAAGTACTGCTACAGCACTGTCATGTTTTACTGATTATGTTAATGACCAATTGAATACAAAAAGACATGTGGTAGCAATATTTATTGATTTTAAAAAAGCTTTCGACACACTTGAGCATGACGTGTTAATGCAAGCCATGCTCGAGTGTGGCGTCAGCGGACCTATAGGCCAGTGGCTGCAGCAGTACCTCTCTGACAGGAAGATGATGACTGTTATACGTAATGTGAAGGGAGACATGGCAAGCATTAAATATGGAGTACCAACTGGTAGTATTTACGGTCCACTTGGGTATATAATGCACGTCAACAGCATGTGTAACGTCATAAAGAACTGTCAGGTCTACATGTACGCGGACGACACGTGCATTGTATTTGCCTCAAAAGACCAAAAAGAAATTGAAAAAAGGCTACAAGAAGACTTGGATGGCATTATGAAATGGTCGCACGATAACGGCATCATGTTAAACGTGACGAAGACAAAGGCAATGCACCTGTCGTCCCCGCATAATAGTAAACATTGTATTAACTACAATATTGTAGGGCACAGTTACGAATGCCTGCATAATGATAGAAAAAACTGCCAATGTCTACCTCTGGAATTTGTTAATAAATATAAATACCTTGGCCTTACCATTGACCGAAAATTGAATTGGAAATCTCACATCTATGAACTTTGTAATAAGTTAAGAATTGTGCTAAGTAAATTTTATCATTTGAAGAAGATCCTAAATAGGCAGCTATTGCGAGTAGTCTACTTTGCTTTAGTTGATTCACTAATAGATTATGGATTAGCTGTCTATGGAAGAACTTTTAAGTCTTACTTAGATCAAATTAGAGGTCTACAGATAAGGTTCCTTAAATTACTCGTAAGTAATAAAACAAAAAAAGATTGTAAAGGAGATTATGATAAGCTGTTCGCTAAATGTAAAATTCTACCTGTTCACGATAAAGTTAACTACTTGCTAGCACTGGAACACTTTTATAGATACAGTAGTATGTACCGTAAGCAAGAAAAACCCACAAGGAGACCAGTTGAGCCATTTGAAAATGTTTATAAGCCGATTAATTATTACGGGGAGCGCACTTCTATGTTCATTATACCTAAACTTTTTAATAAACTCCCTGATTCTATTTTCTCAGGTAAGAAGCTGTCGCGAAACTGTTTAAAGAAAAGGCTTAAAACATTTTTCTTTCATAATCTTGATTAGATATTGTGTAGGTTATTTAGTTTTATTTATTTATATTTCTGAGCTATTTATGTAAGGTCCGTACGAGTATGCTTATTACCAGAAAGGTCTAGGACTACTTCATATTTAATAATAACCTAAAATTAACAAAATTTTATATGCATTCTGAAGTAGTCCTGGACACTGTTGCAAAGTGTAGGTATATTAGTGGTAACCTGAGAGCACTTTAGTCTGCCAACAAATTGCTTGCAGTTTGGCAGAGTGTTAAAATCTGTAATAATTTGTAATACTTTCCTGAATAAATGAGTTATATATATATATATGGTAGATAGGTACGGAACCCTTAGGGCGCGAGTCGGACTCGCTCTTGGCCGATTTTTTATATTATCAATATGTTCAATGTACTTCATTCTACTTGTACAACATGTGGTTAAAAGGAAATCGGTACTTTTCCTAACACCCTGTATATGAAGCCCTTTCAGATTTCATTTATTCAATGTAGATTCTTCACAGAATGCTAAGTGAACGTCGTATCATAAACATGCAGAATACATCGCAAATAGGATCAGTCTACCTAGTACCGCTTTCAGTGTAAAAGAAACAGCACAAAACTATTAAACTGTTTAAACATTGCAATGTACCAGGCCACTCAGAAAGTATTGCGAAAAATAGTTTTTATATATGGGAGACTGGCCGGTCAGAATCGAAGAGAAGAAGAACGTATTAACTATACAAAATTTGATATAACTTTCTGTGCTAAAAGAAGAATACATTAACATAAGCTATTTAGAAGAATACCATCGTAACTCTGACCTAAGATTAATACCTACGAGTAAAATGCTAACCCTACCTAAATGTACAAACACATACATACGGTCAACGTATATTTATTTTTTATCTCCCTAAAGTCATTAATAACCTACCTCTGGATCTACAAGAAGCATACCTCAGTACACCTAAATCACTAACAAAGATTAAAAAATATCTAATGACTTGAAATGATTTGGAATATGTCATACTAGCGGTTCGCCCCGGCTTCGCACGGGTAGATATAGGTTCTTGTTGCATCGGGGGTTACAAATTCAAATTCAAATTCAAAATTATTTATTGCTGTAAATACAGTAGTATTAACAAGATGTTAGGTGATATGTACATAGTCCTTGCACTGTAAACTCTATAAGAGCATAGCAATATTTACAAAAAGAAGTCAAAGTTAAAAGATTTGAAAGCATACATTACAAATTCACTAGTCATAATATAATCCAACTTAAATAATAATAAGATTTCATTGCCCAGTCATAAGAAGTCAAAATAATACAAATAAAATGTCAATTATAAAAACAAAATGTCAAACAGAGAATCTTAAATAATATGGTTAGTGTCACTTTCCAAATATTCCCTCACAGAGTAAAAACATTTTCTTATGAGCCAGCGGTGCAGTTCATTCTTTAATTTGTTTAGTGACAGTAGTTTAAATGATCCAGGAAGATGGTTGTATATTTTTGTACACATGTAATAACAATTAATGCTATGTATGTAGTTATTAGGGCCTATGTTAATAAGTCTGTTTGGGTACCTCGTGTTGAAGCAACATACATCCTGTTTTGTTTGAAATAATTCAAAATTACTTTTTACAAAAATACAAATTTCATATATGTACAAACAGGGCAATGTTAGCAGTTTCATGTCATAAAACAAGGGTTTACAACTGGTAAAAGGTGGAACGTCGCATATTGCTCGTATACACTGTTTTTGGGCAATAAAAGCCCTATGAGCTTCAACTGACATGCCCCACAACACTAAACCATATCTCAAGTTGGAAACAATATATGCATGATAAGCTTGCAAAGCTGTTCTTTTGTTACTGACTTTTGATAACCTCCAAAGTGCGTATGCAAATCTGTTGATTTTTGAACATACCTTGTTAACATGCGACTTCCATTTACAATGCTCGTCTAAAATAAATCCTAGAAATAGAGTTTCTTTTTCTTGCATTATAATTGTATCCTTATAAATCAAGCTAAGATTTAGTGGTTTAGCACCTTGATTGTGGAATTGGATGTATTTGGTTTTACTAATATTTACGCTTAGATTATTTTCATTTAGCCATTTTATGATAGCATCTATAGTTTTGTTAATATTATCATTGTGTTTAAAGTCTTTGTTATCTGAGATAATTACCGATATGTCATCCGCATATAATACACAAGGATATGACGTGGCTGATGGCAAATCATTTACGTATAGCAGAAATAACAAAGGGCCAAGTATACTACCCTGCGGGACTCCATACCTATTTATCAACGTTTCTGACCTATATATTTTCATTTCACTGTCTGAGTCGTCAATACGCATGATCTCTATATATTGCTTCCTATCATTTAAATAGCTTTGTAGCCAATCAAGCGCCTTTCCTCGTATTCCATAAATTTGACATTTATCCAGAAGCAGTTTATGAGACACGTAATCAAAAGCGCGGCTCATGTCAAAAAACACGACTGTAGTTAGTTTCTGTTGAGCAATACTCTTAGTGATTTTATCAACTAAATGAAAGGCCGCATGAGTAGTTGATTTGCCCTTTGTAAATCCGTACTGTTCAGGTTTTAATATTTTAAAGCTTTGAATGAAATTTGTAATTCTTTTATACATTATCCGTTCAATTACTTTGGAGAATATTGGAATAAGCGCTATAGGTCTATAATTTTGAGGAAGTTGCTTATCTCCCTTCTTATAAATAGGTTTTATAACCGTGGTTTTTAGATTTTCTGGGAATTTTCCCTCTGCAAAAGAAAGATTTACAATATGCGCCAGAACAGGAGCAATTACTAATGCAGACTTTTTTATAATTTTTGTTGGGATTTGATCCTTTCCTACAGCTGGAGTGTTATTTAAATTGATAATTGTATTATAAATTTCTTGGGCATCAGTTGGTCTTAAAAATATTGTAGATTCATTATGTTTAATGTTATGATTATTTATTTGTGATGTCAAAATATTGTTATTTAAATTCGGAAGATCCATAAAATAGTTATTGAATATGTTTGCTATTTCCGCGGGGTTATTTATAAGTTTATTATTATACATAATTTTATTTAAATCATTTTTAGGTTCATTTGGTTTTATATTTTTATTGATAACTTTCCAACTAGCTTTACAAACATTTTTAGATGAAGTGACATATCTTTCATTGCTTATTTTATGCGCTGTAATAACACACTTTTTAAAACATTTGTTATATGCTTGGTAAGATCTCTTTTTGTGTTTATTTTTTGCGTTATAGACAGAAAATCGTAATTTGCGCTTATTTAGTGACGATATTTTAATACCTTTAGTTAACCATGCTGGTCTTTGGGGTTTGGTATAGACCTTTTTCTTCAAAACAGGAAAGCATAACTTGAAAAATAATAAAAACATGTCGTGGAAATTATTGAAGGCCTGATTTGTATTCACTTCTCCGTAAACCTCAACCCACGATAGGCTTTTGATTGCACTTATGAACTTGTCTATATTTGCTTGACTAAAGTCTGTAACATACGTGTACCAGAACTTCCGCGGTTTAAGTTTTTCTTTTATAGGAATATATAGCATTTGGCCCGTTTCATGATCAGACAAACCTAAAGGTAATACTTTCCCCTTAGCCTCAGCGATAGTACTTATAATATGATCAATACAAGAGCTCAGCCTCGTAGGCTCTTGAATGTGCATAGTATACTTATAGTTTTGTTGTATTCGTATATATTCGTTTAGAGGCTTAGACTCTTTTAAGAAATTGATATTGAAATCCCCCACAATGACAATTTTCTTCGTTACTTTCCTTTTAAGAATGGCCATAAGTGTTTCTAGTTTATTGAGAAAAATATATGGATCGCTGTTCGGTGTTCTGTAGACGCAAATAACTATAGTCTTTATAGAAGGAATTGTTATTCCGCAGCTTTCAAAAGTGTTGTCTGAGTTAAAGTTCTTAAGTAATACCAGAGGTTCAAAATCTATACCGTCCCTGCAAAGTATGCATGTGCCACCTCTCTTTTTTGTTCTACTATACCAATCCGCGAGGCAATAACCATTTAATATCAAATTACTCTCATCACCAGCCTTGATGAAAGTCTCGCTAAGACATAATATATCAACTTCATTTGAGTTTTTGGATAAAGCCTCTAATGCAATTTCCATTGAGTCACGCTTACTCAGTATTCCGGCTACGTTTTGGTGGAGTACTTTTAAAGTATCACAGCTTATTTTGGTCTGGTTTGGGTCGAAAAAACAAATCCTGATTTGTGTTTTTGTTATTAGAGAATTGTTTACGGTTAATATTATTAGCTTTTAAAATTGGGAAATAATCAGTAATAATTTTTTTAGGCAATTTTGTAATTTTACTAAAGAAACCAGCCAAGCGCAAGTTGGACTCCCACCGAGGGTTCCGTACCACTAAGGTAAAAATATTGTCCTAGTTATGGGCAGTCATACCATCTTAGTCACGCAGAAGTGCATTAAATTCGCTCGAGCCGACACGCACTTCATCAAAACCATCATAACATCCCATAATACGTCCACTACAGGACAGGGAGCTCCCTCCAGAATTCGAGCCCTTGCTAGAAGAATGTGGAGGGGAATTATCTTAGTCACCACGCTTGTTAGCATTAAGGCTGGCACCATGGACCGCGGTTGTTGGTGACCGCAGTATGTAAGATGGTGCGATACACGGAAAGATGTAATTTTAAGCATGTGGTGTTTACCTGTAAGTGATTGTTACACGTATAAAGATATTTAAATACTTGTGTTAGTATGTATGAAACAGTGTAAACAATTGTTGGTAAACCTAATAAAAAAAAAAAAAAAAAAAAGATTTCGCTGCCCATCTTCCGGTTTGTAAACCCTTAGTCGCCTCTTACGACACCTACAGGTTGAGATGGGTTGGCACTATTCTTTGCCGCTACCACACGGAACGACACGCACTTGACCAGTAAAATTTTTCGTGTCTATTCTCTGTTGTAGATACTCGTAAAACCATTACAGTCACTTAGGGCGCTGTTTCTTTAATTTCAATTTTGATAACGATTACACTCACGATAACTTTTGAATGGTATGTCCGATTTGAATAATTCAAAAAGTTATTTACAGGTACTGATATAGCCTTGAATACGAAATCATTTATTTAGATAAGGATTAATAGGTACGAATAATGTGGCCTATATAGTTTTTACCAGCGTTACTATTACATATTTTAACATAAAAAAGTAGTTATTGTGACATAACTGTAATAGTTAGACATATGGTATCGCGGACTTTTTTGTAGATATTGATGGCTTCTATAATTCTGTAGTACATTACTTTGCTCTATTGTTAATAGTTTCGGCAGCGTACTCGATATAAGGATGCTATTTAGTATTTTTTTCACACCTTGGGTTACATTATCGAAGTTTTCATACGGAACCCTAACTTTTTTTGAAATGTTTTATAGCCTATGTTCATCCCGGATAATGCAGGTTTCTAATGGTGAAAGAATTTTTCAAATCGGTCCGGTAGTTTCGGAGCCTATTCATTACAAACATACAAACATACAAAAATAGGTACAAATCTTTCCTCTTTATTAGTGTAGATGATTCAGAACTAGGTCTTTCATACAATGCCTATGAAACTACTTCTTGGAACTTTACATATGTCAGTTAATTTTTTTTTCTGTTTATTATTTATCTAAATAGTATTTCGTATTATGTATCTCTAAAAAAATATGTGATACTTAAATGCTAAAAATCATTTAAATGCATGTTTGTGTACTTTAAACGTTCGGGTCGCATTAGTCAAGTTACTGAAATTTTAATGTAAAACTGAACTCACTGACTGCCAATAAGCCCATCAGGCTTGTGTAGTCTTTAGTTGTAAGATAAGTTATAAACTCTGCGATATTTTTCAAATAAAAAAACACTTCCTTTACCGGAGTTCATGTAAGAGTCAGGTGTATTTTAAGCAAAATCATAGCCTCAAATTCATGTAAAATGTGTTAACCTATTTCTGACTTTCTGTACTAGCACAATAGACTAAATGTTTTTCTATCTAAGAAACCTAAGCAGGCACCAGACCCGTAACATCGTGGGTGCTCTTACTCCCCACTTTGTCACTAGAGAGCATCTACACAAAATGGGGCTGTCGGATGCAACCACCTACAAAGTATATATGGTGAAGAAACCGAAAGCATGGAGCATCTGTTGTGCACATGCAACGCTTTGACTAACAAGCGTATGAAGATTCTGGGTCAGGCTTATCCGACACCAGAAGACTATAGGCTCCTTCCGGTGAAAACTACATCAAAGCTCATAGCGAACGTATTTGAAGACATCGGAAGATCACAGGAGCAATAAAGCAGGGGAAGCACAAAAGATCCCATAGTGTCGCAGTGTAGTCTCAACGAAGCGGATCGTTGTATGAAGACCCCCGCATTAAATCCTCAGTCGATGAAACTTTGCATTACACTACATGAGACAAACCTTCTATAAAAAAATCCAAAAAAAATCGGCACTTTTAATTTTTCCATACAAAGAATGTATGAATTTTTTTTTTATATTTTGAATTTACATTTAATTCATGATTCTTTATCATCCTGTCAAATAAAATCTGCCTTAGAAATTTATGTTGGGGTCAACTGCTACGTTGCCTACACTAGTGCTCGAGATCCATTGAGGAACTCAGCCCACGTAATAAGATAAGTGTTTTACTGTGTGTATATTGTGATAACGAACGTGTGCCGCGTGTAATTGAAGATAAATCTTTTCTAAACTGACAAGTGCTTGTTTACAAAACACCTGGCTCTTTCATGAACTCTAATACAGTACGTTTCGCTGGAATTTGTCATTGATGTGTGTTCTATTTTAGTACCGTGTTTTGGACTTAAATCGAAATATGCGCAAATATTATCGTCATGAAATCTGTAAAAAAATTTGTTGGTCAGTAAAACCAGTCAGTCGTTCATTTCTGAGTCGAGAGAGGAAAAACGTTCTCAAAAACACCTTTGTGAAAAATATATTACGCATCACAGGACAATCACTCTACACACATGTCCACATAATTCCACAAAATATTTTGCTATATTTCATAATGCTCTCAGTCAAGGAGATTCAGATTCAAAAAAATAAAAAATATTTTTTTCAAAAACACCCGACTACTGTAAAATCTTGCTTTGAAAAGTATGAAACAAGAAAATATTGTCATCTGAAATTGGTATATACAAACCAAGGTATTAAATAAATATTTATAGTGATGTTCAGATAATAGCCGAGGTCATATTATTAAGCCACTTTGCCCTTTAAGCTTTAGCTTATGATCACTTTTTAGGGTTCCGTACCTCAAAAGAAAAAAACGGAACCCTTATAGGATCAGTTTGTTGAACGTCCGTCTGTCTGTCTGTCAAGACCCTTTATCTCACGAACCGGTAGAGGTAACAGGTTGAATTTGATACCATATATTAGGGTCCATAAACCACACAAGATCTGAAAATTTCAATTTTTTGTAACGACGCAATCAAAAGATATGGCATTTTATGTCCTCATCTCCATACATTTATGCACTAAAGCAAAACCTATAGGGTACTTCCCGTTGACCTAAAATTACGAAATTTGACAAAAAGCTAGGTCTCACAGTACAAATAAAGGGAAAAGTCTGAAATCATTAAATATTACAACTTTTCTCACAACTAATGATAGCCAATTGTGGTGAGCTCCCGTTTCAAGAACATTCATATAAGAGAGGGGTCAAGTTGGATGGTCGCAGAAGCGATTTTGTTTTAGTTCTATTTTAAAAACGGAAACTCTTACAAACTTGAAAATTGGTATATTTATAGTGCATAAGCTATAAAATAACAACAAATAATAAAATTTGGTCAAGCGCGTGTCAGACTCAAATAATCTTGCACATTAACTTATGGAACCCTCGGTGCGCGAGTCCTACTCGCACTTGGTCGGTTTTTTTTGAAGGAAGGTGACATATGACCACGGCTATTATATGAACACTATGAATATTTATTAAATACCATAGTTTGTACATAACAATTTCAGATGACAATATTTTCTTGTTTCCTACTTTTTAGAGAAATATTTTAACAGTAGCTCTTAGTTGGGTTTTAGTTTTGAGCAATTTTTTATTGAAATTATTTTGGGGTTACAATGTTAAGTAATATAGCTAACGATATATATTTGAAATGTGAAATGTGAATTTGAAACGATATATATTTGAAAGCCCTTTCATTCGATATTTTTCCTCTTGAGGACGCCGACGTCTTATATCCTATAACCAGCGGATGATCAAGACGTATCTAGCGATACCCTCCGATACCTCATTTGTGATTTTTTTTTTAGCGCGGCTCTTAAATATGAGAAGAAGAAGTGAGCAAACGAGCAGGTGGGCCACCTGATGGTAAGTGGTCACCACCGCCCATAACACCTACTGTCCTATTAATGGCATATTTTGACACTAATAAGACAGCTAAGCGCGTTGCTCACTTTGAGAACTAAGATGATATATCTCATGTGCCAGTAATTTCGCTGGCTCCCTTGCCCTTCAAACCGAAACTCAGCAGTGCAAACACTGCTGCTTCACGGCAGAAAAAAGCAAGGCGGTGGTACTTCGTCGGCGGACTTTTTACAAAAGCCCTACTACCACCTTCAAATAAAAATTACAATAATAAGTTTAGAAGTTATGAGGGATCATATTAATTCCGGTCAAAATCATAACCCTCTTTTTTGCCGTTGTCGGTGAAAAAGGGTAATTTAAAAATTTAACCGATTTCAGGCCTATATAAGGTCCTAATGAAATAGTGAAAACAATTTTAGTATGTTACTCAGACCATAAAACTGTACAACTTTCCCCAAGGAACATAGGTCGGAATACGAAAATCCATTTTTGACCACAGATTCAGATTCAGATAATTTTATTCAATGTAGATTCTTTACAGAATACTTATTGAATGTCATGCAGAATACAATGCAAATAGAGCGAGTCTACGCCGTTTCGGATCGTGCTATGGCAGCGTAAAAGAAACGGCAAGAAACCACTGCAGCACGGCCTACTTTAAGAGTCGGCTTTTTACAATGTGTTTCTTGTGTTTCGCTGGAATATCAGAGCACCATACCTCTTTGTCATTCATATAGTCATCCAATCTATAGTAAGCTTTTTTACATAACGTTTGCTTTACACATTCTTTAAACTTTCTCTCAGGTAATTGCACTATATTGTCAGGTATTTTGTTGTAGTATCGTATACACAGACCAACGAAAGATGTGTTGACTTTAGTTAATCTAGTATATGGTTGATCAATTTTATGCTTATTTCTAGTATTAAAATTATGCCTGTCACAAATTTTAGGTAATTGATGAATGTTCTTTCTAGCATACATTATATTTTCATAGATATACTGGCATGGCACTGTCATAATGTTGATTTCCTTGAACAGTTCTCTCAGGGAATCACGAGTCTTCAGGCAATAAATTGCTCTTATAGCCCTCTTTTGTAAAACGAATATTGAATGTATATCAGCTGCTCGGCCCCAAAGCAGTATGCCATAAGACATAATGCTATGGAAGTAGCTAAAGTAAACCAGCCTTGCAGTAGCTACATCAGTAAGTTGTCTGATTTTTCTAACAGCATATGCAGCCGAGCTCAATCGACCAGAAAGAGCCGTTATATGAGGGCCCCATTGAAGTTTAGAGTCTAGTGTTAACCCTAAGAAAACTGTACTATTTACAAAATCTAATGGTTCATTATTCAATACTATGTTATGTGAAGTAGACCTTACATTTGGTAGTGCAAATTTAATACATTTAGTTTTTTTGGCGTTTAGGACTAGATTGTTAACAGTAAACCATGCATGAATCTGTCGAAGTGCATCATTGACTTCGTTATAATTTTGTGATTTCCTACTTACATTGAATATTAATGAAGTATCATCAGCAAATAACACAATCTTTGACAGATTCTTCACCACAGAAGGAAGGTCATTAATATAAATAAGGAATAAAAATGGCCCCAATATGGACCCTTGAGGTACGCCAATTTTGACAACAGATCCCAGTGATTTCGTCCTGTTTACTTGTACCTTTTGAATCCTGTTTTCCAAATATGACCTAAGTAGTTTAAGTGAATTATTCTTAACACCGTAATGTTCAAGTTTTAGCAACAATGTGCTATGATCTACGCAATCAAATGCTTTGGATAGATCACAGAAGATACCAATAGCATCTTCAGATTTTTCCCACGCGCAAAAGATGTATTTTAAAAGTGCAGTCCCGGCATCCGTTGTACTGCGCCCTTTCGTGAAACCAAATTGATGGTCATGTAGTAAGTTATTTCTATTGAAGTGTGAAAGCATTTGATTGAGTATGACCTTCTCAAAAATTTTACTAAGTACAGGTAAGACTGATATTGGTCTAAAATTACTGGGATCCTTTTTGTCACCAGCTTTGAATAATGGAACTACTTTACTTTTTTTCATTAAGTCAGGAAATGTACCATGATCGACACAATCATTGAATATAACAGCTAAATATGGAGATATAGTATCAATGATCGCACTACAGACTTTTACTGACATTCCCCATAGGTCCTCAGTGGTTTTCATTTTAATACTTTTAAAGGCTTTAACAATTTCGTTAGGGGTGACATGATTAAACCCAAATTCAGTTTCACAGGCGTCCACATTCTTTTGAAGTAAATCGCTAGCAAGTGAAGATGATGAATTGAGTGACTCTGTTGTTTTCAAAGGAATATTAGTAAAAAAGGTTTCGAATTCTTGAGCCACTTCTACGTTTGAACTAATAGTTCCGCGATTTGTATGAAGTGTGATTTGATTGTCACGCGGTTTCACTTTTCCAGTTTCACTGTTTATAACATTCCATACAGCCTTAATTTTGTTATCAGCAGACTGTATTTTTTTCCGTAGAAAAAATGATTTTGCTTTTAAACAAACTAATTTAAACAATTTTGAATAATTTTTGACATATTCAATGAAATTGTCGTCATTTGAATAATTTCTAAGCTCATATAATTCAAAAAGTCTCTCTCTACTTTTGCGAATACCAGCGGTAGCCCAGTCACTGAATTTGAATTTTACAATAATTTGCTTTTTTCTAATAGTGAAAATTTTACTGAATTCAGTATTAATCAATGTGAATAAATCTTCATATGAGTTATTAGGGTTGTTAGTATTATAATTGTGACAGGGCAGTTTTTCTAGCAACGTGTTTTTGTACTTTTCTAACCTACCGCTCGTTAGGCTCCTGGTTTCTATATCTATATTCTGGGTTACTCGAGAATAATTAAAAGTAACACTTTGACCAGAGTGGTCAGACTGAAGCGAGTTTATGATACTTTTCTCAAAATAATCGCAATTACAAAAGACGTTATCAATACAGGTAGCCGAGGATGACGTCACCCTTGTAGGTTCAAAAAATACATGCTCTAAATTAAAACATTTGAAAAGACTTATAAGTTTGTTACTATAGGTATTATTTTCTAAGATATTGACGTTAAAGTCACCACACACTATCACAAACTTATTTTCTTTTGTCACTATTTTTAAAACATCTTCCATTACTAACTCGAACATTGAAAAATTTTGAAAAGCAGGAGGTCTGTATACGCATACTACAACATGCTTGTCCAGCTCAACACAAGATATTTCAATACATCTTTCAACCGAAAGTCGAACAATATCTTTACGGTTCTTTATCTTAAAACTGTTACGAACTAAAATCAGTGATCCACCGTGTAAAGCAGACTTTCGATTGAAAGCACTGGCTATACAATAATTTTCATAATTTATCAACATTTGATAGTCTTTTTGCCAGTGTTCTGTCAGACAAATAATGTCAAATTTTGTTCTTTCTAAGAATAATTCTAATTCTAAAATTTTTCCAGAAAAACCTTGAATATTTTGATGTAAAATTTTCAAAATATTAGATTTTTCCTTTGTCTTTGCTATAGGAAGTTTTTTGCCAGAAGGTTTTTTTTCATTTACTTCAGTAAAATTTTGTGTAGAAAAACCCTCTTTTGTCGTATGAACTAGTTTAAAGAATTGGTGTTAGTAATGTTACTAACTATAGAAGTTTTTTGTGTATAACTTCCTATAACAGAGTCAGATATATTATATGCTATCAATGTAGCCAGGTCTTTCTTAAACTTAAGAGGCAGATACATAGTATCCTTTGTCAATCTAAAATAACTTACAAAAATATTCATGTCAAGATATAAAATGTCACTATGACGACTTGTCAAATTTTGTAAATGTAAATTCATTCTGTGTATACATTTGTTGTGTTGCTCAGTAACATTTGAACAGTATGGAAAGTTACACAGAATAAACCTACACTTAGTTTCACTCTGTATCTTGTTTAACAATGTCACAAAATTGTTTAATTTTAATCTACTTATGTCAGAATGATTGCCTACCACGATAACAACAGTGGTGTTTATGTCAAACTTGCCTACAGCAATCTTTCTTACAAGACCATCGAAAGTAATATCGGGACAGCAAATATTGGTCACCTGCTGATTATGGCAGTAATTAAAAATAGACCCTAGACCTACTCCTATCCTGTCTGAATATACAAAGGTCTTCTTTTTATTGGAAGTCGACGAAAAGTCCTCGCCATCCGTGGTCTCTGTGCTGTTATCGACAGATGGCTGCTGTTCCACCGTGGCGCCACCAGCGGCGGAATCATGTGTTGGCGACATTGGCGACGTGGTGATGTCTTGACTCGCAGTCACCACTCTCTCATCGATGTGCTGCCGTGGTGCCACCACGATGACGTCATTCACAGCAGTTTGCTCACGCGCGGCGGCATCATGTGTTGGCGACATTGGCGACGTGGTGATGTCTTTACTCGCAGTCACCACGCTCTCATCGATGTGCTGCCGTGGTGCCACCACGATGACGTCACTCACAGCGGTCTGCTCATGCTGGTCTCCGCGCTGCTGGCGTCGATTGTACGCGTGTCGCTTTTGGCGGCGTTGTTTCCTTGTAAGGCGAGCTGAAAATCGCCAGTTAAAAAATGTTGAGGTTGAACCGCAGGTTGCAGGCGTACAGCTAGAAGACATGCTGATATTTGATGTCCGCGGTGGTTCTAGACCACAAGCAACCTCTTTGTCATTGGTGAGGGTGGCTATCAGTTGCTGCTGAGTGGTATTAAGCTGCTTGAGCTCAGCTGTGGATGACAACATTTCATGCATGCGCTGCTCACTTTCTTCATATTTATTTGTCAACAGTTGAAGCGAAGATTGACTTTTATCATAAGCCGTTGTAATCTCCCTCAGTCTAGAATGGAGCGCATCAATACATTGTTGTGCCTTTGTTAACTCAACATCCTTGTTTTTTATTATTTTCTCCAGCTCCTCAAGTTCCTCCTTGTGCTCTTCTACAATTGATAACTCGTGGTGTAAGGATACTGCATGCTTAGTGTCTTCCTCTTCTTTCTCCTTGTGTAATTCTTCCAGTTGCGAATGTGCTTCCTGCAGCTGAAGATGCAGCAAACTATTTCTGTCAAGGGCAGATTGATGTTGATCCTGCAGGGACGTCAAAGACTCGACAAGATTTTCCAGTCGAGTAACTTCGGCTTGGGCTTCCTTGAAACTTTCTTTCATCGTATCAAATTTGTTTCCTTGGGCTTGTAGTTTGACTTTTAGCTGTTTTATTTCAAACTCATTAACGTCCCTGCCTGCCAAAAGGCGATCATTAAGTTTCTCTGCATCTTTAAGGTGTTTCTCAAGCTGCTGTATACGGGTAGTTGCCATGGTAACCTGGAATTAATACAGGAGGAAGTTTAGAATAAACTAGTCCAGTAATATACAGTCAAATAATACTATAATAGTATCTACGTAGGTACCTTCCTAACCAAACTGCTTAACTAACACTATATTTACTATTTAGTAATTGACCTATGCAACTGTGAATGATAAATTAATTCAATATAAGTAGAACCTAGGTATTTCATAAATTAAAGTGAAATGGTAAAGAATAAGAAAGATAATAGAAAATAAAGTAAAGTAAATGGGTAGGTATAAAAAAAAGGAAGAAGTTTAAAAGTAATTAGAAACAAAACTGTAAAATAAAAAGTAAGGACTGATACAATAAAAGTGTAGGTAAAGAGTAGAAATATACCTAGGGATTATTATTAGTTTAAGCCTAACAGTATACTAAAATTATCTTTACTTGTTATCCTCAATAATATTGTGTTTATATGCTTCCTCCTACCTTCAAGGTAACCTATCAAATCAATTTGATAAGTAGATATTTGATCAACATATAAACACTTTAGCGGTTACCTGTATTACAGTATAGTGTAAAGTATTTAATTGTGGTGTTCGGCTACGTTTAATCATCGAATTTACTTCCACAATTCGTCAAGTAAAATGAGACAAAACAAAGCGCCGGTGTTTTGTGGATGGACGTTTCTCACGAAAGTGAGATGTTGTGGACGAACAGTTATGTTTTTTACGATCATAAATAGATGGAGATATCATAAAACAATACTATAATACCGTAAAGTTATTATGGAAACAATACTCCCAGGGATAATCTGATGATTCAAATCCGTCGTCCGTTGGTAGATGTCAGCCACTCTTCAACCGAAGAATATACCTAGTTCACACTTCACAGGCGGTTTACAGTCACATCACAGGCACACAAATCCTTTATATATAATATTTTAAACAAAAATGTCCATTACAACGACAAGAAATATTAAAATAATTAAAATACACGTAACAACCAAAGAAATTTGACCTCATATAGAAGTAATATATAAGAAATAATTCGTCACAAGTAGGGATGTGGGCATGATTTCATCTATCGATAGTCGATAAGTTACACAAGGACAAATCGATGTCGAAACTTTGACCAAAAAGTTGAAGTACTAAACTTTAATAAAAGGCAAATCTGTTAAAAGCAGTGATTAAATTCATTAAAAAAAAAATACTTTTTGCATTTTTTACTACAGGTGATTTCTTACGTAGGTGTTTTAATATTAAAGATACCAAATTTCTTACTTACTTACTTACTTACTAAAAGTAATGGACGGTAGCGTTGGAGGCAAGAGGGGTAGGAGGTGTAAAGGTTCTTTTGTTTTTTTTTTCATGAATATCTCTGGCTTACATACAAATTATGTAGGATTTTAAAACAAACTTTTATCCCTCAATTCAATCCATTTGGGATGGTTTTGCAAAAATGCTGAAATACGGGTTTGTGTTTTTCTTCTAAGTAGTTCAAATAAATTTTCAAGCGAAATTTCGTGTATCTTACTTGCCTTATAACGTGGAACTGAGTTCCTTATTGGACCTTAGAGCACAAGGAGCCTGTAGTCTTCTGGTTTCGGATAAGCTTGACCCAGAATCTTCATACGCTTGTGAGCCAAAGCGTTGCATGAGCACAAGAATTGCTTGTCAGTATTGTTTGTAGCGAAAAACTTTCAAAACTTTTTTGTAGAGAATTTTATGTAGATTAATTTAGTATTTTTATTAATTTTTTTACAATTTGTTGATTCAGGATGATTCATGCTGATTGAGACATTTCAATTTGGCGAAGACACACAAAGTTATATTTGTTTGACAGTGTCCCCATCGGGAATCGAACCCAGAATGAAAACAAAACGCGTTGAATGTTGTAAAATATAATAAATGGTACAGCAGCACTGCACTTACTTTCTCGCGATATGCAATTAGAACTGTCAACCGCAAACTTAAATTTGTAATACCATACCTACACATAGTATGGAATTACAAACGTTTATTAAGGTTTTTCTGAAAAATGTTCTACCACATGAATTCGGAACTCGAATTGTAAAATATTAAAACAAACCAACCGTAAACGATTTCGAACAAATCACATGTTCAAATTTTGGTAGTACTGGAACACCTTTTATATGAATTTTCACAGATTTTTAAATTTCAAAACTCTGTTTCTTATGAATAGTTGTTCAGTTTTGTCGACTGTAAAGCTCTTTCAGTTTTTGGTACATCCTGTGTACTAAATTTTCACAAAATCCAATCAAATTGAATATCCATTCAGGTAGATAACCAAAACAAAATTAAAATTATAGAAAATAATACAAACTTAATGTAGTCAATTAGGGTCAATTTAGGTACCACTAGTTGACCATTTAAGCGGTTTTATGACGAAATTAATAAAAAAACTAAATTATTAGTTCTACTTTCAGAGTCACTTCTAAAAGTTCGACTATGAATTAGTTAGGCTTGTGATATAATAAGTGTTAAGGACTTTACAAAATATGCTCTTAAAGTTTTTTTTGTTTCAAATGTTACATTGCATGACCACTTCGAATAAACATACTAAAGTACTAGCTAGACAAACCCATAACTTTATTGTAAGACGCCAACATAGTTCTATATAAAATCGCGGTATTTTTAAATTTTCTTACTTTCAGTTCAAATTTAAGTTTTGGTCAGCTATTGGTGCTTGGTCATCTAGTGGTGCATTGACCCTATGAGTAAATCACAAGTTTACGTTTTGGTAGTACAGGAACACCCCTTATATGGAATCACACAGACAAACTGATGATGGCGCAAGATACCTTGCATAGAGATGCTTAGTCAAGCAAAGTTTCATAAAAATCATTTTAGCCGTTTTTAAAAAAATTCAATTCTTCATTTTTGTTGAATGACAGCTACCCTCAAAATGAGAGCCAGCAAAAAACCATTCGGAAATAAAAGACTTAAATTAAAAATATGGTGTTAATAGGACCATTCGTTTAGCCGCTAGGCCAAAGCGTGACGGACAGACCGACCAACCGACAGACGGACATTTTTAGGGGACTTGCTTAAGTGATATAGAACACATTTTTGAGAAAGTCTGTGCAACTTTTTTCACGAATACAATACCTTTCTCGCTCAGCTCGAAAGTAAAAATACTACTATCGATAAAAAATACATCACTCATGAACTCCAACATGATCCCACAAAAAACGATAAATTAACGTAAAAAACGTAACAATTTCCATATTATCTGACTGTAGAAATGATAAGTTGACATTTTTTTATGCAATATTTGTGATAATAATCCACAAACATGAAAAATACTGAATAAAACTTACAGATGAAAAGACAAAATTTCTTTGCAATTTTCGTTTTGTTGTTTTGAAGATGTACAGCCATCAACTACACACGTTATTATTAAAAAGAACAATCACTAATATGGAGAGCAACATACGAATAAATTCACGATATTTTTATCTTGTTCACTACATGTTTTTTATAATTTACACAATGTTTACAACATATAATTTAGGAAATATTTTCAACCGTTAAAATCCCAACAAGTTACAATAATCCTATAAACTTTGTAAATGCAATGAACGCGTCGTTCATCTAATTTGGTAGGATGTGATCACTGACGACTTGACATGGCATGAGACATGCTAGCAGTTGTCATCCCATACTGAAAAAAAATAGCATGGTTTCTTCTCCGAGCGAAGCAAGGAGGTTTTTGTTCTGAGGTAACAACTGATATTTGACGTCTAAGTCCCTCGGGGTTGCCAGTACCCACGGCATAGAAACTGCATCAGTAAATTATGTTTCATAATAATAATTCATTTATTCATGTAAAGTAATCAGATAGGTACATAGGAGTTGAACATATAAATTTAGTCTCACTAAAAACTGCCTTCGCAGGCATTTACATGAAATTTTATATATTTTACATTAAAAGAAAAAAAAGAAAATCAAAATGTCAATTTAAAAGCTTATGTCAAATTAAATTCAAAGTCATAACGTAATGTCAAATTAAAAATAAGTATTGTGTCCTTAGATTATGAATAACGGCAGCTTATGTCTATGATTGTGTCCAAAAGGCTTTGTCAAGCAATAAAATTTTATAACTGAAAATGTCGCAATCGATGAAAAAGTTATATCAAAATAATCGAAAAACAATGCTAAATTAAATAGCCCAAACAGAGCAGTCATCCGCAATCCATATATTCTTGTAAGTTATCAAAATATTTTTCCGTAAGCCACAGCTTTATTGATCTCTTAAATTTATTTGCATCACATTTCTTAAATTGTTCTGGAAGTTTATTGAAAATTTGAATGCACATCATATAAACGATATTTTTAATAAATGTCAGTCTCACGGGAGGTACATGAAGTTTATCTTTATACTGCGAACGTAATTCTCTAGTACTAATCGTATGATTTTCTTGAAACAATGCTTTATGCTTATAAACAAAAAGGCACACTTCAAGAATGTACAAACAAGCTACAGTCAAAAGTGTGTGTTTAATAAAAAATGGGCGACACGAGTCCATTTGATGCAGGTTAAAAATTGCTTGAATGCATTTCTTTTGCGTTATAAACAGCCTTTGAATGTCACAAGAGTTGCCCCATATTATTATCCCGTATCGCAAAATAGAGTCTATATATCCGTGATAAGCAGTGATAGCAGCTTCTCTTGAAACAGTTTGACTTATACGTCTTAACGGAAAAACGAAACTATTAATTCTCGAACAGAGATTCTCCACATGTTTTTTCCAATTACAGTAGTTATCTATGGTGATTCCCAGAAAAGATATGCTAGATGTGCAATCTACTGATTGACTTTGGTATTTTACATTTAATTGTGTGGGTTTCATTTTAGATGTATAAAACTGAATATATTTGGTCTTAGTTATATTTACTTTTAAATTGTTTACTGTCATCCAATTAATTGCAGTTTCTAAAGCGTTATTAACAGCATTTTCATGAGTGACGCAATTGCCACCTCTCACTACAATGGTGGTATCATCCGCAAATAATATACAGTCCTCCCTCAGTGCGCCGGGAAGATCATTTATGTACGCAAGAAACAGTAATGGCCCTAAAATGCTACCTTGTGGTACGCCAAAGTTGTTTTGCAAAAAAGGAGAGCGAACCCCTTCGATTGTTTTGTTTTTCTCACAGTATCTTTGAATCTCAACGCACTGCTCTCTGTTTTTAAGATAACTTCTAACCCAATCATAAGCCGGCCCTCTTATGCCGTAAAAGAACAACTTCGAAACCAATCGGTCATGAGACACATAGTCAAAAGTTTTGCTCATGTCCATGAATAAAACTGTTACTGGCACATTATCATTCAATTAATTTAACTAATTTGAAAGTTGCCAAGGATGTAATTTATCCTTTTCGAAATCCGTGTTGTTCATCTCGTAGAATATTTTGAGATTCTAGAAACTTAACGAGCCTGTTATACATACACTTTTCCAAAATTTTAGAAAACACTGGTACTAAAGTTATGGGCCGATAGTTTTCCATACAATTGCGTGGCCCTTTTTTGTAGAGAGGTCTTACCACAGATTTTTTTAAAACTGTAGGAAACACACCTTCTAAAAGACATCGATTTATGGCATGTGTAAGAGGATGTATAATATTATCGACACTCATTTTAACTATGTTCGTTAATACGTCATCATAGCCAACTGCTTTCGAATTATTTAATTTATTTATAATTTTGGTCAATTCTGAGTAGTCTACAGGATATAAGAAAATGCTATTTAAATTCGATATTGCGTGATCATTTATATAATTTGGATTGATTGTAGAATTATTAGCAATAGTATCAAGAAAATACTTGTTGAATGATTGGGAAATCAAAAAGGGGTCATGTAGTTCAGTATCGTTTCCTGTCGTTATGTTTGTAATAGAATTGTTAGATGGTATTGTGGTGTGTTGTTTTATTATGTTCCATGCTGCTTTACATGTATTTTTGGCTCTTTTTATATAGGATAAATTGATTTTTCGTTGGGATATGTTCATACATCGACGCAAGATACGCGAGTATTTTTTGTAAAGTGGTTTATTTCCCCTTCTATGACGAATCTCTGCATGGAGTCTGCGCTTGACCCCACAACTAGTTCTTATTCCTTTAGTTAACCATTTTATTTTTGAATTGTTTGCACTTCTCCTGACCCAGATTACCGGAACGCATAAATTGTAGAAAAGTAAAAAGAGATTATAAAAATTGTCGAACGCGCTTTCAGCTCTTATATCAACTTGGTAAACTTCATCAAAGGATAAACAAGATAAACATTCCAGGAATTTTCTCTTGTTGTCGTTACTATAATCACGTGTAAACTCATACCACCAAGAGAAGGAAGGTTTTCTGGGAGGATTCACAGGAATTCGATAAGACTGTGCGGTATGGTCAGGCATTTCAAGATTATGCACTCTTGCCTCTCCATTCTCAATATTTGAAATGACATGATCAATACAAGTCTGCAACAGACTGTTCATTATTTCATTAGGACCTTATACAAGGTGTAACAGAAAGGGTATATCGACCCTGAAGGATATGATTCTGCCCATGAAACTGAACAACTTTTCCTTAGGAACATAGGTCTAAATACGAAAAAAAAAATTTACCTCCCATACAAAATGTGCAATCAGCTGATTCAGTTTCTATGGAAGGTCAAAAAATTTTTTTCGTATTTCGACCTATGTTCCTTAGGGAAAGTTGTTCAGTTTCATGGGCAGATTTACATCTTTCAGGGTTGATATATCCCTTTCTGTTACACCTTGTATTGTTTTTGAGGTCGGTGCTAGCCATCCAGAATATTAGTGTGAGTGTGTTTGGTATCCAATTATTTTCATATTCAGTTCTTCAGGTTTTGGCAAAATGTCGTGACACTATAGCAATGCGATTTTTTTTTTGTATTTAGGCGAAAGATAGCAGAGCATCATGGGTGTAAGGCACGATGTACCGAAAACTGAAAGGGTCAACGAAACTGAACAACGTTCCCAAAGAAACATTTTTGGGAATTAAAAAATTTTTTGATATCTCCACACAAACGGTTCAATCAGAGTGAGCAATTTGTATGGAGACGTAAATTTTTTTTTCAAGGTTGTTCACTGTCGTTGACTGAGCATGCTCTTTCAGTTTTCGGTACACCGTCCCTAATACCCTATACCAGTTTAAAAGTTCTAATATGATACGAATTTAAAATGGCAGCGAACTAATCGGTGCAATATTGTAGTTTTAGGGTTCCGTACCTCAAAAGAAAAAAACGGAACCCTTAAAGGATCACTTTGTTGTCCGTCTGTCTGTCTGTCTGTCTGTCAAGACCCTTTATCTCACGAACGGGTAAAGGTATCAAGTTGAAATTAATACCATATATTAGGGTCCATGAACCACACAAGATCTGAAAATTTCAATTTTTTACAATGACGCAATCAAAAAATATGGCAGTTTATGTCCTCATCTCCATACATTTATGCAAAAATGCAAAACCTACAGGGTACTTCCCGTTGACCTAAAATTATGAAATTTGGCAAGAAGCTAGGTCTCATAGTACAAATAAAGGAAAATGTCTGAAATCATTAAATATTACAACATAACATTCCTCACAACTAATGGTATCCAATTGTGGTGAGCTCCCGTTTTAAGAACATTCATATAAGGGAGGGGTCAAGTTGGATGGTCGCGAAGGCGATTTTTGTTTTAGTTCTATTTTAAAAACGGGAACACTTACAAACTTGAAAATTGGTATGTTTATAGTGCATAAGCTATAAAATAACATCAAATAATAAAATTTGGTCAATCGCGTGTCGGATTCAAAAAAATTAACACATTAACTTACTGAAATTTCAACTAATACTCGTACAATGATTATGTGTTGGTACGGAACCCTCGGTGCGCGAGTCCGACTCGCACTTGGCCAGTTTTTTTAGAAGTACATACGGCCAATCTTCGTTAGAAACACTTTGAAGTTGAGCGGGTCTCTGGTTTCGAGCGTTTGTAACGTAGCCCTGGTTCAGCTTAAACTGGTTTTGTTTCTAGGTGCTATAGCACCGAACTATGGCACCGAATATGTAAACTTAATCAAATACGAAAAGATAACGAAGTCAAAAAAACAGTTAAAATAACTATAGCATTGAAACCATATAATATGTTATTAAAGAGTGGGTTTCCAAAATCTTGGTTTCATGGAGACTATCCGTACAGTCTCTTCACAGATTGTTATCGAATGTATTCAATTCGTGAATGAATAGGTTTATTTTGAGTGAGCCCGTTTAATTGCTGCCCTCTCTCCTCAGGGCTTGATTCAGGACAAAAGCATGTCTATTTATTATCATAACAAAAAATATGCCCGTTGTTTTAATTTCGACTCCATAGGCTTTATAGGCTTTGTTCTATATAGAGTAGGTGAAGAGGCTCACTTTCTGAGTAATCTTTCTTTGCGTTGAGAAAATATTTGCAGGCAAAACTACTGAACCCATTGATAATTTGTTTCAACGATATTATGAATGTAGGTCTTGTAGGTAAAGTCTACTGTTTCAAGGATATCTTAAGGATACCAACCGATTTTCTCGTTATAAAATTAATTTCTTGTGAAAGAATGGACCTACAACAGCGCAGCAAAAAGTTTGTTTTACAAAGTTGTTTATAGAGACAGAGATAAACTTTAATTTTATGTTTTATTTCATTTTTATTTTAAAAGGTTGAATAAAATTCTTAGTATAATCAAATAAAAAAACGTTAAATAAATTATACAAATAAAAAAAAGAAACTGAATAGTAAGATCTAAGCTTTATAAGAACCAACTCTTTCTCAACACCATTCTGGTGGCGCAATTAATTATATTACTTAATGTATATATTAGATAAGAACACATTGTGATCACTGTTTGTTAACCCAAATAAACAATAAAATAAAAAAAAAACGTTAAATGAGGTGTCTGACGAAAGCTCTCTCATTACACCAGAAGAAGACTCCATGCATCATTTAGAAAAAAGATAACACGAAATTTCGTCAGATGTCGCATACTTACTTTTGAAGTGACGCACGGGGTTTCCTTAACATTTTAGATAAGTGTATCTTTAACAGAATAAAATTGTTGATGAGATTCTTAACTAACGATCTTGTTATTTTCATTCGAATTTTTATTCGATTTATATATGATTTTACGCTTAGCTTGACATAGGTACATTTTCATATTATGATGGGGATCATTGTATGGAAATGTATGTTAGTAAACAGAACGGGCCCCGTGTGGTGCCGGCAAAGAATAGTACCAACCCTTACATACCAGTGGGTGACGTAAGAGGCGACTAAGGGTTATAAACTGGAGGATGGGCAGCAGCATCCTCCTTTGTATCTAACATCTTACTTACTGCGGTCACCTACAACCGCGGTCCATGGTGCCAGCCGTAACGCTAACAAGCGAGGTGTCTATGGTACTTCCCCTCTACATTTTTCCAGCAAAATCTAAAATTCTAGAGGGAGCTCCCTGTCCTGTAGTGGACGTTTTCATGGGATGTTATGATGAAACAGAACGACCCGTTATTTTTGGGCTGAGTGTAATGACTAACAATTTCGTTATTTTGTTCCTAGATCACCGAGGCGAAAACAGCACAGCGAGCGATATCTTAGCATTTCGAGCTGTTTTGAAGCTGACTCCGTCTTTCCCGACTAACCCACATTACTCGTGAGTATGATAATAACAATAGATACTTTTTAAATTATAGTGTTTTTTTGTTTATTAAATATACATTTTCGGAAATAAACATCGAAAGACGAGAAAGAATTGTAGTCATCACATACATATACAGGGTGAAGGGACGGTGTACCAAAAATTGAACTTCGGCGCTAGCATTGAGTCAAAAGCAAAAACTGCGGCAAAAAAGGCATTCTCAATAGGGTTAGGCGTTATTTCACTCCTGGACAGCTTCTTGTTTTATATAAAGCCCAAGTCCGATTCTGCACGGAGAATTGCTGTTACCTTTGGGATGGCTCAGCGAAATACCAACTAGCCGCATTTGACTCGATAGATCGCAGAGCCAAGAAGCTCGTTGGTGAGGAGATGCTGGTGAAAACCAAGTTTCACAGAGGTCTGGCCCACCGTCGCAAAGTTGCATGTCTGTCGGTCTTCTACAGGTTGTACTTCGGAGAGTGTGCTCCAGAGCTCCACGAGCTTATTCCACCACGAGCAGACGCACTGCAAGATATCACCCACACTTGGTTGATATTCCACACATTCGCACAAAGCGCTTTAAAACATCTTTTATAATGCGCAAGGCTAAAGAGTGGAATTATCTGCCTGCGTCTGTGTTTCAGAGTTCATATAACCCGAATCTATTCAAGTCGCGAGTGAATAGGCTTCTTCTTTGTAAGCTCGTTCCATCGTCGACCTCATCTCTGTCTTCAAGACTAGCTCGAGGTCAAGAATAAGCCCATTTATAATAAAAAAAAAGATCGAGGTTAAGAGTAAGCCCATTTACAATTAAAAAAAAAACTTTCCCAAAGAAACATTATGGGATATGAAAAAAAAAATTGCCCTTTCCATACAAACTGTTCGATCAGAGTGAGCAATTTGTATGGAGAATCTAAATTTGTATTCATTTCCCAATAATATATCTTTGGGAAAGTTGTTCAGTTTCGTTAACTGGCACGCTCTTTCAGTTTTCGGTACACCGTCCCATACACCCTGTATTAGACCAGGGTTAATAGGCCACAGCCCTCCCTCCACCTGCTACGATCCTGACATACTTCCCTCGCTTCCTCTTCTTTCATGTACATGTAACGTGCATCAACCCTTTCATAAACGCTCTTCGGTTTTTTTTAATGTCACAAGTGGATATAAACGAGCAGGTGGGCCACCTGAAAGTGAGTGGTCACCACCGCCCATGACACCCACTGTCTTATTAGTAAAATAATTAAATACTAATAATACAGCAAAGCGCGTTACCCACCCTGAGAACTAAGATGGTATGTCTCATGTGCCAGTAATTTCCCTGGCTCCCTTGCCCTTCAAACCGAAACACAGCAGTGCAAACACTGCTGCTTTACGGTAGAAGAAGGTGGTACTTCCCCAGACGGACTTTGCACAAAAGCCCTAACAACTCTAAGGTTTAGGGTACTTTCAACCCGGCCTTTATTCAAAATATCCTGAATTTAGTCCTGGTACGTTCGCCGAGGCCTACACCTTCCAATGTTTCCATTCACTCTCGCCTGGTAGATCTCTTTCGTAAATCTTCATTCATTCATCCAGTATTCTCAAAGAAGCGCTGCAAAGTAATAAATCTATGTCCCAAAGCCCATTAAGGTGGTTGCTGAGTGGCAGCACCTTACTTTTACAAATAAATTTATTGCGTCGCAAATACAAAACTTTTCATTAGTATTGTTCGTTTGGCGGCAATATGGGATAGTTGTGTATGTTACCTATAACCCACAGAGCTCTGAAGCGCATGCGTCTTGCTCTGCATCTAGAGACGAATTCTTTATTTCATTCAATACAAATCAGTGTCCCCATTTACTAAAACTAACACGATTTCTGCACCAACACTACTAGTGTCATTTGAGTACGATAAACATAGTACCATTGTACCATTATTGCGAGGCGATGGTGAGCTGAGGGTGGGGAAATTTGGTGTTGGATATCGGAATTCCAGAGGCCACATGTTAGCTGACTTTTTGGAGAAATGGACCTGGATCAGCCCCGATGGTGCTACAAAAAATGAGATTGAGTTTATCATGTCGACAAAGAAGTAAATATGTTGTTTCGAATTGGGGTCTTCGCAACTTGGTACAATTCAACCCCAAAAAGACGCAAGTTTGCGCGTTTACCGCAAAGAAAAACCCCTTTGTTGCATCTCCTCTGTTTCAGAGCACTTCCCTTGTTGCAAAGCCGAGTATTGGGATTCTCGGCGTCAATATATCGAGCTCCGTCCAATTTCGCGGTCATTTGGAGGACAAGGCCAAAATGGCCTCTAAAAAACTGGGTGTCCTGTCCTTGGTAGAGCAAAACGGTACTTCACACCGGCACATAGCCTTCAACTTTATAAGGCTCAAGTTAGGCCACATATGGAGTACTGTTGCCACCTTTGGGCCGGGGCGCCTCAGTATCAGCTCCTTTCTCTTGACCGCGTCCAACGTCGAGCGATCCGAATCTTTGGCGACGATGTCCTCACCAGCCGACTTGACCATCTAGCACTGCGGAGAGATGTTGCATCTCTATGCATCCTTTATCGCATGTATCATGGGGAGTGCTCTGAGGAATTGTTCGAGCTAATAACTGCTGCAGAATTTCACCACCGCACCACTCGCCAGAAGTTAACATTTCATCCTTACCACTTAGATAACTGGCAATCTTCCACCGTACGTTTTACAAGAAACTTCTTACCACGTACGACCGCACTGTGGAATCAGCTTCCTGCGCAGGTATTTCCGGACGGGTACAACAAGGCAGACTTCACGAAACGAGCCTACAAAAAGGCCGGCAGCGCACCTGTGATCTAGGGGCGTCGGTGATCACTTACTATCAGGTGACCCGCCTGCTCGTCTGCCTCCCTCTTCTATAAACAAAAAATTTAATGATGTCTCTGTGATCAATGCGGTTAAAACCGGAAGCGATCACCGGTTGGTAAGAGGCACATTGAATATCAACGTAAAGCTGGAAAAAACTCGACTGATGAAGTCTACGCTCCGACCAGCATCCACCAATATCCAAAACCCCGACGGCTTGCAGCTCGAACGGCAAAACCGCTTTGAATGCCTTGGTGCATGCGTAGTTGTGGATGACTACATAACGGGTTCGTGGAAACTGTCCATACAATTGGGTCAAAGTACTTTAGACCCCACCGTACTAAAAGAACCAAAAAGATCTCTGACCATACCCTCAAGCTAATGGAAGAAAGACGCGAAATGGTTCTGCAGTCTCCGGAAGACGCTTCTCAATATCGGCGGCTCAATAATCAGATCTCTTAGTCTCTGACTCGCGACCTTCGGCTATTTAATACTAACTATATTAAAGAAGTGATTGAGCGGAACAAAGGTTCCAAAGTGTTCGCAAGAGATCTGTCTATTGGACAGAGCCAGTTGACGAGGCTGAAGATCGAGGACGGCAGAACCGTATCGTCCAAGCCTGAGCTACTGAGGGAAGTCGAGAAGTTCTATGGGCAGTTATACACGTCAACCGACCCACCCGTAAGCACTCTGGCCAACGATCCGAGAGCTAGACTTACCCGACACCATACCGAAGATATCCCGGACGTCAGCTTGTACGAGATTAGAATGGCTCTCAGACAGCTTAGAAACAACAAGGCACCCGGGCACGATGGAATTACGGCTGAGCTTCTGAAAGCAGGCGGAAGGCCAGTGCTAAAAGCTCTTCAGAAGCTGTTTAATTCTGTCATACTCGAAGGGAAAACGCCACAGGCATGGCACAGAAGTGTGGTGGTGCTCTTCTTCAAAAAGGGTGATAAGACCCTGTTGAAGAATTACAGACCCATCTCACTTCTGAGCCATGTCTATAAGCTGTTCTAGAGAGTCATTACAAATCGTCTCGCGCGCAGGCTCGACGACTTCCAGCCTCCCGAACAAGCCGGTTTCCGTAAAGGCTTCAGTACCATAGACCACATACATACGCTACGGCAAGTTATACAGATAAGTATAACCAGCCACTTTGCCTAGCGTTTGTGGACTATGAGCAGGCCTTTGATTCGATCGAGACGTGGGCTGTGCTACGATCTCTCCAGAGGTGCCAAGTCGACTATCGGTACATTGAAGTGTTGAAGGATCTGTACAAAAACGCCACTATATCAGTTCTTTTTCAGGACCAGGACTCGAAACCTATCCAATTGCAGCGAGGAGTGAGACAGGGAGACGTCATATCTCCTAAACTGTTCACCGCTGCATTGGAAGACTTCTTCAAACTCCTGGAAAGGACTTCGCATCAACATCAATGGCGAGTACATGACCCACCTTCAATTTGCCGACGATATTGTCGTAATGGCTGAGACCCTGGAAGATCTCGGCACGATGCTCAATAATCTCAGTAGAGTTTCACAACAAGTGGGTCTTAAAATGAACATGGATAAGACAAAAATTATGTCTAACGCCCTTGTTGTACCCACTCCACTCAAAGTTGGAGACTCTTCGCTCGAAGTTGTCGATGAGTACGTATACCTGGGACAAACAGTCCAGCTGGGTAAATCTAACTTAGAGAAAGAGGTTACTCGTCGAATCCGACTCGGATGGGCAGCGTTCGGGAAGCTCCGCAATATCTTCACGTCCAAAATACCGCAGTGTCTCAAGACGAAAGTCTTTGACCAGTGTGTGTTGCCAGTGATGACATATGGCACCGAGACGTGGCCGCTCACGATGGTCCTTATCAGAAAGCTCAAAGTCACCCAAAGGGCTATGGAAAGGGCTATGCTTGGAGTCTCTCTGCGCGATCGAATCAGAAATGAGGAGATCCGCAAAAGAACTAAAGTAACTAACATAGCCCTGAGAATCGCTAAACTGAAGTGACCGATGGGCGTGAGAGTTCTGGAGTGGCGACCACGTACCGGAAGACGAAGCGTTGGCAGGCCCCCCACAAGGTGGACCGACGATCTGGTCAAGGTCGTCGTTTATAGCTTTGTATTGGTAAAGTGCTAAAAGTGGCCGTTTTTGGCACTTTTGCAATACAAAGCTATTCACGATAAGCTAAGAAGCTGTGATGTGATGGATAATAAAATATAGAACTACCCAAAATTGCCGCCAAACAAACAATCCTTATATTTTTTTTTTATTTATGACGCAATAAATTTATTTCTCAAAGTGGCAGCACCTCTGCTCACCAACCACCTGAATGATAGCACGAAGTTTATTAAGGGAAATCCAAAATAAGTTCTTACCCTTTTTAGGGTTCCGCACCCAAAGGGTAAAAAACGGGACCCTGTTAATATGCCTCCGATGCTATTGTTTCGAGCTCCGATGTCTGTCTGTCAGCGGGCTGTAAGTATCTCATGAACCGTAATAGGTAGACATTTGAAATTTTCACATATTATGTATTTCTGTTGCCGCTTTTTTGTTTATTATTTCTCCAATGGGTTACTCCGCCCATTGGAGGAGTTTATTCAATAAGGCACATTATGTTTTGCTATCGGCATACAAAACAATCATGTATCCTGGTTTATTCTAGCTAAGAATAAGTTGTTTGGGTTCACAATCTTATTAATATTATGCGCAACGCAACAACAACAAATAACTGTTGCCGCTATAACAACAAATAATAAAACAAAATAAAATGATACCTGAAGGAGGGCCTCCCTACTACAAAAGTGTTTTTAGGCGATTTTTGAAATATTCGAAAATTTTTGTTTTAGCTCTATCGTAAAAACGGGAACACTTGCAAGCGTAAAACTTGGTATTTTTGTGGTACATAAGCTAAAGAATATCAACAAGTAATAAAAATTGGCCAGGTGCGTGTCGGACTCGCGCGCATTTTACACTTCAGCGTGACCGCGCGTTTATAAATAACACGGTATTTATACCTTAGTGGTAAGGAACCCTTGGTGCGCAAGTCCGACTCGCACTTGGCGGGTTTTTTATTCAATCTATAAGGTCCTAATGAAATAGTGAACATTAGCATGTTACTTAGACCATGAAAGTCAACAACTTTTCTAAAGAAACATAGGTCGAAATAAAAAAAAATACATGACAAAAAAAAATGCAAAATGAATGAAGCGGTTTCTATGGGAAGTTGATTTGTTTTTTCGTATTTCGACCTGTGTCAGGGAAAGTTGTTCAGTTTCATGGTCTGAGTACTTCCTAAAATTATTTTCACTATTTCATTAGGACTATATATTTTTTTGGAACATTTGTTTAGGTGAGAATCACCTTATTCGTGTATCGCAACGTCAAGTCTTGCCAATGGCAGGCTAGTAGTCTAGGCACCGAAGCGGATCGTTGTATGAAGACCCCCGCGTTAAATCCTCAGTCGATGAAACTTTGCTATTAGAGACAAACCTTCTATAAAAAATCCAAAAAAAAATTGGTACTTATAATTTTTCCATACAAAAATTACAAAAAATGTATGGAAATTTTTTTTTGTTATTTTTTTTTTGGATATTTTGTGTTCACTATTTCACCCTTAGCTGACCTTATATTTCTTTGGAACATTTGTTCAGGTGAGAATCACCTTATTCGTGTATCGCAACGTCAAGTCTTACCAATGGCAGGCTAGTAGTCTAGGCAACGAAGCGGATCGTTGTATGAAGACCCACGCATTAAATCCTCAGTCGATGAAACTTTGCTATTAGAGACAAACCTTCTATAAAAATCCAAAAAAAAATTGGTACTTATAATTTTTCCATACAAAAATTACAAAAAATGTATGGAATTTTTTTTTTGTAATTTTTTTTTTAATATTTTGAATTTACGTTTAATTCATGATACTATAACATCCTGTCAAATAAAATCTGCCTGAGAGAATTATGTTGGGGTCAACTGCTTCGTTGATTACACTATAGGTTGTGTGTTACTGAAATTTCCTGCTCTTTTCACTGTACACAAGAATAATTTCCGTTAGTCTCATAGAGGTATTTTATGTAAAAGAAAAGTAAATAGATGGCGGTAAACAAATTGTAAAACGCTACGACGCGTGTTGTTAGGCATTGGATGCAAGGCTCATTTAGTACACACGGCCGCACATCAGTAGAAACACTTTTAGACCTTATGGCGTGGTAATAGAGTTGAAAAAGTTTCTACCGACAAGCGGTTGACCTAAGTGAAACACGCCACGCACCGGCACACTACTAAAATACAGAATACCCTACCGGACACTACGTACAGTCAAGAGCATATCAAGCTTGACACATTGGGCTTTGTACCGTTCTTATTTTAATAGACGAACGGGCCCCGTGTAGTGCCGGCAAAGAATAGTACCAACCCTTACATACCCGTGGATGTCGTAAGAGGCGACTAAGGGTTATAAACTGGAGGATGGGCAGCAGCATCCTCCTTTGTATCTAACATCTTACTTACTGCGGTCACCTACAACCGCGGTCCATGGTGCCAGCCGTAACGCTAACAAGAGAGGTGACTATGGTTTTTCCTCTCTACATTTTTCCAGCAAAAGCTAGAATTCTAGAGGAAGCTCCCTGTCCTGTAGTGGACGTTTCATGGGATGTTATGATGATGACGGGCTAGAGTCGTGCTGCGAGTGACAAGCTTGACCTGTCGTTGACTGTACAACGAGAGCGAATTAGAAATTTGAAATTGGAAGGTCGCGTAAACCCGCATATTCAGTACAAAAGACCCTCAGAAGGACCACGCTTACCGCGCAGGCGGGTGCGTGTGGGGGTGCGGGGTGGATTGTTGCTGCGAGGTGGCAGCACTAGAGGTCGCAGATTTCACAACATCAGGCAGGACCACAGTAGCCTAGTTAAAGCGTCTCCGGTACTGACCGAGAAGACGCAGGTTCGAATCCTGCCTGTGGTTGTGAAATTTTGCAATTTTCTACTTTGTAGATTTATCCGAACACAGGAAGTGTTAAAATAAAATCATTTTCAAAAGAACACCTCCGCTAGAAGCGACTCTATGAGTATGTAATAAGTACTGTTTTTGCTCGTCACTTTGTCGGCGTTTTTCTTTTGTTATCGGTATCGGCTCGGAATTTTCGCTGCGAACAAACAGCCTAAAATTTACAAAGGGCCTACACGTGTGTCTTATCGACGTTGAAGCCTTACTTAGTGTGTTTAAATATACTTATATAGAGCATTTATGAGCGGCTTACTACGCCTTGGATTTACAGTTATGTTGTAAAAATGGTATGAAAAATAATAAATAATCTGTGATAAGATAATAGAAATTAGAACCTATGTAAACAAACATGGACCATTTTCGGATTTTCTTTCCTAACTACGGCGCTTAATAAGTAGTGAGAATCACCCATAAAATAAACGACTGTTAATAAATAATTGCAATTTTTTATTAATGAATTTTATTGTATTGTAATGTGATATAATTTGTGTAATTTTGTGTGTCATATGGGTTATGTGCTGGATTAAGCAATTTGCAATTGAAAATGCAATTTTCTATATAGCTTCAATATATCTTTGGACCCTAAATCCCGCAGTTTTCCGAAGCCTCGATCCCTTTGAAGAATAAAGCTTTCATTTTGGTCCTACCAAAGTTCTCCGTATGGGATCCATAACCATGACTTTAATTTTGCTTCTGTATGTATCTGTTTCTCCTTCGGTGTTGGGGAACAGACAGAATATACTTTGAGTAGAGGACTGTCAGTCAAGTCTAGTAATTATGAGTGGGGAGTGTGCTTATATTAACTTGTTAAAACTCGGCTTGTTGATTTGCACCTATTGAAACTTTCGTATTTCTCAATTTTCAAGTTGCGTGCCGGATTGGCTGACTGGCTGTTGAACTTTAGCTCATTAAGTATACAGCGTGTAACGGAAATGTGTGATAATACTAAAGGATGTGAATCTGCCCATGAAACTGAACAACTTTTCCCAAGAAACAAAAAAAAAATATTTCTTGACCTCCCATAGAAACTGCATCAGCTGATTGCGCATTTGTATAGGAGGTCAAATTTGGTTTTTCATACTTCCACCAATGTTCCTTGAGAAAAGTTGTTCAGTTTTATGAGCAGATTTACACCCTCTAGTATTATTACACCTTTCCGTTACACGTTGTAGATGTCGCAGAAAATTGGGCAAATTGTAATCGTTCAGCAAATTGTAAAACGACGTCGGCAGATTGTAAATGGGTTTTTCACTTCTCATGCTCTGAAAGTGCTTTTTTGTGCAGGATATAGGCTGCACAAAATCGAATTTTGTGCACTAGGGCAAAAAAGTAATCGCGGTGGTGTACGCCCTGCGGCACTCCCCCCCCCTCCCCCCGCGCCACGCGCGCGTCAACATATTGTTCACTAAAGCAGAACGAACACAACTCATTCTTTTACGTATTATTTCCTCGCAATCAAAGTGAAAAGCAGAGTTATAACTCGTCCACAAAACCTTCGGCTCGGGCTGCTAAATAAAAGTCTCGGTAAAATGGTTCGTTTTGTGCACTTGTTATAAAATCTACTATAGATCACTGGTGCATTTCAGGTTTGTTAGCTATAGTTGGGTTAGGTTATATTGCTTGCCAAAAATGAATTATGCGCCGTTTTGTAAAATGCCGAGGTAATATGTGAAATGACGAACACGACATTATGTAAAACGGCAAATTATTCAATTTAGACAGTGTTAACTGAAAGGGCGTGTTCAGTGAGCGAAACTGAAAAAAATTTACCTCTCTATACCTCTACAGATTGCTCTCTCTGGTCAAACAGTTTTTATGGAGAAGGCAATTTTTTTTTCATTTCCCATAAATATTTCTTTGGGAAAGTTGTTCAGTTTCGTTGACTGAACACGCCCTTTCAGTTTTTTAAATAGGTACTATGGCATAAGTTATTAATGCCATCTTTTTTATGAATTTTAGTTATAAATAGAGTGAAATATATAAGCTTTTACGTATTGATATGACACAATCAACTGATAGAAGAAAAGCTGAGTCTACATGACTCTACAAAACTCCTAAAAAACTTGGCTACTCCAATTTCCCTTCCTTATACAAGTAGTTGGCTGAGAATGTGTAAACAATTTTCGGGACGCTGCCCCTAAAGATACCCTGCGTTGAGTAGTCATGTGATAAGAGTTAACAGACTGTATTATATGTTTTAGGGTCCTGTGCCAAATGATCCGGGAGCTATCTGCGGCGCCTCCATTCTGCGTTCCCAGCTACTACAAAATCTTGTTCGAGGACATTTCAGTAAGTACTTACTGTAAATTATTATTATCTGCTGACCGAAGGCCTTTTCCTTCCACTTATCATGGTGTTGAGCGAGCTCTCTTAGTGGCTGAAGATTTTTTGTAACGGCTTGGCTATGACCTTAATTTTTCACTCTTCAGGGTTAGAATCCTGAGCGACGCGAGTGATTCATGACCCTCGATTTAAAACCCTTTTATTCAAGAGTTGCTTACTATACTACGAAAAAAAGAAAGATTTAAGCAAAAAAATACATAATATTGTATAGCATTGAGATGGAGTTCGAATATATTGGTGTGTTCTAAATTCAAACCAGTGATTAAAAGTGCTTTTTATTTACTGTTTTCAGTGAATAAAATAATCATTATTTCTTTCCAACGACAAGTTCTAATCCTAAACTGGCCCAAATTAGCATAAATATCTACCTACGTAACATCACGCGTCATTCCCGTCGGGGTAGGCAGAGACCACAGCACTCCACCTGCTACGATCTTGACACACTTCCCTTGCTTCCTCTATATTCATTACTAAACCTTTTCATACACGGTAATACAATTATCTATTGTTTATACAACGTGGTAATGGAATAAGCGAAACTGAGAAAATAGTTTGTTCAGAATAGAGAGTAGAATCAATCTCACTTTTTTTTGATAGGGGTATTTTTTAAAATTTTTATTATTTAAATTTTTGCCGCTTATATCCTACTAATATTATAAACGCAAAAGTTTATAAGTATGGATGGATGGATGTTTGTTACTTTTTCACGTAAAAACTACTGAATGGATTATAATGAAACTTGGCACACATGTAGGTTAGGTCCTGGAATAACACATAGGCTACTTTTTACCGCGGGAAAACACTTTGTTACCACGGAAAAACGCATTTAATGTTATGAAGAAGGTGACTGACTCACTGACTGACATATCAACGCACAGCCCAAACCGCTGGGTCTAGAAATTCCAAATTTGGCATGTAGGTTTCTTATGAGGTCTAACGGAGCAGTAAAAAAGGGTTTTACAAAATTCCACCCCTAAGGGGGTAAAATAGGGGATGAAAGTTTGTATGAAAGTCCGTTAGTTTTAAAGTTAAGATCTTAAAATTTTGTATTTAGGCTTACAACAAAAAATTAATATTTATGTATCTCAGGGTTTTTGAAATTTGACACCCTAAAGGGTGAAAAGGAGGATGAAGTTGAAAATCCTTTATTTTTAAAGAAAAATCTACATCATTTATTATTTAGGCATTACGTTTGTAATTATATGCAACGTTCATCACTGTTATTGAAATTCCACCCCAAATTCAACCCTTAAAAAAGGGAAATGGGGAGAAAAAGTCAAAAAACCAATATGTGTATCGTTTGTATGGTTTATTGGGTCGCTGATTACAACAGTTTTAAAATCTAACGTGGAGGACGTGAAATACCATCATCTCCTGGGGATGGGGTTGGGATGCGATAGGGTTGAAATGTCTAAAAATCAATATGGGTGTCGTTTCTATGTTTATATGAAGATAAAGGGATGGCGGTTAAGATGGCGTTAAGAGTAGGGATAGGGGAAGGGATGAGAATAGGGGTAGGGAGAGGGAGTGGGAGAGGGACAGGGTGAGGAAAAGGGAGGAGGAGAGGGAGGGTGAGGAGGGGGAGGGGGAGAGGGGCAGGGACAAGGATGGTTTGACGGACGGTTGGACAGATAGTTGAACGGACGGACGGACGACAGATAGACGGAAGGGTGGATAGATGGATGGTCAGATAGATAGAATCCCTCGCGGACGAAGTCGCGGGCAACAGCTAGTTCTAAATATTTCTGTGGATACGCGCGCGGACGCGGAGCGGTGAGGAGGGGAGGGAAGTGGGCGCGGAGTGCGCGGACTAGAACAATGATGAAACTTTAAAATAACAATATCTAGTTTTTTTTTTTTACGGGAATGGATTTATAATAATAAAAATCAGTTGGGGTGTATGGGGTTTCGCTTATTCCATTAACACGTTGTATATAAGGTCTTAATGAAATAGTATAATACTCAGACTATGAAACAGAACAACTTTCAGGTCAAAATAAATTTTTGACCTCCCATAGAAACTGCATCAGCTGATAGCGTATTTTGTATGGGAGGTCAAATTTTGTTTTTTTCGTATTTCGACCAATGTTCCTTTGGGAAAGTTGTCCAGTTTCATGGTGTAAGTTAGGTGCTAGAATTATGTTTACTATTTCATTAGGACCCTATGTAAGCAAAAAGATACATTTTTAATGTCACTGAATAGAAACCCGTATTGTAATAACAATGCGGTTGATAGTTGACGCTTTTTCGATCAGGCTACGGATCTGACGCGACATCTGACGTGAGTTAATCATTTTTTACCCATCTAAAAAAAGTGCCAAGCGCCGCTAAAGAAGAAAAGGGTAAAAATAAATAAATAAATAAAGAATATACTTCAATAAATTATAAAAAAAGTCTTTGATTTTCTGGAGTAGAAGCACCAGCTGTATACAGCGTGAATTTTCATTGGTTACGCTTCCGAAGCCCAGTCATTCTACTCTTGAAAATAAAATATTCCCGAAAATAAGTCGATCATGTACCCACTTTATTATGGAGAGTACAAATATTTGTTTTTGTTTGTTTAAAATAATGAATAGAATCACGAGGGTTCGAGATCGAAAACTATCAAAAGTCATGCTGTATCCTATACTAATAAACGAGCTATATTTGTATATACATATATTTGTAATTGGTTTCTTGAAAAGAGCTCTAACGATTTTGATGAAATTTACCATACTATTACCATAGGTCTCATGTCTGGGAAAATTCGTTTCCCTCGTGTTCTTGAGTATTTAAAATAAATACCGCGTTTTAGAGAAAAACCTACAGCGCCATCTGTTGGCGAGTAGCATAGCTTGCTCACCAGGCAGCTATTATAGAGCGAAGCTCGGTCGCCCAGGTACTACAGATAAAGAGAGTCAATTTTACCAGCAAGACGAGATTTATCTTCAATGACTCAAGGTACAAGGTTATGACTACAACGCACACACGGAAAGAAAAACCTTTTGACTATCGTTTGACTTCTAGTCAGAAATAATGTTATTTAAAATAATGTTAAAAATGTAACATATAAAATTTACATGATTTTGTTTACTCAACGCTATAATCTCTTATCACCGAGCGACAGTTCTTCAATGGTATCTAAATATTGAAAACCCTTGACGGTCATTGAACTTACAGACCGTTAACCTATGAAGGATGTAAAGGAAGGTGTGCTGAAAATTGAAAGGGCGTGTTCAGTCAAGAAATCTAAAGAAATATGCGAAAGAAATACAATACAATACATTACAATGCAATACTATAAAATACAATAAAATGCAATGCAATGCAATACAATACAATACAATACAATACAATACAATACAATAAAATACAATACAATACAATACAATACAGTACAGTACAGTACAGTACAGTACAGTACAGTACAGTACAGTACAGTACAGTACAGTACAGTACAGTACAATACAATACAATACAATACAATACGCCGATATACGATACGATACAGTACAATATAATACAAATATACTTTATTGCACACCAAGAAATACAAGAAATGGTTACAGAAATACATAGAAAAAGAACAGAGTAGTACAAAAGGCGGCCTTATTGCTGAGGTAGCAATCTCTTTCAGGCAACCTTTGGGTGTTGAAATGGGCGTAGGGTGGATAATGCGACGCGGGTTGGTGGCTACTTATAATAATCCTACATAAAAATACACCATGTACATAAAATACTTAAATAAATTACATCATAATACACAGATACTATAAAATATGATATATTAGTGGTAAATGGAAAAATAATATGGTAAATAAAAAAAAATTTACCTCTTCATACAAAGTTTTTTTTTTACCTTTTCATACAAACTGTTCGATCAGTAAGTCGTTCGTTTCGTTGACTGAGCAAGCCCGTTAAATTTTCGGTAGAATGTACCTAACACCCTGTATATGAGTATTTAGGAGACCTTTATTAAAACCGAATTTACTTAGGAACCCACTCATTGGTGAGATTAATGTAAATCAACTGTAAATCAATTGATTGTCATATAATTTGTCCTTTTGATGAGGTTAATGAAGTTTAAACTTATTCACTCCAAAGTACGGTCAACCGCTTGACGGTAGAAACTTTTTCAACTCTATTACCACGCCATAAGTTCCAAAAGTGTTTCTACTGATGTGCAGCTGTGTGTACCACGCGTTTTTGCTGGAGTTCTTTAGGGGGGCCCCCTGTTCTGCAGTGGACGTTTAATGGTATATGACTGATGATGAGTGTTTTAACCATTTTTTCTGCTGTTTTATAAAAAGTTGAAAGTCAATAGTTCTTTCTTTATGTTAATTTGTAGGATAGCTATTTTATTATATTTCTTATCTCTTAATCCCTTCACAAACAAAGTGGCGCCATGTGGAAAAAAAACCGGCGAAGTGCGAGTCGGACTCGCGCCCTAAGGGTTCCGTACCTATGTACCATATGATATACTAAAAGCTTTAGCTCTTTGATTTTAAAAACTCCGCGACCATCCAACTTGACCCCTCTTTTATAGAAAAGTTCTTGAAACGGGAGCTCACCTTAATTGGTTACTATTAGTTGTGAGAAAGATTGAAATATTTAATGATTTTAGACTTTTCCCTTTATTTGTACTGTGTATAGCTTCTTGCCAAATTTCATAATTTTAGGTCAACGGGAAGTACCCTGTAGGTTTTGCTTTTTTGCATAAATGTATAGAGATGAGGACATAAAATGCCATATCTTTTGATTGCGTCGTTGTAAAAAATTTAAATTATCAGATCATGTGTGGTTTATGGATCCTAATATATAGTATCAATTTCAACCTGATACCTCTACCCGTTCGTGAGATAAAGGGTCTTGACAGACAGACAGACAGACAGACGGACAACAAAGTGATCCTATAAGGGTTCCGTTTTTTTTCTTTTGAGGTACGGAACCCTAAAAATTTTTATTTATTGAAATCGTCAAAACCCAGAAGAGATTTTAGAGAACGCCATTACAAACAAATACCTACTGCTCATATAAAAGTAACATCATAGAATAATCTTTACACACCTAACGTTGTTTGTCAAGGATAAATGAACAAAAAGGACTTCGAATTTCTCGGACAGAGACAAAATACTGCTTCTTTTAATTTATTTCTCCAGCAATAATGTTAAAAAATAGCTACAAATGCAATTCTGAAGATGTGAATTGAAGACATTTATCGCAACCCCTCGGGTGTTACAGAGTATTGATTCTGTTACAACTTTTAAGTGAATTCTTTTGAAGGTGGTAGGGCTTTTGTGGAAAGTCCGACTGGGGAAGTACCACCCCCTCGCTTTTTTCTGCCGTGAAGCAGCAGTATTTGCACTTATGTGTTTCGGTTTGAAGGGCAAGGGAGCCAGCGAAATTACTGGCACATGAGTTAGTTCTCTAAGTGAGCAACGCGCTTAGCTGTCTTATTAATGACAAAATATGCCATTACTAGGACAGTAGGTGCTATGGGTGGTGGTGACCACTTACCATCAGGTGTCCCACCTGCTCGTTTGCTCACTTATAACATAAAAAAAATAAACAGCCACTATAAGGGCGCGGGCACACTAGCGATTTTCGGGCGCGGCGATATTATGGCGTTCATACTATTTAGTGTCGCTGCGATCTCGTGGTAAAGGCAAGACAGACAGACGAGACGGACAAAATAAAAGTATAAAAGCAAAAACACAAAAAACTAATTTTCTTACTGCAATACGGTATTTGCCTACCTAAAAAAATATATAAACGTGAAATACATGAAAAATTCACACGATTAATTTATAGGGTTAATAAGTTCGTACACGATGGCAATAAATTATGACGTCAGAAGCTAGTAACTACATACAAAATTCATAGAAAATGTTTGTTTTGACGTAGGTACAACAAAGAGTTGCGGAATTAGACACATAACACAATCATATACACACAAACATACATAAATACTCTCTCCCAAACACACACTAACTATTCACTCTTAAACACATCTAAATAGTTCCACTAATGCGCACGTAAAATTTCTATAATGTATTTTATTTTTTAATTTGATATTTATAAATTAGCATCTGCAGTGATTGCACATTCCGCTTCATTTTGAATAATTAAGTATCACGGTTGAACGCTGTCTCTTAAAATACAGGTTTTCACTTAGTTTAAGAGACAGAGTCAGAAACTAAAAATTAAATAATTAAGAACGCAAATGTACATTTAAAATGCACGTTGTTTGAAAAAAAACAATTAATATTATTATTAACAGCGTTCTTATTATTATCAATCTATTTTGCAGCCATTAAAGAATAAAATTGTTTTACAAACCTGTTTTTTTCCGACAAATTTATCAGATTTTTTCTGACATAGCCGCAAAATGTGTTATTAAGCGTTGGAATAAACGAAAAAAATGGATCATACTAACAAACAGGCTACCGGCTTAACAGAGAATTTGTAACATTAAATACTGAAATGGTAAATAATAATTGTTTATTTTCAAACAACGTGCATTAAAAATGTAAAAATATAAAAACTGATGTTTACGCGGTGTATCGCCCCCCGAACTTAGATAAAAGTCAATTTATTTGTGAACTTTCAAGAATCATTAATAAATCCCCATTAAATAAAAATTGTATCATCGCAGGTGATATTAATTTAGACTTAAAAACCCCCAGTGCAATAGTTAGTTCATACCTTAACGCCCTATCTGATCTGGGTTTTCAGAGTTGTATTAATCAATACACTAGAATCCAAACTACCAAAAAAGGCACATCCAAAACCAGTATAGATCATTTGTTCATACGTGACGGTTACAGGCGATGCGGCGAAAGAAGCTATGCTATACGCTCAGCTGTTATACAACAGAATCTAGCAGACCACTTTATAACCGGTTTAGCTCTTATCAGCTCCGACCCGAGCATATGTAATTCTACCGTAACGAAGCTCGATGAAATTATGTTAAGGAATGAACTTGCTAATGTCGACTGGAGCCCTGTATTTGATATGCATGACCCAAATAAAATAGTTAATTATTTAACTACAGCCTTTAACGATTTATATGTAAAATGTTCTAAAAAAGTAACAATATTAAATAATAGAAAATTTAAATATAAATGGTTATCAAATAAATTATTACAAATGTCAGATGAAAAGAGTAGGCTTTTTAAACTTCATTTAAGTGATGTAACTAATAAACAAAATGAATTAATATATAAGAAACATAGGAATAGGACAAATAGGTTAATTAATAAAGCAAGAAATAATAGCACTAAAAAAGATATTTGTGATAATTTCGATATCGATTATGTGGCTCGAATCGGACCAAAACGTGACAAAAAATCAGACAAACCGCGCCCAGTGATTGTAAAGCTTGTAAGCCGTCTCAAACGCGATCACCTTATCAAATCAGCAAGAACCCGCCGCAACGTAACTTCAGAAGGCATAGTTCCGGGCTCGGGGTCCAGAATTTATCTCAACGAGCGCCTGACGAAAGCAAACAGGATGTTATTTCGTGAAGCCAGAAACCGGGCAAATCTTCACAAATTCCGCTTCTGCTGGGTCCGGAACGGAGCCATCTACGTTCGCCGAATTGAAGGTCACCCCGCGATACGCATCGAATCTATCGAGACACTCAATCAAAAAATCGGACCGGCACCGCTATACCACCAGCCAGAACAAGAACCTCAATAGAAAGGGCAAGACCAATAATCACTTCCCCCTGTTACTTGCATGCACAGCTATTTTCGTTTTTGGTTTAAAGAAATATCTATGTAACATCAGAACTAATCTCATGTCCCCTCTGTTACTAAACAACGATTTCAAGCACACTTTACCCTCATTACACAATAAATCACACATACATTGTTCAGCCACACCAAACAATCAAAAGTTTACAGTCGTAAACGCATATGTTTTATTTATTACCGCATTCTTTTTCGCGACTGACTCAAGCGTTCACATTGCTCGAAATCCGGCTTTCCTCATCATTCGAGAAAAAATAATACTGCCACGGCTGCTCCCTAAGTCTAGCTATCATTACTCCAAATTTAAACTCAACATTTTGGTAAATTCTTTTCTTTTAAGTAATCATTTGACTATATGTGCAAATACAGGATAATGGTTACTATAATGGATGACATAGACGATACTCTATCGATTAAATGTCACTTGATAGATAACATTGAATCAGTTGATGTAATGCTAGCATCAAGTCTAAAACTTAAAGTACTTACTTTTAATATTAGGAGTCTCCAGCATAACTTCAATAGTTTTGTTGTGACTTTGGGGCGTATTAAAACGGAACTCGATATTATTATTTTAACTGAGTGCTGGTTAGGTAAAGATTCCATAATTCCACAGCTCGCAGGATATGCTTCACATCGCACCAATAAATATATCAACAAAAGTGGTGGTGTTGTAGCCTATATTAAAGATCAATGGAATACACATGTTAAAGAATCGAGTTGTGAAGACTGCAACTGTTTAGAAATTCGTCTAAGTTCCGAAATTTTTCTATTAGGTATCTATAGGTCACCCTCTTTTACCAATCCGGACAGGTTTATCTTTTCCCTAAATGATATACTTGAAAATGTCAAATCCACTCGATGCATTATCCTTGCAGGTGACATAAATCTTGACTTGCTTAAAGACTCCTTAGACAACAGTTGTCATGATTATCTTTGTCTACTAACTGAACATCAACTTTTGCCTGCAATAACGAAACCGACGAGAAACGATGCCTGTTTAGACCACATTTTTATTAAAATTGCTTCAATTTCTGCCGTAGGACTGTCTTGTCACTCTGATATAGCTGATCACAATATATGTATCCTAGGCTGCGATTTGGAAAAGAGTCCCCCCTCAAGACCAAGTCGTACAAAGCAAAAAATTGACTATGAAGCTGTCGTTTCTGACTTGAGTACGGTTGATTTCTCAAGCATTCTATCGTGTAATGACGTCAATATTTGCGTTTTTGAACTCAACACCATTTTGCAATCTGCTATCCGCAAAAACTCCAGAACAGTTAAAATCAGTCGTTCCAAGTTCACGTTAAAGCCTTGGGTCACACCGGGTCTGCTGCGATGTCAGAAAAATCGCGATGATTTACATCTACAAGCACGAAAACATCCCAATAATGAAATTTATCAAAAAACATATAAGCGGTATCGAAATTTTCTAAACGAGTTGCTTTCCAGGTTAAAAGAGGATTATGATAGGCGGCAACTTTGTGATAATATACGGAACCCTAAAAAACTTTGGACTTCAATAAAAGACATCTGTCACCTTACTCGAGTCCGTAGCGATGCTAATGAACTTGTTGAACTTCATGCAAATGAGGCTAATTCTCTTAACCACTGCAATAAGTTCTTTTCTAATATCGGGAAAACACTTGCTGACGAGACTTTAGCAGCTCTTAATACAACCGATTCCTTTCTGGCCGCGAACTACAAAATTAATAACACTACGCCTAATTCACTGTTTTTATATCCTACTGACGAAGCCGAAGTTCACAGCTTAATAATGGGTCTAAAAAATGATAGTGCTCCAGGTGCAGACGCATACACTTCTACTCTTATCAAAAAAGTAGCGCACTTAATTTTGCCTGCCCTCGTTCATATTTACAATCTCAGTTTTGAGACTGGAGTGTTTCCGGACTCGTGGAAGCTCGCTCTCATAACACCGATTTATAAGGCTGGTGACAAGAAAAGCCCAAGCAATTACAGACCAATATCTCTGCTGAGCATTATATCTAAATTGCTAGAAAAATTGGTCAATAAACGACTAGTTAATTTTCTGGAGAAAACTAATTTGTTGTCCGACAGACAATTTGGCTTTCGGCGAGGAAAATCCACAGAGGAAGCAATTGTTCTCTTAACTGAAAAGATTACTTCAACACTGGATCAAAAGAAACATTGCCTTGGGGTCTTTCTGGACCTAGCCAAGGCCTTTGATACGGTCTCAGTCCCAATTTTACTAAAGAAACTAAGTCTTTTTGGTATCAGAGGTGTCGCGCTAGAATGGTTCAAGAGTTACCTAACCGGTCGGCGCCAGTTTGTTAGGGTCGGATCCAGGACCAGCGATCAGTTGCCTGTAGTATACGGTGTTCCTCAGGGGAGTATACTTGGCCCTACCCTGTTCATAATTTATATGAACGATATTTTTGAACAATATGTCCCTGGACTCGAGCTCATTTGTTACGCTGATGACACTGTGGCTTTGTTTAGTGGTACTACCTGGGAGGAGGTTTTCGATTTGGCAGAAACTGGTATGGCCAAGCTGGCCCACTGGTTGCAAAAAAATCTGCTCACTCTTAACATAAGTAAAACAAAATATCTTTCCTTTCATCAAACAAAAGCGTCCAGCCCTTCCTCAAATTCTCCTATAATAATACACACCTGCTTAAAACATAACCCTGCTCTTTCAACTCCGCTCACCGCTGCGAGATCATGTAACTGTAGTCACATTGATAAGGTAGAAAGCATCAAGTATCTTGGAGTTACGGTGGATGTCAACTTATCGTATAAAGCTCACATTGTCAACCTCGCCGGTCGTATCAGGAAAAGCCTATACATTATGAAGTCCCTCCGTAACTCGGCAAGTTTAGACATTTTGCTTCTAGTTTATTCTGCAATATGTGAATCTCTGCTGCGCTACTGCATTTTGGCATGGGGCGGTGCCGCAAAATCGCATATGCTGGTTTTAGAACGGAGTCAAAGGGCTGTCCTCAAAGTGATGCTTCGTAAGAGACGGACCTTCTCCACAGATGCGATTTACAAACAGGTGGATAATTTGCGAGTGCGTCACCTATTTATGCTACAAGCCGCTGCTTCATTTCATAGACAAGCTTTAAGCTCCAGCATGTATAGTGAGCTCATCAAACGCCGCATCTACAATTGGCCCAACCCCGGTACACGTTCCCGACATGCCCAAAGGCTGCCACCCTTTGTACATTGCTACATCTATAACTTAGTTTGCCGGAAAATTTGTCAAGTTTGCTTGCTTACGGTTAAGTCTTTTAAGTTAAAAGTGAAATCCTGGCTTGCTACGTTGAACTATGATCAAACTGAAGAGCTATTTAAAATTTTAAGTTGAGCGAAACACTACCTTGCAGTCAATTCACATATTATTTACTTACACTCACTCTCACACTCATACATTCACACACATACCCACACACTCACTCACTCCGCCAAACACATGCCTTCTATTTTAAACTTTTTGTTTGTAGTATTAGTATTTGTTTGTAATTAGATTAATTGTTATTGTAAATTTATCACCCGTCATCCTCTGTACAACTTTGTTTTGTAATGCGGCCCCTGCGATACAAGCCTAGAGCTTAGTGCAGGAGTCACAGATCTGCGAATTTAGATTGTAATGGACTTTTTAAATAAATAAATATTGTATTGTATTGTATTGTATTGTAATTTTAGAAATCCGAAAAAAATGTGGGAAATTATAAATAAACTTACTGGAAAAGTGATAACTGCGATAGATGACATGCTTCTTAAATACTTTCGTTTAAAAGCAAAGCGTATTGCAGATATGTTTGCAGAGGACTTTGAAAGGAATGTGAAAAATGTGTTATGCACCTGTAAAGTGTCTCTGCTTGACGAGAACCTATACAAAAAAATCCCGCAGGTTTCTTTTAAACTTAACAAAATTAATGAAACAGTCTTACGTAAAATTCTACACAATATTAATGACAAAAAAAGTCCTGGATATGATAAGATAAGAGCAAAAGATATCAAATATATTTCCGCAGGGATGACTCCTGTCTTAACTCATCTAATTAATCAATGTATCTCGAGCTCGTCCTATCCAGACAAATTGAAAGTTGGAGTTGTAAGACCGATTTACAAAAAGGGTAGCCACACGGATACCAATAATTACAGACCAATCACAATATTATCTTGTATAGATAAAATTATTGAAAAGTACCTGGTACAAGAAATAAGTAGGTTCTTGTCAAGCAACGGCATTATTCATGAAAAACAATTTGGTTTCTAAAAAAATTAAAGTACCACACAACTTTTATCGCAATTCACTGACGAGGTAAATACTCATTTAAATTGTAAAAAGCATGTACTTGCAATAATGATAGATTTCAGTAAAGCATTTGATTCATTAAATTTTGAAACGTTATATAAAAAAATGCAGCAGAATGGTATAGAGGGCCCAGTGCTGGACTGGTTTAAAAACTATCATAGTCATAGATTTAATACAGTATGCATAGCAGGCGAGTATAGCGACCTGGTGCCAACCCTACACGGCACGGCCCAGGGGTCAATACTTGGACCAACAGAGTACTTGTTGTATGTAAATGACATGTGCAATCTATTCAAGCACAGCTCAGTGTACCAATTTGCTGACGATACCTGTCTTATTACTGCTCATAAAGACTTAAAAGTTGCACAGGATATACTGCAAAAGGAATTTGATTTACTGTGTAAATGGGCTCACGACGTAGGGTTGTCTATTAATTTTCAGAAAACTAAACTAATGCATATTCGTTCACCTTACCTAAAAAGTGGTACATCACCACGCATCGTGGCCCACGTTCACCACTGCATGCACTTAAATAATTCGTCCTGTAATTGCAAATCACTAGAAATTGTTAAAAAACATACCTACTTAGGCTTAACTATCGACCATAAGTTCAACTGGAGCTCACACGTGGAACACGTCTGTAACAGGCTTAGAGCAATACTTGCAAAAATAAGTATTCTGAAGTACAAAATGCCATATACCACGTTAAGATTGATATACATGTCAATGGCGGATTCTATCATAAATTACGGTATATCAAGCTATGGTAGAACCTATAAAACTTACCTTCAGAAAATTTATAAATTGCAGATAAGACTGCTAAAAGCAATAGTTCCTATCAAGGTCAAATACAAATTTAGGGATAATTATGAAAACTTATTCCAGTATTGTAAAATTGTTGATGTATTCAGTAAAGCTAATATTGCAATGGTATCAGATTACAGTGAATGTATTGAACTCTTGGAGGAAAATACTAGACAAAAAAACCTAAGACATCTATCTTGCTTACCAACTTACAAAATACCTAAATGTAACAATATCTATGGCAGGAGGGTCTGGACTTGCAGACTTCCGGAGGTACTTAACAGCCTGCCCGATCAAGTAATACAACAAATAAAAGTTACTAAGAAAAAGAAATCTATTAAGTTCATCTTAAAGAAACATTTCCTACAACTATTTAACATCCATCTGATTGCAAACTCAGATCCTAGTGCCTGTAATAATACTACGTCTATACCTATATAATGTTATTAGTACCACTTAATTTCCTACTTTGCCTATTTAATAATATAATTAAATCACAATAATTAAAATGTAAGCTAGCGAGTAACTAAGCAGGACTAAAAATAATCTTTGATTGTTAAGATTTCATAGTCTTGTAAAGATAAATTAAGTTTTTTTTGCATGAAATAAACAGTTTAAATTTTAATTTTTTTTTTTTTTAAATGTACATTTGCGTTCTTAATTATTTAATCTTTAGTTTCTGACTCTGTCTCTTAAACTAAGTAAAAACCTGTATTTTAAGAGACAGCGTTCAACCGTGATACTAAAATATTCAAAATGAAGCGGAATGTGTAATCACTGCAGATGCTAATTTATAAATGAAAAACATCAAGCAGACAAAAAAAATTAGAAAAAAAAGGAAACAAACAAGAAATCATTACAAAAATTTTGTTAGACTTCATGATACATCTAAGACAAATCTACAGAAAGGTGTGTGTGTGTGTATGTATGATTATGAGTGTGTGTGAGTCTGTCTGCGTCATTTTCATTCCTATCGTCTTCTTGAAATACATAAAAAACCATTACCTAATGGAAAAAAAGTTGCTGTTACAAAACAAATCTGTCAATGTTATTTGAAACTTTTTGTTTTGATAAACTTGATATCATAATGCAGTACCTTCGACCAATCTTAATCAAGACCCGTTTTTGTACATAACAGTTATAATAGGTTTACTTTTGCCTAAATATTGTTTTGACAACTTTAAATTAATTCTCGACAAAAAGGGTTTTTTTATAAACCGTGGTTTTATTACGATACGACTCAATGGTAGTTACAAATTTTCGCGGATTTAAAATTGAATTAGCCAGTAACTGAGCGACCGAGCTTTTCTCTGCATAATCTGTAGGGTTCCTGAAACACGCTATGTTCAAAAAATAAAAAAAAGGACGGGTTGCACTCCGGGAGTGCCGACAGAAGTGAAAACTTAAACATCAACTTTGTGAATTTTTGAATATTTTGGAATGGTTAGGGAATAATTTCGCACGAATTGTTTTATTTATGAGTATAAAAGTACATACAAACATGACAATTTTTATTACATATTATAGACAATCTTCATCAGATCTGACGCGCCGCTAAAGAAGTTTTCACTTCAAAACTTAAAGAACTGACGCGAGATCTGACGCGACATCTGACGTGAGTTTAACATTTTCTACCCATCTAAAAAAGTGCCAAGCGCCGCTAAAGAAGTTTTCACTTCAAAAACGAAGAAAACGAATTTTCCAAGACATTGATAAACTAGTCGACTTTTCGCCCCCGAAAACCCCCGCACAGTACATCGAAATCGTTGGAGCTGTTTTAGAAAAACAGATAACAAATGGTGTAAGGGGCAGCCTTCCGAAAATTTAAAGGGCCATGATCAGTCAACGTAACTGAACATATTTCAGTGAATTAAAGTTTCAGGAAATGAAAAAGCAAAACAGCCTTCAATTGCAGTTTTGTACGAAGAGGCCGATTTTTTTTCTTTTCCTCAATATTTTTTCACTCAAATATGTTTACTTACGTTGACTGATCATGATCTTTAAATTTTCGGAAGGCTGTCCCTTACACCTATATACAAATACTAGCGGCCCGCCCCAGCTTCGCTCGTGGGTTGAAAAGTTTGCTAGGTTTTTAAAAAACTTGAATCTTAAGTTCTACGAAACCATCAATGGTGATTCGTCAGGGAGTTTATATGATACAGAATTAAAAGCAAATACTATCGCAAAGAAATTAGTTAACTCAGACGCAGAGGACCTCCGAATCCTCATTACTCCGTGAAATATAACTCAAAGGCAAGAAGGCCCGAAGGAAATATGACCCTGCAAGAGGACCCAGGAGCGTATAATTTTCGTCTCACACTACCTCTGTGGTGTAGAGATTAGCGCGTTTGGCTCTCGACCCGAACGTTCTGGGATGTAATATTTCCGGTGGGGACAATAATTGGTCTGCAGGAATTTTATATTAACTTTCATCCCTTATTTTCATCCCCTTGTGGGGTAAATTTTTCAAAAACGTTGAAACACATGTTTATTTCTTTCATTTCCTTAGCCTACATCCAAATTTTTGTAGGATTTTCTTACATATTTTCATCCCTTATTAATTCACCCTCTTGGGGGATGATATCTCAAAATTGCTGAAACACGTGTTTCTTTATTTCTTATTCCAAATGATCAATCACCTCATGACAAAACTGTAGAGATTTCTATGCAAACTTTCATCCCTCATTTTATCGCGTTAGAGGATGTATTTCTAAAAAAACCGGCCAAGTGCGAGTCGGACTCGCGCACTGAGGGTTCCGTACCACCACATAAACATAATTGTATTAGTTGAAATTTCAGTAAGTTAATGTGCTAGATTTTTTGAGTCCGACACGCGCTTGACCAAATTTTATTATTTGTTGTTATTTCATAGCCTATGCACTATAAACATACCAATTTTAAGTTTGTAAGTGTTCCCGTTTTTAAATAGAACTAAAACAAAAATCGCCTCAGCAACCATCCAACTTGACCCCTCTCTTATATGAATGTTCTTGAAACGGGAGCTCACCACAATTGGTTACCAATAGTTGTGAGAAAAGTTGTAATATTTAATGATTTCAGACTTTTCCCATTATTTGTACTATGACGCCTAGCTTCTTGCCAAATTTCATAATTTTAGGTCAACGGGAAGTACCCTGTAGGTTTTTCATTTTTGAATAAATGTATGGAGATTAGGACATAAAATGCCATATCTTTTGATTGCGTCGTTGTAAAAAATTTTAATTTTCAGATCTTGTGTGGTTCATGGATCCTAACATATGGTATTAATTTCAACTTGATACCTTTACCCGTTCGTGAGATAAAGGGTCTTGACAGACAGACAGACAGACAGACAGACAGACAGACAGACAGACAGACAGACAGACAGACAGACGGACAACAAAGTGATCCTATAAGGGTTCCGTTTTTTTCTTTTGAGGTACGGAACCCTAAAAATGCTAAAACACGTACTTTTTTTATTTTTTACCGAGTGCTCAAAACCAAACTTGTGTAATATTACCATTAAAAAACAGGCCAAGTGCGAGTCGGACTCGCGCCCTAAGGGTTCCGTACCTATCTACCATATGGTATATTAAAAGCTTTTGCTCTTTGATTTTAAAAACTAAGCAACCATCCAACTTGACCCCTCTTTTATAGAAAAGTTCTTGAAACGGGAGCTCACCTTAATTGGTTACTATTAGTTGTGAGGAAAATTTAAATATTTAATGATTTTAGACTTTTCCCTTTATTTGTACTGTGAGACCTAAGTGAGGCTTCTTGCCAAATTTCATAATTTTAGATCACCGGGAAGTACCCTGTAGGTTTTGCTTTTTTGCATAAATGTATGGAGATGAGGACATAAAAAGCCATATCTTTTGATTGCGTCGTTGTAAAAAATTTAAATTTTCAGATCTTGTGTGGTTCATGGACCTTAATATTCGTTATCAATTTCAACCTGATACCTCTTCTCGTTCGTGAGAAAAAGGGTCTTGACAGACAGACAGACGGACAACAAAGTGATCCTATAAGGGTTCCGTTTTTTATTTTGAGGTACGGAACCCTAAAAATGAAAGACTCATAGACCAACATACGAAAAAAATCATCCCTTTTTTCACACATTTGAAGGGTGATTTTTAAGAAATGCTTAACATGTGTTTCTGAATCGTATTCTAGCTAAATAAAAAGTTTTTGAAAATCCTTCCTTTGTGGGTGGTTCTGAAGTGCAAAAAATCTGTGTACAAAATTTCAGATTTGTTACTATAGCGGTTACGGCTCGGCGTTGATGAATCAGTCATTAAGGTCAGGACAAGCCATTTTATATATTTACATTGCTCGTTTCACAGTAGGATATGAAAAACTAGACCGTCTGTTCATGGTCTGTTCCTATTGAATGTACTCAAGGTTATATTCTAAAAGTAGAACCTGTTGTAGCGACCTTAGCTTGTTAGGGATATATTGTATTTTCACACATGTGACATTATACAATAACGTTCCTTCTTTACAATACTTTTAATATTTTGCTCGGATAGAATAGGTATTGAAAAGGAACCTCAAAATAGTTATGATGTTTTAGCTTTAGTGGTTTTTAGTTGTTTCAGGAGTGACAGTAGGTACCCAGAATTTTGCAAACGCGCGGGTGGGCCACCTGATGGAAAGTGGTCACCACCGCCCATAGAGTCAGCTGGCCTATTAGTGGCATAACTTGACACTAATAAGACAGCAAAGCACGTTGCCCATCCTGTAATTAATTAGTAATTTTGCTGAAATGGCTGTAATCTAAACGGCCCATTGCCATAATACAAAAGTTGAAGTTGACTCCCCTTTCAAACCGAAACACAACGGTGCAAAACACTGCTATTTTACGGCAGAAATAGGCAAGGGGGTGGTACTATCCCAGACGGACTTTGCACAAAACCCCTACCACCTAGTCTCTAAGAGAAGTGAAAATGAATCGTATCTACCCATGTTCGTTGAGAAAAGGTGTTCAGTTTCATGCTGTTAATAGGAAACATGCTAGAATTATGTTCACTGTTTCATTAGAACCTTATACAAATTAATAATTTAATGTAATTACGTTCTCGAAAATGGATCGTTCAATTTTGAGCCGAAATCAAATAAGTTATTTCAATTAGACTTTCATTACATTTCGTTATACAGGGTGTAATAAAGTACAATGATCCATCTAAGGGGTGATTCAATATCAATAATAGATTGTGTAATTTTTTTTTTTTTCATAAAAAACGTAGTTTTACCTCAGGAAGAAGTGAAGCGCCTGGAGGATTAAATGACCTCAAAAAATCGATTTAGCAAGGTTTTATGTCTGGGAAAATTCGTTTTCGCCGTCTTTTAAAGCATTTTTTTGAAACTATTGCGTTTTAGACCGAAACCTACAGCGCCAGCTGTTGGCGGGTAGCATAGCTTGGTCACCCGATGATATTTTTATGTTGTGGCGGCTATTATAGAGCGAAGCTCGGTCGCGTACTTTTATAATAATATAGTTTGCCTATAGTTGATGCACTTTAATGCTGTTTTATTTGTTGCTAAAAAAGATAGAGATTGAGATAAAAAAAGTTAAAAATCATGTTTCTTGTATGATGATATCCACCATAACAGGTAATAGTAACACTCATCATCATGACATCACATGTAACGTCAACTATAGGACAGGGAGCTCCCTCCAGAATTCTAGCTTTGGAGGGGAAGTACGAGTACCATAGTCACCTCGCTTGTTAGCGTTAGGGCTGGCATCATGGACCACGGTTGTAGGTGACCGCAGTAAGTAAGATGTAAGATATAAAGGGGGATGCTGCTGCCCATCCTCCAATTAACCCTTAGTCGCTTCTTACGACACCCACGGGTATGTATAGGTTGGTACTATTCTTTGCCGGCACCACACGGGTCTAACTATACGTGGTACTAAATGGTATTTCTCCTCACAATATATGTCGCGTTCCGTTCCGTAAAGATCCGAAATAAAATAAATACAAACGAAATTCTGTAATTTTGAAATCATCAAACTTATTGAAACTTTGGAAAAACTTTAACCAAACCACAGATTAAATAATAGTAAACTACCAAACAAAGGAGCTAGATAGTATTGAACTCATAAACTTGTTCATCGAAATCAAGTAAACTCACCTACTAAAATAAACTTTTCCTTATAATATTATGATTTACTAAAATAAACTTCTCTTAATAATATTATGATTCGGTTTGAACGGTAGAGACCAACCTATAAATTATTATCAGAACTTATAAAGCGCCTATTGCCCTCTACAGCCGCAATCACACCTTTCCTAATTCAGATACTAATTCGGCATACATTGCTCGTTGAAGTAAGGATATTGGAATTAACAGAACCAAGCCTGCCAGCAATGTATGCCGAATTAGTGTTTGAATTTAGGAAGGTGTGATTGCGGCTTTATTACAATGTATTTGGAATTTTAGGACTACTTTAAATTATCCTTAATTGGGCCTTTATCTCAATATATCTAGTAGCCTTGAAAACAGAGCAGATGTTCAAGACGGCACGAGCTTTCCCAGAAGAAACCGCTCGCGACTTAAATAGTTTCAAGATTCAAGAGGGGAGGGCAGAGTTGATGGGAGTGAGATATGGGGAGTGAGGAGCGGCTGGGATTTGGTCGTGGGTGGGAGGTTGAGTTAACGTCTTTATTCATACAATTTATTTATTCAAACATGCACACAAGTCTGTCCACGTTCGCGGAAGTGGACCTAATAGACCGAAAGGGTCCAAAGGACTTATCTCTTTGTTTCAAATACTCAACAAAAATTGAGCATCTGTTGAAGTGCCAAGAGCGGGTCAAGCTTTTCTCTCGCAGTGCAACTTTTGACTCTACGCTGTCTAAAATAAGCGCAGTGCAAAGTCCAATGTGTCAAGCTTGAACTGCTTTTAACTGTTCTTAAAAAATAATTTTAAAATTTAAAATATAGAGGGATTTTTACACAAAGCGATTGCCATCTGACCCAGAAGGCAAAATAGGGAATATGCATGATGTTTCTTTATTTAAAAAAAATATCCTCATTCATGTAATAAACAATTTCGTAAAACTATTTTTCGAATAACAATGAAATTAAAAAAGATATAAACCAACGAAGATTTGTTTCTATATCTTTGTAGCAAAACGAAATTTAATACGAAGTTTGTCGGATCTCTCTGTCTAATCGGCGCGTAATTATATAGTTTTAAATGCTTATATCAGCCGTATTTCTTAGCCAATTTTAATTTTAATTTCACTTCTTGTCATCTCTACTACGGTTTTTCATATTTTGTTACTAAATGCGACAAAAAAAAAATATGCATATTCCCTATTATAGATTGACCAACTTGGCTGTCAGAGACTTGGCAAACCACGGGATACACTCAGAATGATGGTAGTTTTTCAACAGAGCTGTGTGAAAAAAAAAAGCTGGGAAAATTCCAACCAATAGTATTGCACCATTTTCCTAGCTTGTCGAATGCGCTGTCAAATGGAGCAATTTTATTGGTTTGAATTTTCCAGCTCACAGCTTAGCTTCCTCGCACAGCTCAGGGTGTCATAGAAATTCATAACTTCTTCCTCTGAAAATAGAGTATAATATTGGTTGGATGAATTATCAAATTAGCACTGTTTAGCATCTAAACAATATCCTACTCTACCGTCAAGAGACGAAGTTTTGAATTTGCATGTTTCGAAGAAAATTGAGAGTGGATACCCTGTTTCGTGATTGAGAAGATAGAGTAACTCTAACTCAGTTATTTTTATTACAAACACTTAGTTATTTTTATTTCAAAAAAACATCCCCCTTTTACCATCGGGAGTTCAGACGCACCGCAGGATATCACCCACACTCGATTGATATTCCACAAATTCGCACAAAGCGTTATGCGCACGGCCAAAGAGTGGAATTCTCTGCCTGCGTCTGTGTTCCCGAGATCATATTATTATAACCCGAATATATTCAAGTCGCGAGTAAATAAGCTTCTTCTGGACAAGCTCGTCCCATCGTCGACCTCTCCTCTTTTTTAGGGTTCCGATACCAAAATGGTAAAAAAAGGAACCCTTATGGTGCGACTTTGTCTGTCTGTCCGTCTGTCTGTCGACTTATCGACTTGAAATTTAGAAAAGTTTTAGAATACGGTTGCCCAACTTAATTGCATATGAAAGAATAAAAAAAAAATTCTGATTATTACTGTAAAGGGGGCAAAATTTCAAATTGTTGTTCCTTAGTCGAGTGAGGTATTATATGAAAGAGCTTTACGTGTACATTCTAAAATATATTTTTGTACAACTCTTAGTTTTCAAGTTGTGATGAAAAACGTCATAAAAGATACCATCCCCCCCTTATCTCTGAAGTTTGTCAAAGGAAAAATCTGAATTAATTACAGTCGATAGAAATTTATGTATATATTACAGTAAAAATATAACGATCTTTCTAAGTTGCACAGTTTTTTAGAAATCTGCAAAAAACCTTTACAAACATATTCAGTTTTACGGTCCTAAAAATGGACTTTATTGCTTCCAAAAATACTATAGGTATATCGGAACCCTCGGCGCGCGAGTCCGACTCACACTTGACCGGTTTTTTATCTCTGTCCTCAAGAGTAAGCCCATTGACAATAAAAAAAATACCAGCCTTCGAGCTACAACTAACGTTCGAGAAACCTTCGCCATCACAAATTGCTTCAAGTTCCCCATGGCCATAATATCTACAGAAATACACTCACCGGCAGAAATAACCAGCCGGTGTATTTTCTGTCGTACATTTTCATACAAGTAAGAGATCAAATGAAGCGTCAATATATTTCCTAAACGAATTAAATATCCGTGAATAAACAGTGAGATTATTAAAGGTGTCTGACTACCGATTCTTGAAGATTAGACCTGTGCACGGTATCCAGGAAATTCCGTGCATCGTTCAGAAAAAAATATACGTCATTGTGTCAGAAATCTCTTAAATTTGGCAAATTAAAATGTTTTAAGTGTCGCACGGGTTTTCTTCAACATTTTAGATATACCTTATCTTTGACAATATTGTTAATAAGGTTCTTATCTAAAGACCTCATAAATAAGATTTGTATTTTTATTCAATTTAGGTAAGATATTGACGCTTCGTTTGCCCCCATATTTGTATGAAAATATATGAAAGAAAACAGACCGGCCGGTTATTTCTGCCGGTGAGTGTATTAGCGTATTTCCAGGACCCTTGAAAGTAATAAGTAAATCAATTACCTAAACAAGGACCCTTGTGTTAATTTATTCTGTGCAGCACTCGCGCTGTTTAAACACTTAGGCAGAAAACGTGCTCTTATATATAAAGTAAATTACTTATTATCTTTGCTACAGAGTGTATGGGACTTGTTTGTAAAAACTGAAAGGGCATAGTCGGTTAACGAAACTGAACTACTTTTCTCAAGAAACGGCCTATCATCTGATTTTTTTTTTTAAGTTCTCGATCGCCAAGTTTATATTTTTTTATAATGGAGAAGCTAATTTATTTTTCACTTTCACACGATGGATGCTAGAATTCAAAAGAAGAATCTTGAGCGTAGCGAGGGTTTCAAGGCACAAGACGCGAAATAACTTTGCTGTCGAGCGAAACACACAATTTTTCACCTCAATACAGCGAGGAAAATGTTTACGAAAAGCGCCAGTAATTTATACCCTAATCCATCATCACGTTCTAATTTCAAAAATCTTTTCCACGCATTTGACCGATAAAATAGTTATTTGTTATGCAAGGCAGCAAAAGCGTTATTTGGCGTGAGTGCCTTGTATTGAAACCTGAGCAAGCGAAGGATTCTAGAATTGAACCACGAGCGAAGTTCAGCGAAGCGAGTGGTTCAAAAGAAGAATCCTAAGCGTAGCGAAGGTTTCAAGGCACGAAACGCAAAATAACTTTGCTGCCGAGCGAAACACAAAATTTTTCACCTCACTAAAGCGAGGATGCAGCCAGTACCGCGGCGTAGAGGTCTGCCATACTGCATCACGTTCGAATTTCAAAAACCTTTTGCCCGCTAGCGGCCAAAAATCGCTTTTGGCCGCAGAAAAACCTTTTGCCCGCTAGGGGCCAAAAATCGCTTTTGGCCGCAGAATTTAACCGACAAAACAAATGTTTCCGAGCTTTGGAGGTGAAAAAAATATTTCAGAGCTATACAACGTGTTAACGGAATAAGGGAAACTGAGAAAATAGTTTGTTCAGAATCGAGAGTAGAATCAATTTCACGGGTTTTTGGTAGGGGTAATTTTTGTTAATATTAATTATTTAAATTTATGCCGCTTCTATTCTAAATATTTCTGTGGATACGCGCACTGGCGGCCGGCACCGCGCGGATCATGAGCGGTGAGGAGGGGAGGGAAATTGGCATGGCGTGCGCGGACTAGAACAACGATGAAACTAGAACCATGATGAAACTTTAAAATAACAATATCTAGAAAAAAAATCTTTGTTTAAGATTTTTTTTACGGGACCGGATTTATTTCAATAAAAATCAGTTGGTGTGTATGAGGGTTTCGCTTATTTCATTAACACGTTGTATAGTAAGGTGAAAATTATTTTACATAAGATTGCTGGATAACTTCCGTTATACCAGAAAGCAAAATTGCTCATTTTATTGTGATAAATTGAGGCAGAAACATTTTTTGTTCCCGGCGTGCTGACTTTTTGTATGACGGAAGACTGAATGTGCCTCAATAAATCCAACCTACAGGAATATTTTCCGTCCTTTTCAGTGACATGAAGTCTGGGTTGAATTTTATAAGGTTGGGGCGAATAATTTATTATGCATCTGTCGGACGAATAACTTCAATTTCGAAATTCAAACATTTATCAATTGTCCCATATGTAGACCCATGTGGGCCCAAACTTATGACTAATGTTAGCCAATGCGTTTCAATAAATTCCGATTTGTCAGGACCTGGCCTAATCTCGGCCGATAAATGTGAATAATGCTGCTTCTGAAATACGCGCGCTTACATTCATTGAAGACCTTAGAGCAATGTCTCAAACTGCGCAGGGCTTTGCAAGACCTGTGTTTACGAGCTCCAACAAAATTTTATTTAAATTGCATACAAAGTGAAGATTAAACCCTATAAAAGTGTTCAAAAGTTGAAGTGTAATAGCAGTGTCCTAAAGTGATATCAGATTTGAGAAATTGTGGACTTATACAGCCAAAAATCAACAAATTTATAACCCAGTTCGAACAAACCTGAGACGTTTTTTTTTTACCTACCATCAAAATCACTAACATTACTGGCCCGATCGAATCGAGCGCTACGCACAAGCAAGGGAGTTTGCTTCCGTGCACTCATACAAATTCGTACGTGGGTGTTTACTACAGTGCGCAAAATCTTGTAACAGATTTGGTGGTGCGGTAAGTTAGAAATGGGTGAAAAAAGCAACTCGAACCCCAATCTAGCAAATTCGGGAGACAATGAATTCTATTCCCCGCTAAACCATCATCAGCAGCAGCGCCTAAAACGCTCTCGTGAAGACCTTACAAGAGACGATTTTTTGAAATTTAAAGATGATATGATGATGATGCTAAGAGAATGGAAAGCGGACCAGGATAATAAACATGAGACGCTAGAATCAAACCTGAAAAGCATTAAAGAAACCAATGAAATTAAATTTTCTCAGTTAGATTCTTCTATTAAAAAAGCAAGTCATGATATTGAAAAAATCGGTGAATCCATGAATATGGAATTTAGCAAATTTCCACCCTGGAGGAAGAAAGTAAAGAAAATCGTTCTCAAATTCGCAGTCTACAGGAAAAAGTTGAGCAGCTAGAACGTGCTACAAAAAGCGTATTTGTAGAAATTCGCAACGTCCCCGAGAAGGGTATTGAAAAAAAACAAGACCTTCTTAACGTAGTCTACAAAATCTCTCAAGCACTGCAAATAGAAACTCAACCCTCAGACGTCAGAGATGCATTCCGAAAACGGAGCAGCAAGGCCGCTAACAAGCCCCTCGTCGTGGAGCTAACAAGCTCCTCCGTTAAGTTCAACCTGTTAGCTGCGGCAAAAAGATATAATATCGCCAATCCACATTGTAAATTAAATGCCAGTCATTTGGGCTTCACCGGAAACAACACGCCTCTGTATATATCTGAATCATTAACTGAAAAGGCTGGTAGGTTGTACTACTTGTCAAGAGAGTTAAAAAAAGCAAAGCTGATTGATTTTTGCTGGACGTCTAATGGCAAAGTATATATCCGGAGAAAAGTTGGAGAACCAGCTACGTTTATCAAAGATGAAGAACAAATTGAAGCCTACAAAAATCAAGGCTGACTAGTTAATATTCAAAAGTTCTGGTTTTTGCTATTAATTACTTTTCATTTAATTCTGAATCCTATAACTAAAGTGAATAATATTTTGTTATTCTCAATAGCTATTACAGGGGTCTTATCTTTAAAATGTATACACTCCTATGCACTCACACACCAATTTATACAAACTCACTACTCACACATACATTCACTCGTACTTACACACAAGAAAGTGAACGTACTGATTTCTTGTCACGCGAAAATGTACCCGCAAACACACACACGCCCGAGATCTCGGCTATACAGTTCTCTCCATGTCATTTCCTCCTTCTTAATACCCACACAGTCTTATAAGTCACCGAGTTTTTAAAAAAAATTGCTTCAACACTATTCAACTCATAATGCTTGATGAAATTATTAAAGACATTGATTCCACCAATATTATTCCGCACATTCAAGTTGATAAACCGGAGGAATGTTTATCTTTTCTGGGTGAGGTCTCCACTCAACTTACCGTCTTAACGCAAAACATTCGCAGCATTAGAAAAAAATTTGACACATTAATTTCTTACATAAGCCTATTAAAATTTAAACCAGATATAATTATTCTAACAGTATGTTGGTTGGATTCCTCATTTATTGGTTTAAACCTAGACGATTATAACTGTCATTACACCAAAGTTAGTATTAACCAAAACAGTGGTATAGTAGTCTACACTAAAGTAAATCTAGCAATCAAAATAGTAGAACCAGTATTTATGGATGCGAATTGCCTGGTTATTGAAATTAACTGCTGTTTATCAATCATAGCTATATACAGATCACCCTCAATACATCAAATAAATAACTTTCTAGTTTCTTTAGAAAAGGTAATGATTGATAACTCTAGTCACAATTGTATAATCGCCGGAGACATCAATATAGACATTAAAGAAAACTCCACTGATACTAACAAGGAGGACTACCTGTACCTATCAGCGCACTATGGTTTTATCCCGGGTCACACACTGCCTACTAGGGGGCTTAGCTGTATAGATCACTATTTATTAAAGACCAACAACCCCGCACGTGTAGTGGTGTACAAGTGCGACATAACAGATCATGACATGATCCTTTTAGGCATCGATTATCAAAATACCAAAAACTTGAATCGCCACAAATACAAACTGAAAATTGACTACCAAGGCTTAACAGATTACTTGAGAAACGTGGACTGGTCGATAGTCCTCTCTGAAAAAGATGTTACCCGAGCTACACTAGCACTTATTGAAGCCTACAAAAACGCATTTAATAAATTCAAACGTGTGCAAAAAGTAAGAAACTTAGACTTTATAATTAAGCCCTGGATGTCAGAAGGTATGTTGAGATGTGTTCGACGTCGTAATGAACTGCACATGGAACTACGCAAAGACCCAGACAATAAGGAACTTGAAAAAACGTACAAGTCCTATCGCAATTACTGTAATAATATTATTCATAACCTTAGAAACAAATACAATAAAAACCGGTTACAGTCCAGTAAAGGGAACAGTAAAGAAACCTGGAAGACAATCATAGATATTTGTAGCCTTAAAGGAGTCACCACTAACAGTGAAGACCTCTTGAATATTGGCGATGATCACACATCTGCCTTAAATATAGTCAATAGATATTTTTCTAATGTAGGTGCAAATTACGCTAAAGAAATATTACAAAAAATCAACAAAAATGATACTGAATTGGCTAACTCGCTTAGACTTCCGTATCAAAATCTGACTTCTTCCTTTTTTATGGCCCCCACCGACGAGTTTGAAGTGTCCCGAATCATCGCAAGCCTTAAAAACAAATCAGCGATAGGATGGGACAATATTAGCAACTGTGTTCTCAAACAAGCCACAGACTCCATGTCTAGACCTATTGCACATATTTGTAATTTAAGTATTTCAACCGGCATTGTCCCCGATTGCCAAAAATTGCTTTTGTTGTCCCTATCTATAAGTCAGGAAATTCAGAAGATCCATCGAATTACAGACCGATTTCACTATTAAGCACATTAGCAAAAATTCTCGAAAAAATTGTGAACAAACGTCTCATGAGATATTTGGAACACAATCAAATATTGTCAATCAATCAGTTTGGATTTAGAGCTGGCCGTTCTACAGAAGATGCTATACAAGCTCTAACTGACACTATTTCTGAAAAACTGGATCAAGGTGTCAAATGCGCAGCTGCTTTTTTGGATCTAGCAAAAGCATTTGACACTGTTTCCCGCCCAATTCTGCTCAAAAAACTCGAAGTCATGGGTGTCCGCGGTATTGCGCTAGATTGGTTCCATTCATATTTACACAATCGAAAACAAAAAATCAAAATTGGAGAAAATTTTAGTGACTTTACCGATATTGAGTTTGGTGTTCCTCAGGGTAGTGTCCTCGGCCCCACGTTGTTTCTTGCTTACATTAATGATCTGTGCTGTTTAGAACTACCTAGCTCTAAGCTGCTTACCTTTGCCGATGACACTGCCCTGATCTTCTTTGGAAAGGATTGGGCTGCAGTAAAAGACGTAGCTGAGCAAGGACTGCAGAAAGTGGCGATCTGGTTGCAAAATAATCTTCTAACACTAAATATTTCGAAAACGAAAGTGATTACCTTCCGTATATCAGTCCGCACTGCTCCACCACCAGACTTACATTTTTTCTTACACTCTTGTAGTGACCATCATAACAAAAAATGTTCTTGTCCGAAACTCGAACAAGTGAATCATATCAGATATCTTGGAGTTTGCATTGATAAACACTTAAATTGGTCCGATCAAATTCAAAAAGTAGTCACAAGAATAAGAAAATTAATATATATATTCAAGAGACTCCGTAACGTAGCCGATCAAGACGCAATCAGACTTGTTTATACAAGCCTTGTTGTGAGAAAAGTTGTAATATTTAATAATTTCAGACTTTTCCCATTATTTGTACTGTGAGACCTAGCTTCTTGCCAAATTTCATAATTTTAGGTCAACGTGAAATACCCTGTAGGTTTTGCTTTTTTGCATAAATGTATGGAGATGAGGACATAAAATGCCATATCTTTTGATTGCGTCATTGTAAAAAATTGAAATTTTCAGATCTTGTGTGGTTCATGGATCCTAATATATAATACTAGCTGTTACCCGCGACTTTGTCCGCGTAGATTTTATAAAAAAAACAGAACTCGAACTTAACTGAAACATATTTTGCGGAACGGTTTTCCTTCTTGATCCCTACGTAAAAGATGCATTTGTACTCGTACTTATCCAAGTTGAATGATATCTTACTACAAATTTAATTATCTTTTGATTTTAGTCAAATGGTAGGTAGTGCGGAATTTTCATTGTCAATCGTTACAGGCGAACTTAAAAAAGAAGGCAATAAAGGGAGTGAATGGGTAGCGGGAGGTATTCATAAAAGTCAAAAAAGTCCCTATTCCTCCCTATCTATCCTTTTCTATTCCTCCACTTCCACATCCCCCTCCCCCTCCCTCTTCCCCACCCCCTCCCTCTTCCCCACCCCCTCCCTCTTCCCCACCCCCTCCCTCTCTATTCCTCTCCCTCGCCCCTCCGTCTTCCCGCCTCACCCTCCCTTTCCCTCCCTCTCCCCCCATCCCTCACCCCGCTCTTTCTCCCTCCCCCCTCGCCCTACCTCTTACTCTCCCTCTCCCCCTCCCTCCTCCTCCTCCATCCCCCTCCCTCTTTCCCTCCCTCTCCCTCTCCCCCCATCCCTCACCCCCCTCTTTCTCCCTCCCCCTCGCCCTCCCTCTTACTCTCCCTCTTCCCCTCCCTCCTCCTCCTCCATCCCCCTCACCCCTGTCCCTCTCCATCTTTCCCCCTTCCTCACCCTCTCCCTCTCCATCTCCCCCCTCCCTTTCCCCCTCTCTTTCCACCTCCCCCCAACCCCTCCCCCCATCCCCCTCCCTTTCCCCCTTCCCCTCCCCCATCCCCCTTTACCCTCCCCTATCTCCATCCCCCTCCCTTTCTCCCTTCACCTTCCCCATCCCCCTCCCTTTCCCCCCTTCCCCTCCCCCTACCCCCCTTCCACCTCTCCCTCCCTCTCCCTCTCCCCCTAACCCTGCTCCTACCCCTATTCCTATCCCTTCCCCTATCCCTATCCCTACCCCTACCCTAACCATTCCCTACCCCTCCCTCACTCCCTCCCTCTCCCCTTCCCCTATCCCTACGTCTAACGCCATCTTAACCGCTATCCATACATACAACCGACACTCATTTTCATTCCAACCCTATCCCCAGGGGATGATGGTATTTCACGTCCACACGTTGGATTTCAAAATTATTGCAGTTTTCGTTATCAGCGACCCGATTAACCACACAAACGACACCCATATTGATTTTAAGACATTTCAAACCTATCGCACCCCAACCCCATCCACAAGGAATGATAGTATTTCACGTTCACCACGTTGGATTTCAAAATTGTTGTAGTTTTTGTAATCAGCGACACGATAAACCATACAAACGACACCCATATAAATTTTTAGACATTTCAACCCTATAGCACCCCAACCCCAACCCCAGGGGATGATGGTATTTCGAGTCCACCACGTTGGATTTTAAAATTGTTGTAGTTTTCGTAATCAGCGACCCGATTAACCATAAAAACGATACCCATATTGGTTTTTAGAATTTTTCACCCCATTTCCCTCTTTTAGGGGTTGAATTCGGGGTGGAATTCCAATAACAGTGATGTACGTTCCACAGAATTAATTACAACCCTTATGGCTAATTAATAAATTTAGTGGATTTTACTTTGAAAATTAAGGATTTTCAACTTCATCCCCCTTTTCACCCCTTAGGGTGTAGAATTTTTAAAAACCCTGAAATATGTGCAACTTTATTTTTAGTCGTCAGCCTAAATACAAATTTTGGAGATCCTAACTTCAAAACTGACGAACTTTCATACAAATTTTCAACCCCTATTTTACCCCCTTAGGGGTGGAATTTTGTAAAACCCTTTCTTAGTGCACCCCTAGGCCTCATAAGAAACCTACATGCCAAATTTGGAATCTCTAGACCCAGCGGTTTGGGCTGTGCGTTGATATGTCAGTCACGTTCTTCTTTTATATATATATAGATTAATTCGTGAGATAAAGGGTCTTGACAGACAGACAGACGGATAACCAAGTGATCCTTTTAGGGTTCCGTTTTTTTTCTTTTGAGGTACGGAACCCTAAAACGGTCAAGTGCGTATCGGGCCACGCGCAGTATAGGGTTCCGTTGGTTCTTAGTATTTTTAGGGTTCCGTACCTCAAAATATAAAAACGGAACCCTTATAGGATCACTTTGTTGTCCGTCTGTCTATCTGTCTGTCAAGACCCTTTTTCTCAAGAACGGGTAAAGGTATCAGGTTGAAATAGATAACGAATATTAAGGTCCATAACCACACAAGATCTGAAAATTTAATTTTTTTACAACGACGCAATCAAAAGATATGGCTTTTTATGTCCTCATCTCCGTACATTTATGCAAAAAAGTAAAACCTACAGGATACTTCCCGTTGACCTAAAATTATGAAATTTGGCAAGAAGCTAGGCCTCATACTCGTAGTACAAATAAAGGGAAAAGTCTAAAACCATTAAATATTAAAATTTTTCTCACAACTAATAGTAACCCATAAAGGTGAGCTCCCGGTGAGCTTCATTTAAAAAAAACCGACCAAGTGCGAGTCGGACTCGCGCACCGAGGGTTCCGTACCACCACATAATCATAATTGTATTAGTTGAAATTTCAGTAAGTTAATGTGCTAGATTTTTTGAGTCCGACACGCGCTTGACCAAATTTAATTATTTGTTGTTATTTTATAGCTTATGAACTATAAACATACCAATTTTCAAGTTTGTAAGTGTTCCCGTTTTTAAATAGAACTAAAACAAAAATCGCCTCCGCGACCATCCAACTTGACCCCTCTCTTATATGAATGTTCTTGAAACGGGAGCTCACCACAATTGGTTATTATTAATTGTGAGAAAAGTTGTAATATTTAATGATTTCAGACTTTTCCCATTATTTGTACTGTGAGACCTAGCTTCTTGCCAAATTTCATAATTTTAGGTCAACGGGAAGTACACTGTAGGTTTTGCATTTTTGAATAAATGTATGGAGATGAGGAAATGAAATGCCATATCTTTTGATTGCGTCATTGTAAAAAATTAAAATTTTCAGATCTTGTGTAATTCATGGATTCTAATATATGATATTAATTTCAACCTGATACCTCTACCCGTTCGTGAGATAAAGGGTCTTGACAGACAGACAGACAGACAGACGGACAACAAAGTGATCCTAAAAGGGTTCCGTTTTTTTTTGAGGTACGGTACCCTAAAAAACGAAGGAATATGTTAGACGGATTATTTATGTACAATATTTTAAGGAACCAAATTGACTGTTCTACATTATTGAATAATATTAGTTTTCGAGTCCCACGACGCATACCTCGATGTCCTATAATTCCTCTCTGTCCCCCCCTTTAGTACAACTGTGTTAGGTAGTAACTCTCCCATATCAAGAATGTGTAAGATTATTAATGACTGCAGCGATCTTTTTGACCTTTATAATGACTCTAAACCAAGGTTTTATAAGTCATTACGTAAGGGTTGTATTAAGTAGAACCTCTCAAAGTGAAATAATTAATAAATATCTTACTACTGCTAGTAATTTCTCTTTTTAATTTTTAACTTAGTATAGTGTTACTTTTAGTTATTCTGTAACTTTTAATTTGCATGCTTAATTTTGTAACGGGTTATGTTTTTTTGATACGTTTTGCCTAATTTTGTTGTAAATTTAAATAGGTATTTAAAATTTAGTCTTAGAATCAATTTAACAATGACGAGTTCTTTCGTTGTTTTGTTTGTAACGTTGTAGCTAATCAATAGTGTGCATGCGGAGTTTACCTTTAAGTAGTTGTTACTCTTTAATATGTATTAATAACACTTTTTTTCATTATGTATGTAATAGTGTAAACAACTGTTGGTAGACCTTAATAAATAAAAATAAATAAATAAATATTCTAACTTGTACATAGTGGCATAGTAGCGTAAGATAAGAGCTTAAATTATGAATAGAATTAATAATTATATTAGCAAAGTATAAAACAATTAAAAAAATCTAATTTACATGCAGAGTGAGCGAGATTATTCGTAAATGTGTGTGAGTGTGAGTGCGTTCGTGTATGTGTGTGTGTAAGTGCAATATACTCGTACTCATTAGTGAACTGAAGCTAGTTATAATTTATCTTTGTGCTTTGAGAATAGACTCAGCTAAAATTAAGTTAAATTAATTAAGTTTGACCCATTTTATTACTGTACACAAGTAAACTAATCAGCCTATTTTCCTACAACATCTCATCTCACTAATATTATAAATGCGAAGATTGTTTGTTTGTTCCACTATCTTGCCTTAACGGCTGAACGGACTTTTATGAAAATTGGGAGGTAGATAGACCAAGCACTGGACTAACACGTAGGCTACAATGTATCCCGGAAAAATGTATGGTTCCTGTACGAGTCGTCCTAGACACAGAGATGAAGCAGCGGATAGAAGCTAGTGCTTGTAAAAGTCGAAAAGAGACAACAACACAAATTAGTCCTTTCTTATGAGCTTTCATGTGGCCAGGCCCACTATCTAATGCGCTCACACTAAAATTCATAATTTGTATAGATAAACCGCCTAAATGAGTCCTCGCCCGCGGGGTACAGGGGCGCGGGGGTAAGACGAAAAAGGGGGAACGAAAGAGGTGCGGGCGGCGGCGGGCGGCGGGACATTCTCATTCTCTACGCGCATCCGCTCCCCGCACTTGCCCTTGTACCCCGCGGGCGAGGACTCAGTTAGGCGGTACTACGTACTACTATAGAAACAAACAGCAGGTTAAAGTTGACCGGATCGTACCGGTTTTATTCTGACATATTCTGAACAGTTTCTTTGACGTCTCACTAAAATCTACCAATTAATCACAGAAAAATAAGGGTAACAGAAGGAAGATTAACGAAATAATTCGTCACAAGGTAGTGAAGGCATCGTTCTATTCGAATATCGAAGGATTTGACGGGTTATTTTGAATATTTCAAAGGGATAATTGATGATGTGACATTTAAATTTGGGACATTTTGGCAGATGTCATCCCATAGTAAAATAAATTAGCAAGGTATCTATTCTGAGCGAAGCAAGGTGGTCCGAAATCTTTGCAATTACGTCGTCAATTCCTTGTCAATTAAACTAAAATTACGTAATTTCACAAAGTGTCAAACAGACAAAGTGGCGCCATGTAAAAAAAACGGTCAAGTGCGAGACGGACTCGTGCGCCGAGAGTTCCGAAAAACCTATAGTCTTTTTCGAAGCAATGAAGTCTATTTTTAGGATTGTTTGTTCGTAAAGGTTTTTTGCAGATTTCTAAAAAACTATGCTACTAAGAGAAATCGTTTTATTTTTGCTGTAATGTTTACATCAATTTCTGAAAAATGTGTTAATTTGATTGCGTGCACTAACTCAGGGGCGGGATCAGTATCAGTAACTGAATAACTTTTCCCAAGGAAGATAGTTCAAAATACGAAAATAAATTTTTGACCTCCCATAGAAACTGCATCAGCTAATAGCGCATTTTGTACCGAAGTTCAAATTTGGTTTTTCGTATTTCGACTTATGTTCCGTGGGAAAAGTTGTTCAGTTACTGATACTGATCCCGCCCCTGAGCTATGGCACGCAATCAAATGAACACCCTGTATAATTAGTTAAGATTTATTGATTTGCAAACTTCAAAGATAAGGGAGAGCAATGGTAATTTTTTAAGTATTTTGCATCATAACTTGAAAATTAAGAATTGTGAAAAGATACAAAAATCAAATTAAGGTATGAGATAAGGAAGGTCGGTTCTTAAGAAAGCTGATTCTCCTCGGTCAACAAAATTGAACAACTCGAACAACATTCCTAAACCAACATTTTAGAGAAAGTACGATAATTTAAATATCCCTCAAACGTGTTTGTTTTGGGAACTTTGACCGAGCTCGTGAAAAAGTCTTTACTCTTCAATGTATTTTACAAACCTTTCTGTCTCAACTTTAGAGGGTTTTAAAAATATTTGGGTATTAAAAAAATGGGTTATTCTTTTAAAACTGAATAGAAACATTCTTCACAATTTTAAGTTTTATTCATATAGATCGTCAGTGTGCGGTCAAATAAAAGTGTTTACATAAGAATTCTGGATTTTCCATAAATATTGCACTGTCCGCAAGTTAGCCGAAAGGCTCACTTTGTGTGACAAAAACTGGCTAAGTGCGAGTCGGTTTCCATACCTGTCCACCACATGATATACGAAGTGTTACAAGCTTTTACATCTATGCATATAATAAAATCGTAAACTCGCTTTTTTTGTACATTGAATATTTTCTAGAAAATATGATCTGGGGGGTCACAAAAAAGGCAAAAGAACCTATAAGGGTCATTTTTAAAATTTTTGTCTGTTTGTGTGTTCGCGATAAACTCGCAAACTACTGAATCGATTGGAACGGGTTTTTCGATAATGTATTAAGCTTATTTCCCTGCAACATATAAGCTTTGTTTCATTGCAATCGGTTCACTCAAACAGAAACTACATGTATGCAAAATATCAATGCTCTGAACACCAATAACTAACAAATTACTGAACAGGTTCAAACAAAATTTTACTTTCTTCCATATAAACTATGTTTCATTGCAATCGGTTCATTTAAACAGTTCGCGAAGTTTCGAGCGTCGGCACTAATACCTCACAAACTACTAAACTGATTCAAACGGAATTTTTAATTACATATTTGGATTAGATTCGTGCAAAATATAGGCTTTATTTCATTGCAATCCGTTCACTAAAACAGAAGATATGCGAGTACAAAGAGTTTCAAGCGGCGGCGCCAATACCTCACAAACTACTGAATTGATTCAAACGGACTTTTCAATTACTTATTTGGCTTAGTTTTGTGCAATATATAAGCTTTAATTTATTTCAATCGGTTCACTCAAACACAGGATCAGGTACCAATACCTCACAAACTACAAACTTTTCAATAACGTGGTTGGCTTAGTTTTGTGCAAAATATAGGTACGCTTTGTATTATAGCAATCGGTTCACTCAAACAGAAGATAATATGATGCGAGTTCAATGTTTCAAGTGGCGAAGCCAATACCTCACAAATTACTGAACCGATTCAAACGGAGTGTTAAATAACTTATTTGGCTTAGTTTTATGCACCATATAAGCTTTTTCCTTGCAATTGGTTTTTTCAAATAGAAGATATGCATGTAGGTGTTTAAAGCGGTGGCGCCAATACCGTATGGTATTCGCTTCTCCGTCAGTAGCCTCTCCGGTACTGATAGAGAAGACGCAGGCTCGTTGTGTAATTATGAGATTTTCTACTTTGCAGATTTATCCGAACATAGGTTAAAATAAAATCATTTTCAAAAAGTATATTGTTTGTTCCTAGGTACCAATAGAAGCGGCACACTTGTACGATGCAGTGATCCTTTGGGCCCGAGCAGCCACCGCGGCCATACGAGCTGGCTTGCCACCTACTGATGGGTCTTCACTCATGAGCTTATTGCGACCAACAACGTACAGATCTGTCCAGGGATTTGATGTGAGTACCTGTAATCCATACACAAAGTGAAAGCAAGAGTGTGGACGTATATGAATGTTAGATTGGTGTATTCCACTTATAGCACCTGAACTATTCCTCTTAGAGCACCTATCAATATTTCACTACTAGTGTGGGGTATGACTCGATTTTTAGGATGTTTGAGTAAAGCTTGATGTGATCTTGACTGTACGTGATAATAAATACAGGGTGTAAAAAATATCTCCCGAAATTTTATTCTCATAAACATAGACTATGAAAATAAATTTATACTTTCCATACAAAATGCAATGTCGCGTGATGAAGTTTCTACTCGTAGAAGTAACACATTTATCAATTTCATAGTTTTACCTAAGTCCCGTGTGGTGCCGGCAAAGGATAGTACCATCCCATACATACCCGTGGGTCTCGTAAGAGGCGACTAAGGGTTATAAACTGGAGGATGGGCAGCAGCATCCTCCTGTGTATCATACCATCTTACTTGCGGTCGCCTACAACCGCGGTTCATGGTGCCAAACAAGCGAGGGGACTGTGGTAATTCCCGTCCACATTTTTCCAGCAAAAGCTAGAATTCTGGAGGGAGCTCCCTGTCCTGTAGTTGACATTTCATGGGATGCTATGATGATGATGATGATGATGATGACCTAGATGTTCCTTGGGAAATCTTGTTTTGGGGGCTATTACGGTAACCAGAACGTATTTGCCATAAACAAATTATTACCAATCGAACAACACAAATTCCTGCGCAAAGACCAATAGAGAATTGGAGTAAGCTGCCGTTATTCATAATCTAAGATTGGAGCATTCCCCTCTGTCAAATGCCAGAAAATGTGCCAGAACTATTATCGCTTTGCGTACAATGATATTACAAATATATAATTACAATTATATAACCGACGTAGATACGTTACTAGTGCTTCAAAAATGAAGCTCAAAGTTCTCGAACAAGGAGACTATGTGCACGTCCTGTCATATTTGAGACCTTGTTTACTTTTTGTATTATTCAAACAAAATACCAACGTGTGTAGTGCATAAATGTAAAAATAGTTGGGCAAAAAAGAAAAAAGTCGACGGGATCACAAATCACAGGAAAGTTAGACAAAATTATTACATTTTATTCGGTTTATTATTTTATTACAAAAAATACGACGCCATAATGACGTAGTAGAGGTAACATGAAAGAAAAAGATAACCATATTCCTTTCGAAACTGGAGTGATAGGGACATAAAACGTGAACATAGATCAACTAACAGAAGCGCCATTCTCATTAATTTCGAAACACTTTAGTGCCTAAGGGAAGCTGAAAGACGTTTTGGATTGTTTTTCGGAAATGTTGCTTATTTCATGCGAACAGTCACTGGGCTTAGGTTTGTTTACTTAAGACAGTAGTTAAACAATGAAACGTTGATTCCCAGAATTTTTTTTATTTTTTAAGATACATAACAGAAACATAACGTAAAATATGGATTTCGAATATTCTCGATATAAACCTAGATGGTTTTTGGATATTTTTGTGTTGCGTAAAATCAGAGTGCAAGCGCTTTGGAACATCTTATACAACGTGTTAATGGAATAACCCACACCCTCATACACCCCAACAGATTTTTATTAAAATAAATCCATACATTCCTGTAAGAAAAATCTCGAAAAAAGTTTTTTTCTCTAGATATTGTTACTTCAAAGTTTTATCACTGTTCAAGTTTCATTGTTGTTCTCGTCCGCGCACTCCGCGCACGCTACGCACACTTCTCTCCCCTCCTCAGCGCTCACTAACCGCGCGGCGCCCGGCCGCCAGCGCGCGTATCCACAGAAATATTTAGAATAGAAGCGGCAAGAATTAAAAAAATACTCCTATCAAAAATCCGTGAAACTGATTCTACTATCGATTCTGAACAAACTATTTTCTCAGTTTCGGTTAGTCCGTTAACACGTTGTATAGTACGCACAACTCAACCAATGCCTTCCCTGCTTGTGTATTTCTAGTTCATATAACTACCCCGAATCTATCCGAGTCGCAAATAAATAGGGTTTTCCGGAGTGAGCTCATTGCAATCTCAACCTTCTTTGTCCTTAGGGGTGGACTGAGGTCGAGTGAAAGCCCATTGAAAATAAAAAACCGGCCAAGTGCGAGTCGGACTCGCGCCCTAAGGGTTCCGAACCTATTTACCATATGATGTACTAAAAGCTTTTGCTCTTTGATTTTAAAAACTCCGCGACCATCCAACTTGACCACTCTTTTATAGAAAAGTTCTTGAAACGGGAGCTCACCTTAACTGGTTACTATTAGTTGTGAGAAAAATTGAAATATTTAATGATTTTAGACTTTTCCCTTTATTTGTACTGTGAGACCTAGCTTCTTGCCAAATTTCATAATTTTAGGTCAACGGGAAGTACCCTGTAGGTTTTGCTTTTTTGCATAAATGTATGGAGATGAGGACATAAATAGCCATATCTTTTGATTGCGTCGTTGTAAAAAAATTAAATTTTCAGATCTTGTGTGGTTTATGGACCTTAATATTCGTTATTAATTTCAACCTGATACCTCTTCTTGTTCGTGAGAAAAAGGGTCTTGACAGACAGAGAGATAGACGGACAACAAAGTGACCCTATAAGGGATCCGTTTTTTATTTTGAGGTACGGAACCCTAAAAAAATTTAAATTTACGTACACACGGCCGCACATCAGTAGAAATACTTTTGGACCTTATGGCGTGGTAATAGAGTTGAAAAAGTTTCTACCGACAAGCGGTTGACCGTACAACAACCAATTCATCTTTCCCAGGTATTTTTTCCCCAATGCCAAAGTAAAATGGTCTGTTCTATAAGAAGTATGAAAATATGTTTTAAGTATTTAATGTCTCTTCTGCTTATTCCATAGTTAATCTATGTTAAGTCAGTCATATTGAAGTTTAGTATGTATGTGTCAAAGCGACGCAATATTTTAGGCTGCATAGTATGAAGGTAACTTATCTTTCCTAAAACATCTTTGTTTGCGTATTAGCCCGGTAGGCACTGGGCTTTGCGCGCGGAATTTGCGTAACTCGAAGGTCAATGGTTCGTTAACGGCAAACTTGGCAAACACGTTCTGGCTACCCTGTTTCATTGTCTAAAACGTCTAAAAAATATTTTCAGTTTTTGGGAGATGATTTTTTACAGACAGTTTATTCTATCAACCTGATTATCTTTGCCTGCAGGTAAATATGGACACGGCAGGCGATGCGGAGGGCAACTTCACTGTGATTGGTCTAGTCCCAGACTCCTCATCTGTGCTTGGCTGGAGCGCTCAGCCCGTGGCTACCTTTAGATATGCCAACGGCTCCAGTATTTTGCCGGTTAGTACAGGCAGCCACACGTTTAAGTGTCCATTGACAAAAAACATTTTGATTGCTCATAAATGTATCGCAAGATTTCTGATTGAACCAGTCGAGACTCCATTTTATTATTTACTATTATCGATGCTCTTTGAACAAATACCTACAACGTGAGTTATCCCTGTTTTAACTCCCGAATCCAAGTGAAAATGTATTTACACGAAATTATTTATTGAATCTCTAATAAATACTCTCCATACTAAAGTAGTTTTTTTTTTATCGTTGAGGGGCTTACTTTTGACCTCGATCTAGTTCTGAGGACAAAGATGAGATGAGGTTAACGACGGAACGAATTTGCCCAGAAGAAGCCTAATCACTCGCGACTTGATTAGATTCGGGTTATATGAGCTTGGGAACAAAGGCGCGGGCTGAGAATCTTTTTGGCTGTGAGTATTATAAAGATGTTGTAAAGCGCTTTGTGAGAATGGTGAAACATCAACCTAGCATGTGTGATTTTTTTCGGTGCCTATAGTAGTAGAGGGATGGCAGAATAAGCCCGTGGAGCTTTTAGGCACACTCTCCGAAATACAATCTGTAAAAGACCGCCAGAAAAACAACTTTGCAGCGGTGGGCAAGAGTGTGAAACTTGGTTTTCACCAACCAATATCTCATCACCAACGAGCGTCTTGGTTCTGCGATCTATAGAGTCAAACTCGTAATCGATCATTTTGTACAGATAGTAAAATAACGCACGAAAAAATACTGAAAAACTTATATAGGTTATTTAATGAGGCTGTTACTGAACGAGACTTGGTATTCTATTTTCGAGTAAACTTTTCCTATGGCTTTTTCATGTCAAAATGTTTTCAGGTAGGTATTTCATTTTACAAAATGGGTAGACGAACGAAAACCATTTTCGAACAATAAATTATTTTCTCACAATCGAAATAATATGTTACCAATTCAGCACAAGCGTTTTTATGTAAAATTATTCTCAACCCTTCTCAAAATTACTTATATCCTTCTTTGTATCAAAGCTGTGCCCCATTTACTTATATATACTGTGCCCTAAATATTTGAGCGATTTTTCCAAAATTTCCGTTAGATGTGTAGCGTCATACAAAATGTTATTTTATAGGAACTAGTCGGCGGAGCCAATATTGCTTGGATCGGTGGTAAGCCACCCGAAGCGGAGCCGGCTTGCGGGTTCGACGGGGTCAAGTGTTCGCTTCCACACGACCCTGGGGTCATCTCCGCGGCTGCTGCGGTCGCTGCGGCGGCCATCTTGGCGGCGGCGTTGCTACTGCGACATTACAGATATGAACAGAAGCTGGCGTCTGTATTGTGGAGGATTGAGGCTAAGGATCTGACGTTCATATCAGCATACAGTTCGCAGGGAGGCGAACACAAGGTTAGTAAGTTAGATGTAGATTTATATGTTTCTAATGTTTAAATAGCCTAATTTTAAAGTAAGTCAACGAGGGCGATTCTAGCGTGGCCGCTAAATTTAAGGCTATAATTTGACAGGTCTAAAAATGTTGCTATTTTTGTTACTAAATTTTAATCATGAATTTAGCGGCCACGCTAGAATTGCCCCCAACGTGTAATAACCAGTGTAATAACAACTGAAGACTAATACACTAATCACCAAAGTCTAAGACTCAGACACTATAGTGAAATTTTTCGTAGGTATAATCTCTTAGAAAAAAATACTGGCCACTAATTAATTTCTAGAGAGTAAACAAAAACGTTCTAATAGTAATCTAATTTAAAATTTTAAGAATTTAAGACCATAGTTTAGCATGATTTATTGGTAAAATGTTTACGTACCTTTTCATTTTACACAAGGTCATCTGATCCCAAACTAGGCTAAAGACTGATAAGTATACATATATCCCAGTTATACATAATTCGTATAATTCGCTTTTTAAAAACGGCCGGCAAATTGTATACGTTCGGCAAATTGTAAAATGGCGACGGCACATTGCAAAAGGGGTTAGATCACTACTGGTACATTTTAGGTTATTTAAGGCAAGCCCAATCAAATAATAAATCAATAAAATAAAGTAAACAGAGGTTTAGAGGAAAAATAAAACGATCACTCTCAGTCGCACAGTTTTTTTAGAAATTTGTAATAAAAAAACTTTTACAAACAAATTAAGTTTTGCTGTCCTAAAAATGAACATTTTTAGATATTGCTTGAATAAATAGACTAAAGCAAAATTTTATATTAAAGTTAAGACAAATAATATAAAAGATGAAAAACGATAGAATTTTTACCGCTACGGCTCCCTCTCCCTCTCCCGCTCCCCCTCCCGATCCCCATCTCGCACCCGCTCCCGCTACCCCTCCCACTCACTCTCCCAATCCCGCTCCGGCTCCCTCTCCCGCTCCCGCTACCGCACCCGCTCCTGCTCCCACTCCCACTCCTACTCCCCCTCCCGCTCCCCCTCCCTCTACCACTCCCTCTCCCGCTCCCACTCCCTCTCACGCTCCAGCTTCTTCTTCCTCTCCCGCTCCCCCTCCCGCACCCGCTCCCGCACCCACTCCTGCTTCCCCTCCCGCTTCCACTCCCGCTCCAGCTCCTTCTCCCTCTACCACTCTTCCTCCCGCTCCCTCTCCCTCTCTCCCTCTCCCTCTCTCCCTACCCCGAACCCAACCCCGACCCCGACCACTACCCCGACCCCGACCCGATAAACCATACTAATGACACCCATATTGATTTTTGACATTTCAACCCTATCGCACCCCAACCCCATTCCAAGGGGATGATGGTATATCATGTCCACCACGTTGGATTTCAAAATTGTTGTAGTTTTCGTAATCAGCGACCCGATAAACCATACAAACGACACCCATATTGATTTTTAGACATTTCAACCCTATCGCACAACAACCCAATCCCCAGGGGATGATGGTATTCCACGTCCACCACGTTGGATTTCAAAATTGTTGTAGTTTTCGTAATCAGCGACCCGACAAACCATACAAACGACACCCATATTGATTTTTAGACATTTCTACCCTATCGCACCCCAACCACATCCCCAGGGGATGATGGTTTTTCACGTCCACCACGTTGGATTTCAAAATTGTTGTAGTTTTCGTAATCAGCGACCCGATAAACCATACAAACGATACCCATATTGGTTTTAGACTTTTTCACCCCATTTCCCTCTTTTAGGAGTTAAATCTGGGGTGGGGTTTAATAACAGTGATTTACGTTCCACAGAATTACAACCCTAGTGCCTAAATATTAAATCTAGTGGATTTTACTTTGAAAATGAAGGATTTTCAACTTCATCCCCCTTTTCACCAATTAGGATGTAGAATTTTCAAAAACTCTGAGACACGTAACACTTAATTTTTAGTCGTCAGCCTAAATACAAATTTTAAAGATCCTTACTTCAAAACTGACGGACTTTCATAAAAACTTTCATCCCCTGTTTTACCCTAAGGGGTAGAATTTTGCAAAACCCTTTCTTAGTGCACCGCTGGACCTCATAAGGAACCTACATGCCAATTTGAAATCTCTAGACCCAGCGGTTTGGGCTGTGCGTTGATATGTCAGTAAGGCAGTGAGTCAGCAAAAAAGAAAAACAAATCCTACACTTACCTTTTTTTAGGACAGCGATTTATTAGCGTAGCGAAGTGCTACGTATTTATAACCGTAGCTTCGTAGCACTGATTTCCGCTGCGCGAAATGAAGCTCTCAACATGCTCATTTTGCCGTGACACAATGCTTTGTTCTCACCTAATAGAGTGTTAAGTGCTTTGTACACACGGCCGCACATCGGTAGAAATACTTTTGAACCTTATGGCGTGGTAATAGAGTTGAAAATGTTTCTACCGACAAGCGGTTGACCGTACCAGCTTCCACCCCCGTCTTTCCCCGCGCATTTAGATAACCTTGTTTGAAATTTTCCCTTAATTGCCTTTATTTTGCTTTCTCGAAGGGCTCCTTTTGTTTTTGAGGAAGAGATTATTAAAATATTCCATTAATTTATTAGTAATTTTCTTAATGCTAGGACTTCAAAACAGATCCCTATAAACATACAATAAGTGGGCGGCAACACCAGACAATGGTAAAAGTAGTAATAAAAACGTGAGGGTAGTAGAAAATTACAGTGCTAGCTTTGTCGCAGCCAACTGGTTTAATTAGGCAGTTAATTGAAATCGGTTGTGTTGTGATTTGTTTAAAATTGTCAGGTAATTTGTTTATTTTAATAAAATAATTCGCTCTAAATTAATAACAATAAAATAAAAGTTGCTCATTTGATCTAGTTCACCTCCAAAGAGCTTACAAACCGTTCACCTCCCATATTCACTACATTTTTTTACTATGATTCCGAAAGTAGGATTTTAAATATTTATCTATAACTAGTTAGTAATTACAAAATGTCCTTAGATTTTATTCGTAATTAGTATCGTGTGTAATTTGATGGTATGATTTATATTAGCAGTTAAATTAAGAAGTTGATGTTTTGACTAACTTCCGCCGTTCGCCCATTGGTCGTTGTTGCGAGAGGTGGAAGGTGGGGTGCCTGGAGGGGCGATCGAGTCACACCACACCTCGCAGCAACGAAGGAGCGAAAAGAATCAGTTTCTTTGTGACAGTGGTAGCGTTAAGACGAGTACAATAAATATCTCTGCATCGAAAGTGGTTTATTTTCATTATAGTTGATTGACTGCCGGCATTCAATTGAATGCCGAGGCCGATTGTTGCTTATCGCTCAACGTTTAACGAGTTGGCTAATCGATAGCTAGCCCGAATGAGACGGCTAACCTTGAATCAGCCGGGTGATCGAATTCAAGTTTGTCAGCAAATTATGATCAGCAAAAATCCTAATGGAGCAGCTCTAAATTTATTTGTCCAGCAAAATAATTATTTGTGCAGCAGAATAAATGATTTGAGCCACAAAATATTAATTTTAGCAGCAAAATAGTTATTTGTGCAGCAGTACAAGCAAGTTTTAATTCGCTTCTGGCTCCGCTCGCTTGGCTCGTGCATTGTGATAGCAAGAGAGCCTATGTTTGCCTTATCTAACAGACCTATGAGCAAGTTCAACAAGATGGCTGCAGCACGAGGAATTCAACGTTTGGGCTAGGTGTTCTCTAGCCATTCAATTGAATGCCGGCAGTCAATCAACCGCCTAGGCATTCAATTAACTGCGACACTGTGACATCGTCAGTGATACTAGGGACTATTATTAATTCTGTGACTAGGGTCTCAGTCAGCAAAAGCCGCACCACCTAGTACAGTGAACCCTGCTGAGTGACGCAAAGAATAGTGTTTATAAAATAGAAATAAACAAGGAACGAAAAAGATATTATGACAAATGATTATGACAGATTATTATGAAATTAGTTTAGACTTATCCATCCCACATAAAAATCTTTGTTCTTTCAACGCCGTTCTATTTTTGGTACCTACAATTTTCTTTACGGGTGAACAGTTTTAATTTATTCAAAACCGTTTGAGGACTTATTCTGGAGACAAAATCAATAACGCTTGATAAGCTACGACTATTTTTTTGATCCGCAAATCGATCACCAGAATAAAAGATTAAAAAAATGCATTATAAACATACCATCACGGCTAATGTTTGCATTATCTATTCCATTTTCTTTGACTGGCCCGTTGGTGTGGTTGGTAGTGAGCCTGTAGGTGCCATGAGCCGCGGGTTCGATCCCGCCTAGGTCAAGTATTTGGGTGATGAACTTACAGAAGTATTTGTTCTGTGTCTGGGTGTAATTTATCTTTTTATGTTTGTGTATATTAGTGTATATGAGTCTCTGGTGTCCATAGTTCGGGAATAGGTGACATTGCTTGAAATGATGCCGAATAAATGTTTATTTCTCTTCCTTAATAAGCGAGAGTGGCTACTATACACGCATGATTCAATAACAAACTATTTTAGCTGGGCAGGCAGCAAACTCCGTATATAAAGACTAAAGATAACATACACGGAAGAAATTTCCAAGCTGAAATAAGCAGCACATGGTTGTAATGTATGTTTTATTTGGATTTTTTTAAGTGTACAATAATCAGTTAAATAAATAAATAGACGTCTACATATTCATAAACAGTCTGTATGAGATACTGATGTGTTAAACTGGTGGGGTTCTTAGCGGAATAGTGTGAACAAGCCAGCAGCAGCAGGGTGACGGAGCCAGTGAAATTACTGGCACACGAGACACACTATCTTAGTTCTCAGGGTGTGCAACGTGCTTTGCTGTCTTAATAGTGTCAAGTTATACCACAAATAAGACAGCGGGCTCTATGGGCGGTGGTGAACACTTTCCATCAGGTGACCCACCTGCTCGTTTGCACACTTTTCACATAAAAAAAACAAGCTGCGGTAATGTTTTACAAAAAAAAGTTTAAAAATACTAGTATTATAGGGGAACTTTACTTAAGATAGCAAGCGAAAGTGAAAATCTGCAGCACTTTCTACCTCATTTTTTACTCTTTGAAAATTATACTTGTGTACGTAAGAAAGGAAGCGTAAATTAATTATTTTGAATAGACGTCTAACAGAGTATTATTATTAGCCAGTCCTAAGTCAGTCACATATTTCTTACAGACAAAGATAAAAAATTACTGTTTTTAAGATTTGAGAAAAATCTCTAGCAGCCGTTTGCTCTAAACTTAAGAATTGCCCAAGTTCTTTCTTAAGGGTCGTCAAACTATTGCTAAGAGTGTCCTAAGCAAGTTAGCGGCGATTCTTAAGTTTAGTGCAAACGGCCCTAGGTATATTAAGTATGCAAACAAACACGCTTAAAACCAAAATGGCTACCTCCATAGCAGAAAGTAATGCTTCTGCAACCTCGTTAATATTTACCGTTTAATTTAAGTATTTCTTTCAGACTTCCATCCCACAAGACGTGGAAGCAAGAAGGGCGCACACCACCATAGCTTTGTACCGAGGAAACATTGTAGCTGTGAAGCGACTGCAGAAAAAAAGCATCGACGTCACCAGAGCTATACGAAAGGAGTTGAAACAGGTGATATAGCTGTCTCTTTTTCGCAAATAGAAAAATATACAAAAATATAGAGCTATTCACAGCTTGCCCCGTGTGGTGCCGGCAAAGAATAATACCAACCCTTACGTACCCGTGGGTGTCGTAAAAGGCGACTAAGGGTTTTAAACTGGAGGATGGGCAGCAGCATCCTCCTTTGTATCTAACATCTTACTTACTGCGGTCACCTACAACCGCGGTCCATGGTGCCAGCCGTAACGCTAACAAGCGAGGTGACTTGACTATAGTACTTCCCCTCTACATTTTTCCAGCAAAAGCTATAATTATAGAGGGAGCTCCCTGTCCTGTAGTGGACGTTTTCATGGGATGCTATGATTGATTCACAGCTTATAGCAGCTTCAAAAAGTTAGATTTTCTACAAATTAGGATTGTTTTATAAATCTAATCATATATTGTGAGGAAATGTGAAAAGGTAGTTAATTTGACAGTGGGCGCAGTCTTTTCGCTTGAAAGAAAGGGATAAAGTGATTACATCCCCAACGAATTAGATTGAGACAGATATACTGTGCCTGTTACCAAAACTAAATGACGTAAGCGCCCGATATAAAATATGGACTTTTTGTTAAAACTTAGTAATAAAATAAAATTTTAGGTTAGGCATATGATAGCAACTACGAATACCTTTCTGTGTACCTAATTACACTACTTAAAACACCTCAGATTCCACAAAAAAGGAAGGAATGAAAATTGAAGAGGCTACTTTAAATTTTTATTTTTGTGAGTCGATTTTCAATAATCATGTTTTGTTCTTGGTGATATTATCACTTGAATGGTCTAGAAACACATACCTGAAAATCACGGCAAGATACTGAGTAAATAAAAAGATATTTGTCTTCAAAATACCCAAAACAATTTACATATCGTCTTATGAAGAACTCATCTTTAATTCATATCAAATTGAAAATAAAAAGGAATATTTGATTTGTTGATTTAAAACCTTGAAATTCATTTTTAAACAAGAAATAAATAATAAAAGAGATATTGAACTTAGGAATTATGATGTCACGAATCTGCAAGAAACTTTTCGAAATTTTATAAGCAAAGATATTTATTTACTTTCATGAAAATGTTTCTTTGATGGAATTTCTCCTGGAACTCAATTATACGTCTTTGATGAAAACTTTTAAATTCCTATATAACGACACCTTTTCTGAAATATTCGAGAATTAATTAAATTAGTTCAAAATTTGGAATGGTTCGTTAATAATTTGAGGGTAAACCTTCCTGAATTACTTTGAGACTGAAAAGTGATGTGATTGAGATAGAATTTTAATTTCATTGGTATAACTGAAGAAAAAATATTCTAAAATACCCTTATTTTGTCCACTTATTCCTGACTTATTCCCATTTGTAACTATTTTACTGCTACATTTTTTATCAAAAATGCTTGTATGTAAATTTAAAATATTTTAGAGAAAACAATATTTGACGATGTGGTCGCTTCACACTCTTGATATATTTAAAATAACAGAAAACAAATACTTCTCTCATTTTTATGAATTTCGGGGTCACCGTTGCGTTGGTCGTAACAGCCACGTTGCAAGGCACGCTTATGTGAACAATTTTGACGTGTAAATGAGGTAAATAATTAACATTTATACGTTAGTATTATATAGTCTAAGATTAACATTGACCAGCGTGTAGCTGCAAATTTTAGGGATAGCCATATAGGAAATCAAATCTTTACTCATACAGGGTGGCCTAAAGTAAGGTCAATTTAAAAATTTAGTTTTGACGTTTCTGTAAGAACCCTCACCGAGAGCTTTTAAAACTTAACGAGATCTCAAAAACTTAACTGAAATAAAAATATAATTAAAGCTGCAGAAATGGTTAATTTATTTTAATCACGAAACCAGAACACCAAACACGTATGTCGTGGTCAACTAATTAGGGACTTTCAAGATAGTGAAGAGCAATAACCGGTTATGTACATATAAATATAAAACCCTATTGATTTCTCAGCACCTATTATTTGCATAATTTGGTCCGATTATTATGCTATAAATGGCTGTAAATAAAAGAATAAATAAATAGAAAAAAAGTATTTAATATCAAAGGTTGAACATGTATTCAATTTTAAGGTATAGTTCTGTAGCTGGACATTTAATTAAGGACAGTAAACTATAATGAAAAATAGAGTTAAACAAAACTAATAATCTGCAGTATTATAATATCTTTAACAGCTCCATTTTATTACGTGTAAAATCAGTACCCAGTAGCAAAACCTTTGTTAGTAATTACCGCTTGACACCGATGTGGCATAGACATTATCAGTTTCTGGCATGTTTCGACAGGAATGTTTGCCCATGCCTCAGAAAAAGCTTCATTAAGTTTATCTAAAGTTGTGGTACGATAAGTGGCAACTTTTTTCTTGATTTCGTGCCAAAGGTGCTCGATTGGGTTAAGGTCCGGGCTATTGGCTGGCCAATCTAGCACCGATACTGACTGACTGATAAGAAACGACTTGACTGAACGGGCGGTATGTTTCGGGTCGTTATCATGCTGAAACGTCCATATAATAGGGAGATGCTCCTCAGCATAAGGAAGCATCGTTTCCCCCAATATTGCCTTGTATTGATGTTGGTCTAAGTTACCCTGAACTTTCCTCACAGGTCCCACTCCACGTCCAGAAAATGAACCCCACATTTTAATGTTTCCACCGCCATGTTTCACCTGTTTTTTTGTGAATCTTGGATTCATTTCCGCTTTTACTGGACGCCGTACGTATTGCCTTCCATCTGAAGAAATCAAACTAACCTTGGTCTCGTCAGAGAATAATACATGTTGCCATTGGGCGTAGGTCCAGTGTACATATTTACGTGCAAACGCGAAACGAGCAGATTGTCCCTAATTAGTTGACCACGACTGTATAAGCGTAAGCGCACGTAAGCGGCGTAAATACACTTTTCTCTGGCACAAGACCAGGAGATCGAGAGTCGGCTTTCAACTGACTACTAAAAAGCTTCAAAATATACTTCTTAAGAGTTTCAAAAAATACTTCTTAACTTTGTTCTCCTAGATCCGCGAGCTACGCCACGAGAACATCACGGCAATCGTCGGCGTCTGCGTGGAAAGTGGATCAGCATGTATAGTATCAGCGTACTGCTCCCGTGGGTCCCTAGCCAGGGTCCTTGCTGACAGGTGGGTCTCTTTATCTGACACGTAGGAGTTGTTGATGTAACTAGCGGGTCCATTTAAGGCTGGCTGTCCATTGATGCGGAGCGAGCTGGCGGAGCGGAGAAACGAGGAAATATTAACCAATAGGATTGCGGAGCGGAGTTTTAATGCAATTGCGGAGCGAAGTTTTTATGCAGTCCTATTGGCTAATATTTCCTCGTTTCTTCGCTCCGCCAGCTCGCTACGCATCAATGGACAGCCAGCCTTAAGCGTGTTTATCTAATCACCATAAATTGTGAAGTAACGACAAAAATTGAGAATATGACCAAATTTTTGTGTCATGCGAATTCGTTGCTGGCAATCAGTGAACGCTGCTCACTTGGTTCGTGTGCTGTATGGAAAAGATACATTACCATCATACTCGTATAAGCCAAAAAACGTCCACTGCTTAACATACATGCATTTGTAACCAAAAGATGCATTTATAACCGCACCGAACTTAATCTTCACAATTGAAATCGGTTAGGTTCCGATTGCCATTACAGAACAACTGTGACAATTTTCATCACGACAGCAACTTTATAGGAGCCTAGTTCTTTACTAGAAGAAAATGCATTTATTAAGAATCTAAAAGAAAAGCCAAGTTTCCTTGAAGAATATTTGATTTCGACAGGGATCTCCACCTGGACGACATGTTTGTGGCCAGCCTGGTTGCAGACCTCCTTAGAGGTCTGACCTACCTCCATGATTCTCCATTAATCTCCCACGGGAACCTCACTTCGAGTAACTGCTTGGTGGACAGTCGATGGGTGCTGCAGATCGCTGACTATGGATTGCATAATTTGAAAAGTAAGTGTTTTAAAATAGTTATACAATGGTATCCCACAAATAGAGAAAACACACATGAGAAAGCACACATAAAATGAGGTATGGAACCCTAAAATAAACAATAGATAAAATATACTTGTAATAACCTAACCCCAGACACCGACCCCGACCTGTCTCTGCATCACCCTAAGGTAAATGTCAGAATTTGCCTTTAGGCGTTAAGTCTGCCTGTGTACCTTTGTGCATGAAGTTGAATAAATAAAATAAACAGTAAAAATTATAATAATAAAAAAATGTACACAAAAGTTCAAACCCAAATAAGGCAGCAAAATTATTATTTGGCGCAAGTGCTTTGTGCGCAAGGCGCAATCTCGAGCAAGTGAAGGTTTATTTATTTATTTACAGTTTTTTGTACACAAGATAATACAAACATAAAATTAAGAAAAAAGACACAACAGGTGCTGCTTATTTCTACACGGAAATTTCTTCCAGCAGACCTACGGAAGCGTGATTTGACTGGAAAAAGGCAGATAGAACGTGCACTCATAAACTACAAAATATAAACCTAAATATAACTATACTATACAAATACGTACATAAACTATACATATTTAATTTAATTATTAGTTTCTAGGATATATATATTATTAGTTTCTAGGATTGAGCGAATAGAGCTTTTTTAAAAAAATCCTCTGCCTCCGTGGTCAGAGTGGCTAGAGCGTTCAGCTCTCGGTCCGGAGGTTCTGGGTTCGATTCCTGGTGGGGGGACACTGTCAAACAAAAGTCCCTTTGTGCGACCTCCGAAGTTTGGTTAGGACATTGCAGGCTGAATCACCTTATTGTCCGAACTCGATATGATGATGATGAGCGTAGCGAAGGTTTCAAGGCGCGAGACGTGAATTGTGCTGCCGAGCGAAACACACAATTTTTCACCGAGAAAAATGCTTACGCATAGCGCCAGTACCTTATACCAGAATTCATCATCACGTCCAACCTTTTTCAAACTAGTGGCCGAAAATTACTTTTGTACTTCGGCCAATAAAGCAAAGTTTTCTGATATAGTGGGGGGAAAAATATTTTCGACGCATGTTTCTTTGGGAAAGTCATTCAGATTCGTGTTCTGAATAACATAACTACTATTATTATTATCGTATGGCGATTTTTTATTCCTGCGAGTTAGAATTTTATATCAGTGTTGGAGAGCCATGCCTCTGCCTCAGGTGTGAGCAAGTGTAGTCCTTCCAATCCTCCCAGAAACTTTCTAGTTGGACATTCTTCAACGATGAGCTCTATGGTCTGAAAAGGCGCTCCGCAGTCGCAGGCAGGAGACTCCGAAATTCCCCAATGGTGCAGATGGTAATTGCACCTCGCAACGTCCGTGTGAATTCGATTTAGGGTTGTCCATAGTTTTCGGAACTTCTTAAATCCGTTTTGTGCGACGCTAGGGTTGGGAATATGTATTTTGTCCTGCGGGACTTCTACGGCGCGCCACTGAGCGGTCCATTCTTCTTTCAAGTCAAAGTGTTGTTGGATCCGGAGGTCTGTCCATATGGGTTTACGGGAGGGGAGCATCCATCTTCAAAGCTTTTTCCTTAGTATGCAAGTGCAAGATCATCGGCATAAATTAACTTTTCCGATAGCGTGGGCGGTAAGTCGCTCGTATAGACATTAAACAGCAGTGGGGCCAGTACTGATCCCTGTGGAAGTCCATTTTTGACTAAGTGATAGCTGCTTTCCTTATCTCCTAGCACCACTTTGATGTTCCGTGGGCCGAGCATGGTTTTTATAAGCGAGTTAAGTTTCTTGCAGGTGACCATGTTGTCAAGCTTATACAAAAGACCGCGTACCCAGACGGTGTCATAGGCTGCTTTTAGGTCCACAAAAGCCACAAAAGTTTTTTCTCCCTTCTGAAAACCTGCCTCAATATGAGACGTCAGAGCCAATACCTGATCTGTACAGTTTCTATTGGGTCTGAATCCGGCTTGTTCAGAAGGTATCATTGGGTTCAGTATTGGGGAGAGGCGGTTATATAGCAGGCGCTCGAGTAATTTATAAGTAACGCACAACAAGGAGATAGGTCTGTAGCTTGCGGCATCATCAGCGGGCTTGCCAGGTTCTAGAATGGCGACAACTTTAGCTTTCAGGAAGACATCAAGGATCAGACTTTTTTTCCAGAATTTCGTTAAAGAAATTTATAAGCCACTTCTTACCGTTCTTTCCTAAGTGTGTCAAGAAGTCTGGATAAATACCATCGACACTGGCTGCCTTGCTGCATTTGACTTGTTTTATTGCTATCGCTAGTTCATCTTGGTTGAAAGGTGAACTGTAGGTATCATCAGGTTCGAGTCGTTCTTTTTGATTTACATGCTTCACTCTGATGTCTTTGGCGAAAGATTTGTCGAAGTTTGTGGACTTTGTTAAGCTCTGCAAGCGTTTTGCGATCTCTTTTGGATGAACTGAGGTTTCTTTAGGGGCAGGTGTTGAGGCTCCACCCATTTTACGAAGTAATGTCCAACTCTTTTTACTAGAATGGGTGAAATCCATCCCCTCCACGTTTTCTACCCATTTTTTACGGCGTGACTCGTCCAGAGCTTTCATAAGGTTATGTGCTGTTTGCGGGTCGGCAGTTAACTTGAATTCTTGGTACGCTTCTTTAGCTTCAACGGTCCAGCCAGGTACATACTCCTTTCGGAAACCTCTGGGAATGTGACGCTTGGCCGTCGCTAGTAAGATATTGCGGAACCTCTCGTAGTTGGCAACTGTCGGTTTTAGCCATCGCAAGATGGAGTCCGTTTGGTTGCTATAGGCATCCCAATTAGCCTTACTGAGGTTCCAGCGGGCTTTCGGGACAGAGCGAACTAGAGGAATCTCTAAGCCAACCTTAATTAAAGCCGGGCGATGTTGACTACGCGGGAAATTGCCCAGTATTTTACGCGTTGTGGGTAGGATCTTGCCATGTGGGTCCTCTGATACAAAGCAGAGGTCAGGGTTAGAATCTTTATTCCACCTAGCAGAGCGAAATGAGCCTCTATCTTTAGGATCAAAAATGAGATGAATGTCTTCTAGATCAGCCCAATCAGATACATTTTCGCCATTCTGGTCATTAGTTGGGTATCCCCACGAAGTGTGGTGGCAGTTGAAGTCGCCGACATACAGTGCAGGGTGGGATTGCTTGGGCAAAGGCGGGTTGGGAAAGGTATTGTTTGGAGGCTTATACACGGCGGTCAGGTTTATGCCTGAAATCTGTAATATAATGGTTTCTAAGTTGTTTGTGCTAGATGTACTTATTACTTTGGTATTGGTCAAGGAGTTTTTTGTATAAACCGCAGATCCATAGATAGATGAAGTTGTGTATGCGAGAAGGGTAAATCCTGGTATTAATCCTCTATGTTGGAACTTTTGAGGGTCGTCAATATGGTGCTCCTGAATCATTATCACGTCTACATTTTTATCAGCAGCAAGTCTAGACAAGTATTCGCACTTCGACTGTGACGAACCTTCTATATTAATTTGAAGAATAAGGACTGATGGTCCTATCCTTTTCGTTTGGTGGCTCTGAGAAGGGCCGTTTGTTGTGTAGCTCTGAGGAGAGCTTGGTCCCATGTTTCGCAGGAAAAGATCACTGAGAGGTTTTAGAAAAAACAGGTTCAGCGCGCCAGGTTGAGTCAGAATACTTTGGCCGTCAGTGACGTTGCCAGGGGTGTACCGCGAGGAGGTATATTCTGACAAGTTTACCACCCAACATAACTACTAAAATTAGGCTAGGGATGTGAGTAATATACAAAAATTTGGCCGACATGGATTGGCAGAGATATGAACATTTACAGATAATATGTTTGAATGCATGGTCACTGCAAAATATTTTTTTTTGCGATATAAATTAAGGCCTCAAAACCCATTGTAAAATAAAATGAAACCCTTTACATAAACATTGGTGAATGAGAAGGTGCCACCCACAAAAAGACGTGGCTACCCATATAAGTTCTTTTTTTTTTTACAGGCATTCTATTTAGCCTTTCAAAAAGGTAATATGTGGCTTACCGCCATCAATCTTAGCTAAGCCTGGCATACAATGCCGAATGGAGGTAGTTTTTCTTAGAAATCTGAGAATTTATTTCCTTGTAATATAATATTAGAATGATGAAATTCGTCAAATTCAGACATGCTCAAAAAGATCGCGAAATCATCTCATTCCGCTTGTCATTTTTGGTTTTGATAATCTAACGAAAATACGTATAGATCTGGCACCCAATTCTTAAATATCGCTGGGTGACTTTAGCACGGTCATAGGTAGGTACTGGGGGGCGATCGTGGTAATTTCAACGATATTACCAAAACAAAAACGTTTGCCTAAAACACTTAGGCTCGAATCGATAAATCCCGCTTAAGTGTGAGATTGTCCTTAAGGGGCATCTTGAGGTGTTGCCACAGAACTATATGCGATATCTGTGGGTGTTGAATTAATTAATAAACAGAAATTGAGTAGCTGTCATCGGAGCAATTGTCACTTGAGTGTTAAAAACACACTCACAAATTTATAAACGAAACTTAACTCAAAATTGTTGATGCTGTCAAATAGTGACGAGTATTATTTTGAACTGTCAGTCTCTATTATTTATTTATTATGAAAGAAGAAACTTTAAAATGAACATTAACAGCATTATTAGAAGCAAAAACAAAACGCAGACTTAAATTATTTTTGCTCTTTTGACGTTTGACTCAAAGACGGACACTTGAGATTGATGTTTGGATATTAGTTAATTAATAGCAAGATCTTGAGATGCTAATTGCATCTTGATAATTAAGTCAGCTGACATGGTCTTGGGAAAGATTTTGAGAGGGATTTATCAATACGGGCCTTAGTTAAGACTTAACATAACTTTTTAGGCAAATGTTTTTGTTTTGGCAAAGTCGTTGAAATTACCACGGTCACCCTCCTATTGTATCGATTTACTAGCAATTTAAGGGTTTCAATTTGAATTAGACCATTGTGAACGATCAAACGATTCTCTTCTATAGATTCCCTTACAGATTCAATCTTACAGATCTTTGTATACCTAATTGATTATTTAATGGCCAAACTACCTACGCTTATTTTGAACTTCCGTGATTAATTCAAATCTCCTTAAGCCACGATCACACCTTCCCTAATTCAGAAACTAATTCGGCTTACATTGCTTGTTGAAGTAAGGATATTGTAATTAACATATCCAAGTCTCCCAGCAATGTATGCCTAATTAGTCTTTGAATTCAGTTAGGTGTGATCGTGGTTTTAACTAATAAGTTACACCGTACCGTAACCTGCGTAGCTCCCTACATATAGTAACCTGAAATAGTTTGTTAAAGAGTTAGTGACGCCTGAGATATACTTCATGTTATTAATGTTACTAGAGTTTCGGGATTGCAGTAAAACGCCAATTGTTTCCTAGTATATTGGAACTTATCTACATACAGCTCTTCAATTTACTTCTCACAGTCTCACTGAGTCCTCTCTCCAAGCTTTCTTTCCTCTGGGTCTTCTTCTACGGAGTCTTCCCTCCGAGCACTGTCTTCCCTCTGGGATCTTTTCTACGAAGTCTTCCCTCCCAGCCCTCTTGGATTACCTCTGAGGTTTCTTTTTCCTTGGGACTTCTTCTCCTTCCTCTTGTTCCTTTCTTTAGATCGCTTTCCACTGAGCTACTAGTCTAGGCAACGAAGCGGATCGTTGTATGACGACCCCCGCATTAAATCCTCAGTCGATGAAACTTTGCTGGGGTATTACACTACATGAGACAAACCTTCTATAAAAAAATCCAAAAAAAATCGGTACTTTTAATTTTTCCATACAAAAATTACAAAAAATGTATGCATTTTTTTTGTAATTTTTTTTGGATATTTTGAATTTACATTTAATTCATGATTCTTTATCATCCTGTCAAATAAAATCTGCCTGAGAAATTAATGTTGGGTTCAACTGCTTCGTTGCCTACACTATACGGCGTAACTACTCGGTGGCTCGTCTTATACAGGGTTATTTTCGGACCCCTAGCCAAATTTTAGTATGTTACTCAGAACACGAATCTGAACAACTTTCCCAAAGGAACATGGGTCGATAAACAAGAAAAAATTTTGCTCATCCCATACAAATACCACTTTCGCGGGAACAAGATTTGTATGGGAGAATCAAAAGTTTTTCTCGTTTTTCGATGTCCCTCAACACAGAATCCTCAGAGAAAAAAACTGCATAAAAACTTATTTTGACGATGCCAAAAAATAGTCATGAAATAGTCATAAATAGTCACCATAAGGAAAAAAATAGTCGCGTTAAAATTCTAGAGTTATAGCTATGGTTTGCTGAGGATTATGGCCATAGGCTATATACAGAATCCTCAGTTCTGATGCAAGCAAACCGTAGGGACTATCGACTTGGTTTTTATTTTAAAAAATAGTCATGAAATAGTCGTCTTGACTTCCAAATTCTCAATAATAGTCGTTCAAGGATTTCAGAGTTACAGGGGTAGCTTGCTGAGGATTCTGTGCATAGCATTTCACGGATGCAGATTCCTGCAGAACGGTTAGGTTTTTCTATTTGATACTGATGTCAAAAAATAGTCAACAAATAGTCGTCTCAAACCATAATAACTTCGGTCTGTTTTACCTAGTAGAAGTATGTTAAAAATGCATGTGAACTTCGCCATACATTTTTCCTTTGTACAGTCGCGTACACAAAATTATTTGATATTGATTTCAAGTTTCAAGTTTTGTGTCATCTATTTTTATTAGGTAAATAAGAGGATAAACCAACTGATATATCAGTGCACAGACCCAACCTTTTGGTCTAAAAACTTATAATGTGGGTTCCACGTTTAAGGAAAGGTAAAACTAGAATATCGGGCTTAAACCCAGATGCATTCAGTAAGTAAAAATACTTTAATAATAATTGGTAGGTTCGCAAATATTACTAAATTAACTATACTAACTTTACTAATTTCTTGATTGATCAATGTTGTTTGCCTACGCATTTAACTATTCATTAAAAATTAAAATGTCGCTGCATATGTGTTTCTTTTACCCAATAGCACATCAGTAGAATAATACAAATCAGTGACTTAATGGCATAGTAACAGAGTTGGAAATGTTTAACGTGGGTCGTATAATAGAAAAAGCACCAATATTCTGAGACGAGATATGTTTAACCAATAGCATGGCGGCGTTCGGCTCGACCGAATTGTGTGACCGAGCTAGCGCTCGCCGCCGCCGCCGGCGCGTATTGAAGTGCCCTACAGTGTTGCTATTAAAACGACAATTGCCGTGTTCTACGGTATTTATATGAAATGTAAAGTTAACTTACACTACAGCCTATGGAAGCAGTAAATACACAACGCGTTATTCCAAGTTAGGATTTCCATTTTTTCAATAATCCTACTTAAAAATTGAATGTAAATTCTAAAACTAACAACAGCTCGTTAAAAGCGCAGCCTCAGTTGGGTCATTGCGCTGCGGGTTATTGCCCTCTGCGTAGGGCTAATTTTAAAATTTTCAGAATTTTTTTAAAGTAGATTTTTTTTTGTGTTCCTTTATCGTTACTGAAACACCCCCTAAGCTATGGCACGCAATAAAATTATCACCCTGTATTACTCATTTAACCATTTAACGGACATAAGTACGAAGACTGTGATTTATACAAAAAACCGGCCAAGTGCGAGTCGGACTCGCGCACTGAGGGTTCCGTACCACCACATAAACATAATTGTATTAGTTGAAATTTCAGTAAGTTGATGTGCTAGATTTTTTGAGTCCGACACGCGCTTGACCAAATTTTATTATTTGTTGTTATTTTATAGCTTATGCACTATAAACATACCAATTTTCAAGTTTGTAAGTTTTCCCGTTTTTAAATAGAACTAAAACAAAAATCGCCTCAGCGACCATCCAACTTGACCCCTCTCTTATATGAATGTTCTTGAAACGGGAGCTCACCACAACTGGTTATCATTAGTTGTGAGAAAAGTTGTAATATTTAATGATTTCAGACTTTTCCCATTATTTGTACTGTGAGACCTAGCTTCTTGCCAGATTTCATAATTTCAGGTCAACGGGAAGTACCCTGTAGGTTTTGTATTTTTGAATAAATGTATGGAGATGAGGACATAAAATGCCATATCTTTTGATTGCGTCGTTGTAAAAAATTTTAATTTTCAGATCTTGTGTGGTTCGTGGATCCTAATATGTGGTATTAATTTCAACCTGATACCTTTACCCGTTCGTGAGATAAAGGGTCTTGACAGACAGACAGACGGACAACAAAGTGATCCTATAAGGGTTCCGTTTTTTTCTTTTGAGGTACGGAACCCTAAAAACTAACTTAAAAATAATCTGTAGTTACTGAATATATTCATAAAGATGTTTTTTTTTATTATTTTAGTTTAAAACCAATTATTGTAGTTTATTAAGCTATATTATTTAACATGAAAACAAATAAACTTTGCTTTTTATTACAGAATTAATCATATTGGGTTCCAAATACATAAAAAAAAGTAACTAAATAGTTACCATCAAAGATGATATGCATTTTGAACACGACTGTACTTGAGTTGAAAAATGTATGGCGAAGTTAACATGCATTTTTAACATACTTCTACAAGGTAAACCTGACCAAAGTGATTATGGTTTGAGACGACTATTTGTTGACTATTTTTTGACATCAGTATCAAACAGAAAAACCTAATCGTTCTGCTGGAATCTGCGTTCGTGAAATGCTATGCACAGAATCCTCAGCAAGCTACCCCTGTAACTCTGAAATCCTTGAACGACTATTTTTGAGAATTTGGAAGTCACGACGACTATTTCATGACTATTTTTTAAAATAAAAACCAAGTCGATAGTCCCCACGGTTTGCTTGCATCAGAACTGAGGATTCTGTATATAGCCTATGCCCATAATCCTCAGCAAACCATAGCTATAACTCTAGAATTGTAACGCGACTATTTTTTTCCTTATGGTGACTATTTATGACTATTTCATGACTATTTTTTGGCATCGTCAAAATAAGTTTTTATGCAGTTTTTTTCTCTGAGGATTCTGTGTTGAGGGACATTATTTTTCGACCTATGTTCCTTCGGGAAAGTTGTTCAGATACATGTTTTGAGCAACATAATAAAATTTGGACAGGGGTTCAAAAATTTCCCTGTATACCAGTGCTTTTCGTTCCTGAACATTCTCGATTCATTTTTGATTTTTTCTATAATTTAGCTCTTTTTCCTTTTTTCCTATCAGAAACCCTTGAAATTGATTCTGCTCTCGATTCTGAACAAACTAATTTCTCAGTTTCGCTTATTCCGTTAACAAGTTGTACAATGTCGCCTAAGGTACACACGGCCGCACATCAGTAGAAACACTTTTGTACCTTATGGCGTGGTAATAGAGTAGAGAAAGTTTCTACCGACAAGGGGTTGACCGTACGAATACGGTTTTCACAAATATGTGTAATAACTTTTTAAGGGCTTATTTCGAAGGCTAAAACGACAACTTTTGTTATATGAATGACTTTTGAGAATCGCAAAACGAAGTATGATTTGTTCATCATCATTGTCATAACATCCCATGAAATGTCTACTCCAGGACAGGGAATTCTAGCTTTCGCTGGAAAAATGTAGAGGGAAAAAGCTATAGTCACCTCGCTTGTCACCGTTACGGCTGGCATTATGGACCGTGGTTGTAGGTGACCGCAGTAAGTAAGATGGTATGATACACAGGAGGATGCTGCTGCCCATCCTGCAGTTTATAACCCTTAGTCGCCTCTTACGACACCCACGGGTATGTATGGGATGGTATTCTTTGCCGGCACCACACGAGACCAGAATAAGTCTAGGATAACGATAAACAAGTTATATTATTTTCTCGACTAAATTTAGAAAATGCCTGTCTTGTAACCAAAAATAATTGTCGTATTTTGTTGGCTCTTACAAAAGAGTGAATAATTCTTGATTTAGATGAACTGAAGGGCTGATTTGAGGTCTTGTAAATGAAATTCAGGAGACAATTTTATAGTGTGTATTATCCAAGTACTGGAAGTTGCAAGTAATGACAGTTAAAAATTTAACAGCTACACTCATTTTAGAAAATGTTAAAAAAAGACAAAAAATAACGGTATTGCTATTTTAAAAATAAGTTATGTTGGTTTCCAACAAAGAGTCCATTTATATTCCTCGAAATTGGCTGGATCAGGCTGAATGCCTTCAATCTATGTACATTTAAATTTCATTTCATTTTTCGTACACAATATTTGCGTTTTGTGAACGAACATTTACTCAAGACCAAGGAAAATTATTTGTGTATTATACATGTTTTCTTTATGTTAAATAATAAAAAAAATACCCCGATTTACCTGTGGTAAGCATGGACTGTCCCGTGTGTTGCCGGCAAAGAATAGTACCAACCCATACATACCCGTGTGTGTCGTAAGAGGCGACTAAGGGTTATAAGCTGGAGGATGGGCAGCAGCTTCCTCCTGTGTATCATACCATCTTACTTACTTCGGTCACCAACAACCGCGGTCCATGGTGCCAGCCGTAACGCTAACAAGCGTGGTGTCTATGGTAGGTACTTCCCCTCCACATTGTTTCAGCAAAAGCTGTAATTCTGGAGGGAGTTCCCTGTCCTGTAGTGAACGTTTGATGGGATGTCATGATGAAGCATGGACTAATGTGGTAAGTGATGATATGGCCAAAGTATATCAAAACAGGGTTTTCCTAGTATAGGGCTGAAAGTGTGGTCGATATTAATAGACCGTAAGGGCACTGCATGTTATCCTACGTCATCTAGTACACGAAATTTGCAACTTTGTAGCGATAGTAGTGGCCTAATAGGTCCACAAAACGTTGGTCTGCCAATCCGAAACCTGGCAGGTTTTGTACAGTTGGAGAGAAAAGTGGTTAAATGACAGATTACACGAATGAAATCTATTCGTAGAAATAGAAGGTACCTATACAAGTAAAAAACAACAGGTCTGCCTTGCATCCTCTTGGCAGTTTCGCTAGTCGGACCACAAATGTGGTCGGATGTGATTGGACCACAAATTTGGTCGGACTGGCGAAACTGCCAAGAGGATGCAAGGCAGACCTATTGTTTTTTACTTATATAGGTACCTTCTATTTCTACGAATAGATTTCATTCGTGTAATCTGTCATTTAACCACTTTTCTCTCCAACTGTACAAAACCTGCCAGGTTTCGGATTGGCAGACCAACGTTTTGTGGACCTATTAGGCCACTACTATCGCTACAAAGTTGCAAATTTCGTGTACTAGATGACGTAGGATAACATGCAGTGCCCTTACGGTCTATAAGTAGGTACAGTCAAGAGCACATCAAGCTTGACACTTTTGGATTGTACTGTTCTTATTTAAATACCGTAAGGACTAGAGTTGCACTGCAAGTGGCAAGATTTACATGTTTTTGACTGTACAAGGATATTTTATTTAGGACTTTCGGGCCAAATTTTAGTATGTTTAGTATGTATGTTCTAAAGTAACTGACAAAGCCCTGAGAATCGCTCAACTATAGTGGCAGTGGGCAGGGCACATCGCAAGAAGAAGCGATGCCCGATGGGGCGTAAGAGTTCTAGAGTGGCGACCACGGACTCGAAGACGAAGCGTTGGCAGGCCCCCCACAAAGTGGACCGACGATCTGGTCAAGGTCGCGGGAAGCCGCTGGATGCGAGCAGCGCAAGACCGGTCGTCATGGAGATCTTAAGGGGAGGCCTATGTCCAGCAGTGGACGTCTTTCGGCTGATATGATGATGACGATGGCTAAGAACATGAAATTGAAGAACTTTTTCAAAGAGACGAGTCGAAAAAAAATTTTTTTGCTTCCCTTTATGAGCAAATAGTTGAACTTGTGAAGGATAGCGAGTTTTTTTGTCATCATATTCGAGCCGCTGTCTCTTTGGAAAAAATTAAGAGTAATTAAAATTAATCAAGAGTAAGCCCATTGACGATAAAAAAAAAAATCTCTATCTGATTAATCAAAAAGAGACAAGTATTAGAACATAGAGAAAGTTTAGAGACTTGTTTGTGTTATGGTTTTTATGTTTCCGAACCAAAATGGTTAGATAGAACGGAACCCGTATGGTGCGACTTCGTCTGTCTGTCTGTCACACCTGTTTATCTCGGCAACTACTCACGCTATGGTCAACTCTATAGCGAACGAAAGAATAAATAAAAAAAAACCGGACAAGTGCGAGTCGGACTCGCGCACTGAGGGTTCCGTACCACCACATAATCATAATTGTATTAGTTGAAATTTCAGTAAATTTATGTGCTAGATTTTTTGAGTCTGACACGCGCTTGACCAAATTTTATTATTTGTTGTTATTTTATAGCTTATGAACTATAAACATACCAATTTTCAAGTTTGTAAGTGTTCTCGTTTTTGAAATAGAACTAAAACAAAAATCGCCTCCGCGACCATCCAACTTGACCCCTCTCTTATATGAATGTACTTGAAACGGGAGCTCACCACAATTGGTTACCATTAGTTGTAAGAAAAATTGAAATATTTAATGATTTTAGACTTTTCCCTTTATTTGTACTGTGAGACCTAGCTTCTTGCCAAATTTCATAATTTTAGGTCAACGGGAAGTACCCTGTAGGTTTTGCTTTTTTGCATAAATGTTTGGAGATGAGAACATAAAAAGCCATATCTTTTGATTCCGTCCTTGTAAAAAATTGAAATTTTCAGATCTTGTGTGGTTCATGGAGTTTAATATTCGTTATCAATTTCAACCTGATACCTCTTCTGGTTCGTGAGAAAAAAGGGTCTTGACAGACAGACAGACAGGCGTCCAACAAAGTGATCCTATAAGGGTTGTCCATTTTGGAATGGTTAGGGAATAATTTCGCACGAATTGTTTTATTTATCAGTAAAAAGTACATACAATATTCATTTATTGCGCTATCGTAGACAAACATGACTGTTTATATTACAAATATATAGACAATCTTCGTCAGATCTGACGCGCCGCTAATAAAGTTTTCACTTCAAAACCTAAACATCTGACGCGAGATCTGACGCGACATCTGACGTGAGTTTAACATTTTTTTACCATCTAAAAAGTGCCAAGCGCCGCTAAAGAAGTTTTCACTTTAAAAATATTTTTAGTATTGTTGTAACTGGGGAACCAAAATAGGGGGGCAAATTTTAAGTTGTCGTTACTAGATCAATTAAGGTATCATATGAAAGGGCTTTGCATTTCAAAATTTTTTTTAGAAATCTGCAAAAAACCTTTACAAGCGACCTTAGTTTCACGGTCCTAAACATTGAATTATTACTTCTAAAAATATACTTCATGTATATCAGAATCCTTGGCGCGTGAGTCTGACTCGCACTTGACCGTTTTTTTTTATAAGGTGGCTGCGCAGACCAAGAAGACGCATTGCGCGAAGAGCGTCGTATGCTGTGGCGTGCGCCCGAGTACCTGCGAGATCCAAACCCACCGGCACGAGGGTCTCAGAAGGGAGATGTTTACTCTTTTGGTATCATCCTGTACGAGATACTGGGCAGGAACGGGCCTTGGGGAGACTCCAACCTAACGAACGCTGGTAAGAAAACTAATTACTCGTTCAAATAAACAGTTTAATATTTTTTTTAATAGGGAGTTTTCCTTGACGTTTGTATTTTCTAAGTACTTTCGACTACTAAGTATTTTCAAGTGTCGATTGATGGTAAGCTGAACACTATTTTTACGTGAGTAATTACATAATACGTAAGTAATAACTTTTTTTAGGCTTAATAAAAGATTTAAATCTTTAAACAAGAAAAAAATTTACAGGCATGCAATCAAACAGACTAAATCATTTTCATACTGATTACATGATGGCATTATGATGATTCCTTATGCTGATCTGCGGTGCCTTCTAGTAGAACTTTTAAAAGGGGAATACTCGACTTAGGTACGCCTTTATTAGACTTCTGTCTCATACCAATTGAAAGTGAATGAAAACCTTTTCGAATGTTTTCCGTTAGGCAAGAATTGATGCTATCACTTTAGGCAATGAAATGCGGACCATAAAATGTGGTCTATTCGCTCACACAACGTCAGCTTACTGGAGGATACCTCATAAATGGGCCATAATTGTCAAACAGTATATATTCTCATTGTTTGTTTCGATTTGTTCCAGTTTAAATAACTGATTTATTTTTAACTTTTTTGTTTAGTTTAGTTTATTTTTAGTCTAATGGATATAAAAAGACATTTCTCAAACACTGGGCTTATTTCGTACAACATATAAGATTTGTTTCATTGCAATCAGCTCACTCAAACAGAAGTAAATGCAAACTCTGTATAAAGTGTACCTACTGCGGAGCAAACAACTTGAACAAGCATGGTACACTCAACAGCACATCAGTAGAAACACTTTTGGACTTTATGCCGTGGTAATACCGAAAGTTGAAAAAGTTTCTACCGACAAGCGGTTGACCGTACCTAGGGTACGTTTGCGCACGTCAATTTGTATGTAAAATCGACTCTGCGCAGCCAAGGTCATTGTTTCAGTAGTTTGCCTACTACTATACGTGAAGCTCATCTTCTATGTGTAGACGCTCCCTTAAAGTTTTGATTATAGCCCGAGAGGAGACTGACTTAAAACTGCAAGCATTTTCTAAAAACTCGTCATCATCACTTAGTCTTATTCCGTTTTTGACCAAGTCGGCTACCAAACCTAGGGGAACTGACGAGGGCGTTTTACGCAGAGTGACTGCCATCTGACCTCCGCAACCCAGAGAGAAAACCAGACCCAATCCTAGATTAAGCTTTTGCCAGGTTAGTGGCCACCCTGGCTGTCTGGCTGTCAGACAGAAGCCGGGATCAACGGGTAAACGTGCCTTCTGAAGCACGAAATGCTCTAGTTGTTGTGCGTCTAGCGGTCACCCATCCGGGTTCTGACCACGGCCAAAGTTACTTAACTTACGAGATCGTAAAGAAAGAGCAACTACCACTCAGCCACGAAAGAGAGACAAACAGAGAGAGAAACAGACTTCCCTCAGTCAGCTGGATTCATTAGCGTTTGGCGAGGGGGAGCTTTGATTTTTCTTTTATCTACTCCCGTACCGGAATATTCCGAATTCGATACCAATGACAGATTCAAAATTGAGGTCATTGTCCGTTATCATTTTCATTTCCACACTGTTCCATACTACGAGCAGTACGGAAATGGAGTATGGATTTTCATTCCGCAACTGTTATAATACATAATTTTCAATCTGCATAGGCTAAGGCAATACTACCACAGTACTACATACAGCCTATTTTAAAGTAATTTTGTAAAAATACTTTTTACTGGGGTGACGACTGCCTACCTATATTTAAAAGAAAACGGAGAGTACCATGCGTGACTAGGAGTACATAAATCGACAAGAAGCTGACAGTTGGCTCGCTTCTATATAAAGTGACATTGGCAACAAAAGAAGTGATTTGAACAAAATGGAAAGTATGTACCAGGAGAACATGATTCTACAAGAGGCTGTCAGTAACCATATACATGAAATTAATGTTAAAGCAACGCCATCCACAAGCTCTGTATCTGGAATAACTTCGGGAATAACTTTAATTAACTGTACTAACTGTCCTCTTAGTTCAATAAATTGATCACTACTCTTTAAAAAAAAAAAAATTTTTTCGTCGGTCGTAGATAAAGTTTTGTATGCAACTATACGTAACTAGTCATTTTAACACTCGATCTATACTATTTTGATACTCGGCTGCGCCTCGTATCAAAAACCAGATCTCGTGTTAAAATTACTCTCATTACGCAACAGTTGCATAAATAACTATTCTAAAATCTGAAATTTGGTGTACAGGTGAAGAATGTTTTTATAATCACTAAAATAATAGTCAGTCAGTATAGTTTTGTAACAAAAGCCGTCCGTCACCGATAAAAGTTTGCGCCTTTCCATTCTATGTAATGGCGCGATTGGTAGCGTTTCTAAGTTGGTCAAAATCTGAGTTTTGCATTTAAATATGCTATCTGAAACTATAAGTAGGTACTCGTAGGTATCTATAAAAAATGTTATAAAGGCCAAACGCTAACGAATCCCGCTGACTGACGGGAGACAATTTTTCTAATCCATTAGTGTGTACGAAAAAAAAAAAAAACAAAAAAAAAACAGCTTTTAGAATATGCTTGAAGTTTTAGGTCACTCGCCTCTTGGACTATTCACTCTATAGTGGTTGACTGTTAAAATTTTGTACAATAATCGGTTGAGTTGATCAAATTATTTATGCAAATATCAATTTGTACCAAACAGAAATAATCGGCCGGGTTCGTCACCCAATCGGAGGCGTCCTGTTCCGGCCTCCTCTTTCCGGATTGGCTGCGAGGCCTGCAGTGCTAGCTGTGCTGAACGCCTGTTGGAGTGAGCGGCCTGATCGCAGACCGGACTTGCGGCTTGTCAGGCTACGGCTCAAGGATATGCATGCGGGCATGTGAGTATTCTAATTCTAGCATGGCGCTGTACTTTGCTCACAAGAGTTAAGTCACGATCACACCTTCCTGAATTCAAAGACTAATTCGGCATAATTTGCTGGCTTGGTTATTTTAATTGCAATATCCTTACTTCAACGAGCAATGTATGCTGAATTCAGATTCAGATAATTTTATTCAATGTAGATTCTTTACAGAATACTTATTTAATGTCATGCAAAATACAATGCAAATAGAGCGAGTCTACGCTGTTTCGGATCGTGCTATGGCCGCGTAAAAGAAACGGCAAGAAACCACTGCAGTACGGCCTACTTTAAGAGTCGGCTTTTTACAATGTGTTTCTTGTGTTTCGCTGGAATATCAGAGCACCGTACCTCTCTTTGTCATTGATTATAGTGAGATTTTTTACATAACGTTTTCTGTACACATTTTTTAAACTTTCTCTCGGGAAATTGCACTATATTGTCAGGTATTTTGTTGTAGTATCGTACACACAGACCAAGGAAAGATGTATTGACTTTTGCTAATCTAGTGTATGGTTGATCAAGATTGTACTTGCTTCTAGTATTAAAATAAATTTTTAGGTAATTGATGAACGTTCTTTCTAGCATACATAATATTTTCATAGATATATTGGCATGGCACTGTCATAATGTTGATCTCCTTTTAACAGTTCTCTCAGGGAATCACGAGTCTTCGGGCAATAAAACGTTTCGGCTACAAAATAGCACCGCCCCAGTTTCTACCTACATTCGGTTGAATGTTCAAAATCGATGTAAATCTGAGATTTCTTTGTGTAGGAAGACGAATATATTCGACAATATGCTGGCAATGATGGAGAAGTACGCTTCTAACCTGGAAACGCTGGTGGCAGCCCGGACCGAACAGCTGTTGCAGGAGAAACGCAGGACTGATGACCTGCTCAACCGCATGCTGCCAAGGTGAGCAAATCTTACTCTTTTGAACATTATTTACTTTTTAATGCATATTCTTTATACAAAGTCATTTTTATTGGACCTGATATGCGTATATCCACCTTACTATAATAGTGAGGTCAAAATCAACACCTTTTGTTTTACTACTTTGCTAACAACGACCAAAAAAAATTTGACTTCTCATACAAAGTAAGGCACTTTGTATGGAAAGTCGAAAATGTTTTGGTCGTCGTAGGCAAAGTCGTATAACAAAAGTTATTGCTTTTGACGTTACTAAAAAGGTGGGCATACGCATATCAGGTCCAAAAAAAATAACATTGTTGAATGTTTTTGATGGTAAGATTTTCCATAGTCATATAAGAACGGCACAAACTTCATTTTCTTCTTTAGTTCCTTACGCGAAGGTTTCAATCACTCACGTGTTCGTCTGCTCTTCTGTTCGTCGTCTGTCATACAGGTTTTACAGTCGAGTAGAGGGGTTAGATATACAGTCTTAGAATTTTTACAGTATAAGCATGTTGTTGACTGAGAGCCATAACAATGATCAAAAAATATTTTAAAATGTTTTAGGAGGGGCTCCCGTACAGCTAAAAGAGAGTACGAAAAAAAAATTACCTATCCCGTCGAGTAGGTACTAAAACTAAACTAAATTTGACAGTTCTAAAAATGATGCTGTCTTTTATTAGTCTGTAGGGAGTAACAAAGGCAGCAACACTTTTAGATCTGTCAAATTTAGTTTAGTTTTAGTTTGGGTCTGCCAGAATTGACACCACGTATCGTTGTTTAGTTAGAGCTCGAATACATATTATTTTGTTTTAAAGAATATTTAAACAAAGGAATAAGAAAACCATGCAAAGTTAGCATTTTTAAGGTTCCGTAGTTAATAAGGAACCCTTATAGGTTCGTCATGTCCATCTGTCTGTCTGTTCGCGGCATAATTAAGAGTGCTGATATATCGCCAACAAACTGTCATGCAGTTTAATTGTGTTTATATTTTTTTGAATAAAATCTTAATAATAATTTAAATTTCATCGTAAGTTTATAACCCTTAGTCACCTCTTATGACACCCACGGGTATGTATGGGATGGTACTATTCTTTGCCGGCACCACACGGCAACTTGGTTTAAATCATTTAAAATTTTAAACCAAGGTGCGCCGACCACCTAACCAACTGAGGTTTCTCATTCAATTGTGTTATGCTAATAGACATGCAAAAATTCAACTCTCAAAATCTCGGAGTTTTTCGTTAGGTAACGTGATTCGCATAATAATATTGTCTATAGTCGATTTTAATATGGAAATAACTTTGTTTACCAGCTTGTCTGTCAGGTTTTTCGAATAAACCAGTGAAGTGATTTTTATAAAATTTTGTTTGCAGATTATTTTTATGTCCTAAGAGCCACCGCGCACTAGCGATTTTTTAGTTGGCCGATAGTTTGATCGTTCTGGGAATCAGTATGTACCCCTATGGTAGTGCGCGCATTTGTCGATCGATTTGTCTATAGAAAGTACGATTGCGACTAAACTGTCGGCCAACTAAAAATCGCTAGTGCGCGGTGCTCTAAGTGAGCAAATAAGCAATCGGACCTCCAGCAGGGTGTTTTCAACCAGCTTTTGGAATTTCAAATAGATAGCGCTGCGCTAGTTAGCACTAGGAAAATAGAAAATGCGTGTCAGTCTCGCGCACCGAGGGTTCCGTACCGCTAAAGTAAAAGCACCGTCTTAGTCATAGACGCGTAGTCACGCAGAATTGTATTCAATTCGCGCGAGTCCAACTCGCTCATGACCAGTTTTATTGTTTGTTTTTATTCTATAGTTTATGCACTATAAACACACCAATTTTCACTATTGTCAGTTATTCCGTTATTACGATACAAAAAACAACAAAAAAACACGTTTCTTGTTTTGTAATTTTCATTGTTTTTATTAAGTATTTAAGTAATCCGCTATAACAACACATTTTCTGTGAAAATTTCAACAATTTAGCTACTACGTTATAGGTCAGACAGACAGACAGACGACGTAAGCTTAGTAATAGTGTCGCATTGGCACCCTTTGGGTACGTAACAAGAAAAAATGGTGAAGATAGCAATTGTATCAAGTTACTGCTTTCATCATTTAAATAATGCATGAATTCCTCTAGCATTCAAAGTCGATGTAAATATAGTTGAAAACTGGACAGCTCAAAGCGGACATGAATATTTATGAACACTCGTACCAAAATATTTGCTCAAAACTTTGGTTCTAGCTCTCTTAAAATAATATTAAATGTACGAACTTTGGAGACTGCAAATAATGGAAATTAAGTAATTAAGAGTTACACGAACTTCCGATTCGACACGTGTAACTGTTCCTCTAATTAGGATGAAGCGATATAAATTTCTTGTATTTTATTTTTTTCTTCTTGTGGGACAAATATTTCTCGCGGTAGGTAAAAACCTGTCAATTTCTGTCTGTCTTCTAAAGATCGTACTTCAGAGTGTGTGCCTAAGGGCCATCAGCTTATTCCACCAATATTCCCCCTAACCATCTGGAGTCCAGACGCACCGCGGGATATAATAGGTCTTTGCCTATGAAATTGCCGTTTTGTATGACGAATTTTTGGTAAACTCAATTTTCAGTACTAACATTTTTGCATTTTTCTTAGGAATTATAAATCCAAATTTTTTAAGCATTATTGGGAAGACATTAAGCTAACAGAAGCTTAAATTTAATTTTCGAAAAATATTAATTAATATAATTAAAATATTAAGTTCTGAATAAAGGCCAGGTTAAAAGTACCCTAAACCGACGAGCATGTATGAAAGGATTGAAAGTACAGGAAGCAAGGGAAGTATGTCAAGATCGTAGCAGGTGGAGGACTGTGGTCTCTGTCTACCCCAACGGGAAAGAGGCGTGATGTTATGTATGTATGTATGTATTATCTGTAAAAAAATATAACAAATCTAATGATGAAATCGGACGACATTTAAGACAAACGATTTTCGAACCTTCTATTTTATATATCAAACTAAAAATAAAAACTTTATTTTATGCGTAAATTGATAACCTTGAAGTCAACTTTCAAATATAAGACAAATGAAAAAGACAGCATTAGAATTATAGGAATTATGATCTCTTTAATCTGTAAGAAAATTTCGGCAATTTCATAGGTAAAGACCTATTATCTTGGTTGATATTTCACGTACACATTCCATGGGATCCAGTTTCATACTGTTTGCATTTATAGGTCATTGGAAACTAGCGTAATCGGTTGAAAACAGCTAAAGTTGGAGCGGAAGTTTAATAGTTCATTATCTCAAACTGTGTGGGTCCTCATGAAAGGAAAAAGTTTAATTGAAAAGCTTGATTAGTTTCACACATTGCTTTGGGAGTCGCCAGAGCGTGGTATTACATAACTGTCACGTAAAACTGCAAACTGCGACTGAAATTGCAAACTGCAACTCGGTATAATACATACATACATACATAACATCACGCCTTGTTCCCGTCGGGGTAGGCAGAGGCACAGTTCTCCACCTGCTACGATCTTGACATACTTCCCTTGCTTCCTGAACTTTCATCAATCCTTTCATACATGCTCGTCGGTTTAGGGTACTTTTAACCTGGCCTTTATTCAGAACGTCCTGAATTTGGTCCTGGTACGTTCGCCGAGGCCTTCCCCTTCCAACGTTTCCATTCACTCTCGCCTAGTAGATCTCTTTCGTCAATCTTCCTTCATTCATCCTCTCTACATGACCAAACCATCTCAGCATCCCTTTCTCAATTTTAGTCACTACGTCTTTTTTTACGCCACAACGTTCTCTTATCACATAATAATTAATGAGCAAATTCAAGGCTCAAAAATTTGGCAGTTTTATTTTTTATCATCATCATCATAACATCCCGAGAAACGTCCACTAAAGGACACGGAGCTCCCTTAAAATTCTAGCTTTTGCTGGAAAAATGTAGAAGGGAAGTACCAGAGTCACCTCGCTTGTTAGCGTTACGGCTGGCACCCTGGACCGCGGTTGTAGGTGACCGCAGTAAGTAAGATGTTAGATGCTTCTGCCCATCATTTCATTTCATTTCATTTATTTATTAATAAAACAATTTTACACGTCAATAAATACACAGGTCACTAATAATAAAACATTGTAAATTGAATTATAAAATTAAAATATCAATGTTAAACAACTAATAAATATCGTAATTTAATATTAAATTCTTCTTACTTTTTATTTTATTTGTGCGTGGGTCAATGATAAATTTTTGTTTTTTATAAATTCGTCTATACTGTAGCAGGCCAATCTAAGCAGTAGTTTTTTTATGTTATTCGCAAATACAGCGTCGCTTGAAGAATTAATAATCTCGTTAGGAAGTACGTTATAGATTTTAAGTCCCAATATGTTGACTGTTTTACAGGATTTGGTAAGTCGTTGTAGTGGGACATACAATTTGTTACGACTGCGAGTGTTACGATCATGTTGTTGAGCATTTGTCTCGAATAAACTTAAATTCTTCCTGACATACTTGCACGCTTCCAATATGTATACACTAGGCAGTGTCAGTATAGTATACTGTCTAAAGAGTTCCTGTGCCGGGTGGTCAACAGGCTTTTTTGCAATTACACGTACAGCTCGCTTTTGTAATTTAAACATTTTGTCACGATCTGCCGCTGTACCCCAAAGATCAATTCCGTAAATTAATATGGAGTGGAAATATCCAAAGTAGGCCTTTTTAATGTTTTCTACTGATAGATGGTGTACGAGTCTAGACAAGGCAAAACATGCTGACGCCAATTTATCACACGTTTGAGCAATATGTGCCGACCATGAGAGCCCAGAATCGATCACGAAACCTAAGTATTTAACTTGATAAACCTGTTGTGGTACCAGAGTACCATTGACAGCGATATCTAGTTTATTATCAGTTTTTGTTTTCCGTAGCTTAAAATGCATTACATTTGTTTTTTCTAGATTTAGTAGCATGCCGTTTGAGGAGAACCAATCGCCAATTTTGTTCATAGTATCGACCAGTTTCTTCTTTAAATCAGACTCAGAATTCGCTGAAACGATGATACAAGTGTCGTCCGCAAACATCACATACTCAGGACCAGGGCACGCTGTAGTGATATCATTAACCAGGACCAGAAACAGATTGTTTCCCATCACCGAGCCCTGGGGAACAGCACAACCACCCATTGGTTCAAGATTCGATTTAGTGCCTTTTACATAAGTACATTGTACGCGATTTGTTAAAAATGATGCAATGGTGTCATGGAATTTTCCGTCAACTCCGTAAACTAACAGTTTTTCCAGCAGTAATTGGTGATCAACCATCTCGAACGCGCGCGACAGGTCGCAGAAGATAGCAGCTACCTGCCGCCCGCCCTCGAGGTGAGTCATCACTTTATTTACAACATTACGCGCCGCGTCCGACGTTGATCGGCCAGACTGGTAGGCATATTGGTTGGGGTTTAGAAGATTATTAGAAGTAAAATGATACATGAGTTTATTACTTATCATCCGCTCGAAAATTTTTGAAAATATGGGTATTAAAGATATTGGTCGGTAGTATTTTGGTGAGGACATTTCGCCTTTACCTTTATATATGGGCTTTACCTTAACTTTTTTTAATGAATCCGGGTATACACCGGCCCTTAAACAGTCATTAAATAAATAGAGGAGCAATGATACAACTATTGGCGGTAAGTAATCCAGCGCACGAGTTGACATGTCGTTTATGTCCGACGAATCCTTTCGTTTAATATTCTTTACAGATTTTAGCATCTCAGGTAGAGTTACGGGTTGGAATTTGAATTTAGGCGGCGATGTTTTGATATAATGTTTAAGATACGATAAGGATGAATATATTGACGGTTGTGTGCTGTTACAATTTGACTGGATATAAAACTGGTTAAGTAGGGCAGCGGCACTTGCAGCTCGAGCTTGCTCACAGTCACCAGCTGATCTGCTTACGAGTATGTCAAGTGCACAAGTTTTGTTTCTAGTTTTACACGTTTCTAATGCTATTACTCGCCACACACTTCTACATAAATTTTCAGTGCTATTTGTGATTTGATTGTTAATAAACTCACTACGCGTGCTTCGTAATAAGAAAAAATACTGTTTTTCCGCTTGCAACAAATTATTAACTAGGGTTTCATCGTTTGGTTTTTGCGAAAGTTGTAACTTTAATTTAAGGATGTGATTGCGGGCTTGGCGTATGACATCATTGACCCATGCACTTACAGATTTTTTAACTGGGTACTTCTTTAGTGGGAAATGTACATTATAATAGTGTATTATTATATTTGATACTAACTCAAATCGTACGTTGGGACAAAGATTTTTTGTTAAAAGGTTTTGCCAATCATACACTGTAAGACTTAAGATGAAGCTATCTATGTTTTGTTTGGAAAATAAACGTTTCGATATAACACTATTTACAGGTAGAGAGTCTGATACATTTACAGTTACCATTACACTTAAATGATCGGATATTTGCATATCAATGCAGGATACATTAAGGATATCTGAGTTTGGGATATTGGTATACACATGGTCTATACAGGTATTCGTTTTGTCAGTTATCCGAGTTGGCATTTTAACTAACTGCCGTAAACCTAATTGTTTAAGGGAGGTTTTTAAGTTTTTGGTATTGCAGTTGTCATTTAACAGGTCTATATTTACATCACCAAGAATTATTACTTTATAGTTCTGAAATGCGTTCAAATGAAACAATTCATTTAATCTAGAGTACCACAGAGACATATCAGCACTAGGGGGCCTATAGACACATACCACTATAATATCCATGTTGACACATTCAACTGCACACATTTCCACATTCATTTCAATAGAGAGCTCAGCAACTTCCTTACGTTCAATTGTTAATACGTCAGATTTGACATAGATGCAGGCACCGCCACCTTTTCTGGTAGGCCGGCAGTAGTGAGCTCGTAGAACATAATTTAAGATGTTTACAGATGAAATTTGAGTAGAATCTAGCCAATGTTCTGTTATGCAGATCATATCAATATTTTTATTATCTTGAAGCTCACTCTCGAGTTTGTAAGTCTTATTTTCAAGCCTATTTATATTCTGATGTAAAATAGACATTTCTCTTTTCTTGGTGGAACGCATCGTTGTCAGTTGGTTCATGGAAATTGGCATGCTTGGGCTACAAAAAGTTGTTTTATTTTTCTCTACTTGATTAGTGACGAAAAAAGGTCTCCACATCTTCAGTGTCTATCTGATCTTCGCTTTTTTCTACGCTTTTGTTGTTGACTGCGGAATGGGTAGAGTTTTCACTGTAATAGACGATGTTTTCAATCATGCTCTTCAATTTCATTAAATTGATTTTCATTCCACGATTGTTCATTGTACCGTTTCGACTTGAGAACATCTTATACGTGTAATCAACTTCCTGGTTTGAATCTAGTAGATACGCGTATTCTAGTTTTTGGATATCCCGATATAGAATAGAGTTAAAATGTTCAATTCTGCTATTGAAAACCTGTGCATGGTGGGCGAACTTATATGATGGAAGACCAATAATTATGTTTGTTTTTATTGGTGTCACTATTTCTCTTATTTGCGCTATTAGCTCTGCATAATTAGTTGATGTTTCAAAGTCGCTTTCACCAATAAGTAGGTAACAAAAGTCATTTTCAGTGTAAGATTTGGTTTGATCTTGTAATGTAGTTAGGAGTTGCTTAATTCCGGCATTTGGGATTAAAGAGTGACAAAAATTATAATCTTCACTGAATAAACTCATACTCATTTGTAATATTTTATTGTTTTTATTGCTGCTTATTATTCCGATCTTGTTTTTAGATTGCTTGTTATTCGTGGATTGTAAAGTCTCTGTAGAGTGAGTGGCTTTATTGTTCGGCGTGCTGCTGGAAGGCGAGTCACTGTTTTTACGAGAAGGAGATAAGGTTTCCGAAGCCGGGTTTTTTGATCTTTGCATCAGGTTTAACTGAGGGAAGCTGCGATTGATTTCAGGTTCATGCCGCACAGACTTCAACTTTACCTTTTTCACACTTTTGGATTTCAGTTCTTTAGTGTTATTCGGTGTTTTGGGTACTGAAACACAGATTTGTTTCAGCCGACTTATTTTGACATTAGATTCCAGAAGCTGGTTTTTCAGTTTATTATTTTCAGACAACAGAAGTTCTATTTGGTTATCTGCGCTCTCTAAATCTTTTGTTAACTTTGAGATTCTTTCTTCAAAAATAATTCTTTCTTCACTTCTAATTGAAATAATTTCTGGACAGCTTCTGTTGGCATCTGTAACAGAGCATATTTCGTCTTCGTCTTCCTCCTCAGAGTCCGAAATCATACCGGACAGAGAGCTATAGGAATTTTCTGTAGGTATATTCGAGATATTTTGGTTTCGTTGTCGTGCTGTTGAGTTATTCGCTTGGGCAGGTGTTATATGTACAGTAGGGGTTTTTTTAACGTCAGCCCCTCTCTTTGATAGACATGGTACACATTTCCAGACCCTTTTTTGCTGTAGAGTCATTATATCAAAGCGTTTTTCTGCATTTGCACATTGCAAATCATAATTATCTTTACACAACGAGCATGATAAATATTGTTTTCTTCTAGGTATAACTAAATTACATTTTTTACATCTGAGCGCCATCCCGTATGCAGTAAAGGAACTATGTAATTGCAGATAAAGATCAAAAAGAAAGAATCAAAACAACTTCATTTGAATTATCCTAGATGGCACTGCAATTTAGTTTGTGTGGAGTTTTTGTTTATTATCTTCTTTTTGAACCTTTTGCCCGAAATTTTGTATTCAACAAATTTTATATTTTCAATTTAGGGCAGAAAAAAAATTATAACAAAGTACAAAAAGTTAAGTTGTGTTCGGGCTCGAACTCGTACCACTACGAACGACAAGCAGCGCTATACAAATTACGCTATCGAACATCCGTTTGATTCTTTGTCAGCGGTGAAGTAAATGTGGGTAGCTTAATTAGCTGTTAACAATGACGATCTATTTCACGAAAAACTATCACTTTTCGCTTAAATCTTGTAATTTCACGACACTATTTTACGTCGTAGATCACGATATCTGCTTCTTATAAAAAAATATTGCGTTATGATGGTAATGTTCATGGAGAATTGCACTCGGATAAAATAATATGTATATTCACAGTTTTCTCTTGTACGTGTTTTCCCTAGAACGTTGCAAACATTTTCACATAATATTTTCCACTTATATCACACACTAGTTACGTTTTTATGTTTCATATCAACTTTTAACTATTTTAATAATTTAAGAATAACAGAGCCAATGTTTATTATCTGACGCCCTCTGGCGGAGTTCTCATCCATCCAGTTTATAGCCCTTAGTCGCCTCTTACGACACCCACGGGTATGTAAGGGTTGGTACTATTCTTTGCCAGCACCACACGGGTCACGGGGCACACAGGCATGCAAACTCGCATATATTTGGGGAAGTCTAACAATTTTGTTCGTATTTCGACTTATGTTCCTTAGGAAAAAATGATCAGTTTCACGGGCTGAACCACCTCTTTAAATATCCGGGGTGATGAAAAAATAACCTTTTATTTATATCGAAAAGATATTATTTACTATCTGATCTAGTACAGCGAAGCTATCTAGAGACATTGGCGAACAAATTGGAACAGACTGACTAATAGAAACGATAAACTAACCCGACAGATGGACAACAAAGTTATCCTATAAGGGTTCCGTTTTTAGGGTTCCGATACCAAAATGGTAAAAAAAAACTTTTTAACAAAAAAATTAAACCGCCGAAAAAACTGAAAAGCAAGAAATAATAAAAAAAAATATTTAACCTTAATAACAAAGTTCTTAAACTAATGTAAGTATACCCGAGTAATTTTGAGTCGGCGCCAAATAAGCAAATTAATTAATTACGTAAAGCGTGATGCACGGCGGTGGCGCCGCCGACTCAAAATTACTCGGGTATACTTACATTAGCTTAAGGTTAAATAAAAAAGTTTAATTATTTCTTGCTTTTCAGTTTTTTCGGCGGTTTAATTTTTTTGTTAAATAGTTTTTATTTTTAAATTTTTTGTTACTATAAATTTTATTTTCCCACCCTTAGGGTAAATCGGACTACTCTGTAAAAAGTTATGCGTGGTCATACATTACAATCAGTCAGTGAACAATCAATCATCCCCTCTTTTCCTACCTTTAGGGTTGGATTTTTTTTTCCAAATTTATATGAGACCAACTTCGGGGTATACCCTTTCTAATAAAAAAAGAATTATCAAAATCGGACTACTCTGTAAAAAGTTATAAGAATAAGAATAAGAATCATTTATTTGCAAAGAATACAGTTATATGATGATCTTAAAATTATAAAGTCCTGTGTATTCGCCTGCGTGCAAGCGTGCAAATATTTGTGAGAGCAAATTAATTATATTAACATAAGTACATAACTAAATTAACAAAACTTATTTGAATTCCATGTACTCCTTAACACTATAGAAGCAATGTATGCGTGGTCATACATAAAAAAATAAAAAAAATACGCGTCGACTTGAGAACCTCCTCCGTTTTTTTTTCGTCGGTTAAAAAAGGAACCCTTATGGCACAGAAAAACAAGGGTAATAGAAGGAAGATTAAATAAATAATTCGTCACAAGGTAGTGAAGGCGTCGTTCTATGGATTTGACAGGTTATTCTGAACATTTCCTAGCGATCATCGATGATGTGACATTTAAATTTGGGACATGTTGGCAGTTGTCATCCCATAGTAAAATAAATTAGCAAGGTATCTATTCCGAGCGAAGCAAGGAGGTTCGAAATCTTTGCCTTATGGTGCGACTTGTTCTGTCTGTCTGTCCGTCTGTCTGTCACACCTGTATATCTCGGCAACCACTCACGCTATCGACTTGAAATTTGGAACGGTTTTAGAATATGGTTGCCCAACTAAATTGCACATGACAGAATAAAAAAAAATATGATTATTGATGTAAAGGGGGCCCAAACACGGGGGGCCAAATTTCAAATTATTGCTACTAGGTGGAGTGGGGTATCATATGAAAGGGCTTTACTTGCACATTCTAAAATGTATTTTTGTACGTTTTTTACAACTCTTAATTTTCAAGTTATGATGAAAAATGTCAAAAAAAATACCATTCCCCCCCCCCCCCCCTTATCTCCGAAGTTTGTGGTAGGAAAAATCTGAATTAATTGCAGTCAATAGAAATTTATGTAAACATTACAACAAAAATAAAACGATCTTTTTAAGTAGCACAGTTTTTTAGAAATCTGCAAAGAAAACCTTTACAAACAAATTTAGTTTTACGGTCTTAAAAATTGACTTTATTGCTTCCAAAAGTACTATAGGTATATCGGAACCCTCGGCGCGCTAGTCCGACTCGCACTTGACCGGTATTTTTTTAAGGTACCTACGGAACTATACTAAAAACATACCAAACAACACAAGCGTTTGTTTTTATTGAAACTATGTTGGAATAGTGTATGTTTTTAAGGTTCCGTAGTCAAAAAGGAACCCTTTTAGTTTCGTCATGTCCGTCTGTCCGTCTATCTGTTTGTCCGCGGCTTAGCTCAAAGACCCTAGTACTTACTAGAAAGCTGAAATTTCGTACGTATATACATTTCATCTACGCCGACAAAAAGGTAAAATAAAATCTGGAAAAATATATTTTTAGGTTACAAGTAAAGTGGGGAGGAAAATTTGTTTTCTTGTCTCATGGGGTAGACAAGAAAACAAATTTGTGGGGTGTCGTTGGACAGGTCTTTTAAAAATAATGTGAGTCTGCAACGATAATTTTTCGATATAGGGATTCGTTTGCGAAATATTTAGCTAGAAAGCGCAATTTTTTGTTGGAGTCGAGTGCCCCCCCTGCCGGCTAGAAGGTTGTTATTGGAAATGAGAAAAAATTCACAGTTGTATATATGATGAAATTAAAAGGAAAACTATCGCAGCTAAGTAGGCTTCACAGATTAAGGACCTATAGCCGAAAAACTGGAATTGATAAAAATAGCAATGGCTTTAGCAACTTGTGCATCCTTAGAGTGCATCCTGGGTGTCATAAGAGGCCACTAAGGGCTTATGAACCGGAGGATGGGCAACGGCATCTTTCTGTGTATCGTACCATCTTAGATACTGCGGTCACCAACAACATCAGTCTATCTATGGTGCCTGCCGCAACGCAAACAAGCGTGGTGACGACTGTGGTAAATCCCCTTCAAAGTACCGACGTTAGTTTACTATTATTTAATCTGTGGTACCGTTGAAGTTGCTAGTGCGTTTTTGTTGAAGTTCTGGATCCCTCCAGCTCCAGCTCCCGCTCTCTGTCCTGCAACGGAAGTTTCATGGGATGCGGGGCGAATCGCTTATACTTATTAGTCGTGTGTTTGTTTGTACAGGACCGTAGCTGAAGCACTGAAGAGAGGCGAACCGGTACAGGCGGAGAGTTTTGAATGCGTCACTATATACTTCAGCGATATCGTCGGGTTTACACGTCTCGCCGCTACTAACACTCCCATGCAGGTAAAATACTATATCACCTCCCAAGCCCAAAAATCATTACTTTATCGGTCGATATCTGTGTGCAAAAGTCATTTTCGGCCACAACGCACTACCGGCCAAGTGCGAGTCGGACTCGCGCACCGAGGTTTCCGTACCACTAAGGTAAAAATACCGTCATAGTTGTCGACGCGCAGTCACACAGAAGTGTATTCAATTCGCGCGAGTCCGACACGCATTTGACATTTTTTTATTATTTCTTGTTATTTTGTAGCTTATGCACTATAACCATACCAATTTTAAGGCTTGTAAGTGTTCTCATTTTTACAATAGAGCTAAAACAAAAATCGAGCAAATATAACCTTTAAAAACATGTTTTTAGTAGAGTAGCCCCACTTCATTTATATTGTTTTTTTTTATAAATTGTTGTTATTCACCCCTTGGGAACGGAACCCTAAAAACGTGATATAAGGGTGATTTAGGCCCATCAATGGCTTGAATGGCACGTATAGATACAGTAAAACTTAATACAGACAAATTGATGCCCTTGGCCTGGTGACCATTTGACTTAGGCTATATTTCAGGCGCCAGTCTTCACAAGTAAATACTATTACTGTAAACCTTTTCATGAGTTCCAAAGATATAGGACTAATAATAATAATAATTGGACGCCTTTGATTAGGTGAGTATAGCTCAATAGGCTTATTAATAAGGTGTTGCCAAATCTTGGCAAAGAATGAGGCTGGGCGTATGCTGAGATGCAGACGGCGCAGTGCAGCACACAACAGAATTTCCTACAAATTTGTTCATAAAACCCCTCTAATTGACTGACAGCCCGAGTTATTTTGTAAGCGAGAGGAAAGACGCGTTCTGCCCTGCCCATCGCTATCCGCGTCTATGTTTACGCTCACCCTAACGGCATGGCGATGGCGTGGCGACAGCTTTCTAAAACTTGTAAAACACTTGCGGAAGTAGTTGGCCTAAGAAAGGGAGAAGTGGAAAGATGGGAGAGAGGTCTTTGCCCTGCAGTGCTGAAAAATGTTTTAATATAATGAAAGAAAATATTTCATGATTGTTTGTTTTTTAATAGGAATATACTTCAGCCGCAATAACACCTTTCTAAATTCAGAGACAAATTTGGCATACATTGCTGGGAGGCTTGGTTTGTTAATTCCAATATCCTTACTTCAACCAGCAATGTATGCCGAATGTACGGTTCAGTTACCATACATTGAAGTTATCGTAGAGTTGTGGTGAGTTTGATGGAGCATGTAGAAGGAAAGATCGGTAGTTAAATTTAGGTAAAAGTAAAATAATAATAACGTATGTCAAACAGTGAAAAGAGTGGCGTTTCTTTCCTTGAGGTCTTGGTTAGTTGCCGGTTGCTAACGAACTCAATGTTATTTTAGTAAAAATTATTATTTAAAGTGCGGCTTGCGTGCGGCCAAAACTAGGTTGCCGTTTTGCGGTGGTACAGCGCCTTCTAATTGCCCAAAAAATTACACCAATGGTAATCGTTCCCAGCAGAAGGTATATCACGTATTGTTGCATATCATGACTTGTAATTGTTGAGGGTAGCACCTCATTTGTCTTTAGGTCTCTCAGACCCTTGTTTATCTCGTCAAGTTCGGGATTTTCGTTCAAATGTGGCGGTGATGCGTTGTGGTAGGTCAGGCTTACGATGTTGTTTACTGATGAGTTGAGTGTTGGTACGTTGAAGTTGTATTCCATCTTTATTTTGCTGTTGTAATTATTATGCGAGAAGATAGTCAAATCTTTTGCCTGTAGCTCGCAACTTTGCGGAAGAGTTATAATCGCAGCTGAAGTTACAGTGTGAGATGTCACGTCGTTTCCGCAGATTGAACGTAAAGTACAGGTGTCGCAACAAATTATGAGCCAAGTGTTTGCCGCATGTAATTCGAGCCATGTGTCCTTGCACGATGTCAACTTCAAGTCACACGGTGAGCTCGTACGATGAGCTAATAGTTTAGCTTCGCAGGGTGCATTGTTATTGTATAAGTTGTAGACTGGTAAATTTTTATGGCATATAAAGTTATCTGCTTCCATCGGAATGCACATGCTTCTGTCCTTTTCTGTCATGGAGATGTAAGTGTTCTTTCGAAAAGAGATGTAAAATTTTACTATGGGGGTTGGATTTTTATTTCGAGGGAAAATTAACAGGGTTCAAACCAAGTTCATATGATAGATAGAATAGTAGATAATATTGTGGTGAAGAAAGAATATTTTTAAAGGCCACCATTTTTTTACAATCGATTTTTAAAGTTATTGAAATACGGCATCACTGATTGGAATATGGCAACACAGATTGGACTATGACAACCCTACTTACAAATAGTGTTGCGATCTATCGATTATTTTATTTCGAGATATTAGTGTGAGTCAGGTCACCTGCGTCAGTTTATACCTCGTAACGTCAAAAATTACATTTGCCCTTTGCCTAGAGGCTCGTTGATCGTTCTAAGTCGGCAGATCATTTGACTGAGAGTTGTCAGTTTCTATGAGTCATATTAATGAGTTAACTCATTTAAATAATTTGAACCATTTGGTCAGTTTCTATGAGTCATATTAATGAGTCAACTCATTTAAATAATTTGGACCATATGAGTCCGAGAAGTAATACAAGATCTTATGACACGCACGACAAGCAGTCATCCAAGTACTATTAGGCCGGATATAAAGCAGGTTGTAGCAGACAGACCTCTGTGAAATATTCCCGCGCAACGTTGGAATTGTTCTCTAATTGCGTCACTGTCAGTGTTCAATTGTCAAGAAACTACCTAGTAAGAGCAGGCAAAATGTCAATCTCGTCGGCCGACAATTATTGAGGGATCGAGGGGAGTCATGGCTCCCCCTGCCTCTACCACGAAGGTCATGAGGCGACCAAAGGCCACTCACAACGTCGTCCAGGCCACTTACCTTCGCTAAGAAATCGCCGCCAAGCTTTGCAAAAGTGCAGTCGCCCGCCTTACCGCCGCTTCACCGCACCCCGTCGAAGCCCCCCGCAACCGCAACCGCGGGCCCTCGACAGCCGCTTGCCTGGGCTGTACCGCCTTTGCCACAGAGCCTATTAACACGGTCTTCTCCCCACAAGCCGTGGGAGTGAAGACGAAGCACCCGGAGGTGTTAACAACTTCAGTCACACACGAAGCCATCGACCTTGCCATCGAGCTCCTGCTCTCCGTTCTCAAGGCCTTGAGAGCAGGCACAGACCCGGTGACAATTGTCACGGAGGGTGTCTCCATCCTGGCTCGCATCCCCTCCCCTCCACACCAGGTAGCCTACGTTCACTACGCCTCGTCGAGTAGTTAGGACTGTGAGCCCCTCACAAAACTGATACAGTGGATTTATTTTTTATACAAGAGAAAAAAAGAAAAAAAATGGGTTATCACTTTAAGGTACTAAAACGATAAAAACTAAACTGCGTTAGTTTTAATCGTTTTTGTACCTTGTATTCCTTGAATTTTCATCGTGTTCAGGTCTAAATCGACAATTTCAGTTTCATTTCAGGTTACTCTTTATTATTTCATTAACCAATTTTAAAATAGCTCCGCTACATATTACAAGAATTAAGACAACACATCAAACAAATACACTTAACTAATTCGAGTGAGTGAACTGACTCACTCATTTGAACTATTGATACCGTTATCTCTACGGCTTTCAAAATGAAACGCTTGCTTGACAGATATAACCTAAAACACCTAACCTTTTTCCTCACTTCTTTGATATTGGCTAATTAAATTAATAAATCAAAGCAGTATTGATAAATATGTGTATTTTGTAGAATCGGGTTGTCAAGCTCACGAGATGTCTGTGAAAGTACATTCTTGGAATAAACGATAAAAATGAAATACTGGAGTTGAAATCAGTGCTTACATAGCCAGATAATTTACCACACAAAATAATAGATAGGCTCTAAGTCACCAGCCACTTTTGTCCGCACCGTGTAACAAGCTACCCAAAGAATACATCTATACATAAATAAATACAACATAGACTTACAAGAGGAGACACAAGACTACTCAGAAATTAATTAACTTAAGGGATCAAAACCTAAAACAAGGAATGAGTGCAGACTCACAAGATCTTAATATTGTAATATCAAGTGCCTTCGGACAATACTACACTAATATGTTATAATGTGAGAATACAATCATCCAGGCTCTACAAGCAATAAAATCAAGAAACATTACAAAAATAAATATTAGTATAGTGTAGGACAGCACATCAGTTCTACTAAAGCTGAATGGCCGCTATACAACCTCAGGATTGATACTACAATGCGATGAAGAACTATAAAAGTCATCAGTCATCACAAAATAGCATTATTAAAGGACATTTCCCTGGGAAATGATGCAACGGACTAACTGGCCATTACTTTTAAACGGACTGAAATACAGATACAAATGTCCTTCACTCGTGCACAAGCCCCTACCAGGATTCAAACCCTAGGACTCTCGGCTTGGCAGGCAACCGTACCACTCTGGGTGTCAACACCATTCTAGTCATCTGGCTGATGACATTGGTATTCCTATGTATTTCTCATCTGATTTATTTCTAATTAAACCATGAGTAAAATAATCACAAATACCTGTGTTTAGATATTATCTTCCTTAATCAACCAGTCTACAAAGAATATAATTTAAAAAAATTATATATTGGGAGACATTTCACACAAAGTCATCTGATCCCAAACTAGGCAAAGCCTGTACTATATGGGTACCAGAGACTGATATACATACATAAATAGATAAATAACACCCAGACACAGAACAAACACTTGTGTTCATCACACAAATGTTTGCCCTGGGCGGGGATCGAACCCGCGGCCCATGGTGTGAGAGACAGGCTCACTACCAACCACACCAACGGGCTTGTCAACCCAATGTAAAAGATCACACATTTTTACCCGCAGCAATTATTATAATTAATATTTATGTTCATCTGTTGCCTCATAACTTCTATACAACTTATTGTAGTTAAACAAATGAGTAGCGTTAGATTAGAAGCGTCTTGATCTTCCTCTGGTTATAGGATATAAGATGTTACATTACATTGAATGTGGCGCCATCAGGACATTAACTCATGAATGACCAAAATAATATTTTTATATGATACCATGTTGGGTGTCAAATAAAAGGACATTATCTGAACATCACTATGAATATTTAGTGGCAAATAAGCATGCTGCTTCACCCAAGGGCAACTGAACATAGTGGGTCTTACTCCGTGGTCTTACTACAAAAAAGTTAGACATCTGTTGAACACTTGATTAAAAAAATGCGCACAAAATAACTGGCTATGTCAGTTGATGCGCAGAAGTCAAGTCATAATAAAATAAGTCATTTTTGACTTCTGCGCATCAATGACATAGACAGAGTGATTTGGTACGATATTTTTAATCAAGTGTTCAACAGATGTCTAACTTTTTTGGTGTAAGACGGAGTGTGTTTGCTTAAGATGAGGCAACGAGGCATGTCCAAGCAGCTTCATGCGGCCAATAACAACTTTACACTAAGTGTAATATTATTCATCTTATATTAATATCTGTTCGTCTAAAAAAATCTTGCTAATTGTGTAACAGATAGTTAATACTTTGAATTGACATAATAAGCCTATTATTATTATTTCTGGTGGAGAATCTGCGCAGACGGGTGATCAGATCACTTAAATACCTATTTCATTCACTATCCCAGCTAGAAACGGACGGTGTGGCCTGCTTCACTGTAAGCCCCATCCAGGAAGATGGCCAGTTTATGCGGCAAGCTGCTCTTTTGGCTTCATCGGGGTATCCCCATTTTCCATTCCCCCTATCTACTGATTGAGATGTACTAAATAAGGACCCTGAGAGGATCTCCGAAGCTTTTCGCACACAATTCTGTGTCCCCTGGTGTGAGGCTCTCTGCACCACAAGCCAATCTGCCGAGGGCACTGGTTTACTGGTGCTGTTAAGTCTTTTTTCTATCTATATCCCTTGATGAAGAGTTTGGATTGACGATACCCCTCCACATTTTCCAACTGTGTGATAGTTCGTCTCCATGTCCTGTATCGTTGCATTCTGTCGGGTTTTCTTGTGCTTACGGTAAATGAACAAAAACGCGTAACACCCGCAGTAAGCTAAATCACTCGAATTCTTCATTTTTGTGCACTTTTAAGATATTTTCCAGCAAAATACACTATTTTGATCACTTTAACCTCTTTCGTTTCACAAATGCAAAATCTCTGACACAGCCAGTTGCACAAAGCTACTTTAAAATTAAAGCTCCTTTAAATCTACTGCTGTCACTTTCTTTGTCAGCAGAATAGAAAGTCCGCAATAGACTTAAAGGAGCTTTAACTTTAAAGATGCTTTGTGCAACTGGCGGTGAGAGTAGGATAGCTTTATGTTACGTCCATGTGTGTGGTTGAAACACACTGCTGTCAAAAAAAATATTACTTTGAAAAACATTACCCGTTGACAGCAGTCTGTCTTCTTGACCACGCACACGGGCGTCATATACAGCTATCCTGCTGTCAAAATAATATTTCCTGTTCTGGAACGAACGTCTATACGAAGAAAAACGAAAAGGCAATTGAGTGTTGCCAGTTTATTTTGCTTTGGTGGTGCCAGTACTTAAAAAAAAAGTCCACTACAGATTTTTTTGAAAAATTATTTAAAAAAAAATGGCGGCATTAAAAAAATAATTCTTAGTCATTCTTCTTTCTTCTTTTTATTCTCCTTCATGTAATATAAATTTCAAGTCTGTTAATTTTATCTTGGAATAAAAAACCACTAGTATACATGTCTTTTACGGCGATGTAGCTTGAGGTCAGATGCGGTGTGATCATCCTGGCTCCTGTAGTTGTTACCGGTAGTGGTATTGCTTGATAGAGTTGAAAGTCTTCGTCCGAAGTAAGAGGTAAATGCACTTCGAACAGGAAGTAAGTATCTGTGACACGCGCCTTCACGTAGAGTAGTTTGTAGATGCTTTTGATGTCTTCTCTGACATTCTCGACTGGCAAGGACAAAGATCTTGGAAGCTTTCCAACTATCATATTCAGTTGCTTGGCTAGGGCGACAGGGGTCAGTACGTGCATGTCGATATGTCCCTTGTAGACGTCAGTCAATGTGTTGAAGAGCATTTATTGCATCATTTTTAAGTTATTTATAAGCAAATATGCAGATAATGATGCCGAGTTAAATAGTTGGTGGCCATCACCACCTCTATGGTAGATTCAATTTTGACAAAGTTAGTGTTTGTTTGGTCCATGAAAGTGGTAATTAGGTCAAATTGTCGCTTGATATTGTCTTCGCTTTTCTTCAGAACGTTGTTCTCAAGTTCGACTATAGAAGTCTGGTTCTTTACGAGTTCCAATAGGTATTTTTCATTGTTTTGGATTGCATCAATGTCAGTTTCATATCTGTCGGCAAACCGTTGATCTAGTATGCCAAACAAACTGTTAGCTACGTAGCCGATTCCATCAACCAAGCCTCGTTTCTTCCTGTCTGACCAATGTTTGTGTGGAGCCAGCAGGATAGTGTTGTAGTATTTCAGTAGTTCTAGTTCATCTGACCAATAGTTGTTTGGCAGTATCTCGGGTTCGTCTTCTGGCATAACTGGTTGATTTGGTTGATATAATTTTCAATACGATAAGTTCCATCCCAATAACTTGTTAAGTTATAATACATAAGTAAATTCCATTCGTCGTGTATTACTTGCATTTTTCCCATTGTATCATAATAGATCGGGCGAGTTGGTTCGAGCGGTGTAATCCGAGTACCTGCCGGCGGAGGCGTTGCGTCATTACCACGTGCTCCGGTGACGAATGTAAACATAGTTATCAGTATTGTAAACATCCACAGTGCGAAAGAGAGACAGTTTCTCCCTTATTTTTAGTTTGCACAGGCGGCGGTGAGTTTGGCGCTTTTTCGTCTGGGTCACTCCTAGGGGTTGAAGTGGCGGTTCCCAGGGGAAGGGGTGACAGCTTGACGATAGGACGTGTAATCGTACCGGTCTGGGTTTTGACTGTTGTAACTCGAACGTAGCCGTCCGACCCGGGATGGGTTTCCGTTACTCGTCCCAAGGCCCACTTCCCTGGTGGAAGATTGTTATCCTTCACCAGCACGATATCTCCTTTTTGAATGTTTTTTGTAGGCTTGTTCCACTTGCTTCTTTTTTGTAATTGGGCTAGGTATTCGTTGGACCAGCTTTTCCAAAATTGTTGTAGCATATGTTCAGTTAGCTGCCATCGACGACGTAAATTGATATTTTTGATGTCACTGTAATCCGATAGTGGCAATGACATCATCGGCGTTCCAGTTAAAAAGTGACCCGGCGTTAAGTAGTGGTAGAACTCTTCCGGGTCTTCCGTTAGCGGGCAAAGTGGTCTAGAGTTCATGCATGCTTCAATTTTCGCTAGGAGTGTTGAAAACTCCTCGTATGTAAGCTTCTGGTCTCCGAGTACACGGCGAAGGTGGTGCTTCATAGAGCAAATAGAAGATTCCCAAAGACCCCCCGCGTTCGGATATGCCGGCCCTATTTTTTTCCATTCTATTTTCATTTTTCCAATCTCGTCGAAAAAGTCAGGTCGAGTTTCTTGAAATTCGTGGAATTCCTTCGATAAGATCTTCGAAGCGCCGACAAAATTAGTTCCGTAATCAGAATATAAGTGTTTAGGGGTGCCACGCCTGGCACACAGTCGTTGAAGTACAGCGATGAATGTTTCAGCGGTTAGATCTGAAACCAACTCGATATGCACAGCCTTGGTTACCATACAGACGAAAAGAGCAATGTAACCTTTTGATGTTTTTACGCCTCTTCCTTTGTTAAGTTTGACCTCCACATGGCCGGTGTAATCCACTCCTGTATGCGTAAAGGGTCGCGATGGAGTAATTCTCTGTGGTGGTAGGTCAGCCATGAGTTGTTGGTTAGTCGAGGAGTTGAATCGATGGCAGCGAACGCAGTGACGTATTTGTGTCTTTACCGCTCTGTTGCCACCGACGATCCAGTAGCGTTGTCTTATACGAGTATAGACCAAGGTAAGTCTTGGTCCACCATGCAGGGTTGTTAAGTGCGCTTGTTCGATCAGTAATTGAGTAAATCGCCCAGTTCGTGATAGAATTATAGGGTTTTTCATCCCAAATGGCAGATTGGAGAGGTTTAGCCGCCCACCAACCCTTATGATTCCCTTGTCATCCAGAAAAGGGTTTAATTTGTAGATACTGCTTTTGTTCGATACCGGTTTGTTTTTAGTAAGTAGGTCATATTCTTGCTTCAATTCAATTTGTTGCACAACCTTTATTATTTGTTCATTTGCGTTGTCAATTTCGCTCGTCGTAAGGTATGCGGTGTCAGCTTTAGTTTTGTTGCGTGCGTTTGCGCTAAATCGCAGTGCCCATGCTATCACTCTGGTAACTCGAGTCAGCGAACTGCATTTATTTAGTAATTCGTATATAAAATGCTCCCTGTCGCTCGAAGTCGATTTTTCTATAGGGTTGGCACTCCCCATAGTGGTGGTGAAGCAGACTGGATTTTTCGCAACTTGTACTCTGTCTTGATTTTTTAAGAATGTAGGACCGTGCCACCAGAGGTCGAAGTTCGCCAGTTTGGTAGGATATATCCCTCGGGAGGCGCAGTCGGCTGGATTTTGATCCGACTTTATGTAGTGCCATTGGTCAGCGGGTATAAGTTGTTTGATTTTCGAGACTCTGTTGGCTACGTATTTTTCCCATCTCGATGTCTCTCCTTGTATCCATGCTAGGACTACTTGGGAGTCGCACCAAGCTTGGACTGTTATCTCGTATCCTGACAGGGCGTCCTTAGTTTTCTCCATAAGTTGGGATAATAGGAGAGAGCCGTTAAGCTCTAATTTCGGCAAAGTTGTTCTTTGTGATAATGGGGCAACCCTAGTTTTGGCTGCTAGTAGGGTGATAGTCGGCTGGCCGTGTTCATTTATTACGCGGCTGTATATGACGCAAGCATATGCTTTCTCGCTCGCGTCGCAGAATCCTAGTAACTCGATCTGTCGTAGTGTTCCACCGATCCATCTGTTAAGTTGTATGTTTTTAACTTCTGGTAGTTCTGTCTTCAGTTTGAGCCACTCGTTCTGTATGTCGTTTGGTAGCGATTCATCCCACTCCAACTTACTCATCCAGACCTTTTGGAACATAAGTTTGGCTGACACAGTGATAGGAGATAACCATCCCAAAGGGTCATGAAGTTTGGAGATCTCGGACAACAGATGTCGCTTTGTTAGTTTTGATTTTGGTTTTTCTTCCAGATTCCAGTCGAACTTGAATGTATCAGTTCGTGGGTTCCATCCGAGACCCAAAGTTTTCATGGCTTCTTCGTGTTTGAAACCGAAGATGTTGCTGGTAGAAATCTGATCCTCAGTCAAGTTTTTCAGAAGTGCTGGGTGGTTAGAGGACCACTTTCGTAAATTCATGCCACCTCCTTTCAATAAGTTTATCAGCGACTGTTGTAGTTTCTTTGCTTCGTCGAGCACGTTGTGACCGCTAACTAGGTCATCGACGTAGAATTCATTTTCTAGTATTTCGGCGGCCGCTGGGTACTTGCATCGATCGTCCATTGCTTTAAAGTTCTCATAGCTAGCCACGGTGCGCACTTTGTACCGTATGTTACGGTACAAAGTTGAAATTCTTGTAGTTTGTCATGGGGCGAGTCGCGCCAAATAATTTTTTGCAGTTGTTGTTGTTCATCTGACACCCAAATGCATCGATACATTTTCTCGATGTCTGCAGTAAAGGCATATTTGTAGGATCTCCACTTTAGTATGAGAGTTTGAATGTCCTTTTGCAGGTTAGGACCTTTTTCAAGGACGCTGTTCAAGCTGAGACTGCTGCTGGTCTCTTGCGAGGCATTGTACACAACCCTTAGCTTGGTGGTAGTTGACTGTTCCCGTAGGATCCCGTGATGAGTTAGGAATATTTCAGGAGTAGTTGTTGTAGTAGGAGACACCGCGGGCTTCATATGACCTAGTTCGATGTATTCCTGAATGAATTCGCGGTACATGCGCGCTAGTTTCTGTTGCCTTTCTAGTCGTTTTTCTAATTGTAGAAATTGGGCGATGGCGATAGGTTTCGATTTTCCCAGTTTTGTTTCGGCCCCGTCGCATAGCGGCAGTTTGACGATGTATTTGCCGTCCGTACCGCGCTTTATCGTAGAGACGTAGTATTTTTCGCATTGGTCGTCCTTAGATACATCCATTTTGCCTTGAGTGATATCCTCGTGTTCCCAAAATTTCGTCATCTCATCTAAGTTGACACGAACCATGTGACAGTTAAAATTTTGTAAGTTGCCGCACAAAATCCATCCTAAGTGCGTTTGTTGAGCAGTAGGGGACTTTTGGCTTCCTTTCAGGACTCCGTCTAAAAGGATTTCCGAGTAAACGTCGGCTCCGAGTAGCAGATCTATCGAGCGCGAGATATTGAATTATGGGTCAGCAAGCTTCAAGTTCTCCAAATGAGGCCAGTTTGTTCTCTCGAAGGTAGAACTAGGAAGGTTGTTTGTTATTTTTCTCATAACTAGTGCTTGAGTTTCAAACGTGAAATTAGAGTAGATCGATTTACAGGCGAGCTGTAGGCGTCCTTTGCAGTCACCGGAAACCGATCCTATTCCAGAGATAGTAGCGTTCATTTTGCTTCTCGGTTGTCTTAATATCTGAGCGGCGTTTTCGGTGATTAAGTTTACTTGCGACCCTTGGTCGAGAAGGGCGCGAAGTGTGACGTAAGTTCCGTCCTTCGACTGTACTTGTAGTTGCACAGTCGTTAGTAAAATCTCCATATCGTTCGTTGATAAATGATTGGAACTTCGTTGTTGAGTTTGGTTTGAGGTTGGTCGCTGACCTGAGTTGTTCGTTTTGGTTGTGTTTGTTACCGCGTTATGCAATAAGGTGTGGTGATGCATATTGCAATCTCGGCATGTTCTAGTTGAAGTACATTCGTCTTTGCCATGGCTGAACAAACAGTTTTTGCATACATGTAGTTTCGCAACAGTTGTCATGCGTTGTCCCGCGCTCATGTCGATAAATTTAGCGCATTGCATTAGAACGTGCTTTCCATCGCATAAAGGGCATTGACCGTATGTAGCATGATAACTTTTCGACGGGTTTTTCTTGTATTCGTAATATGTAGATTTCTTCCCAAAAAAATTGTTGTAGGGCGCCTTGAAAGTAGACGGTTTTGGTAGGGCGGGAGCTTCTTTTCTCGTCTTTTTCATGGTTTCGTACGCCATAAACTTGCTTTCGAGAAAGTATAGAAAGTCACCTATTTTAGGCAACTCCCTATGGTCGTGTAGATCTTTTATGTAGTCTGTGTAGGTAGTAGTGTCAAGTTTCTGCGCCATTAAGTGCACGATAAGAGGATCCCTTGTGCTTATGTCGACTGCTATGTTGGATAACCCGTTCAGACATTCCGCGATGACGTCATGCATCTTTTTCAAGTTTGGACCGTCGGCTTGTTGTAAGACGGGCAAGTTGAGCATGGTGTTGACAAAAGAAGTGAATTGAAGACGTCGGTTATCGTAGCGTTGGTTCAGGTTTTCCCAGCACGAGTCGTAGTTCTCGGCGCTAATAGTTAAGTGCTGGACCAAACGCTCCGCTTCGCCTCTCAATTTTGTTTTAAGATGCTGCATCTTTTGAGCCTTACTTATCGTAGGGTTGCTGTGAGTTTGATGGAGCCCGTAGAAGGAAAGATCGGTAGTTAAATTTAGGTAAAAGTATAATAATAATAACGTATGTCAAACAGTGAAAAGAGTGGCGTTTCTTTCCTTGAGGTCTTGGTTAGTTGCCGGTTGCTAACGAACTCAATGTTATTTTAGTAAAAATTATTATTTAAAGTGCGGCTTGCGCGCGGCCAAAACTAGGTTGCCGCGTCTGCATTAAAACATATGTACGGTGATGAAACCGTACACCGAATTAGTTTTTGAATTAAGGAAGGTGTGATCGCGGCTTTACTCAATGTTTTGTTATGGCAAGTTATAGTATTTGCATATTTTTTTAGTATACCCTTGTCACCCATCCTCTAAATTCTGACTTAATGTGGACATTTACATGATTTATTCCTTCCCCTACAAGCAGCATAACTTACGACTTCCGAAGGATGGAAACGGTCACAGCTGCAACTATATCCTTGTCAGACCATGCGTTCCCAAATTAAAATAAATATAAATAACTAGCCTTTGCTCGCGACTTATATATGTGTATACAACTTGTTAATGGAATAAGCGAAACCCTCATACACCCCAACAGATTTTGATTAAAATAAATCCATTCCCATAAAAAATCTTAAACAATGATTTTTTTTTCTAGATATTGTTATTTTAAAGTTTCATGATTGTTCTAGTTTCTTCATTGGTCTAGTCCGCGCACTCCGCGCACGCTACGCCCACTCCCCTCTCCTCCAGCGCGCGTATCCACAGAAGTATTTAGAATAGAAGGGGCAAAAATTTAAATAATAAAAAATTACCCCTATCAAAAAGTCGTGAAATCGATTCTACTCTCGATTCTGAACTAACTATTTTCTCAGTTTCGCGTATTCCGTTAACACGTATGGTGTTTTAGTCAAACAATTAGCTGTCAAACAAAAATTTTTAAAAAAATCCGACAACAAATCGGAAAACAAATAAACAAACAGACAAAAAGCCCAAAAACCGAACAAGTGCGTGTCGGGTCTCGCGCAGTATATGGTTTCTTAGTTTTTTACGTTGTGTAGATAAAAACTGAATTTTTTGTTTTAAAAAATATTTCGAAACAAAGAAATGAGAATCCCAGTCAGCTTTTTAAAAAAAAAATCTCGATCATGTTTATTATCTAGTTTGTTTTACCATCAAATACAAATATATTACTACATATAATCTACGTATAAAGCAGATATTTTAAAATAGTAACTAGTAACTACAGTCAACTAACTGATAGGTTCTAAATAAAATAGGGTACCTTTACTTCAATCTGTCTTTCCGGATTTTCGATAAATTTAGTGTTCAGCTAGCAATATTTTCTTAACTTATGGGGGCGCTAGTTGACTGCAGGAATCCCCTTAAATATGCCTCCGATGTCTGTCTTTCAGCGGGCTGTATTTAATGAACCGGAACTCCTCTACTAAAAACGTGTTTTAGGCCTTTTTTGCTCTAGTTTTGTTTTAGCTTTATCGTAAAAACGGGAACACTTACAAGCGTGAAAATTGGTACATTTATAGTGCAGAAGCTATAGAATGACAAGAAATAATAGAAACTGGTTAAGTACGTGTCACACTCGCGCGTTTTTAAAACTCTTGTACGTGACTGTGCGTCCTTAACTAAGATTCGCACTTGGCCGGTTTTTTACTTATATTTTTCGAAAGTGAAATTCGATAAAACTGTCTTACCGCACTCCACTCTACGTTACCAAAATGACGTTAAGTTATTTACTAAACGTCATAATCTTTAAGGCTATACCTTCCCTGAAATTAGCAACTACGCTCGTCAATGTTAATTTCGACCTAATTTACACGTCGATAACGTTCACATAAGCGTGGCTGTTACGACCAATGGAAATTCTCAAAAATTAAAAACTGTAACTAAAGCTGTTTTATGAGCAAATGTGTTGAAAATATTGTTTTGTCTAAAATATTGTAATAGTAAAATGGTTACAAGTGGGAAAAAATGGACAAAATGAGGGTAATTTTAGATTTTTATTTTCTTCAGTTATCCTCCACATCCCACATCACTTCTTACATCTACTTTTTTTTCTGCCAAGATAAATGCCACATTCAATATAAAAAGTTGTTACGAAGTTATGCAGTCTAGAGGTAATTCAGGAAGGATTAGCCTTAAGTACACTCAACAGCACATCAGTAGAAACACTTTTGGACCTTATGGCGTGGTAATAGAGTTGAAAAAGTTTCTACCGACGAGCGGTTGACCGTACATGTTGGACTCGCACGTTTTTAAAACACTTCTACGTGACTGCGCGTGCTTACCTAAGACTCGCACTTGGCCGGTTTTTTACTTATATTTGTCGGAAGTGAAAATCGATAAAACTGTCTTATAATGTGGACCGTCTTCTCGCATCGCACGCACCCCACTCTACGGTACCAAATTGACGTTATCTTATTTACTGAACGTCATAATCTTTCATGGAATCCGCTTTACTTACTGTGTGAATGATCACAATGTGAATAATGTAAATATAGGATGCGTCAATCTTCGACTCCATTATCATTTGTCATCATATCATCACACAAATGGGACTAAATGTGTATTGGGTGGTAACCCGAATCCAAGCCCGAATCTATTCAAGTCACGAGTAAATAGGCTTTCGGGCAAGCTCGTCCCATCGTCGACCTCATCTCGATCTCAAGACTAGATTGAAATCAAGAGTAAGCCCATTGACATTTAAAAAAAAATTCAGCTTTCTAGTACTAAGGGTCTCTGAGCTAAACAGCGGACAGACAGACAGACAGACAGACGGACATGACGAAACTATAAGGGTTCCTTGTTGACTACGGAACCCTAAAAACGGTCAAGTGCGAGTCGGACTCGCGCACCGAGGGTTCCGATATACCTATAGAATTATTGGAAGCAGTAAAGTCCATTTTAAGGACCGCAAAACTAAATTTGTTTGTAAATGTTTTTGCAGATTTTTAAAAAACTGTGCAACTTAGAAAGATCGTTTTATTTTTTCTGTAATATTTACATTAATTTCTATCGACTGTAATGAATTCATATTTTTCCTTTCACGAAGTTCGGAGATAAGGGGGGGGAATGGTATTTCTCTTTTTGTCATTTTTCATCATTACTTGAAAATTAAGAGTCGCAAAAAAGATATATTTTAGAACGAACAAGTAAAGCCCTTTCATAAGATACCCCGCTCGACCAAGTAACGATAATTTGAAATTTGAACCCCCCCATTTGGGCCTTCTCTACGACTTTAGTCATAATATTTTTAAATTCCTTTTTTGTCAATTAAGTTGGGTAACCATATCTATAACTAATCCAAAATGAGTAGTTGCCGAGATATACAGGTGTGACAGACAGACAGACAGACAGACGGACAGACAGACAAAGTCGCACCATATGGGTTCCTTTTTTTACCATTTTGGTATCGGATTCGGAACCCTACAAATGGTTTTTGATCCATCTGTCTGCCTCCCTCTTCTATATAAAAAAAAATAATTTTGTTATTTCCAACGCTTACCACTTACGCTTACATTTTGCAAACATGACACTAATTTAGTAGGTATATTTGAGGGAAAGAATAACACTGAGTTATACAAACTTTTTTTTGTGAAAGCTTTAGCCGATTGCTTTTGACGTAGGTTAATAAATTAATTTGTTAAGTTCAATATTTCAGGAAGACTGTTCACTAATGAAAATAAATAAAGATAAATTAGCGGGACTTGGCGAACTTATTTCTGTACTAAACAGATCCAATTAATAAGATTGATAAATTAATTAGAAGTCTTCTTCAATTATGTAGGGAAACCCAGAAATACATTGGAAGTTATTTTTGTAACTAATACTTTTTTTTTTCTTTTTCAAAACAGGTGGTGGAGATTCTCAACGACCTTTACACGTGTTGCGATGCTATAATTTCCTACTACAACGTCTATAAGGTAAGTCTAGTTTGTGTTTGCGAGTTCATATAACCCAAATCTATTCAAATCGGGAGTGAATAGGCTTCTTCTGGGCAAGCTCGTTCCATCTAGATCGTACGATAAAAAAGTTATGTTTCCCGATTCCAAAATGGTAGGGCTTTCTTTCGCAAAGTTCATATCAAATTAAAAATCATTTAATCATTGTCGGATATTAAACTTAATATCGTCAGCTAAACTACATCGCTTCACAAACAAAGTGGCGACATGGTGGGAAAGTTCTTCTGTAAAGTGCTGCCCCCCTTTACTTAATTTTTCCGTAAAGCAGCAGCTTATATTGCCTGTATTGGTTTAAAGGGGAATATTTTCCGGTTTTTTTTTGTCAACAAATCGATCTCGGGACCCAATTCTTGAATTTCATTGGATGATAAAATATTTTTTAACTTTAATAAATTCTTTAGAGAGGTAAATCATAATGCGTACACGATAATTAGCAATTTAACTCTATTTTAAACTATTTTTATTTGTCATTTTTCCAAATATAATAAATTTTTTAAATGATAAATAATCACTTTTGAGATATAGAAAATTCTAACTTACCGTGATAGATAAACTTTTCAAAAGTAAGTGAAGATGTTTTCATGATGTAAAAATTAATGATAAAAAAGAGCCAAGTGCGTGTCGGGCCACGCGCAGTATAGGGTTCCATAGTTTTTAGGATTTTTTCATCGCAAAGCAGGTTTTTATTTAGTATTTCATAACGTTCATAATATAAATATTTCCAGTTTTTCAGCTAAGGCTTATTAACCTGTAAAGGCTGCTTAGCTGTGATAGTTTTCCTTTTAATTTCATCATAAAATGCTACTTCCTTGATTTTTTTCACATTTCCATTGAGAACCATTTAGCTAGCAGGGGGACACTCGACTCCTACAAAAAATTGTGCTTTTAAGCAAAATATTTTGCAAACACATCCCTAAATCGAAAAACCGGCCAAGTGCGAGTCGGACTCGCGCACTGAGGGTTCCGTACCTATTTACCATATGGTATACTAAAATATTTTGCTCTTTGACTTTAAAAACTCCGCGACCATCCAACTTGACCCCTCTTTTATAGAAAAGTTCCTGAAACGGGAGCTCACCTTAATCGGTTACGATTTATGACGTATTAAAAAACTACTTACTCGATCTCGCTCAAACCAATTTTCGTTGGAAGTTTGCATGGTAATTTACATCATATATTTTTTTTAAGTTTTATCATTCTCTTATTTTAGAAGTTACGGGGGGGACACACATTTTACCACTTTGGAAGTGTCTCTTGCGCAAATGATATTAGAAACTTCAATATCATTTATCAATAGAAGACCTATCCATAGATACCCCACACGTATGGGTTGAATGAAAAAAAAATTGAGTTTCAGTTCTATGCATGGGGAACCCTACAATTTATTGTTTTTTTTTCTATTTTTGTGTGAAAATCTTAATGCGGTTTACAGAATACATCAACTTACCAAGTTTCAACAGTATAGTTCTTATAGTTTCGGAAAAAAGTGGCTGTGACATACGGACGGACAGACAGACATGACGAATCTAAAAGGGTTCCGTTTTTTGCCATTTGGCTACGGAACCCTAAAAATGATAGAAACAGACTCGCAATGTTTTTAAAAGCTATCTAACGACACATGGTGGGGGAGACAACAAAAAAAATATTACCCCCACTTTACTTGTAGGGAAGATACCATAATTTTTTGCACACAAATTCACATCTGTTTTTTCGGGTTTTTTGTTACCTTTTAACCGACTTTGAAACGGAGGAGGTTCTCTATATCACTGTGTGTTTGATTTATTTTATTTTAATCCCCTAGATTTTTAAGTACTTTTTTGTAAAGCAGAGCAAATAAAGATAACTATCTATCTATCTATCTATCAATATCCTAACCAAACTGGAAAGGTCGCACAAAGGGATATTGACAGTGTCCCACACCGGGAGTCGAATCCGGAACCTCTAACCACTAGACCACGGAGGCTGCTGCCCACTTACTTTAAAACATCTTTTTTAATGCGCATGAGCATGGCATCTTTTTTAATGCGCATGGCACTTACTTTAAAACATCTTTTTTAATGCGCAGTGGAATTATCTGCCTGCGTCTGTGTTCCCGAGTTCATACAACCCGAATCTATTCAAGTCGCGAGTGAATAGGCTTCTTCTAGGCAAGCTCGTCCCATCGTCGACCTCATCTCTGTCTTCAAGACTAGATCGAGGTGAAGATTAAGCCCATTGACTATAAACAAAAAAAAAACTTGCTGCCGTTCGTTCAATTACGAACACAGAGCCAGAAATAAAAATACAAAATTCGAATCAATTGCTGTTTTTAAAATAAACCTATTCATAGATTTCAATTGACCTACAATCCAGCTTCCCACGCGTACCACGGTTACCTATTAAATTGTTATAGCCGCTCATCGATGTATCCTCTCACCGAAATAATGTTTGCATAGGACTACTGATCGAGGTCAAGACTAGATCGAGGTCAAGAGTAAGCCCATTGACTATAAACAAAAAAAACTTGATGCCATTCGTTCAATTACGAAAACAGAGCCAGAAATAAAAATACAAAATTCGAATCGTTTTAAAATAAACCTATTCATAGATTTCATTTGGCCTACAATCCAGCTTCCCACACATATGTACTACGGTTATTAAATTGTTATAGCCGTTCATCGAAGTATCCTCTCACCCAAGTAATGTTTGCATAGGACTACTGATTAAATATGGGAAGGCTGAAAATTACCACTTGTTATCTACAAATTACAATTAATCTCACAATATGTTTTTCCAAAGTACAAAGTAAATAGGGTGCTATCTAATTAACTGCGTTTGAATATGTTACTCGGATCATAAAACCGAATAACTTTCCTGAGAAACAAGTTAAATACTACAGAAGAATAAAGGTACTTAGAAGGAGGATTAAAGAAATAATTCGTCACTAGGTGGTGTAGGCGTTTTTCTATGGATTTGACAGGTTATTTTGAATGTTTTCTATGGATCATCGATGATGAGGTTGTGACATGTTGGCAGATGTCATCACCTACTAAAATAAATTAGCAAGGTATCTATTCCGAGCGAAGCAAGGAGGTCCGAAATCTTTGTTAAATTCCAAAAAAAAAAAATTGTATCCATACCACAGATTAAATAATAGTAAACTAAAGTTTACAGATCCGTCACTCCCAGGCGGGGTGCCGACAAATTTCAACCTTATGGTCTAAGCATAAAGTCGATACTTGCAGTGTACCGCTTAGGACACGTTTTTAAATCGCGGGTGATCGCGGACAGGTGGGCTAAGGCGATGATTTTGTCACTTTTGAGATACTGAGCGAGATGCAAGTAGGTATGTAACACCCATTCGCTATCAGCTGATGCAATTTCGGCCTATGTTTCTCAAGGAAAGTTACAATACAACGTATATTTCTAAATGCGCAAAACCTCTCGTGGGTTGTTCCAGCCATGTAACTGAACAACTTTTGTCTTACAACTTTGGGAAATTAAAATTAGAAAAATCGAATCTTCATACAAAATGAAAATCTGATCCGGTCGGTTTGTATGGAGAACCAATTTTTTTTTTATTTACCTACAATATTTTTAGGAATACCTATAATATTTTTAGAAGGAATAAAGTCCATTTTTAAGACCGCAAAACTAATTTTTTTTGTTTATAAAGGTCTTTTGCAGATTTCTAAAAAACTGTGTTTCTTAAAATTGTTTTCCTGTAATATTTACTTACATAAATTACTATCAACTGTAATTAATTCGGATTTTTTCTTTTGCAAACTTCGCTGATAAGGGGGGGTTATTTTTTAAAGTCGTAAAAAATATAAAAATCTATTTTGGAAAGTATAAGTCAAGTCCTTTCTCACTCGACCTAAGAACGACAATAGACTTGAAATTTGGAATGGTTTTAGAATATGATTGCCCAACTCTATTAAAACAAAAGAATTCAAAAAATATTCTTAAAGGGAACCCAAATAGGGGGGGAGTATTTGGGAGCATGAGTGGTTGCTGAGATAAACAGGTGTGACAGACAGACAGACAGATGAAGCCGCACCATAAGGGTTCCATTTTTACTATTTTGGTTCAGAACCCTAAAAGCAGATAGAAAAACAGAAAGAAAAAGATATAAGTGAAGTACAAAAGGCGGCCTTAGGGCCTGTCCGCACAGCGAATTTTCACCGCGCGATATTTATTCGCGCGAATTATATTCCGTGCTTGCAATAGCAAAAAATCGAGCCGCAACAATTCGCGCGATTTTTTTCTATTTCAAGCACGGAGTATAATTCGCGCGAATAAATATCGCGCGGCAACAATTCGCTGTGCAGATAGGCCCTTATTGCTTTATTAAGTTATTCAGTTGTATGCTCCAAATAACATAAAGAAAAGATAGAGTTGATTAAGAAGCACGAAGCACCTTATACAGGGTGTTAATTTGATTGAGTGCCATAGCTTTAGGGGTGGCTCAGTAACGATAAAGGAACTCAAAAAAATTATAAAAAAAATCCTACTTAAAAATAGTTAAAACTCCATTGAAACTAAACTAACGCAGAGGGCAATAACCCGGAACACCGCGCTATCAAAAGCGCGCGAAAGAGTTTCAGTTATGTATATGCCTACCTTATCCAGCGATAATCGCGCGCTGGCTCGGTGATAGCGCGGTGCTCCGTGTTTTAGGGTTCCGTACCTCAAAATAAAAAAACGGAACCCTTATAGGATCACTTTGTTGTCCGTCTGTCTGTCTGTCTGTCTATCAAGACCCTTTTTCTCACAAACGAGAAGAGGCATCAGGTTGAAATTGATAACGAATATTAAAATCCATAAACCACACAAGATCTGAGAGTTTAAATTTTTTACAACGACGCAATCAAAAGATATGGCTTTTTATGTCCTCATCTCCATACATTTATGCAAAAAAGCAAAACCTACAGGGTACTTCCCGTTGACCTAAAATTATGAAATTTGGCAAGAAGCTAGGTCTCACAGTACAAATAAAGGGAAAAGTCTAAAATCATCAAATATTTCAATTTTTCTCACCACTAATAATAACCAATTAAGGTGAGCTCCCGTTTCAAGAACTTTTATATAAAAGAGGGGTCAAGTTGGATGGTCGCTTAGTTTTTAAAATCAAAGAGCAAAAGCTTTTAGTATATCATATGGTAGACAGGTACGGAACCCTTAGGGCGCGAGTCCGACTCGCACTTGCCCGGTTTTTTTTCCAATAGGATTTTTTAAAATATTTTTTTTGTTCCTTTATCGTAACTGAAACACCCCTTAAACTATAGCACGCAATTAAATTAACAACCTGTATACATAAGGTGCTTATGAAGTAATTAACATAATTTAGCATGTTACTTACACCATAAAACTAAACAACTTTTCCAAAGGAACAGGTCAAAATGCGAAAAAACGAATTTGTCCTCCCACACAAAATGGGTAATCAGCTGATACACTTTCTATGGCGGTTTAAAAATTGATTTTTGTAATTTGACCTATGACCTACATTCCTTGTGGAAAGCTGTTATTCAGTTTCAGGGTCTGAGTATTATGCTGAAATTATGTTCACTATTTGATTAGGGCCTATATTATAGCCTATATTTTTACCCGACTGCCCCAAAACAGGAGGGTTATTAGCTATAAGCTTTCTTAGTGAAGCTGTAAAGGGTCCTGCAGTTTTCCATAACGTTTATTATTATATTATTATTATATTGGGGGACATTTCACACAAGGTCATCTGATCCCAAACTAGGCAAAGCCTATAATCAGCCTTACAAATAAGATAAGTTTATTTATACTATCAAAATCAAGTTCCGTAGGTAGGGCTATTTACAAACGAGTTGACGTTTTGTAAGGCCGAGACGCAGTGGAGGGTTTACCATCGTCACTTCGTCACGAGTTTGTAATAACCCCTGCGGACGTGTATTTTACGCTGTTTTAAATTCATTTGTGAGAAAAACTACTTCCTAATTGCGTTTTTGCCCGTACTTGCCACTACACTGTATGATACGAGCAATCTTTACGTTATTTAATTAAATTTTTCAAACGAACAGAGAAATAGCGCAGCTTTACCAAAATACCAAGACAACTAAAGAGACTACCATACGAACTGAAGTTATGCGGGTGCATAGCTACCAAACGAACTGAAGTTATGCGGGGGCATAATAACTACAGTGCTTCAGTGCGTGGTTTTCCCTCTCTCGTCGCTCTTTGAGGGTTCAAAGAACGACGAGAGCGCAGCGTGGAGACCTTATAGAAACCTATAAAATTTTAAACGGCCACTACAATCTGAAAAATTTCCAGACAATGTTTAGAAAGGACAATAATAATACCCGACTAAGAGGTCACCACTTGAAACTAGAAACCTGTCTCTCCCACAACAATCCTCGCAGAAACTTCTTTGCTAATAGAGTCGTCAACCCATGGAATAAACTGCCCGAAGAAGTAGTCTCAGCGCCAAATGTTTTTTTAAGAACAAACTAGACAAACATATAATAGAAATTAAGAAAAAGAAAGCACACTAGTTAACTGGATACAGGCAGTATCAATTGTATATCGACTGCCTGCCTGCTCAAAGATAATAATAATAAATATATTGAGAAACAATTTTTTTAAAACAGACAGGGTGAAAGGGACAGCCTTCCGATAACTAAGGGTGCAACGTAATTGGGCAACTTTCAGTGAATGAATCTTTCAGAAAGTCCAATCACGTTTGCAATTTAGTATGGAGAGGCTGATTTTTGTTTTAATTTCTTGAAGGTTTTATTCACTGAAATATGTTCAGTTACGTTGACTGATCATGCTCTTTCAGTTTTCGGAAGGCTGTCCCTTGCACCCTGTATATGATGTATCAAGTTGTATCAACTGAACTGAACGTGTTAAACGAAACGCAATACTTTACCGAACCACAATATAAACGAACACGTAATTAGGAATATAAAAATGATGTTACAGAATTATTTCTGGAATAATCTCCGAGAACGCAATACATTACCGAACCACAATACGAGTATAAACGAACACGTAATTAGGAATATAAAAATGATGTTACAAAATTATTTCTGGAATAATCTCTTAGAGAGATATATAAATAGCTTGGTACTGTAGGTGGTGGGTTCTTAATGGGTGTATAAGCTGCTTAGTTTATGTAGTATATGTAGGTAGATTCGGAAATGTGTAACAACCGTCAAATGTCATAAATAAATGGCTTGTTAACACGCGGCGTTTTACTGAGAGATTTTCCTTAAAATACTTGGATATAACAGTTTATAACGTGCAAGACTATAGGTTTTTAAAGTCTCTAGGTTAGAGCACTTGGCTCTCGATCCAGAGGTTCTGGGTTCGATTCGAAGACGCATTCTGCCCTGCCCTGCGCCATTTGCGTCTCAGCTTACACTCACGCTTAAAAGCCTCTTGAAATTCGCATAAATAAATTCAAACCCTCCATACAAAATTATTAGCTAATCGATGCGAATGATAAAAACTCGTTTAGCCTATCAAATAAGCTCGGAAGTGAAAAACTCGCAAATGTCTAATTTCATATACGAGTATGCCAGACAATTTTTTTTTACATATCACAATTGGGCAAACAAGCAGGTGGGCCACCTGGTGGTAAGTGGTCACCACCACCCATGACACCCACTGTCTTATTAGTGAAATAATTTCACTTTACCCACTTTACTCACCCTGAGAACTAAGATGGTAAGAGAATATATTAATAAACGGACGAGCGATGTAATAACATTTTACTTGACACGTCTCAAGCAAAACTTCGAATACAGCGTGATTATGAAATGTTTGACTATACTAGAGTATGATACTTAGGACATAAAACTGAACAACATTCCCAAAGAAACATAGGTCGAAAAATGAAAAAAAAATTTGGCTTCCCTTTACAAACCTTGCGCCATCAATAGTGGAATTTGTATGGCAGGACCAAAAAAAAATCTTATTTTTCAACCTATGTTTCTTGGGGAAAGTTGTTCAGTTTCATGACCTAAGTACCATACTCAAGTACAGCGTGAATTTTTTTTTCGTTTGAATCCTGAAGCCCAGTGATTCTACTCATGAAAACAAGCAACTTTACCGAAGAAAAAAAAATTTTACGCGAAAAAAAATTTTCACCTTACCATACAATCTACTAATACTTTATTAAGGGGAAACAAAAAACAAAGTAAAGTAGTTTTGAGTAAAAAAAAAATGTCTTCGGGAACGTTGCTTGTTTTCATGAGACATTTCATAATCACGCTATATGTGAGTTCCGACACAGTTCCGAAAAATTACTAAATTTCTACAGGTGGAGACCATAGGAGACGCATATATGGTGGTGGCCGGAGCTCCTGAGCGGTGCTCAAAACACGCAGCTGAAGTGGCTTCCTTAGCTCTTCATGTGCTGGATGCTGTACCTAAGATCAAGGTCCGGAATATGCCCGGAGCTAGGCTCAATATCAGGATAGGTAAGTTTATTTACATAACTCCACACATGCACTGAAAGTATGCTTTAGATAGATATTTATTTAATGGCGTAGATGTATTTTGCACATGTCAAGTAAACACATTATTATGAAATTATGGCGAGTTCGCCAATGTCAAGTGGAAGATTTACACAGGAGTCCACATCACGAGGACGAGGGCCTGTGTACTATGATGACTCCGATAAGTTGATAGGGAAAATTATTGAAGTCACGATGAGCCGCTTCTCTCCATCCAAAAATCTTGATAAATGCATGTATTCCAATCTTCTAATAAGTAGATGTTCAATTTGAAAGTCGTTTACTGCATAACACCCAATCAAAATTATTTATTAAACTCTTCAATAAACAGGTAAAACTAAAATAGAAACACGACCGCCATTTTCAAATACTGACAAACGACCCAGTATGCTTTATTTATTACAAAATGTGGGAGGTACAGTCCCTCAGGGAGCTAAGTTGATTTGAAAGCGGTTATACACAGAATAAATATGAATTTATGGTATCGATATGCGAGTTGGTCCCATGAAAAATAATTGTTTCCATATTTGCTTTAATACAGAGTGTAAAAAAACACGATGATCCTTCTAAGAGGTGATTCTACATCCCCAATAGATTGTAAAAAACATATAAAAAATACTTATTTTTTTATTATATATTTTTTAATACTATAAATTTTAATTATTTTTTATTATTATTATTGGGTGATCATGAAATTTTGTTCTTCGAATTAAATTACAGTAATTTATTGAAATGAATAGGTACTTGCTAATGGCTGTATACAAGTACCGCTAACTTTAAGATCTGCAGCTATTATTTCATATTAGTATGTACTTAATTGTGGGAGAAAACAATAAATTTTTGTATTGTATTTTGTATTTATATTATAACAAAAAACATCTTTGTCTACGTCACCAGCTGATCATAGAGGTCATTGATGACATATATCTGTGACATATATATTACTGAAACACCAAAATGATACTGATGTTAATCAACTTTGCATGCTTTGTATAAATAGCTAGATAGAGCTACCTATTTGAATAATTCAGATCTTATGTTTACCTATCTAACGCAAATAAATTTCATTTCATTTCATTTAATTGAACCCTCCCATCGCTTCACTTCATCTTGAGCTAAAACTATTTTTTTTGGGAAAAAGTATTTTTTTATATTTTTATACAATATGTTAGTGATGTAGAATAATTATACCTTAGAAGGATCATCGTACTTTTTTACACCCTGTATAGTGCCAGCGAACGTACCAGGACCAAAATCAGGACGTTCTGAATAAAGGCCAGGTTAAAAGTACCCTAAACCGACGAGCATGTATGAAAGGATTGATGAAGGTGCAGGAAGCAAGGGAAGTATGTCAAGATCGTAGCAGGTGGAGAACTGTGGTCTCTGCCTACCCCGACGGGAACAAGGCGTGATGTATGTATGTATAGTGCCTTATTAATCTAAACTTTTTACTTAAGACTACAGGTGACTAAGGCTAATACTAAGGAAATATACCCTTAAAGATGAAACCACAATTCACATTTTTACTGCTGTACCCTTTTGAATACCAAGCCGAGCGTTCAATGACGCCCACCTCACAATTTATTTCGTCGAATCCAAGTAGAAAATTAATAAAACTATCACAAAATTCACCATTAATTCGGACAACATTTCGAATTTGATGCTTACCACACTCTTTTCAAGTGACCTGAGACACTTTGATCCTATTTCCAATTACATATTGAGACCTGATTCCAATTTAGAAACAAGGTCCCCTTGAAACGTGCAAGATCCAATATTGTAGAATGGAAATGTAGCTATTTTCTACGCGGGTGGGCGATCTTATCAGTAGAAATTTCGATTACTTACAAGTGTTTACCTAGCTGGGACCTGGGACTAGACATGGCATTGTTGACGACATTCTGACGTTCTCGATAAGGGATATATTTTTTGTTGGTTTCTCTATTTTTAGAAGAAGTCTCCTACGTCCTAAATTTCTAATACAGTAAGTATCATAGGTTTATAACAGAACGTAAACCTCTTTGCCAAACAAAACTTAAGTTGTAAAATTGCAAAATAATTAGTTTCTAAAGCTATTTGATCGACACGATAAGAAGAAGAACTCCAAATTACTTTTGATGTCAGTTAAAGTTCTTTTATTCTTTTTGAATTCTAATTTATCGCCAAAATCAATTGTCTTTGCGAATTCAGAATTCTTAGATTTTTAGAATACTTTTGAACGTCATAAAATGCAGAATACAATGCAATTAGAGCGAAGTCTACTACCGTTTTGTATCGTACTATGGCGAGAATCGACATAAAACCACTGCAGCAGGGCTTTCTTTCGTTTCGCTGGAGAATCAGAGCACCTTTATGTCATTGATGTAGTCATCTAATCTTTACATATAATGTTTAATAAGTTTTTTTTAACATACAGTGCTATGGATGTAGCTAAAGTAAACGAGTCTTGTACTAGCTACATCATCATCTGTAAGCTGTCAGATTTTTCTGTCGCATATGTATCGACCTTAATCGTACCGAAAGATCCGCTATAATCCATATCATCTGTTGGCGAGTAGCATAACTTGCTCACCCGATGATATTTTAATGTTGAGGCGACTATTGTAGAGCGAAGCTCGGACGCCATTGTACTCTATTTAGCAAATAACACAATCCATACCAGATCCCTCACCATAAAAGGAAGATCATAATTAAAAGTAAGGTACAAAGATGGCCCTGATATGGGTCGTTGTAATCTTTCATGTGTAATTTTACCATGTAAAAATAGTAAGTCGGTTGTTTTCAGTGATAACAAAAAAAAATACTAGTTCGAGCTCTTCTGGACACTAGAACCACGTTGTCGTCAAACCTTGGTCAAGCCACAATATAACTGGAAACCAGAACTACTACTCTAAACTACTTTCAAGTAGCTGTCTAGTGAATTCCGCGAATTCTAGAACTTTTATTTTAACGAACAGCTAGGCGACTTATTAAGCACTAAGCAAGCAATCTAACTGCCGATGTGATTTTAGCCTTGAGCTAAGGTTAAAATAACCTACTCTAGGCGACTAGCAAATGCTCCGGGCCGGCAGTGCAGCAAATTCCAAGAATTTCACGGGCTTTAGACAATTGGCTTTTTACAGGGTGTAAGGGACAGACTAACAAAAACTGAAAGGGCATGATCGGTCGATGAAACTGAACAACTTTCTTTAAGAAACATAACACCGGAAATAAAAAAAATGGGCCGTTAAATACTAAATTACAAATTTTATGGGACAGTGTATGGATAGGCTGATTTGTTTTCCGTTTTCGGTGATAATGTTGTTCAGTTTTGTGGACTGATCATGCCCTTTCAGTTTTTGCAACCTGATCCTTACACCCGATGTTGTAGAATATGACAAAAATGTCGTAACTCCTCCAAGTAAAAATGTATAGGATTGACATTAGCGTGGCAAATGAAATCTTTGGAGATTGATATAATATATCTCTAACATTTTTTATCAATTCGACTAACGTTTGCGATTGTTGAAAGCCATTTTGTCTATCGGACCCCGAACGTTTGTCTATGTTTAACTGGTATCTGTTTAATTTTTTTTTTTCGTTTTACTTTGTTTTATGACATTTTATGAGAGTTACTGTTTTTTGGAATCTGAGTAGGATTTATAATTTTGTGTTTAAATATAAATAAATAAATAATAAAAATCTTTATTTCTCTCATCACAAAGTACTGTTTTTATTGCATGTCATGCAAATTACTAAATATGTGTTACTTAATCTATTATATTCATCATAACATCCCATGAAACGTCCACTACAGGACAGGGAGCTCCCTCCAGAATTCTAGCTTTTGCTGGGAAAATGTGGAGGGGAAGTACCATAGTCACCTCGCTTGTTAGCGTTACGGCTGGCATCATGGACCGCGGTTGTAGGTGACCGCAGTAAGTAAGATTTAATATACAAAGGAGGATGCTGCTGCCCATCCTCCAGTTAACCCTTAGTCGCCTCTTATGACACCCACGGGTATGTAAGGGTTGGTACTATTCTTTGCCGGCAATATTTTTGGCAAATAAATTATTCATTCATATCCAGGCATCTTCCTAGACAGTAGTAACTAGAGCGTTCGGCTATGGTTCTGGCTCTTGGGGTCTGGGTTCTGGGTTTGATTCCCGGTGGATATATCACCGGAAAATAATAAGAATCTTAGGGCTTGTTCCCACTTAGACGAATCGTGATTTTTCACGAATGGTTTTTTTCACGATTCGTTATTTTTAGGGTTCCGTACCTCAAAAGAAAAAAACGGAACCCTTATAGGATCACTTTGTTGTCCGTCTGTCTGTCTGTCTGTCTGTCTGTCTGTCTGTCTGTCTGTCTGTCTGTCTGTCTGTCTGTCAAGACCCTTTATCTCACGAACGGGTAAAGGTATCAGGTTGAAATTAATACCACATATTAAAATCCATGAACCACACAAGATCTGAAAATTTCAATTTTTTACAACGACGCAATCAAAAGATATAGCATTTTATGTCCTCATCTCCATACATTTATTCAAAAATGCAAAACCTACAGGGTACTTCCCGTTGACCTAAAATTATGAAATTTGGCAAGAAGCTAGGTCTCACAGTACAAATAATGGGAAAAGTCTGAAATCATTAAATATTACAACTTTTCTCACAACTAATGATAACCAATTGTGGTGAGCTCCCGTTTCAAGAACATTCATATAAGAGAGGGGTCAAGTTGGATGGTCGCTGAGGCGATTTTTGTTTTAGTTCTATTTAAAAACGGGAACACTTACAAACTTGAAAATTGGTATGTTTATAGTGCATAAGCTATAAAATAACAACAAATAATAAAATTTGGTCAAGCGCGTGTCGGACTCAAAAAATCTAGCACATTAAGTTACTGAAATTTCAACTAATACAATTATGTTTATGTGGTGGTACGGAACCCTTAGTGCGCGAGTCCGACTCGCACTTGGCCGGTTTTTTTGACGGAAGCAACGCTTTTAAATATCCTTGCACACACGCATCACGAATCGTGACAAATTACGAATACGTCAAAAAACACGTATGCGTGTGAACACGGTGAAAAAAAATTACTAATCGTAAAAAAAAAAGATTCGTGAAAAATCACGATTCGTCTAAGTGTGAACAAGTTCTTAATTTGATTAAAATTCGCGTCAGTTGATGAAATTTTGAAAAATAATAAACTCGTAGATCCATAGGTCTGTTGTTATATACTCGTAAGGCAAAGACAACCTAACCGATGCCGAATGGGATCTGTTAGGTTGTAATAAAGGGTGAAAGGGACGGTGTACCGAAAACTGAAAGGGCGTGCTCAGTCAACGAAACTGAACAACTTTCCCTAAGAAACATATGTTGGGAAATGAAAAAAAAAATTGACCTCTTCATACAAATTGCTCACTCTGGACAAACACATAGAGAGGTCAAATTTTTTTTTCATGTCCCAAAAATGTTTCTTTGTGAAAGTTGTTCAGTTTCGTTGACTGAGCACGCCCTTTCAGTGTTCGGTACACCGTCCCTTATAGTTAGGGTGCTTGCTGCAATTTGGGTATATGATTTGCTCATGATTCATATTAATAGGGATGATAGATCAGCTCCATACGAATCGATTTGGTCTTTACAAGTTTTTCTGTGCGTCACTGCGTTTTTGAGTTAAAGTAAAAAAAATAAAATAAAATACTAAATAATGTTTTTTTTGGTCTGCCTTTGTGATTCCTGTTTAAAATACTTCTGAAGATGTAGAAAATCGAAGAGGCAGACATGCAGGGCTCTGCATTATCACGGGACGAAGTAGTGAATTTTTGCATTTTGAAGAGCTGTAACTTTACGACGCAGGGCTATTATGGTGCCAGACCATTTTTCTGGGGTTTTATACATTGTATTTAATCAGATAGTCATAGTCTGCCAGGTGTACGTTTCATTGTCAAATTTCAAAATAGTTAAAACTTAATTCCTCAAAAACGTAGGGGTATGGATGTCCGCCAATATTTTTTGTATCTTCTAGAGGATGCTCCTTATCATCAGTCAAAGAGGCAGACATGAGCAAATCATATAGAAATTTGTCCTTCATCACCCTTACTATTACACCCTCTATATAATAACACTTATTGTTGTCAACCAGGCATCCACAGCGGACAATGCGCGGCAGGAGTGGTCGGTGTCAAGATGCCCAGGTAATTCTTAAAAAACACTATAAAGGGTGTTAGGTAAAGCCTTCCAAATACTGAAGGGGCATGATCAGTCAATGACACTAAACAACTTTCAGTGAACAAAACTTTCAGGAAACGAAATAAAAATCCTCGTCTCCATACAAAGTTGTAAACTTGATCGGGCAGTTTATATGGAGAAGTAGATTTTTTTTCGTTTCCTGAAATTTTGTTCACTGATAGTTGTTCAGTGTCGTTGACATGCCCCTTCAGTATTCTGAAGGCTGTCCCTAACACCGTGTATAAACTCGTTGTTTTTTTTTACTTAGGCGATTATAGTACCGTGATGTCACTGAAATTAGAACTAGCTACTATAATAATTTCCCATGGTCAGGCGATATTTTTGAACTGAACCTAAACATACAAATTATAAAATAAATATCCATTTCAGAGTGACCCATAGACGATATTTTGTGACAAGGCGACATACAGAGTGTAAGGGACGGTGTACCTGAAACTGAAAGGGCGTGTTCAGTCAACAAAACTGGAAAATTTTGGAAAAATAATTGTTGACCTTTTTTTTTTTTTTTTAATAGAAAATGGGCTTACTCTTGACCTCGAGCTAGTCTTGAAGACAGAGATGAGGTCTACGATGGAGCGAGCTTGCCCAGAAGAAGCCTATTCACTCGCGACTTGAATAGATTCGGGTTATATGAGCTCGGGAACACAGACGCAGGCAAAAAAAAAGGAACGCAGACCTCTCCATACAAATTGCTCACTCTGATCGAAAAATTTCTTTGGGAAAGTTGTTCAGTTTCGTTGACTGAGCATGCCCTTTCAGTTTTCGGTACACAGTCCCTTACACCCTGTATTTCTCAATATAAAATTAACTTAAAAAGCAACCAGCTATTTGCTAGATAACTGTGTAGGTAAGTTGAGTTTCACAACACACTTAACGGACTATTAGGGTTCCGTACCTCAAAAGAAAAAAACGGAACCCTTATAGGATCACTTTGTTGTCCGTCTGTCTGTCTGTCAAGACCCTTTATCTCACGAACGGGTAGAGGTATCAGGTTGAAATTGATAATTAATGTTAAGGTCCGTGGACTACACAAGATCTGAAAATTTCAATTTTTTACAACGACGCAATCAAAAGATATGGCTTTTTATGTGCTCATCTCCATACATTTATGCAAAAACGCAAAACCTACAGGGTACTTCCCGTTGACCTAAAATTATGAAATTTGGCAAGAAGCTAGGTCTCACAGTACAAATAAAGGGAAAAGTCTGAAATCATTAAATATTACAACTTTACTCACAACTAAGAGTAACCAATTGTGGTGAGCTCCCGTTTCAAGAACATTCATATGAGAGAGGGGTCAAGTTGGATGGTCGCTGAGGCGATTTTTGTTTTAGTTCTTTTTAGGGTTCCGTACCTCAAAAGAAAAAAACGGAACCCTTATAGGATCACTTTGTTGTCCGTCTGTCTGTCTGTCTGTCTGTCTGTCTGTCTGTCAAGACCCTTTATCTCACGAACGGCTAAAGGTATCAGGTTGAAATTAATAATATATATTAGGATCCATGAACCACACAAGATCTGAAAATATCAATTTTTTACAACGACGCAATCAAAAGATATGGCATTTTATGTCCTCTTATCCATACATTTATGCAAAAATGAAAAACCTACAGGGTACTTCCCGTTGACCTAAAATTATGAAATTCGGCAAGAAGCTAGGTGTCACAGTACAAATAATGAGAAAAGTCTGAAATCATTAAATATTACAACTTTTCTCACAACTAATGGTAACCAATTGTGGTGAGCTCCCGTTTCAAGAACATTCATATAAGAGAGGGGTCAAGTTGGATGGTCGCTGAGGCGATTTTTGTTTTAGTTCTATTTTAAAAACGGGAACACATGCAAACTTGAAAATTGGTATGTTTATAGTGCATAAGCTATAAAATAACAACAAATAATAAAATATAGTCAAGCGCGTGTCGGACTAAAAAAATCTAGCACATTAACTTACTGAAATTTCAACTAACACAATTATGATTATGTGGTGGTACGGAACCCTCTTTGAGCGAGTCCGACTCGCACTTGGCCGGTTTTTTACAAACAAGAACACTTACAAACTTGTAAATTGGTATGTTTATAGTTCATAAGCTATAAAATAACAACAAATAATAAAATTTGGTCAAGCGCGTGTCAGACTCAAAAAATCTAGCACATTAACTTACTGAAATTTCAACTAATACAATTATGATTATGTGGTGGTACGGAACCCTCAGTGCGCGAGTCCGACTCGCACTTGGCCGGTTTTTTCTACATCATACAGCGTGAATTTGTAGTGGTTTCGCACCCGAAGCCCAGTGACTCATGATAACAAGCAACTTTCCCGAAGAAAATAATTTTTTACTCGAAAAAATTTTTTCGCCTCTCCATAGTAAAGTGGTCACGTGATCGACTCATTTTGTATGGGGAACTGAAAAATTTTTTTCGAGTAAAAAATTTTTTTCTTCGGGAAAGTTACTTGTTTTCATGAGCAGAATCACTGGGCTTCGGGTGCGAAACCACTACTAATTCACGCTGTATATATAACCTTCCGAACTGAACAACCTAAACGGAGCAACCTTCAAAACTAAACAACCATGGGTAAAACAAATATCCGAAAAGCTTGCAGATATACTCAACATCCTGTACTTTCAAGTTTAATAGTAGAGTTAACCCTGAAGCTCCAATACCGAAGTTCGTCATTGTGACAAATAGGCCGAGTTTCCATATTGCTTTAGCATATATACAGGGTGTAAGGGACAGGTTGGCAAATACTGAAAGGGCATGATCAGTCAACGTAACTGAACAACTTTCAGCGAGCAAAACTTTCAGGATATGAAAAAAAAATCGGCCTCTCCATACAAACTGTCCAATCAAGTTTGCAATTTTGTATGGAGAGGCCGATTTTTTTTTTCATTTCCTGAAAGTTTCGTTCGCTTAAAGTTGTTCAGTTACGTTGACTGATCATGCCCTTTCAGTATTTGCCAACCTGTCCCTTACACCCTGTATGTATACAGCGTGAATTTTCATTGGTTGGACTCCCGAAGCCCAGTGGTTCTACTCATGAAAAATAGCAACTTTATCGAAGAAATAAATTTTCACTCGGAAAGAAATTTTGCTTTCCCATACAAAATGAGTCAATCACGTGACTACTTTACTATGGGGAGACGAAAAAAATTTTTCGATAAAAAATTATTTTATACCCCCCCCCCCACCCCTCTAAAAAGATTTTTTATTAACTGAAAACAGTGAATAAAAAGCACTTTTAATCACTATTTTGGTGTTTACAACACACCAATATATTCGACCTCCATTTCAATGCTATACGAGTACAAGCTCCTTGCGCAAAATATATTCGATACACTAGTGATTCAATCGTCATGAATCACTCCCTGCGGTCGTGACTCAGTCGTTAGAATTCTTCACTTGCTCGTGATTCATTTCTAGCCCTCGCTTTAAATCCGTATGTTATTCACTAATTGCATAATATAGGGTGACTTTTAATTAGTTCTTGATAGCAAAAGATATGCATGTACTCATGATACTGAACAACTTTTCCCAAGGAACATAGAAACCAAATTTGGCCTCCCATACATAAATGCGCTATCAGCTAATGCAGTTTATATGGGAGGTCAAAACTTGATTTTCGTATATCGACCTATGTTCCTTGGGGAAAGTTTATTATTTATTGTACACATAAAAATACAAACAAAACAAACATTTAGAGAACAGACACAACAGGTGCTGCTTATTTCAGCTTGGAAATTTCTTCTAGCAGACCTTGTAAGTTGTTCAGTATCATGAGTACATTCATACCTTTTTCTATCAAGAACTAATTAAAAGTCACCCTATATACTATTCTTCGCGAAAGTTGCTTGTTGTTGCTTGTTGTTGCTTGTAGAATCACTGCGTTTCGGGAGCAAAACCAATGAAAATTCACTTTGTATTTACTGTGACTACACTCTCAGGTATTGCCTGTTCGGAGACACGGTGAACACAGCAGCTAGGATGGAATCGAACGGGGAACCCCAGAGGATACACGTCAGTAACGACACGTATCAGCTGCTCAAGCGGCACGGCGGCTACCGCTTTAAGGAAAGGGGGATTGTTAATATCAAGGTAAGCTGACATCCTTAGGTATTCGTATTAAAATTATTTAAAAGACCTTATTAATACAGTTTCTGTTTTTTTTTTTTGCGTTCTCATTTTTAGGGTTCCGTACCTCAAAATAAAAAAACGGAACCCTTATAGGATCACTTTGTTGTCCGTCTGTCTGTCAAGACCCCTTTTCTCAAGAACGAGAGGAGGTATCAGCTTGAAATTGATAAAGAATATTAAGGTCCATGAACCACACAAGATATGAAAATTTAAATTTTTTACAACAACGCAATCAAAAGATATGGCTGTTTATGTCCTCATCTCCATAGATTTATGCAAAAAAGCAGAACCTACAGGGTACTTCCCGTTGACCTAAAATTATGAAATTTGGCAAGAAGCTAGTTCTCACAGTACAAATAAAGGGAAAATTCTAAAATAATAAAAAAATAATAAAAAAATAATAATTATACATTTCAATTTGACGCATAACTAATAGTAACCAATTAAGGTGAGCTCCCGTTTCATGAACTTTTCTATAAAAGAGGGGTCAAGTTGGATGGTCGCTTAGTTTTGAAAATCAAAGAGCAAAAGCTTTTAGTATATCATATGATAGATAGGTACGGAACTCTTAGGGCGCGAGTCCGACTCGCACTTGGCTGTTTTTTTTATTATGTAATACTAGCTGGTACCCGCGACTTCGTCTGCGCCGGTTTATAAATTGTAGCTCTGATGTATAAGCTATATTATTGTAAAGTTTCATTAAAATCCATTCAGTAGTTTTTACGTGAAAGAGAAACAAACATCCATCCATACTTACAAACTTATTAGTAGGAAGGATAGGATAATAAAAGGATTGGAACGTACGGTAAAATGAAAGTACAGTAAACAATTTTTTTACCCACGACGGAACGGAGAAGGTGTATGCGTTTAGGGTGAGATGTTGTGTGTTTGTTTGTTTGTGTGTGCAAAGTTATGTTGCCTTTTATCTTAAAAACGGCTTAACCGATTTAGATACGAATTTTCAGTAATGGATTTATAATTTATCAATGATGGTTTGTAGATTAGAGTTGTGGCACCAAGTCACCAGGGGGCGCTGTAATGATAATTTTTATCTAAGCAAATGTTGCCATTTATTTCCAAAACGGTTTGACCGATTTAGGTACGGTTTTCAGTAAAAGATTTATCTATCAGTATCATATTTATCACTGACAGTTTTTAGACTATAGTTGTGGAGTCAACTCACCAGGGGGTGCTGTGTAGTAATAATTATTCTTTACTCGCGCAACGTCCTTCTTAATCGCTCTAGTAAAGTGGGAATTCTCTAAAAAGTTAAAAATAAAAAGCAAAATTGAAAATTTTGAGAAAAACCCACGACGGCTGTCATTCAAAAAATATTAAATAAAACTTTGGAAATTCCCCCGACTAAAAATAAATATTTTCACCTATCTATTCATATATTTTATAAGCCAAGAAAATCCGTCGGGGCTGCCATTCCTTATCTTACGTAAATTAATAGTGCATACGAGCTAGTTGTAAAATAGCTTTTGTTTGCTGCAGTTAAGTATAAATTATGAAAAGATGGCAATGACAGCCCCCGACGTATTTTCTTGGCTTATAAAATATTTGAATAGATAGGTGAAAATATTTATTTTTAGTCGGGGGAATTTCCAAAGTTTTATTTAATATTTTTTGAATGACAGCCGTCGTGGGTTTTTCTCAAAATTTTCAATTTTGCTTTTGTAAATAAAACTTTCAGGAAATGCAAAAAAAACATACAAAATTGCAAACTTCATTGGATAGTTTGTATGGCGAGGCTGAATTTTTCTTTTTATTTCCTTAAATGTTTACTTACTGAAAGTTGTTCAGTTACGTTGACTGATAATGCCCTTTCAGTATTTGCCAACCTGTCCTTTACAGACTGTATACACCGTTGGCCCAAGTACATACCCCGAAATATTTTGACCATTCGATTCTGATGTCTAATTCGAGTACAAAAAGTGGTATAATACTTTTTAAATTCTTTGTTTTTTTCGAATTGAAAAATCTACAGTGAAACCAACCCTAATAAAAGTGACGTAAAGTCGTATCGTGTTTCATTAGTATCGACTAATTCGTAAAGTGTAGTGCTTAGAGCAATGCGTCAAACCGCGCATTCCCGGCTTTGCGCGTAAAAATCGTGTTACTCTATGGTGTAGTGTTACTCTCTCAACTATGGATTTCTTTAGTCTAGACAGCCACCAGCGGCTGTTTATATAAAACAAATATTTTGCCGCTACCGGTAGGTTAATCAAATCAAATCAAATCAAAATCGTTTATTCATTGTTGGATATTAAAATCTCTTAATGACGTCAGCTAAACTACATCGCTTCACAAACAATGTGGCGCCATTGTGGGAAAAAAAAGAAGCGACAATAAAAACCCACGCGCTCTTTTAAAAAGCAATGCGCTTTGTTAAGAAGTAATGTTATTCTACTTAATTACCTGATTAAATTGGTACCTTAACGAAAATTGATAGACACTTCCAAGTACAAAACGTAATTACGTTTGGGAATAAATTAAACGTTGTTACTTATAAATTTAATGATTTCCAAAATAATTATTTATACCTCAATACACTTCAGACAAAATGGATGAATGTACACCAAATTTGGGTAATTGGTTACCAAATTTATGCCGGTCAAAATTAGCCGGTGTTCGTATAAGTTGTGTTAGGTTATCTTGCGACCACAACGCACGAGCCGAACGAGCGCGTTTTGTTTGTTCCAATAATTCGGAAGTAAAAATCACACAATTGGACCATTGTTCATTCAAAAATATTTACTTCTAACATCATCACAAATACCTTGTCAATTTTTTTTGAGTTACTCGGGCCCACGGGGTATGGTTAGAATCATGTTAGAATCCTATTGATCTTTGAAGGCGATTTTCCCTAGAGAAAATTAAAAAAAAAAATCTTTTATTAGGCAAAACACGTCATGCTTACAAAATACACAATCATTGACCCACTACAGGCCTATGGCCCGTTTGTGGGTGAATGGGGTCATGCCACCAAATTACAAAAAAGAAAAAAGAGTTCTTAATTAAGTATATGTGGTCAAGTTGAAGACAAAAGGTGCTATAAATGAAATTGTCGTTTTATATAAGCGGTAGGTGCTAATAGTAGTTTATGCAACGGTACATAATGAGGGGTATAAAACTCGAGTGTCGGTTTATGGGACGCAGGCGAGCGTAGCGAGCCAAGTTCCATAATAGAAGACACGAGTGTTTTATACCTAATTATGTGGAGTTGCATACACAACTTTATCTACTCTCATATCGTGAATCCTAAAATAATGTGTTCAAAAACAAACCTTAATGTTTTTCTCTTTTTCCGGTGATAACTGCCAAGCGAAGTTCCTATAGCTGCTTTAAAAACACTCGAAGGCAAATCGTAAACGATTTTATCACTTATTTCATTACAAAACTAATAAAAATATGTAAATACAACTTTTGTTTGCTGAGTTTTCCGTTATTGCAATGAAACCTCCTTGCAGCCACAGACTACAAACGCATCAAGCTGTCAATGGCGCGCCTATAAAAATTAAAAAAAACCGGTCAAGTGCGAGTCGGACTCGCGCGCCGAGGGTTCCGATATACCTATAGTATTTTTGGAAGCAATAAAGTCCATTTTCAGGACCGCAAAACTAAATTTGTTTGTAAAGGTTTTTTGCAGATTTCTGAAAAACTGTGCAACTTAGAAAGATCGTTTTATTTTTGCTGTAAAGTTTACATAAACCTCTGTCAACTGTAATTAATTCAGATTTTCCCTTACTCAAACTTCGGAGATAAGGGGGGGGGAATGGTATGTTTTTTGACATTTTTCATCATAACTTGAAAACTAAGAAACTTAAAAAAATACAAAAATATATTTTAAAATGTACAAGTAAAGCCCTTTCATATGATACCCCACTCGACCTAGTAGCGACAATTTGAAATTTGGCCCCCCCTATTTTGGCCCCCTTTACATTAATAATCATACTTTTTTCAAAAAATTTTCCTGTGCAATTAAGTTGGGCAACTATATTCTAAAACTATTCCAAATTTCAGCTCGATAGCGTAAGTGGTTGCTGAGATATAGAGGTGTGACAGACAGACAGACAGACAGAGCGGCACCATAAGGGTTCCTTTTTTTTACCATTTTGGTATCGGAACCCTAAAAATGCTGCTAAGAGTGTTTCTAAGCACAGATTGACATTATGTAGATGTTAACCTACAATTTTTAAACGCATTATTGAGGATTAACGATATGAGAGTAGATAAACATAATAACACGTAGTCACAGCTATAGCCAACAGGTTAGTTACCGAGGTGGGTAAGTAGGTAAATAAAATTATTAGTTTATCGTATAATAATATGTAATGCGGATGGATGGATGCCCCCGCACCAAGAAGTCCCTCTGGTAGGCGTTTATGTCGGCCCGATCCCATTTTCAGTCAATATAAGATATCAGTGTTTCATATAAGTTTCACGAGTCGATCAATTCTGAAATGTTAAAGTATGTTCGTAGGGCTTTTGTGCAAAGTCTGTCTATGGAAGTACCACCCTCTTGCCTCTTTCTGCCGTAAAGCAGCAGTGTCGGCACTGCTGTGTTTCGGTTGGAAGGGTAAGGGAGCCAGTGAAATTACCCGCACATGAGACATATCATCTTAGTTCTCATGGTAGGTAACACACTTAACAGACACTAATAGTGTCAAATTATTTCACCAATAAGGCTGATATTTCACTGGGACACCACATTGGCGCGACTGGTTGCGCCACTACTGGTGTCCGTAACTAGACACCAGTAAAGACACCAGAGTCACCACACCCTGCGGCCACAGTATTAAGGTGGTTGCTGAGCAAAAGTGCTGCCACTTTGAGAAATAAATTTATTGCGTCATAAATACAAAACATTTAATAAGGATTGTTTGATTGGCGGCAATTTGGGGTAGTTCTATATTTTATTATCCATCACATCACACCTTAGCTTATCGTGAATAGCTTTGTATTGTAAAACTGCCAAAAACGGCCACTTTTAGCACTTTACCAATACAAAGCTATAAATGATAAGCTAAGCTATGATGTCATGGGTTATAACATATATTAACTACCATATATTGCCGCCAAACGAACAATACTACTGAAAAGTTTTGTATTTGCGACGCAATAAATTTATTTCTAAAAGTAAGGTGCTGCCACCCAGCAACCGCCTTAAGGGCTATATTTCTCTGGCAGTGGTAGCACAACCAGTATCCGAGCTGGTTGCGCCGCCAAATTGGTTGCGCAACCAAACGGACACCAGGTGAGTAACTCTCTATAGAGCTGTATATATTTTGTTGGTAGCGGCGACTGGTTGCGCTGCCATGGTGTCCCAGTGAAATACCGGCCTAAGACAGTGGGTGTCATGGGCGGTGGTGACCACTTACCACCAGGTGGCCCACCTGCTCGTTTGCCCTCTTGTGACATAAAAAATGTACTTCAAACAGGGCAAAGGAGACATGAAGACCTGGTGGCTGGTGGGAGAGGACCACGAAAGGCGAAAAAATTCGTTATTCCGGTTTCGTAAGTACCTACTATTTTAATTTTCTCTAATCTCAACTTTTAGTAATTTTTAGGTTATTCTCATTTATGATCGAAATAGTGAACATAATTTCAGCATGTTACTCAGACCATGAAACCACATGAAACTGAACAACTTTCCCTTAGGAACATATGTCGAATTCGAAAAAAAAAACAACTTTCTAAAGAGACTGCGTCAGTTGACAGCGCATTTTTTATGGGAGGTAATATTTTTCTCTCGTGAACAGCGATTTTTTTTTGGGAAATTTTGTTCATGTTCATGGTCTGAGTAATATGCTTCAATTATGTTCCCTACTTCATTTGCACCTTATACAACGTGTTATTCCAAATATGCAAAATCTCTCTCGGGGGGGAAGTTCTACTTATGTAACTGAACAACTTCTACAACTTTTGGAAATTAAAATAAAAAAATTGGTTCTCCATACAAATGAACCGGATCAGATGTATGAAGATTAGATTTTGAAAATTTTTCCGTATTATCCATTTTTTCGTTTATTTCAACGCTTACCAACACATTTTGCAGCTATGCTAAAAAGAATCGACTAAAGCTGTCAGGAAAAACAAGTTTGTAAAACAATGTTATTCTTTCCGTATAATATCATGGCTGCAAAATGTGTTGGTAAGCGTTGGAATTTATAAACGAAAAATATGGATTATATTTAGAATAATACACGTTGTAAATTATGGTTTGGTTGAGTATTAAATAACAACTTTCCTCAATTATTATTCAGTAAACATTTTACTCAGACGTTACCTGCTAATGACGCAACCTTCGATCGCAAAATTAACACGACTTAACTTCGTTAATCAATCATTATAGGTATCGACTTATCAATAACATTCTACTGTATTTTGGGCTTTAAAATTTTGAACTTTTGAATTGGATCTTGAAATAGATTCTTGCTCTTTTAAGTATTTCTTATCTGAGTGTATTTTCATTACAACAGCATTTCTTATTTTTTTTAATCGTTTAATCTCTTAATAAATTTATTATATCATCATAATTATCACGTCCACTGCAGGACAGCGAGCACCCTCCAGAATTTCATCTATTGCTGGAACAATGTGGAGGGTAAAATCCATAGTCACCACGCTTGTTAGCGTTGTGGAATGCTGTTGATGGTGACCGCAGCACGATACACAGAAGAACGCTGTTGCCCATTTCTCGGTTTATTATCCCTTAGTAGCCTCTTACGACACCTGCCACGGGTAGAAATGGGTTGGTACTATTCTTTTCCGGCACCACACGGGTAAAATCTTAATTTATTTCTTTGTTAATAGCCTTAATGTCCCACTGCAGGGCAAAGGCCTCCCCTTTTTCTTTCCAAAGATTACGATTATGGGCCACGGTTTGCCAATCTGCTTCGAAAGCATCGAGGCCGTCGCGCAATCGTTTCCTAGGCCTTAATTTCAAAAAGTATTCCTCTTACCTGCAATTTTTTTTTTATACAGAGCCTGGCTTTAACCGAAGTATGGAAGAGAACTCTGACCAACCGTGGTGGGGCCACGACCGCGCTATTCAAAACATCCGAGACCGAGCCAGACTCTCCTGTGGAGGATCTTTAGGCCCTGGTTCGGCCCTGTCGTCCCCAGGTCCACCCGCTTGCGCCTGTTTCGTGGCCCCCAGGGACCATCACTCCGCCCCCGCGGTTTCCTTCTGCGACGACTGACTGTAACAACCCCAAGACGCTACAACAACCCCTTTCTTTTGGATCAAGAACGACGATGATGACTGGCTTGACTGTTTTCAAGAGAAAAATCTTAAGAAAAATAGAAAAATTAGATTCAAACTAGATGACGAAAATGATGATCTACTTACAGCTATAATTAAAGATCGGATTAATGATAGATTAGGAGTTAAAGATGAAACAATGAATGAAACGGCTAGTGAGTATTACATAGAAGATAGGCGTAACGAGTATAAAATACTATATGGCTGTAAGATAGATAGTGCAGAATTTCTTCAATACGAAGAGGACACGGCAAGCAGGGCGAGAGGTATGGCTGCTTTTCAAAGATTGTATTCCGTCGATTTTGGAAATGGTTGGTTGTAAATGGTCCCTAATATTAAAATATTAATTATCTTTAAATTATGCATCGATCATGTAGTGTAAAAAGAAATACAGTGTAAGGGACGGTGTACCGAAAACTGAAATGGAGTGCTCAGTCAACGAAACTAAACAACTTTTCCGAAGAAACATTTTTGGCAAATGAAAAAAAAATTACTTACATTGCTCGCTTGCATCGAACAGTTTGTACTGAGAAACCATTTATTTTTCTTTTCCCAAACATGTTTCTTTCGGAAAGTTGTACAGTTTCGTTGACTGAACATGGTCTTTTAGTTTTTGGTACACCGTACCTTATACCCTTTAGTTTAGTATAAGAATTTAAGCTGTAAAAGAGAACAACACTAAAAATGGAAAATATTATACACGATTTAAACATACATTAGTTTGCTTCAAAATGAATATTTGTTGGTTACTTATAATGTCTGTATTATGCGTGTACAAGAGTAAGTAAATGTTAAATGTTTAATTATGTTATTGATTCGGATACGTACAAACAACAGCTCACGAAGCTATACTTTTACTCAATTTTGATAAGGTGTTCATATCAACTCTTATTGGTATAGGTACCTTATCTAACCTATAGACAATAAGTATTAGATATAAGGATAATAATGTATGTTTTCTGTGGTATTTTTGCAGAAAACCAAATTCAAAGTACCTATGATAAAGATACGAAAATATCTGCTTACGTTTTATCATTTGCGAATCAAATGAATATTATAAATAAGAGAGGATCTAAAATAGAACCTTGTGCTATGAATCGTAAATTTTGTATCGATAACTTTCACGATTTTGCAACTAACATGAAGACTGAAAAATTCTAGTCCAAGTAATTATAGTCCATATTTAAACTTAATCGAAATATTAATGAAAGGGAAAAAAATATTATAAGGAGGAGCTTGATTTGTTTCTCGAAGGCCAAAGAAATATTTTAAACGTAATATCGTGTAGTAACGATACTTATCAGTCAATATGATAATATATTTTCTCCAAGAAAAAGGAACCAAGAAGTTTTGAAAAGCATAAAAATTATAATAAAAAAACGGTATTTTTATAAAGCTAAGTCACGACTAAGTAAATATCAGTCACAAGAAAAAGTATATTGAAAATATTATACAATATTTATAAATCCGCTTTACAATCATACGTTAGCACATAGGTTAGGTAGGAGCAACAATACTCGTATTTACACCAACATTTAAACTATTTACACCAGTAAATATCATAATTACAAATGTTTGTTTGGGCGTTTCCCCGTGGTCCCATTATTTCGCCCAATGATTACGTTGCCAAAGAACATACAGTGCTAATTTTGGACCCCTGGCCAAATTTTAGTATTTTGCTCAGAGCATGTATATGAAAAACTTTTCCAAAGGAACAAGGGTCGAAAAACGAGAAAATACTTTAGTCCTCTCATGTGCCGACAATAGTGGAATTTATATGGGAGCACCAAAATTTTTTCTCGTTTTTCGACCCATGTTCCTTTGGGAAAGTGGTTCAGATGCATGTTCTAAGTAAAATTTACTAAAATTTTACCAGGGGTCCATACCCTGTAAAATAAAATAACGCTAACGCGTGCATTTGATTGCTCGTAGTCCATTCACTTACTTTTAATTTACGTTATATTCTTTACGTTTACGTTTTATTCGAATTCTTTTTAATTAACGTTCTTTTCATCTATTTAACGTTTGCTGAGTTTATATAACAGTAAGAGAACTTTAACTTTTACACTAATTTTAATCCATTAATTTTAATCAAAAAGTTGGTGAATTACCCTAAATAAACGGTGATTTTTAGACGTTTGGTTTTTAAAGTTAAATTATAATAATGTAACTGGCCAAGATATCGTTGGAAAGGTGTTGGTCTGCTATTTGAGTTGTAATATGATTTCGTGCATATGGACATATCACACGGTTTTGGGTCCTGTTCGTAAAAGACTAGGCATTTGCGCTCATATTTTTTTTCTGCTAGCAATTTCTTTATGTTTCTGTGTAACATGTTGCACCTTTTTCTTGTAACCATAGCTCTTCCACATCAAAGCCATTGAACTAAGGAACGAAGAATTCAGTAATCATGTAAAATGAGAATTCACAATCATATTGCCGATTTACAACCCAGTTTCAGATGTCGCTTTATTTCAGCTGTCGCTTTATGAAAGCACAAATTAAAAACTAAATGAACACCTTTCCAAAGGCCAATGCCATAGCCTTTTAGATTATTTATAAGTGTCTTATTTAATTCTGTGCTTACGTAATTTAATTAGTAAATCTAGGATTTTTTTTGTATTTGTTATCTTGGCTACGTTCAAAAGACTATTCATTACTTAGAATAATAAAATTGATACTCATATTGGCACTTGTTATATGTCGATTGTTTGATGCCCAGGTTAACTTTGTTTGAAATAATCCAATTAAGTATCCGTTTATTTTTCTGTTTTTTTTTTTATGATTAGCTACTAATTTTCAGCTTTATTATACAAACTTTATAATAAGTACTCTATTTGATGTAAGTAATTTGTACCTTAATGTAATATTGCTGTTGGCTGTTAAAAATAAACACTTTTTAATTAAATAATAATTGTGTTTTATTTTTCTCTGATTCAAATTAAAATAAATATTCAATATTAAACTTTAGTATAACACAGTCAATTAACGAAAAATATACAGGGTGTACGGGACAGGTGAAAAACCTGAAAAGGCATGATCAGTTAATGAAACTGAACAACTTTTTTCAAGAACCATAACACCGGAAATGAAAATAAAATCGGCTGCTTCATACAAAATTGGCAATTTTATTGAAAAGTTTGTATGGAGAAGCCGATTTTTTTTAAGTGTTCGTTTCCGGTGAAAATGTTTTTTTTTTTTAAAGTTGTTCATTTTTAGGGTTCCGTACCTCAAAAGAAAAAAACGGAACCCTTATAGGATCACTTTGTTGTCCGTCTGTCTGTCTGTCAAGACCCTTTATCTCACGAACGGTGAAGGTATCAGGTTGAAATTAATACTATTTATTAGGATCCATGAACCACACAAGATCTGAAAATTTCAATTTTTTACAACTACGCAATCAAAAGATATGGCATTTTATGTCCTCATCTCCATACATTTATGCAAAAAAGCAAAACCTACAGGGTACTTCCCGTTGACCTAAAATTATGAAATTTGGCAAGAAGCTAGGTCTCATAGTACAAATAATGGGAAAGGTCTGAAATCATTAAATATTACAACTTTTCTCACAACTAATAGTAACCAATTGTGGTGAGCTCCCGTTTCAAGAACATTCATATAAGAGAGGGGTCAAGTTGGATGGTCGCGGAGGCGATTTTTGTTTTAGTTCTATTTAAAAACGGGAACACTTACACACTTGAAAATTGGTATGTTTATAGTGCATAAGCAATATAAAAACAACAAATAATAAAATTTGGTCAAGCGCGTGTCGGACTCAAAAAATCTAGCACATTAACTTACTGAAATTTCAACTAATACAATTATGATTATGTGGTGGTACGGAACCCTCGGTGCGCGAGTCCGACTCGCACTTGGCCGGTTTTTTTTATCAACTGATGCCCTTTTAATATTTTCCGATCTGTTCCTTACATTCAATGGCGAAATATTCACCTCTCGCTCATTTTATACCGGGTTTTTGGACCCCTAGCCAAATTTTAGTATGTTGCCTTGAACATGAAACTGGACTATTTTCCCAAAGAAACACAGGTTCAAAAACGAGAAAAAAATTTTGTTCACCCATACGAACTCAAAAGTTTTTTTTTTCAGTTGCCGGCACAATATTTGTATGGGACGACCATTTTTCTCGTTTTTCGACCTGTGTTTTTTGGGATAGTTGTTTAGTTTCATATTCCCAGTAACATACTAAAATTTGGCCCGGGGTCCAAAAATAACCCATTATTTCAGTTCATATTCATATGAACTAATATTAGTATGATCGCCGCCATTATTTAACTTTGACTGAGATATAAAAATAAAACATTACAAAAAATATTCCCCTTATACTATCCCGATTTGATATCGGAAGAAAAAACTAGCAAGATACCTACCTACAGGATGTAACAAAAAGGATATACCAACCCAGAACGACGTTAAACAGTGTGAATCTGTTCAAGAAATTGAACAACTTTCCTAAGGAACATAGGTCAAAAATGAAAAAAAAAAACCTCCAAAAGAGGTCAATATTTTTATACCCTTACCCTTTCTGTTACACCGTGTACACCACGGGAGTGCAGACACAGCTCGGGAGTGAGTTGCGGGTGAGATGTATTGCCGTACTCCTGACCTATCACTTACTTTACTTGGAATGTACGCTGGCTGAGTGGATAAACACAAAATGAGTAACTGCTTGTGGCAGATAGCTTCTTTAAACTTAAAGCTCCATTAAATCTTTTGCTGACTCTGTTTTGTTGATAAAAAAGAAGGTATCATCCATAGCACACCCCGGACAGGCGGACACTCATTGACGTAAGAAAAACGCTGCGCCCCCTGGCGTAGTTTCCAAAATCTTTGCGGACACTACATACAACTATACAACGAGCACGAATTTGAAATTAAAAGGTCACGTAGGCCCGCATTTTCAGTATAAAAGACCTTCAGAAGCACCACGAGAATCTCGCGGGGGATGCGGGGGAGATTGCAAGGGGGGCGGAGAGTGTCCTGTCTTTATGATAGTTCTTTTACTTTGTTCTGTGTCCATAGGTCTAGATCTAAAGAAGCTTTAATTTTGAAGAAGCTTTCTGCTATCGGCTGATAGTCGTTCAGTTACAAACAAATACAACGTTTTTTTTACCCTGGATATTTTAAGAGGTGCGTCTGCCCATGAAACTAAACAACTTTTCCCAAGGAACATAGGCAGAAATACGAAAAAGAAATTTTGACCTCCCGTACAAAATGCGCTGTCACCTGATGTAGTTTGTATGGGAGGTAATTTTTTTTTTTTTTTTAACTATGTTCCTCGGGAAAACATGATCAGTTTCCTGAAAAGAACCACCTGTCTGTTAAAATATCCGGGGTAACAATAGTAGTTTATGCAACGGTACATAATGAGGGGTATAAAACTCGAGGATCAGTTTATGGGACGCAGGAAGCGTAGCGAGATGACACGAGCTTTTTATACTGAATTATGCGGAGTTGCATACACAACTTTATCTACTCTCATATCGTGAATCCAAAAATAATGTGTTCAAGAATAAACCTTTTCGTAATATTTTTCTCTTTTCCCGGCGATACTACTAATCGCTGTTCCTAGTTGATTTAAAAACACCTTTAGGCGAATTATGTTAATAATATAATATATTATTATCATCATGATGATGATGAAAAGTATGGTGTAAATACAATATCTGTTTGCTGAGTTTTCCATTATTGCAAATATTGCATGCAACCTCCTCGCAGCATACAGCAACCTGTAATGGCAGTCATTAAAAATTCGTTTAATAGTTTTCCCGCGACGACTTAAAATTAAAAAGTTATTTAACAGGTCTCCCGCGGGAAATTCAATACTTCAAAAGCACAGATTGACATTATGTAGTTGGTAACCTACAATTTTTGAACGCATTATTGAAGATTTACGATATGAGAGTAGATAAAATATAAACGTGTATAATAATTATACCTAATACAACTTTACAATACCTACTAATCTTTGGTACATGTTTAAACGTTTATGACTTCAGCAGTTTTTACAACGTCAGAATCCTGGCACCATCACTAGGCAGGCAGACGAAAAACGTAGGTGTACCTTCGTATCCAGATACGATCGTCTTCTTCAGTTCTTCTAGGTGACTTTTTTGTACCTGTCAACATATGTTTTTATTTGTTACTGTTTACCATCTCAGATTTTTTTTGTAAAAGCTACACCTGCCTCATGAGCTTATGAGCAGTCAATAAGTCCAGTCTTACATAAAAATATCAATAACTTAAGGGGCTGATAAGAGCTAAATTACCTCCCTTTCTAACAAAGGACAGAATGCGTGTGTTAGAACGGAGCGGATTCGCGCTGTTTTACGTTTTTCGCTTATTTTGGCACTTTTCTCAAAATCTGTACCCATAATATTAATTATCACATTTTTTTTTTCACGGCTATATTCGAGTATATTACCTACTTTTCGCTAAAAACCTGCTTAAGTGAAGCGTATTCGTAAGCGTATATTTAGCTCTTATCAGCCCCTTAAGTAGACAATTAACTAACCTTATTAAATAAATAGTATGGATAGTTTTTTTTACAGGCTCTTTGGCGTGGTTGGTAGTGAGCTTGCCTTCTACGCCGTAAGCCGCGGGTTCGATCCCCGCCCAGGGCAAACATTTGTGTGATGAACACGAGTGTTTGTTCTGTGTCTGGGTAGGTATTGTACATATTGCGGCCGCTTAGTAGACACGCCAGATAAATGCCCCAATTTTTTCCAGGTACTTGGTAGGTACATAGCTCTAAATTTTTGACAGGAGCCTCATCCTTTGTCGGCCATCTTGGATTTTATAGAGGCCATTTTGAAATTTAGGTCTACCATATCTTGACTTCTAATAAAAAGACCACAAACTTGGTGTCTATATTTATATGTTTGGGGTCAAGGAACACTATTAAACAAATAATAAACTGAACAACTTTTCCTAAAGAACATAGATCGAAACACGAAAAAAAAACATTTCAACTTCCCATAGAAACTGCGCTTTTTGTATGAGGTAAAACATTTTTTTTTTCGTTATTCGACCTATGTTCCTCAGGGAAAGTTGTTCAGTTTAACAGGTTAAAATAGTGCTTACAAATGCTTTTATACCTTGTGTTGGGATCTCCCTTATCTGAACAACTTTCAAGAAGCAAGGGTTGAGAAACAAAAAAGTTTTAATCGTCCAATACAAAACAATCTACAGCGTGTAACGGAACTTTGTGATAATACTTAAGGGTGTGAATCTGCCTATGAAACTGAACAACTTTTTCGAAGGAACATAGGTCATAGACCAAAATAAATTTTTGACCTCCCATAGAAACTGCATCAGCTGATAGCGTATTTTGTATGGGAGGTCAAATTAGGTTTTTCGTATTTCGACCTATGTTCCTTGGGAAAAGTATAATTTCACACCCTTCAGTATAATTTCACACCTTTCCGTGAATTTTTATTCGTTTTAATCCCGAAGCTCAGTCTGCTCATGAAAACAAGCAACTTTACCGAAGAAAAATTTTTTTTACTCGAAATAAATTTTTCACCTTCCCATACAAAAAGAGTCGATCACGTGACCACTTTACTATGGGGAGACGAAAAATTTTTTTCGAGTCAACAATTTTTTTCTTCGGTAAAGTTGCTTGTTTTTATGAGTAGAATCACTGGGCTTCGGGATTAAAACTAATAAAAATTCACGCTGTATTGGCGGCGCGAGGTTTAGTGTATCTTTCAAGCGGGAAAGTTCCGCTCATTACACTCGCAGCGCATTTCTACCAATGTCACATCTAGGGGAATTAGTAAAGGAGTTGTAGAGGAGTTGTTGATGATGCCCGTCCCATCGTCGACCTCATCTCTGTCTTCAAGACTAGAAAGAGGTCAAGCGTAAGCCCATTGACAATAAAAAAAAGTCAATGGTCATAATAATGCCCACAGAGATTCAGAGATAGTTTCTTTTTTAGTTCTTTGTTGGTACTTTTCTGACATATTAAAAATCTAGAAAAATCCAAAACACTTTTTTGGAAAAAACTAATAAAAAACCTAAAAATCATGCTGAAAATGATTTTGAGGTTGATTTTTATGAAATAAAAATAATAACTAAATAGTGTCTAAATAAATTATTGAGTTCTCATAGAAACATTCATCCCCAATTTCACCCCCATTGAGCTTTATTTATTAGATAAATAATTGCTGTGTGTCCTTTTTCATGGTTCATACTATCTTTTTACCAAATTTTACTAAACGCGGTTCAGCGGATTACCCGTGAAAGCGTAGCATAAGTTACTTAATTGATTTCTCGAACAAACTTTCATCCTCTATTTCATCTCCTCTGGAGTCCAAAGTAGCCTGTGTCCTTTCTCATGGTTCAGACTATCTTCATACTAGATTTCAACAATATCGGTTCAGCAGATTAGCCGTGAAAGCGTAACCAAAATTATTTAATTGGTTTCCCATACAAACCTTCATCCCCTATTCATTTTTGTTAGTAAAGGTAGCCCATATCCTTTCCTCTGGTTAATTAAACCTATCTTTACATATAAACACATTCGTGCACGCTCATACACACACTCTCACACACATTCACACACACACACACACATCCACACTCACATTCTCACACACACACACACACACACACATTCACATACACACACATTCACACTCACATCAAAACTGCTTAGTTTAATTTCATTCTATTATGTTATTATATAATATAATTAAGTTTTTCTTTGAGGTCATAAACTATTCTTGTATCAATTGATAGATATGGAAGTAAGAAGATAGGATGCCAAGTAACCTTGGGTAACATGGAAGGTGCTGGTTTCACAATTAGTTAAAGTTCTAAAATTTTGTCAAATAATATAGCTATCTATCTATATATATAAAAGAAGAAGGTGACTGACTGACTGACTGACTGACATATCAACGCACAGCCCAAACCGCTGGGTCTAGAGATTTCAAATTTGGCATGTAGGTTCCTTATAAGACCTAGGGGTGCACTGAGAAAGGGTTTTAAAAAATTCCACCCCTAGGGGGTAAAATAGGGGATGAAAGTTTGTATGAAAGTCCGTCAGTTTTGAAGTTAGGATCTTCAAAATTTTATTTAGGCTGATGACTAAAAATTAATTATTATATGTCTCAGGGTTTTTGAAAATTCGACACCCTTAAGGGTGAAAAGGGGGATGAAGTTGAAAATTCTTTATTTTTAAATAAAAAATCACATAATTTATTATTTAGGCATTAATGATGTAATTCTATGCAACGTTCATCACTGTTATTGAAATTCCATCCCTAATTCAACCCCTAAAAAAGGGAAATGGGGTGAAAGAGTCTAAAAACCAATATGGGTATCGTTTGTATGGTTTATCGGGACGCTGATTACGAAAACTACAACAATTTTTAAATCCAACGTGGTGGACGTTAAATACCATCATTCCCTTGGGATGGGGTTGGGGTGCGATAGGGCTGAAATGTGAATATGGGTGTCGTTTGTATGGTTTATCGAGTCGCTGATTACGAAAACTACAACAATTTTAAAATCCAACGTGGTGGACGTGAAATACCATCATGCCCTTGGGGATGGAGTTGGGGTGCGATAGGTTTGAAATGTCTAAAAATCAATATGGGTGTCGTTTGTATGGTTTATCGGGTCGCTGATTACGAAAGCTACAACAAATTTAAAATCCAACGTGGTGGACGTGAAATACCATCATCCCCTGGGGATGGGGTTGGGGTGCGATAGGTTTGAAAAGTCTGAAAATAAATATGGTTGTCGTTTCTATGTTAGGGATAGCGGTTAAATTGGTGTTAGGGGTAGGGATAGGGGAAGGGATAGGGGGAGGTAGAGGTAGAGGGGTAGAGAGGTAGAGAGGTGGAGAGGTAGAGAGGTAGAGAGGTAGAGAGGTAGAGAGGTAGAGAGGTTGAGAGGTAGAGAAGTAGAGAGGTAGAGAGTTTTTGAATTATTCGCGCCTTCGCTTGAAACTTTGCGTAACTTCTGAGTGAACCGTTTTCAACTAACCTAAGCTTATATGTTGCACGGAAGTACCTAATCCAAGCACGTCATGGAAATGCCAGTTGGAGTCGGTACAGTTGTTTGTTCGCTATTGGCACCGCCTATTGAAACTTCGGGAATTTTCTGTCTGAGTGAACCGTTTTCAATGAAGGTAAGCTAGCATTGCAAAGAATTAAGCTAAACACGTTATTGAAAACCCCGTTTAAATCCGTTTAGTAGTTTGTGAGTTATTGGTGCCCCCGCTTGAAACTTAGTGTATTTTATGTCTGAGTGAACCGTTTGCAATGAAACTAAGCATACAAGTTGTATGGAGTAAGCCAAATACGTTACCGAAGATTTCGTTTTAATCGGTTCAGTTGTTTGTGAGATATTGGCACCTCCGCTGGAAATTTCGCACACCTGTCTGAGTGAGTCAGCTAGTAAGCTAATATGTTGCAAAGAAGTAAGCTTGACAGTTTATTGAAAACCCCGTTTGAATCCGTTCAATATTTTGTGAGTTATTTGCGCCGCCGCATGAAACTTAGGTTTAAAGAATCTTTATTCTCATTAAAGACAATATGCCACTTACATGAGAAAAAATAACAAAAGCAGGTAGACACATCGTTCGCTTAAACACAAGAATGTAGTTTAGTACAAAAATTTCACACAATAAGAAACAAAATAAAGAACATACTAAAACAGAATTCACTAGTAATGTATAGATTAATCAGTGTAATTTATAAACAACCTTTTTCTAAGATATGGTCTGCTAATTTGTGTTTAAATTCATTAAGCGACTCCAATTTTTTATAGATGACGGTAATTTGTTAAAGAGTTGTGCGCCTTCATACGTAAGAGACTGTTTGCCGTAGTTAGTTCGTATTTTAGGTAGGATTATGTAGCTTGCTCGTTTTGTGCTCCGTTTAGTAACATGTTTTTTTTGGGCTAGTGAAAGAGAAGAATAAATGGATTTAGTTAGGATTTTTTGAATGAAGATGCATGTGTTGTACCTAGTAATATAAATTTCGGATATTCATTAGTTTTGTTTCTTTGTATATTTTGTCAGTAGAGGTTAAGTAGGGATAGTGGAATAGCATTTTGATTATTCTATTTTGAATCACTTGTAACTCTGATAGTTTTGTTTTGCTTGCGTTGCCCCATATTTCAATTAAGTAGATAAGGTGAGATTTGACGAGGGAGTTATATATTAAACTTAGCGTTACCTTCTGTCTGAGTGAACCATTTGCAGTGAAACTAAACTTTTATGTTGCACAAAAGTAAGCTTAACTCGTAACTGAAAACTCAGTTTGAATCGGTTGAATCGACCGATTGAACCGACCGATCGGTTGACCGATTGAATCGGTTTGTGAGTTATTATCGTAATAATAACTCACAAACCGATTCAAACTGAGTTTTCAATTACGAGTTTAGCTTACTTTTGTGCAACATAAAAGTTTAGTATCATTGCAAACGGTTCACTCAGACAGAAGGTACGCTAAGTTTCATGCGGCGGCGCAAATAACTCACAAACTATTGAAAATTAAATATTGCCATCTCTTTAAGAAATTTACCAAATTGATTAAACTACGAGTACATATGTACTTGAATAACTGTGCAACAACAATAATGGAAAAACGGGGTCACGTTTTTATTGGTATCTTAGACATGTGGTTGTTTAGACGCTGCGATTTCTGAAAAAGCGTTAGCATAAACTTTTTCTTTTACATCGGCTTACAAACTTAAGGTATGTTCGACCTATGTTCCTCGGGAAAAGTTGTTCAGTATCATGAGTAGGTACATGCATATCTTTTGCTATCAAGAACTAATTAAAAATCAACCTATATAAGGTTTGTCTCATGTAGTATAGTAGTATATATAATACCCCAGCAAAGTTTCATCGACTGAGGATTTAATGCGGGGGTCTTCATACAACGATTCGCTTCGTTGCCTAGACTAAATTTCACGATACGAGCCATACAAATCCACACACGAGTCTGTACTTGCCAATTCACTACACGAGCTGCAAGCCGTACAAATCCGCAGTTAAATAATTTGCGAACTTTTGTGCGTGTGCCTTGCACGTGATTTCAGCGTCTCGGATCCTCTTTCTACACGTGTCAAATTGTTTTTATGGTATTGTCATGAAATATATTATATATATATATATGAAAAAGAAACGGGTCTAGACCAAAGTATGGCTTTAACAACGAGAACAATTCACATTTTGCGTTCAAAATAATTGTTCTTTACAATGACAGGTTCACTTATCTGCGGCCGTGTGCGTACTAGTTTTAGTTTGGATGTGTCATCTGATTGTCCGAAAAATTAGAGGATTCCGTGCTTCAGATGGTACGTTACACCGTTGGTCCCGACCACTATCTACGGGTGTAGTCGTTAATGAGCCATGTCAGAGGCCTTTGGCGGCTCAACGTTTCTGACACCAGGGTTTGTGAGGTCGGTCATTGACCTTGCAACCCACACGATGAGAGATTTATATTTGACTCACCAAAGTAATGACGCAGCCCCCAAATCCACCTCCCGTCATCCTCGCTCCGTAGACACCCGGAACTTCCCTCATGATGTCCACTAGCTGGTCCAACTCAGGACATGACACTTCCATCAGCTTCCTCAATGACTCATGAGACTGGTAGAGTAGTTCTCCTACCTGTACGAAAGAATTAAGTTATTCATTAAAGTTATTAATTAAAATCTCCTTTTGACCAAAAGGAGATTTTTAACATTTTATGAGATTCTTCTGAAAATTGTGTACCATATTTATTGAACACCTTTTCGAAAATAAACAAACCAGAGGAGAAAAAATTAAAGGATTAAATCCTACAACTTAAGCACCACTGTCAATAGAGGCCAAAACATTTTTCACCGCTAGCTCAGAAAACCTGACTTTATCGGTCGAAATTTTTGTGCAAAAGTATATACAGGGTGTTAATTTGATTGCGTGCCATAGCTTAGGGGGTGGTTCAGTAACGATAAAGGAACTCAAAAAAAATATTTAAAAAAATCCTTCTTATTTTTTTTTTAACTCCATTGAAAATATACTAACGCGGAGGGCAATGACCCGGAGCACCGCGCTATTAAAAGCGCGCGAAAGAGTTTCAGTTATGTATGTGCCTACCTTATCCACTGATTCCCGCGCGCTTGCTCGGTGATAGGGCGGTGCTCCGCGTTAGTTAAGTTCCAATGGAGTTTTAGTTTTTTTTCAGTAGGATTTTTTAAATATTTTTTTTGTGTTTCTTTATCGTAACTGAAGCACCCCTTAAGCTATGGCACGCAATTAAATTAACACCCTGTATATTTTTGAAATTTTAATCGGTGAAATCAGCGTGCATAAGTCATTTTCGGCCGCTAGCGTGGAAAAGTTTTTGAAGTTAGAACGTGAAGCTAGTTAGTCAGTGGCCTCCTGTTTCCACAATTAAACTCTAATTTGGTGCTTTTTGCGTGCAGGTTAGTCTGGTTATTTAAGCCAGTACAGCTCCTTCCAAAAGATCAGAAGTCTCCTGGGACATTCGCAGGCTTCTCGGAGGGATGTTGTGTTGTTGTGAATTTAGCCCGTTGGTTGGCCAACGCATCGCACTCTCTTCTGAGTCAAGCCACCCCTACTTAAAGAGCCATCAGTATCTCCGACTGTGAACAGGTGTTTGTTCAGTGAGATATGTCCTGTGTTAGTGCTCACAACTATTTGAAGGTTCGTTCAATTTGAGGCTGAGAATTCGGTAAGTTTAGATGAAGTTATGGCACACCTCTTTTGACTGCCTGCAGCTCGTTAAGCTAGCCCAGCGAGCATTGTGTTGGTCCTAGGTAATCCGCGAAGCCATATGCGGATTTGACCAAAGGGGAGTGGTAATAGTGGTACAGGACCAGGATAAGTGGTACTGTGTTTGTGAACCACGCCTTGCCATTTTATCCGCGGCATCGTTACCCAATGATCCACTTTGTCCCTTGATCCATTGCAGGATTACCCTGTTGTTTGAAGCAACGCGCTCCAGTGCAATGTGAAAATGAATTATGGTATAAGGTACTGGCGCTAGTCTTTATCATTTTCCTCGCTGTAGTGAAGTGAAAATTTGTGTGTTTCGCTCGGCAGCAAAGTATTTCGCATCTCGTGCCTTGAAACTCTCGCTACAATCAGGATTCTTCTTTTGAACCAATCTTAGAATTGCTCGAGTTTCAAAAAGGCAGTCGCGCTAAATGTCAATTTTGCGCCCTTGGATAACAAATAACTATTATTCGACCCATAATAATTTCTTTGTTCATGGTCTGTGTAAAAAGTCAAACAGCCGCAAGAATTTCCGCGGTCGGAACGATCCAAAACTTACTCTAATGTCATACTTGACGGAAAGTTCCATCGCGGATCGTGTGTCGATATACTTAGTCGCCATCTACAATACCCACGGGTAGAGATGGAATAGTACTGTATAAAGGGTGTAAGGGACAGAGCTAAAAATCACGACACGCCTTGTCAGACCCTTGCCGCACCCGCATGCTCAAATGCCTCGGTCACATTGCGCGAAGAGAGCCAGAGTCCCTTGAAAAACTTATTCTTAGCAGGGCAAAGTGGAGGGGAAAAGACAAAGGGGCCGTGCACCAGCTACTCGCACATGGTGTGACCAAACAAAATCACTGCATCCCAGCTGCACGATTCTATCCACACAGCAGCTGATAGGGAAAATTATAAGTACCTAACGGCCCCAATCAAAAATCAAAATCAAATCAAATATTTATTTATTTAACATTTACATTCATTAACAAAATTGTTTACTTAAATATTATTAAACGTTAAATTATCGTTTGCAGGTAGTACATTAACCGTGCACCTCACACTAGGCACAGCCTGTGACGTGGGTGCCGTCATATGATTACTGATACGTAGCACTGCGACACATGAGCGTTTCGGACACTAAGTCAAAATGTAAAAAATTAAATAATTTCGAAACATGCAATGACCAAAAATGTGAATGTTACAAGATTTTATTTTACTTATAACCAAACTTAACAATAGGTAAAAGAGAAAAAAATATTGATCGCCTCGTTAGATTAAATTAAAAGTCTAAGGAAATTTTCTGTGTCCCTGAAAGTCCATGTAAGAAGTAAACTTAATATTTTGTTTTTAGCTTCACGAAGATTATTGTTTTTTATGTTGGATATTGTATTTATTTTATTATATATATAGTTTTCAAGGAAGGTATAATGTCTTTGCGCAAAGGTTGTTTTTACAGCATGTCGAGGGAGTTTATATATACGCGCCTATCTTTAAGTGTCTGGTGTTGATTTGAGTTATATACCGTTTTATGCGTGTGTAGCACAGATTTAAAAATAAAAAGTTTCCTTACACTTAGAACCTGAGCTTCTTTGTATAGAGACGTGGTGGGGAAACGATAGTGCTTTTTCAGCATAACTTTAAGGATTGATCTCTGAGATCTCTCCAAAGAGATCATAAGTGAGCTTGTGTGATCAAATCTACTGACTTAACTAACTGTCCCTGTGTAGTGTACACTACACCTCAGGGATTTTTATTTCCACTCACGCGTTTCAAATCCTTCTGCGGCAGTATTCTAGCTACTTCCTCCGTACGCCTTATCTCGTTGATTACATGTTCTGCTCTCATACAAACTCGTTTGTCGCAATTCTGTTTCTTCAGATCTGCCAAAAAATATAAAAGTTAAATAAGTAAGTATAATAATGCCTTGGATGTAAATCTGCGAATAAAAGTGTGAAAGTTTCCTAAGGTTTCATGTTTATTGTATTGTTGTATTTATTGTATTGTATCTTTTGAACCGTAGCAGCTATATGGTTAAAATTTTCAGAGAATAAATATGTGTTTTATGGTGGAGTACCTAAAAAAATAAATCAAACAAGAAATGTGTTATTTTGCGTTTTACGGAAACATGTACAATCGTGAAAGTATGTTTATAGTGCAAAAATAACAAAAACTTAGTGCGAGTTCAACTCGCGCGCATTTACTACACTTCTGCGCGACTGCTCGTCCCTGACTGACAAAGACAGTATTTTACCTTAGACCCTGTCCAGAAAGGGCGAATTCGCCGCGAATTGTTACGCGCTAGTTTCTACGCGCGTCGGCGAGGTAATGGGTGTCAATACATTGCGTCCACAAGCATCGCGCGAATTTTCTCGGCTCGCGCGAGTCGAGATACTAGGAGCGCCTTGTTTGCGTCCAGATGAACGCGCGAAACACGCCGATAAATGGCCTCTGGCGTGACGACTACTATCATAGACAATAAAAGGGACCAACGGCTTAACGTGCCTTCCGAAGCACGGAAATGGTCTGGTTGCTGTGCCACTAGCGGTCACCCATCCGGGTTCTGACTGCTGGCAACGTTGCTTAACTTTCGTCTTTGGTAAGAAAGAGCAACTACCACTCGGCCGCGAGCGCTAAAAAGAAAATCTTTCAAAACACGCACAATTATTGTAGGTTGTGAGGTGTCATATTTTTTTTTTCAGATACTTGAATGAGCGAAAATTCTTTGGTAAACTGACTAATGGACCCAGCAACGTTGGCGGTCGCTTTGTCGAGTGTTTCTTTTAGGGCTATGAAAAGGAAAAACACTTATTTTTACAAAAATACGAAGTAAGAACTTGGACCAAATATATTTGGTACACAAAAGAGCAAACTGAATGATCATTTATTAAGTCTAAAACAGTACCTAAAGTTGGAAATATTTAAGTTAAAAACCAACCGCATTCTTCGTAGAAGTACGTGGTTGGATTTTTATTTATTCTGGGTGAATCTAAAATAGCATTAGTAAGATGATTTTAAGTTAGTTAACTTATTTATAAAAAAATATATCGTTATACCCAGACCCAGCTAATGACTCAGATTACCTAAGGTTTGCAGTCATGAAATCTGGTAGTGCGGTGTAACAATAATGAATAATGATGCACTCAAAAATGATAACAATTTTACTATATGTTATAAAATTTTAGCACTTTGTCGGCGTGACTAATAAAGCGTAAATTTTCATTCGTTTTAAAGCCGAAGCCCAGTGATTCTACTCATGGAAACAAGCAACTTTACCGAAAAGAAAAAAAAGTTTTTACAAGCAAGCCTAAGGCCCGGGTTTCGGCCCGTGAACTCCAGCCAGAGAATACAATACAATAAATATAATATTTTTTAGAATGTACAAGTAAAGCCCTTTCATATGATACCCCACTCAACTTAGTAACTACAATTTGAAAATTTCCCCCCCCCTATTTGGGCCCCCGTTACATTAATATTCCTAATTCTTTTTTAATTCTTTCATATGCATTTAAGTTGGGCAACCATATTCTAAAACTATTCAAAATTTCAAGTTGATAGCTCAAGTGGTTACTAAGATATACAAGTGTGACAGACAGACAGACAGACAAAGCGGCACCATAAGGGTTCCTTTTTTTTACCATTTTGGTATCGGAACCCTAAAAAATGGAGGCAAGACACGACGTAATTTAATTTGCTAGGTACACTTTGACCTTGAGCGGGTCTCTGGTTTCGGGCGTTTGTAGCGTAGCGCTGGTTCAGATTATACTGTTTTTTTAGGGTTTCGTACCTCAAAAGAAAAAAACGGAACCCTTATAGGATCACTTTGTTGTCTGTCTGTCTGTCAAGACCCTTTATCTCACGAACGGGTAAAGGTATGGTTGAAATTAATACTATATATTAGGATCCATGAACCACACAAGATCTGAAAATTTCAATTTTTTACAATGACGCAATCAAAAGATATGGCATTTTATGTCCTCATCTCCATACATTTATTCAAAAATGCAAAACCTACAGGGTACTTCCCGTTGACCTAAAATTATGTAATTTGGCAAGAAGCTAGGTCTCACAGTACAAATAATGGGAAAAGTCGGAAATCATTAAATATTACAACTTTACTCACAACTAATGGTAACCAATTGTGGTGATCTCCCGTTTCAAGAACATTCATATAAGAGAGGGGTCAAGTTGGATGGTCGCTTAGGCGATTTTTGTTTTAGTTCTATTTAAAAACGGGAACACTTACAAACTTGAAAATTGGTATGTTTATAGTGCATAAGCTATAAAATAATAACAAATAATAAAATTTGGTCAAGCGCGTGTCGGACTCAAAAAATCTAGCACATTAACTTACTGAAATTTCAACTAATACAATTATGTTTATGTGGTGGTACGGAACCCTCAGTGCGCGAGTCCGACTCGCACTTGGCCGGTTTTTTTTTCTACGTGCTGCTTCCCATTTATTTGAACGTTACTTTCTTTGAAAGTCGATGAACAATTTATTGCTACAAGGAAAACATGAGTTCTATTGAAGGAAATTTATCATTTAGAAAACGATTCGTTTTCAGATCTTTTGGTATTTCAAAGACAAAGAACCTACCTAAAAGAAAAATGAATTTGCTACATAATTATTGAATACTGTTAAAAAATAAGAAAATCGCCAAACCACAGGCAGGATTCGAACGTGCGGACGAGGGACAGGGAGCTCCCTCCACAATTCCAGCAAAAACGCATGGTACTTTAAAGGGTATTTACCATAGTCACTACGCTTACAAGCGTTGTGGCTGCCGACCGCTGTTATTGTTTGTGCCCGCAGTATGTAAGATGGTGTAATACACTGCACAGAAAGATGCTGTTCACCATCTTCCGGTTAATAAGCCCTTAGTCGCCTCTTACGAAACTCACGGGTAGAGATGGGTTGGTACTATTTTTTGGTGGCACCAAACGGCCCCTTAAAATATCAGAAAAATACCGCAGGATATCACCCATACTTGGTTGATATTCCCCACATTCGCACAAAGCGCTTTGAAACATCTTTTATAATGAGCACGGGTAAAGAGTGGAATTCTGTGCCTGCGTCTGTGTTCCCTAGTCCATATACTCGTAACCCGAATCTATTCAAGTCGCAAGTGAGTAGGCTTCTTCTGGGCAAACTCGTTCCATCGTCGACCTCATCTTTGTCTTCAAGGCTAGGTCGAGGTCAAGAGTAAGCCCATTGAGGATAAAAAAAACATTAGCTACCTTCCAAATCTTCCAGCTTGGCTTCCCTAAGCCCCCCAATTCTGGCTGCAGCTTCTTTGCACTGAGCTCGTCTCTGAGGATACTCGCTGCCGGTCAGCTGATGCTTCACGTTGGAGTTGGTGACTAGGATGACAGCGTCTCCGAGGTCCACGTGTATTTGGGTTGAGTCTAGAGACCTGGAGGAGAAGATGTTTTCGAAACCAGATCAAGGCATAGCAACAGTTACAAATCGTACTTCGGAGAGTGTGCTCCAAAACTCCACGAGCTTATTCCACCATCTCCCTTTTACCATTGGGAGTAAAGTCGCACCGCAGGGTATCACCCATACTTAGTTGATATTTCGCACATTCGCACAAAGCGATTTGAAACATCTTTTATAATGCGCACGGCTAAAGAGTGGAATTCCCTGCCTGCGTCTGTGTTCCCGAGTTCATATAACCCGAATCTATTCAATTCGCCAGTGAATAGGCTTCTTCTGGGCAAACTCGTTCCATCGTCGACCTCATCTCTGTCCTCAAGACTAGATCGAGGACAAGAGTAAGCCCTTCGACAATTCAAAAAAAAGTACTTTGTCTTTTGTATATAATTTGCTGACTTGTAAAATGTAATATTTTATCAATAAATGAATTGAATTGAATTGAATTGTCGATTTTGACAGATCTTAAGGTGCTGCTGCTTTGTTGCTGTCTTTGTTACCTGTCAAATTGAGGCCTTAAAAAGATGCCGCTCTAGAATCGACCCCATAGATAAGTTATTTTAACTATTTGAGCATTCGACAAACCCGTTGGTGTGGTGGTAGTGAGCCTGCCACTCCGTGCGCCGCGGGTTCGATCCCCGCCCATGACAAACATTTGTGTGATGGACACAAGTATTTGTTCTGTGTCTGGGGGTTATTTATCTATTTATGTATGTATATCGGTCTCTGTTACCCATAGGCTTTGCCTAGTTTGGGATCGGATGACCTTGTGTTAAAATGTCCCCCTATATTTATTAGTGCGGTCAGTTAGCTGTTTCAAGTAGGCACGAATTACAATTTCACCAAATTTGTTCCAGGTACTAGTTAGGTACATAGCTCTCAATTTTTTATAGGAGCCAATTCTTGTATTTTCAAAAAATTTCCTTAGAAAATTCAAGACTTGGCTCCTATCAAAACTTGAGAGCTCTCAATTTTTGATAGGAGCCAATTCATGTATTTTCAAAAAAAAAAATCAAGAAAATTCAAGAATTGGCTCCTATCAAAAATTGAGAGCTATGTACCTAACTAGTACCTGGAAAAAATTTGGTGCAATTTGGTGAATTTGGCGATATATGGGACTAAGGGACCGGACTATTATGTATTTATTTATTCCTTAGAAAGAAAAAGTTTACACCCTAATTATCATCATCAAGTAATTGCAGAGTGGCAAACCTGCAGTCAATAAGTAGTGCATGATCCTTCTTCCCCATAGTGGATATGTACTGGTCCATGATACCGCACGGCATGCCAGGGAACTCGTGCTCTGCCTTCTGACATAACTTAGCCTTCTTCACGGGACTGGAAAATTATAAAATTAAAGTACCGACACATTTTACAATATAAGATTCCATACTGCGTGAACGATGAAAGTATTCGATCTAAATACGTAAATCAACTGAACTCGGGGTGTCTACTCTCAAAGTCCGATATATCGAAACGATACTATTCGAAACATGCAAATTCAAAACTTCGTCCCTTGACAATAGAGTAGAATATTGGTTGGATACTAACTACTGGCAGTTTGAAAATTCATCCATCAAGGGACGAAGTTTTGCATTTGCATGTTTCGAATAGTATCGTTTCGATATATCGGACTTCGAGAGTAGACACCCTGATTCGGATTAGCACGCGTAAATTTTTTTCCCGTATGTAATTTTATTTTCCTGAACTCTTGAAATATGCATTTCACAATTCATGCCAACAAACTACGGCGTAGCACTTTCCGTAGCAATTTCGTAGACTCGTAGACCACATTTAAAATCAAAGACCGGTAATAGTACATATAGATCGGCACTAACCTAGCTAAAGCACATTACCTAGTTAAAGTGCGAACTGAAGTAATTTTTCGCACTTTAACAGACTAAGCCAGGTAATCTGCAGATTAACTAGGTAATCTGCAGATTACCTGATTTCCGCACATTAACGGTAACATAGACATAAAATCTCCTTGCTCCTTGCCGAAATTAAAAGAAGAAAACAAATATAAAACAAGAAAAAGCACGCGTGTTAAGCTGGATTATGGACCTTAATACAGTGCTGTTTTATGAGCAAATGTGTTTAAAAAGTTATAAAATATTTTGTGACATAAAAAAAACGATTACAAATATAAACAGACTAATGAAAATGTGTCCATAGAGACAATTACTTGAAAGCATTTGGTTTCAATTAATATGTGATCGAATGCTCGTCTCAACCTTAACAAATACATTAGGAAAACAGACACTTAAGTTTTTCTAAATCCTCAATCTAGGAAAACACAAGAAGATACAAAAACACATTGAATAGATCAATCTTTTAAACCCTCGATCAAAGACGCGAGACAGATAAGAGATTACAATTAGAGGATAATGCCTCTTGGGCCTTTGTACACAGATGCTCAATCATGATGTGTATGTATCAGCTTGTGGTGTCAACGGCCTTTCTGTTTTCCGTTTTACGAAAACGGCTTCCGAACCTAGGGGATTTGATAAACGCATTGGTTTGGCATGTTACGAAATAGGTCGAATTGCAAAAAAAATTACCTCCGATATTGTGCTATCTACTGCCGCAATTTCTATAGGAAGTAGATTTTTCAATACATTTGCTCGAAAAACGTACTTACAAGGACGTAAACATTGCTCGTAAGTAGTTACTTACCGAACTAGTGCGGTAAGTAAAATAAATGGTACAGCAGCACTGCACTTACTTTCTCGCGATATACGAGAGTCACCATTCAACAGTGTCCCCACCGGGAGTCGAACCCAGAACCACCGGATCAAGAGCCGAATGCTATATAAAGGCTGCGGATAGTAATGAGTAAATAAGTACCAACTGCAAACTTAAGTTTGTAATTTCATACAAATAATATGAAAATACAAACTTACCTATACCACAGTAAATATATAGGCTAAAGCAGTATGGAAACTCCTAACAAACGTCCAAAACTGGCGCACTCACACATGCGCACACAGCAACAGGAAAATAAGCTGTTTTTGCGCTGAAGTCAGTCTTGGGTGCCAAACCATAATACTTACAAACAAATAGGTACAAACAACGTGTTAATTAAATAACGCAAACCCTCTCGGGTGGTGGCTCTGGACATGAAACTAAATAACTTTTGTTCTACGACTTTTGAAAATTCGCAAAAAAATATTTTGCTTTTTCAAATTGGCTTTGTCAGCTAATCGATATGTATAAAGAAGCAATTTTTAATCGTGCCCTTAATCTAAGCTTATGTGATAAAAGGCGACTAAGTGATTTAAAATTATGACTTAACATTTTATGCAAGACTGTCTGCTAAATTTTATTTTTAGTGTAACTTTCCTTAAAGAACCTATTTGAAAGACGAAAAATATTGCCCCCATACATAACGCGCTAACGGCTGACGCAGTTTCTAATGCTATTGCCAATTGGACATAACAATATTATTTCGTATTACGACTTCTTACAGAAAGTTGTTTAGTTTTACGGTCCGAAAACATGCTAAAATGAACAAAGTTGATAGAAGCACCCAATATTTGAGTTCATCATACTATTCTTATTTCAAAAATTCTGGGTTGCAACCCTGACGCTCCGACGTAGAATAGTTCTTTTTTCAAAAAAAGGCCCGTGTTTCCATACTGCTTTAGCTTATATATTTACTGTGCCTATACGAACTAGATTTATGTAAAAATGATTTAATGAAATATGCAGTCAGGTAGAAAACCAATTTAGAATCCAAATTGTAGAACATCAAAATAAGCTCGAAACAGATTTTGAGTAAATCACATTTTTAAATTTTAGTAGTAAGGGAACACCCCTTAAATATGAATTTCTAGAGACCAATAAAATTGATATCGCCGCAAATACCTTAAATAGAGATGCTTGGTCATGCAAAGTTTCATCAAAATTTTATGAGCCGTTTTTGCGAAAATCACAATTTTTCATTTTCGTTGTATGACAGCAACCCTCAAAATGAGAGCCAGCAGGAAACCACTCAAAACCCTTCGATGGATTTGCATAAAACTTTTAAATTCCAAATATGATGTCAATCGGACCATTCGTTTAGCCGCTAGGCCAAAGCGTGACGGACAGACCGACCGACCGACGGACGGACATTTTTGGGAGACTTGTTTCTTATGATGTATAAGTGATATAGAACACATTTTTGAGAAAATTAGAAAAACTTTTTTTTTCACGAATACAATACCTTTCTCGCTCCGCTCGACAGTAAAAAGTATACTACCAAGGAGTTTTTACACTCTGATCATAAAATTATTTTGTAAAAATACTACAGTGGTGACTTTTTACTTGGGCGCCGACTGCCTACCTATATTTAAAATTAAATGGAGAGTACCAGGAGAACATAAATTGACAAGAAGGTGATAGTACCTGTGGTGTACAGAAGGCAATGCTAGTGGCCAGCTTGGACAATGGCTGTCAACGCATCGACCACTACCGAGACAATGGGCGAGGCAGTCAGTCTCCGTCAGGCCGCGCTACGGTGCACACGTCTACTTGATAAAATAGTGTTATTGATTGTAGCATTGATATGTCAATCTCTTTACTATTATTATACCATACTGCGTGAATGTAATGGTGTGTTATTACTGAAATATGTCCCCAATCACAAGAGGCCCGACGGAGACACCACAAATGGCGACAAGGATGAAAACCGTAAGTAACTACAAATAAGTTCAAAAATTTTGGTAAAATGAAAGGAGAATTTACGAGGTAGATGTTCAAAAAAACAAAATGTCAACTAATGTGCATGTTAAAACGAAAGTATTATCTTTGTCCTATAAATTACAAACAATAAAATAATATTGGTTATCATAACAGAGAACAATGAATTTGTAAGGATAATCGATGCAAAAAGTAACGATCCATATGCCTTTGCTGTAATTACTATTATTACGGGATGCCTGTGCGATCAAGCTCTATTCGTTTACATGCTAAATCAATTTTTCAAGCCCTACCTATAAACTGTTAGTCTTTTTCAAAAACGCAATTGCGAAAAAACAAATATAAAATTAATGCTTGAAGGGTAGGTAATCGTAATGTATATAATTTTATTGTAACAAAAAAGTTGCAAGTAAACGAGATTCAACGTGTATTTTATGTTTCGGGATTTGTGAATACCTACATATTTAGTTTAAATATTTGTATCTGAGCAAAAATAATACCATGCTAAACGGGGCTTAAGTTGAAATGGCTTACTCCTAACCAGTAAACCAAACCATAGAGTTACCATTATAGGTTAAAATGTAGGTAATATGAACAATACCCACATAATTATTTAACAATTCCGTAATAGACTGAATCGGTTTTCATTCCCTTTTGTTTAAGTAAGTGGGGGTAGTCGTAAGAAAAAATATGTAATTATCAGGCAGAAAAGGGCAGTAAATAGTATGTTCATATTTCTTGCATCACTAATATTATGAAACTCAAAGAATAGCCACGCATAATGAACTAAATATAAAGAGAATAAGGGAGTCTAGATGCGAAAGCATAGTGGGAAGTGCATTGGATTCGTGCTGTTTCTGGTATTTGTTGTATGTAAATACAACCCATACTGGTTAATCCAGTACAAGGGTGCGGGTTCAATTCCGGCTCGCGTCTTAAAAGACTTTCCATATTCATAAAGGTAATATGCGTGGGCGAATGGCATGTGTTGTTTTGGGCCATGGTATGAAAGAGTGCCATGAAGTGTCAAAGAACACTACAATAAATTGTATCATGGGTCAAAAGACGCCACGATTGAAAAAACAATTAAAACAAGGAAGGAAACAAACAAAGCAACACATGGCCACTCGTTATATTTAAAGGCAAGAAAAGTCCGGGTGGATAATTTGATACCTACCGAATTCGATACGATTCGGGAACTGATTCGTCTGAATTATGAAAAACAGAATGATTCCTTGTTTAGTTGAAACGAAGTAACTAATGGACTTCAGAATCATACACACATTGGCTGACTTGACAGTCAAGTTATCAATAATATAAAATAAAAAAAAAATAAAAATAAAAAAAACTTTATTATTATATTCTTTATTGCATAATTAACATACAGAGAATTATATACAAGAGGACATTTACAAAGGCGGGCTTATCTCTACAAGAGATTTCTTTCAGCCAACCTAAGGTCGTGAGAGAAAATGTTCGTTTAGCGGGACACAAGTGTGCAGTGAGAATTTCAAAAAGAAAATATAATATATTTTTACACGTATATACTACTTAAACTAATATACTACTAACTCCTTTATAACCAAATGTGGTGACAATTTTATTTTTGTCAGAGTCAAAGTCAGTTCAAACATGCTGAGTATTTGGAGGTGGTATTGAAAAACTTCCTACCTATAGTTTGAACTTTAAATAGTTTATGATACCGTACAATTTTCAATATCACTTGGTGTAACTACTCGTACTAACATCGGTATGTATTCAATGTTCTCGCTTAAACTGGAAGGTACGCTACATAGACAAAATGTGTATTTTCATTTCTCACATCTTAAAGTTACCTTGATTCTATTCTATGGGCCTAGACAACCACAAATAATACCTACCTACCTACCTATTTTGTTAAATGACTACATCAAGACATAGGATAATAAATAAGTAAATAAAGTTCAAGAAGCAATAGATTTTAAGAAAATTTAAATAAATATTTTTACAACGTTTGAAATAAATTATGTGTTGCAACTGACCACCACTAGTGGTTTGCCCATTTGCAACGATAAAAAAAAACTAGCCTATCATTGATAGTAGGTAGGTACCTATTTTGGTACAATTAGTACATACTTAGATATATACTTTGGTTGGTAAGTAACTTGGTTCCTGTAGGCATAATCAAGGCTACAGGGATTTGAATAACAACTATAATAATCCGGTCACCTTTGTGGTAAATAATCCTCGCAGGTAACTATTGAAAAGTAGTTTTATTTTAGGTTTTCTTGTGTAACTTTCCTTATAACATAATTTGTAAAGCAACAAAATACTCTAAAAAGCGTTGTAGAAATAAAGATAGGTACTATAACCTTACTAAAACGTAATTAGGTGTATATCTGCTTGAACAAACGAATATTTCTCAATGAAATACCAATTTAATTTAATTAAATAGTTTGATTTGTCGACATACACGGTACAGGTAAGATAATGAAAATCCACAAAGTGGACACAATTTGTAAGCAAAAGTCTTATAAAATGACACCAGGGTTTGTAAGGTCGGTCATCGACCTTGCAACCCACACGATATGATGATGATGACCATTAAACGAGCAATATTTATATATATATTTGTTTGTATAAATACCATAGACCTATATACCATTATATTTCGTCGCTTCATTCTTCAGATATAATTTGTTTACAAGTAGTAGTCCTTAATTCGCCAGGCAGACGATGCACGCATTTAAGAGTAATTCATTTGATTCACTTATTTAAAACGATTTCCGTCCGTGTTCACTTCACCACTGTAGCTGACATTCGCTTCATTCCTTTTTCGTGCGGGGCAGTGAACGCACGCGTCCCATGCCGAAGCGCAATGTTCAATAAGAAGTAGATAGATTATACCTGAAGTTGTAATATTGAAGTTAAATTACAAATATTTAAAATTATTTTCGATAAAATAAGTTTTTGCTCCGTGTGTTAGTGTAATTGTACTGGATTCAAAACTTTTCAGTAAGTGTTGTTTTGATTATTAATTCTTTCTAAGAGAGAAAAATTTTCAAGATTACCCACATGTTCTATTCTTAAATTTGCTAAACAGAAGCCTACGAGTATCTTGCGGCCCGATACCTCCAGTTACTTGTTTTGTATACAAAAACGTAACATGACAACGTAACAACCATGATTATGACCTATCGGTCGCACCCAGAACTTTTACGAAAATTATGGAAAATTTAATAAGATAGACGTAAACCATATAATGACATTTTGTTTATGATAATTCCGACAAACGTTAGAACATTGTCTAATCGAGAGATTTTGAAACCTTTTCAATATATTTTTTTTTTGTAGTTAATTACTACAAAATTTCATTACCACCTACACAGGCTTAAAAATTTTAGCCTTCGTTTACGTCATACAATTTTATCTTTTCTTACCTTCCGACAAACAAAGTAAAAATAAAGGAAAGTAACAAAATTAAACGTTACCGACGTATTAAGTATACGTGTGTATGATGTGTGTTAGATGTTTTTTCGTCTAATGGCGAAAGTTACGAGGGTAAGTAAAAAATGAAATATATTTTCTTTTTTTGTGTTTTAAACATTTATTACCAAGTGAATCATAGAACAACTTACGTCGGAATGGACTGCGAGTCAATTGCGACGGCAGTAACTTCGAGTTACCGCCTAATATTATTTACGATGTGTTACGTGAATGGATATGATGGAATGCGATTGTCTATCTATTATTATGTCGGGATTGACTGCGAGTCAATTGCGACGGCGTTAACTGCGAGTTAAGGCCAAATAATATTGACAATACGCGATATCTACGTAGATATGAACTGTGGGTTACCAAGTATCTATTGCTTGTCGGGATTGACTGCGAGTCAATTGCGACGGTGTTAACTGCGAGTTAACGCCACATATTATCGAAAATACGTGATGTATAAAGTTGCCTATCTATTATTATGTCGGGATTGACTGCGAGTCAATTGCGACGGCCCTAACTGCGAGTTATGGCCAAATAATGTAGACAAAAATCGACATCTGAATATATTTTTACTGCGATTCAACTATCTATTGTCTGTCGGGATTGGCTGCGAGCCAATAACGACGGTGTTAACTGCGAGTTAACGCCAAACTATCTGTTGGTTGTCGGGATTGACTGCGAGTCAATAACGACGGCTTAACTGCGAGTTATGTCAAACCATATCAGCATAAATCATGCATAAAAATACAAGTTATCTATTTTCACGTCGGAATCGACTGTGAGTCAATCTTAACGGCGTTAACTGCAAGTTAAGGCCAAATAATTATTACAATATGCGATATTAAAATTGCTATTGACTGAGAGTCAACTTTTTATTGTTAAGGTCGGCATTGACCGAGAGTCAATTACGACGGCGGTAACTGTGACTTAACGTCAAAATTTATCGTCAATGAAAACAATAATATCAAGTTCATCTATGTGTGTCGTCTGCGATACATTGTCTTTAGTTTTCACAACAAGCCTTTTTGTTTCTTAACCATAACCAGAATATTTTTATTGTAAAATACCCACCTACAAAAATTTTATTTTTGGGTGCCAGTAATAGTAAAGAGAACAAAACCGTCCACGAGGCAAAAGATCATGCCAGCCCTGGACCAACCGACACCTAAGGTCTGGACACCTGAGGAGTCTTCGAGACACCTTAGGCGTCTACGTTTGATACGCCAAACTTGTTCTCTATCATATTCACGACACACTGTCGAACTTTTGTACGCCTAAGTATATTGAAAAAAGGCATGCCTATAGACAAGCACATACTTCTCAAATATCACCTAATACCGGTTTATTGTAAATTATTACAAACACCGATACTAAATTGCTAATTGAATTCCAGGCTTAGATAAAAATATCTCCGCTTGCATGTACAAGTATCTGTAAAAGACAAAACTTGTTTTTATAAAAAAGTTAAAGCAAATAAAACTATTGAGAGATAAAGATGCATCTTTTCAAACGTCGGGAGCTCGTTTAACCCAGAAGAAAAAGCCTTGGTCGGGTCCTCATTACCCGTCAAATGGGGGGGGGGAGCGAGGTTACAGGCAGGCTCTGGCCTTATCCCCAAGCTCAAGCAGCATCGACTAAAAGTTACAATCCATCCAAAACTCATGCTCCAGCACAGAACCGTAACACAAGTACATGCTGGTATAATACAATGTACTTTTTTCAACACTTCCTGTGTCCGGATAATTCTACGAAGTAGAAAATCGCAATATTTCATAACCACAATGTTGCTATAATACATGCATAAGCATTAACCCTAAACACCACAGTATCCTAATGTTACCTGGGAAAAACGAGGAAATAATATTCCGTGTAGTGCTAATGTAACGTGAAATCCACGTTTAAAATTTACCCTCAAGAAAAGCCAATATACAAAGTTTATATTGATTTTAACTGGAGAATAAGTTCCTATTTCCAGCGTTACAACCGTTACGAGTTACATTCCATTGGAATTTATATTGGATACCTAATTTTAAAGCACCAAAACGCAATAGCTGTAACCGTTTTATTCTAAATCCAAGAAATAAATGTACCTATTGCAACGTGTCATTCAACCACCTCAAAAATTATGTTTTGAAAAACGGCTTCCTTGCTACGAAAAGCCCATCTCTTAATTTATGTTTTTAAGATGACCGAAAATTTCTACATTTAAATTTTCAACATAATATATGAAAGAAGTCACGCTATATAATTCTTTACGATTTTACAACCGTGCCTTATGAATATTATGATATTTTAGAAGATCTTATCTGATGGTATGGTAATGTTTCTACAAATTCCTGGCCATCACAAGATACTTGTCTTACAGAAAGAAATTAAATACAGACAACTCCCTAACTAGTACCTAGTGTGGAGCAGTAAATAAAACCAAAGGCTACGAAGAAGGCCGAAGAAGTAAAATATTTGTTTTAAGGTTACAAAAAAAAAAAAAAAACAAAAGAGTATGTAGGTACCATACCATATTGTACAAATAACTTGTCAAAATTGGCAATGGTACGATTGGCACAATATTTATTTATTTAAATTTTACGAAACACAAATTGCCGCAGGTGCCAGCTGAGTCAATGAAAGTCACTCCCGGGCTCTGTGTGCAAACTTTTAAGACACAGCTTTAAAGTTCGCTGTACTCTTAGTTTTGCTCTTAGCGACAATCCTTAGCGATTTATGTTTTTTTTTTTTTATGAAAACTAGATCCAGACGCTGTAGCTATGGATACTTTATCCTTTGACCTGGACATTTTATGCGGTTCCGGTTCCTTTTATATTTGGGAAAAATTACTGATGACGAAGGCACCAGTATTTTGTGTTTTCACAAGGCCTTCTCTGCCTTTTAGCCCATCTTAATTATTTATATCATACAAAATAAGTGTCCTTCAACACTTGAAACTTTTATAATCCATATCAGAGTATACTGTTCCTTTTTAACTAATCTTACAGGTCCTGCGGGTAGCATTCACGCACCACTTGATCCTCTCGCTTGCACTGATGTTCTCTTGAGCTTCGCTGTCTGAGGCTCCTATTTAACAATATATGTCAAAATACGCTTTGGGTAACAGCTTGTCCCCAGAAAAAACGCAAACGTGTTTGATAGTCCTACAACCAACAACTACTGTTATTTTTGACAAAACAACGTGACGAGATGTTTGGTTCGTATGAACAGCTGTACAACGGCTCTCTTGACAATCATCGTTTGCCGTAATCTTTGCTACTTACTTATTAGGTGATAGAATTGGAACCAATAATTGGTTTAAAACCTTCTTCTACTTACAATCACAAGCCTAATCGGCCTAGTACTCGTAATAGTTACTTGGGACACACAACTAATAAGTAAATAAGTGTGTATCTAAATAGTCCCTTAATTTAGAGTTAATGATATAAAATAAAATGAACAGATCAGCGATTTCACTATATGCTCATGGGGCACAAAAATTTTCAATAATAAAAAGTGAATACTTATATTATTTTGCAAATAATGGAGTTGAGATAGCCATAACGTATTTAATCAAACTTCCACTGCGGGCTAAGATTAGCCGATATTGTTCTAATATTATTTAACTGAATATATTATGCACTCGTGTTCTGTCCATATTTTTGTTCAAAAAATAAAATCAAGAACTGCCAATGTAGGAAAATTGTAAATATCAATTAACATCCACGTTAATCAGCTTAAGCAGCTGTGATTTATAAGCTGGTTGATTTACCAGAAACACTATCTGAGAGAAGACTTGTCGACACATGCATCTTCCCCGCTTTGCAAAATTGCAACTCTCTCAGCCTCGACTCGTGAAAACAGCTGGCTGGACCAGCACGTCTAGCAATTTTATTAGTTTGATATATTAGACCAGTACGTAGATGATTTTATAATATCAGTTGTATCGAATGAGTAACTTATTATATAAGTTGATTTTTGTTGCATACTTGCTTTTGGTATAAATCAAAGGTTATTTATTATCTGCTTGGATCAGCAAATTACAGATTTTTTCAACGAATTACTATTTGTAATTCGTTGGCTTAGATAGTTAAACTAGAACATCTTGTATAGTAGTTATACAGTTGTTTCACAGTAACCAAACAAAACTTTGTTCTCTAAACATCTACTTGTAAACAAATTATATCTGAAGAATGAAGCGACGAAATATAATAGATGATCAAACGAACTCCAGGAGTGAAGTTCGATCGTTATTATATGAGTCGCTTCATTCGAAGATATAATAATATAACAACCCTCCCTCCCAAAAAACCAAACACTGTGTCACAAGTTGTGGTTTCCACCCAAATGCAAAGTTTTGTTTAAAGGTTCATAGGTACAGACTCTAAAAAATGAAGCGAATGTCAGCTACAGTGGTGAAGTGAACACGGACGGAAATCGTTTTAAATAAGAGAATCAAATGAATTACTCTTAAATGCGTGCATCGTCTGCCTGGCGAATTAAGGACTACTACTTGTAAACAAATTATATCTTCGAATGAAGCGACTCATATAATAACGATCGAACTTCACTCCTGGAGTTCGTTTGATCATCTATAGACCATTGTTATGTTATACCATTTGAATGCAATAAATGAAATATGAAATATGGAAATATTTGTAATCGGTATCTCCAAAACGGCTCTGACGATTTCGATGACATTTACCATACTGGGGTTTTCGGGGGCGAAGGATCGATCTAGTTGGGTCTCATGGCTGGGAAGGTTCATTTTCCCTGTGTTTTTAAAATTTAAAAAAAAATACTGCGTTTTGGTCAGAAGCCTGAGGCGCCATCTATTGGCGGGGCTTGTTCGTATTGGGGCGGCTATTATGGAGCAAGGCTCGGTCGCCCAGGTACTTTTAAGTTAATTGTGGTAAGATTCTTTACATATCAATAATACTTTCAACTATTTCTCACAAAACAAGTCGTCTTATGTAGACTCATTTCGAATCCTTTGTAGTGTTGGGTCCAGTAACTCCAGTACACATCAATTTACCCAACCACACAAAAAAACAAAAACAAAAAAAAAATAAGAATAATAATATTTATTTCATTTTTAGACATACAGATTAAAAGTACCAATAGTTGAATTATATTGAAAAATTACTTGATTTTATAAGCGACTGATGTTTATGTATGAGTATAAGAATATTTAATAAAATTCCTAACGAATTTAAGAGCCTTGACATAAAGCAATTCAAGACAAAATTATATAAATGGCTAAGTGACAAAAACTATTATAGTGTTAAGGAATTTCTTTCTGACCAAAATTGAATTATTTATTATTTTTATTGTAATTTTGATGTAATTTGAATGTAATGATTTTAATGTTATTAATTATTAATGACATTTATTGACATAATTTTGTAACATCATCTAAAAATATTTGCATGCCTTTTGTAGGCAAAACATGACTGTTCTGTAATATCTATTGCAACATCCTACTACCATGTTTTAAGCGAATGAATGTTTCTATTCCATTCTATTCTCCTTGTTTTCATTGCTTAGCCTGTGCCTATATAATAGATACCTATGAAATAAATAAACAAATAAATACTTAACGACCAACCAAGTAAGTCCTGTTCTTATAGAAAGTAACTCAATAAAACATTATAATGTGGGTAGGTACACACGGCCGCACATCAGTAGAAACACTTTTGGACCTTATGGCGTGGTAATAGAGTTGAAAAAGTTTCTACCGACAAGCGGTTGATCGTACGTCCGTAGACACCAGCGGCGACACACAGACCGCATGTACAGTCAACGACACATTAAGTTTGAAACTTACACGATTTCGAGCGTTTGAAATAAAAACAGAATAAAGTACAATATGTCAGGGTTGATTGGCTGTTGACTGTATCTATACCATTATGTCAGTGTGTCCACACCAAACACTTCTCGCATCGAAATAGTGATAGGTACGAGTAGGTAACTTAACTACATACCTAGAAAAGTTTTATTTAAATTCAAGTTATGATACTACCTACACCTAGACCAATGATATTCTAATAGGACCGTGACTTCTGATGTATGTGTGTAAGTAGATACGCTTACGCTTATGTTGTTTCTTTTGCGGTCTGTGGAAGCTCGTGGGGTGTGCTGGCGTACTACAGGACTTACCAGAGTTATGATCAATGTTTTTAAACAATAGAATTGGCAATTTCACTTTGTAGTAGAACGGTCGGGTTAATCACTACTGACCTGACGTACCTAAACAATACTCACTATGAGAGTGCAATTGATAACCACACAGTGGCAGGGTCGCGATAATTACTGGTCAAAATTATCGGACGGTGCTAATTAGAGGTCAAACCTCCTGGCAGTAGCCCTTTTGCGCATAAATAGGTACCTACTTTGCGTAAAGTGAGTGCAACTGATAACCACTTAGTAGCAGGGGCGAAATAATTAGTGGGATCATAATTGAATAATTATTTGCCGGTGCTAACAAAACCTATTTTTGGCAGTGGCCCTTGTGCATACCTATTTTGTAGCTATGCAAAGTTAGTGCAACTGATAACCACCATAGTGGCAAAGGTGCAATAAGTGTTAGACGAAAATCTAGATATTTATTGACCGGTGCTAATAAAATAAAAATAAAGAAAAACAAAACCTATTTTTGGCAGTGGCCCTTGTGCATATACCTATTTTGTAGCTATGCAAAGTTAGTGCAACTGATAGCCACATAGTGGCAGAGGTGCAATAAGTATTAGAGGAAAATCTAGATATTTATTGACCGGTGCCAACAAAATAATAATAATACTAAGAAAAAAAAAACAACACATCAACATTTTTATTTTTGCCTTCTAAAGGTATTATTTATTGATATATTATTTAATCGCCACACATTTTGATGACATGGGTGATCTTGTACTTCGAAGAGTTCGTTCTAGGTCTGGGTTAGATCGTAATTTTAGTAGTAGAACACCAAGAATTCGTTGACTCTGCAAACCATACGGAAAATGATAATAAATACATATCTGAAGAACTTGTAATTGTTCTGCATTAGTTGTGATATTGAAAGCCATATTCCATTTATTTTCAATAGGTAGTCTTTGTTTTCACCTTGCTTACCACCTGCAAACCTATGGAAACCGGTGGTGTGAAATAAATAAAAAGAAAAAAGGTAAAGGAAAGATAGGTCGTGGTGTTCCTCATCCTTGCCTTCCTCTAAAGGCTTTAAAGTAACACAGGGCTTTAAAATTAGGTCCTCCTGGATATTCTTGATTGGCTGCTGTAGGCAGGCTTCATTGGTGAATGGTTGTTGTGCTGTTTGTATTGTTTCAGATATAAAACAAGGAAGGGATGTGGTGTACAGAAGGCAATGCTAGTGGCCAGCTTGGACAATGGCTGTCAACGCATCGACCACTACCGAGACAATGGGCGAGGCAGTCAGTCTCCGTCAGGCCGCGCTACGGTGCACACGTCTACTTGATAAAATAGTGTTATTGATTGTAGCATTGATATGTCAATCTCTTTACTATTATTATACCATACTGCGTGAATGTAATGGTGTGTTATTACTGAAATATGTCCCCAATCACAAGAGGCCCGACGGAGACACCACAGTACCCATGGTTGGTTCCTTTAACTAATGTATTACTTATACCTGTTTTCTCACAAATGTATTGTAAAACGTCGTAAGATACACGGCCGTAAGGGTTATGACAAACTCGTGCCGATGGTAAACCCTCGACTTCGCCTCGGGTTTACAAAACTTCAACTCGTTTGTAATAACCCTAGTTACGGCACTTGTATCTTAAACTACTACTTTTTCCAAATTTCGAACTATTTACCCTTGTTGAAAGTTGTTCAGGTTCATGGTCAGAGAAACATAGTAAAATTATGTTCTCTATTTCATTAGGACCTTATATTTTGTTTTCATTGGTACTTACTCAACTTTCACGCCAGTTAGGGCTTCTAGGAATGTGAACACAGCTACTTCAATAGAAGCACTACTGGATAGTCCAGCTCCCATCGGAACGTCAGATACGACGACTGCATCGAAACCGTTCACCTCACCTAGAAAGAGAGATATCTTTATACAGGGTTTTTTATCATCGGATATTTAAGAGGTGGTTCTGCCCATGAAACTGAACAAATTTTTTTTTTTTTATCAACTTTTTTTTAGCTGATGCAATTTCTAGGAAGTCGAATTTTATTTCGTATTTTGTGTGTGTATGTCCCGGATGGATATGGATAAAATTGTTCAGTTTCATGAGCAGAAATACCTCTGAAAATTTCCGGGGTGATAAAAAAGGGTGTTTATGGGGTGACCTTTAATTGGTTCTTTTTACTCAAAGTAACTGCCATCTGATCTCTACGACCTCTCGATTCAATCTTATTAAGTTTTAATCTGACTATATGAATTCTCTTAGTTTCTTTTAAATTCATGCGATGTAAATAGAGAAGGTACCTGGAAAGTTGACCACAACTCCCTTAACATAATTAGCCCACGCTGGTTCACCAGGCTTCAGGGGCGACTGAGGAGTTGGAGCGGGGAAGCTGGTCTTCAGCTCTTCATCCGTTACCAGCACCGACACCACGTTGCAAGTAGTAGTGTTGTTAGGAGCACCTGCTACCACAGTGAGGAATGGGAGTGCCTGTGGAAAAAGTATATGCTTTTAGTTACAATTTTTTAGGGCTCTGTACGTAAAGGGTCTGTAAGGGTCTCTATACGCTGTTCGTCTAGTCATTTGCCCTCCCTTTATGAAAGGGGCTGAAGTTATTAAATTTTTACATATTTTAAATAACGAATAATAAAAAAGTAACAGACTGACGTGATCTTTTTATTCAATTTTCTTTGATTATTTCCTCTTTCTAGTAAGACTAAGACTATAACAATAAGCTTTATTTTATCTTGTTTTTTAAATCGTTTGAACGGCGCGTGGTGGCTTCAATTTCCGTTCAAAAACGGAAATTGAGGCCACCACGCGCCGTTCAAACGATTTTGAAAATACAAGATATTGCTTATAAAAGTTTATAATAACGCGATCCTTACAAAGAATAATTTATGAGGCTAGGTTTTTAATTGTTGTCTCCATTTCAAAGAAATTAATTGAATACCGATGAGGGCGCTAGTGTGCGCACGATATGCAGTCTCAAAATCTAGCGTCAAACTAACAATGTCCAACCCAGTCAGTAACAAAATTCTGCTAACTGAAATTCAGACTCTCTCTGCTCGAAATTAAGCATTTATGATGTGTTTTGTGGCGTAAATGTGATGTAAATAAACGTTTCATTTAATACATTCAATCAAATTTCAATTTATCACTAAAATTTTATACATACATACATAACATCACGCCTCTTTCCCGTCGGGGTAGGCAGAGACCACAGTCCTCCACCTGCTACGATCTTGACATACTTCCCTTGCTTCCTGTACTTTCATCAATCCTTTCATACATGCTCGTCGGTTTAGGGTACTTTTAACCTGGCCTTTATTCAGAACGTCCTGAATTTGGTCCTGGTACGTTCGCCTAGGCCGCCCTTCCAACGTTTCCATTCACTCTCGCCTGGTAGATCTCTTTCGTCAATCTTCGTTCATTCATTTTCATAAAATTTTATCAGGCTCAGAACAGAGACGAATGGAGAAATAAAGGGGAGGCATTTGCCCAGCATTGGGACACTCTACAGGCTACGTAAAAATAAGCATTATTTATTATTATTATCAGGCACAATATAGCTAACAGCATTCGCCAAAACACTATAAAGTTATAAATTTATATTTTATAATTATATAGAGTGTAGCACAGCTTTCCGAAAACTGAAAGGGCGTAATCAGTCAACGTCACTGAATAACTTTCAATGAAGGAAGCTTTCAGAATGTGAAAAATAATCTGCCGCTTGTGACGGTCCAGGGGTTAATAATAATAATAATAATAAAAGCCGTCATACTCAATACCTGCCGCATTGTTCGAAAGTTCCTCACAACTTCAATTATCTCCTCGTCTACCGATCCCACCTCACTTGGTTAAGGCCCGTGCGGTGGGGATTGCACCTCCGAAAGGAGAGAAAAATGAATCTATAACAATAATAATAATCTGCCAACAATTTCACCATTTTTTTTCCAGGTACGGTCAACCGCTCGTCGGTAAAAACTTTTTCAACTCTATTACCACGCCATAAGGTTTAAAAGTGTTTCTACTGATGTGCTGTTGAGTGTACTAGTTATATAGCTCTCAATTTTTGATACGAGCCAATTCTTAAAATTCCATCGAAGATTCAAGAATTGGCTCCTATCAAAAATTGAGAGCTATGTACCTAACTAGAACCTGGAAAAAATTTGGTGCATTTATAAGGCGTGTCCACAAGCGATATGACGTTAAGCTACTGGACTATTGGTCCGTAATCAAACTTTACAAATTAAGAGGTTACCCCCAGCCAACTAGCACCCCCATCAGTAAAAAAAATATTACTCGCAAAATACAAAACTTATCGAAAATCTGTCTTACAAAATTAAAGTAAAGGTGCCCTAGTTTATTTAGAACCTATCAATCCTGAAAAATATAGTTCACTGTAATTACAGATATAAAAAGTGCGAAAAACGTCCACTTTTAGGTAATTATTCTATCGTAAAGTAAAAGCCATCATTCGAGATTGAGCGTAGCACCTTGGACTTTGAAATGTGGATGTTGATGGCCGCCGCATGTAAGATAGTAAGATGCACAGAAGGACGTTGTTGCCCATCCTCTGTTTTATAATCCCTCAGTCGCCCCTTACGACACCCACGGGAAGAGATCGGTTATTTATTACTATTAGGTTAAATAAGCGAAATCACAACAGATTTAGATTTTTTATACGGTATCACAAGAAAAGCCCTAAGTCTGCACTGTATCGCAGTAAGCATCTTTTCCCACTTATCGTGAAGTGCGCCTTAATTAACAAAAGGTGTTTTCTTCCATCCAAGGATTTTTTTCAGAATTTTCTCTTTCTGGAATTTCCTTAACAGTCTTTCAAACGCGAAATATTTTCACGTTTAAATTGCCTCTTATATAAAAAATAGTATCTCTCTTATTTAGAATATTCAGAGTACCTTCCTTTAGAAAATATAAAATGCTAATATATTAATTATACGCACCACTGCACACACCTTACTTCAAATAAAGTAATTAAATCTGAATAATTTGAGTAGACATCATCGACAAGGTATACGTTTGTTTGCGCACGTCGCGTCGTCGATATGTACCTACGAGGGGTGATCATAAAGTAGTGAGAATGCATAACATTTTGGTTGCAAAGTCTTTTGATGTTTATGTGTATTGTTAGTTTGTTTCAGTGGAAGATGGTGACTAAAATCTAGGCCTATATTAAGAAAGGTATAATAATGTGATAAAGTTCAACAGAACCCAGAAAATAACTTAAAGATAAGAAAAACCAATGTTGTAACAGATGCCATTAAAAAAACTCTGTTTTAACAACTCTCGCTTATGTACCAGACTTGACTCTCTAGTAGTAGTGTTCTCACAATCGATAAAACACCAAAGGAGAAACATATACGGAAGCAAAATCGAAGTCATGGATCCCATACAGAGAGCTTTTTACAGGACCAAAAAGGGATCGAAGCTTCGGAAAGCTGCGAGTTTGAAAGAAAAAGCTACTTAGAAAATTGCGTTATTAATTTATCCATAGTTGTTTATTTTCTAGACCAATCTCACTAGTTTTTAAGTATCAAGTTCAAGATGTTCCTTAAATTATAGCTTCAGGAATGTCAGGAATGCTTAACGTTCTCCAGTTGCCTTATAAAAAAGTTATAAGTTATGGTGCCACTAAGTGGAGACTTGGTAGTAGTATTCAACATATAAAAATTTTTAAATTTTTTTTAAATTTTTTAAATTTTTTAAATTTAAATCTATTTATTTCATAAATTGACAAATATTTTATTACAATTCCTGACTGCTAAAAAATCTGCTTATACAGATTGTGTGCAGGCAGGGGTCATACACCTAACGCACGGTTTTGGTAAGAGGGTCTGGAGTCACTTTGTGTTCAAATTGACCCACGATGAAATAGTGTTTTAGTGACTGTTTTATATGTTTGTGGGATTTACCTTTAATTCTTTTCACCAGCTCTTTAGGTAGATTGTTAAGCATTTGGGGTAACATGTACTTCCAAGTCCTCTCACCATACACATTGTTATATTTAGGCAAATTAAACATGGGCAGGTAAGTTAGCTCACGAGTGTTCTTTGGCCTCGTTTTACTATCCAGCAGTTCAATGTTGTGACAGCTCTCAGAGACAAGTGCTAATTTGACTTTGTCGAATACATTAATTACCTTGCAGAATTCAAAGAGCCTACTATAGTTATCTCTGTATTTGTGTTTTATTTTGAAAGGCACAATATTTTTAAGAAGTCTTAGTTGAATATCATAAACTTTTTGTAAGTAAGTTTTATACGTTCTTCCATAGCTCGAGATGCCATAGCTAATGACTGAATCGGCTAAAGCCATGTATAGCATTCTCATAGTATTATATGGTAATTTATGTTTTAATATACAGAACTTTGAGAGTATTGCTCTTAGCTTATTGCATATAAAATCCACATGAGGGCCCCAATTAAACTTGTGGTCTATTATCAAGCCTAGGTATGTATGTTCATTAACAATCTCAAGTGGTTTACAGTCACAGTTTCTTGGGCACTGGTGCATACATTGATGACTATGAGCCACGACTTTTGGCGTTCCATTAGTTTTAAGATATGGCGAATAAATGTGTATAAGCTTTGTTTTTTGGTAATTGATGGATAAACCAACATCGTGCGCCCATTTACACAATGTGTTAAACTCATTCTGTAACATGCTTTCAGCCACGCTCAAGTCTCTGTGCGCTACAAGAATACAGGTATCGTCAGCGAATTGATACACGGAACCATTCTTGAATATTTTACACATGTCATTTACGTAAATCAAATATTCAGTTGGTCCTAATATTGACCCTTGTGCTGTGCCATATAAGGTGGGAATTTGGTCACTGTCGATACCCGCTACTCTCACAACATTGAATCTATTAGTGTGGTAATTTTTGAACCAATCCAGCAGTGGACCCTGTATCCCATTCTGCTGCATTTTTTCAAATAGCTTTACATAATTAAGGGTATCGAAGGCTTTGCTGAAGTCTACCATTACTGTTAAAACATGTTCTTTTTTGTTCATGTGATCATTTACTTCATCTGTAAATAATGACAATAATTGTGTGGTATTTTTATTGTTTTGGAATCCAAATTGCCTCTCGTGTAGGATGCCGTTTCTCGATAAAAACTTATTGATTTCTTTGCCAAAGTATTTTTCTATAATTTTATCTATGCTTGAAAGTATAGTGATCGGTCTGTAATTGTTAGTGTCTTTATGGCTACCTTTTTTAAAGATAGGCCTAATAATTCCGATTTTTAGGGAGTCAGGATAAACAGATTTAGATATACACAAATTTATGAGGTACGCTAATACTGGCGTGATTTCTTTACAAATACTTTTTATATCTTTAAATCGGATGTTATCGACGCCCGGACTTTTCTTATCATTTAAGTTGGTTATAATTTTGTGTAATATTTCTTCATTTATTTTGTTTAGTCGTATGGCTATATTTGGAGTGTTGATATATGTGTTTTCATCAAGTAACGGTACCCTACAGTCATTGATTAAGTTCCTGACATTTTTCTCAAAATCAGAGGCAAATTTATTGGCTATAATTTTTGGGCTAAGTCTGAAAGAGCTTAAAATAATATCATCCAGTGCTTTTACAATACGGCCGGTGAGGCGGTTAATTATTTCCCACATTTTCTTTTTGTTTTTAAAATTGTCACATATTTCTTTTTTAATTGATTTATTTTTTGTCTTATTCATTAATTTGTTGGTCTTATTTCTGTATCTGTTATATATTAATCTATTTTTTTTGTTAGTAGTATCGGCTAACCAAATTGACAACAGTTCCTTTTTTTTCATTGACATATATTGTAGTTTATCCGTGATCCATTCGCACCTCAGTTTTTTGTTGCCCTTTATTTCAATGTCTTGTTTACATTTTGCATATATTTTATCAAAACTACTACTTATAAAATTTAGGACACCATCCGGTTCAGTCATACTGAATACAGGAGTCCAGTCAATTAAACTAAGTTCTTTTCGTACTTTTTTGTTATCTATTTTACATATTGTCTGACGTTGACTTAACGAGCGATGACCCACGATCGCTAAACCGGTTATAAAGTGGTCTGCAAGAGCGTTGTGTATAACAGCTGATCGTATGGTGCGTTCGTATTTATAAGCCAAACTCGGCCCAAATGCATCCCGGATAAATAAATGGTCAATACATGTTTTTGTCGTGCCTTTTAGGCTCTCGTCTATTCTAGTATAGTTAGAAATGCAGCATTCGAATCCTAATTCGTTTAAATTATTTAGGTATAAGTTTACAACTGGATTACTGGACGCAATATCTATGTTTATATCACCAACTAATAGACAGCAATTTTTCGTAGGTATGTCTGAGATAATTCTTGTAAGTTCACTTATAAAACTACACTTGTTCAGGTTAGGCGGTCTGTACACCGAACACACAGTAATTCTGTTACCGTTTATCATTTCTACTTCGCCTAGCAAGCACTCGAAATGGCACGATACTGTGGATAGTTGAGTAAACGAAATGTTCTTATGGGCGTAAACAACTATGCCGCCTCCTTTTCTGTTGTTTCGTAGTTCCGTGTACATAGAATAATCTGGTATTTCAAAGAGCTTTTTAGTTTTATCGTTTATGTTTACTTCAGTAGCAATAATTAAATGGATAATTACAGGGCTGGTGGCAATAATGTATTCTAGGTGGGAGTGGTTTTTTATCATGGATCTAATGTTCAGGTGTAATACCGATAGCTCAATGCGTTCCGGTAATATTTTGCTAGTAAAATCATACCAAGATGTTTCTTCACTTTCCTGTATACATACATCATTAAGGTTACTAACCATAAAAATAGTAATTAATTCTGGCTTGTTGATATTTTTTGTCAAGACTGAAAAAAAATATGAAAGATTTGCTACATACCTCTTATTTTTTTAATTCTTCTGCGATTTTTTCTATGTCGCCAGTTGCTCTCACGACATATACTTTTTTGTCACCCTCATGTTTACGTACCAATATTGATCCATTTTTGTACCATACAAACTTGCAGAGTGATTTATTTTTTAGCTCCGTCTTGGTTTTCCATAATATAAATGCCGTTGTAGGGCTTAGTGAATCTCTGACAAATATTTTTTCCTCACTCTCTCCACCTATCACCGCCCTTACAGTTATTCTAGTGGATTTTTTTGATGCAGATATCCAGTAATCGCGGCTGTTATCACGTATGGACACGACGATCGGTGGTGTAGGTTGTAGGTCATCGGTTTTTGACTGCATTCTACCGTCACCGGCGCGGTTCGACCGCTTCTTTCTCATTGCTCTAATTATATTTTCTGGTTTCTGATTCAATAGATGACATACTGTTTTAGCTAACTGTATAGGGTCCTCCTTTTCAGCCTCTGGTATTCCGCAGATTTCAATGTCGTTGCATAATTGTGCTTGTTCCATCTTGTTAATTTTTTGTTCCAGGACTTCGTTTTTTAGGGAAAGGTTCTTATATTTATTTGCTAGATCCTGGCAACGGTTTTCTAAAATCTTCGTTGTCGAATCGAATGTTTTAATTTTTGCTTCGTAATCGTCAATTTTTTTCGAATAAAACTCGAGGGTACTTTGTAGTTCCGCAGTGATGATTTGGCGTATTTCCTGGCGAAAAATGGCTAGCTTCTTATCTTCTCCTAAAGATGTTCCTTCTAGGTCGGATTCGTCTTCGTCTTGTCCTGGTAGTATGCAAGATATGCGCTTTTTTTTTACGCCCCCGGCGCAATTATAGCACTTCCAAGCAACTGAATCCGTCACTGATATGGCACTAAGTTGTTCCGTAGTCAAAGCTACACAGTCACAATGAAACCATTTACTGCAGTTACTGCACTGAACTCCGGGAGCTTTTTTTGACACCATTTTGGAACACTTAGCACATTTGACCATTGTTACGATAAGAATGCGCGCGCGCAGGATTACGAGGTAACTAGTTCACGGCTACGTCCTACCGCTTCCGTGCGCTGCGGCTGACATCTAAGCTTCAAGTGATTGTTGATATCTAAGCTTCAAGTGATTGTTGTTGGTAAAATACTTAGAATTATTGGAAATCTACATTCGATTACAACTCCATACGAGAATTTATTAGTTCTACATTACAAGTTTTAGGCATTTCATTTCTCGCAAAATATGAAACAATATTATCCTGCCTGTCCGTCGTTAATTTGCTGATCAATTTCAATAGTTTTATGTAAACAAGTAGAAACACTTTGACCGTGAGCAGGTCTCTGACTTCGAGCGTTAGCAGCGGTGCCACAAAATATATAATCGGTGCGCAAGTTCAGCTTATACTGGTTTGATTTCCATTTCCACACAGTCAACGGCATTTTTTATTTGCTTTTCCAGTCTCCTACCAACCATGATACATTTGATCCTTTCCAATCGCTATCATACAAATTAAAGGACTCGTTTTTCCACATAATTATCGAAAATGCAATCATACTTATTGTTTCCTTTCAGTTAGGGTTCTTTTCTTTCAGGACCTTTTATAATATTTTTTTAACCTGTGAGAATACTGATTTGAACAACTTTGTAGAGAACTGGCTGGCCATCGTAGGTTCAGAACAGAGACGAATGGCGAAATAAAGGGCCTAGCAGTGGGACACTTAGGCTACGTGAAAAAACTATACCACACAGGCAAGACAGTAAAGTCAAGACATAAAGACAGTCACAATACGAATTTCCTAGTCTGACAACCCTGTTGGTGTGGGTGGTAGAGCCTGCCTTTCACGCCGTGGGCCGCGGGTTCGATCCTTTGCCTGAGCAAACATTTGTGTGACGAACACAAATGTTTGTTCTGTGTCTGGGTGTTTTTCATCTATTCATTTTTATGTAAGTACGAGTATGTATTACAAAGGATTACCTAGGCAAAGCCTGTACTACCTGGTGTCGTGTCAGAGACTGATCGCTTAACAGGTTAGCTTAGCAGCGTAGCTTTGCTTAGTTTGGGATAAGATGATCTTGTGTGGAATATCCCCCAATACAAATGCATCCCCCAAGTATTTTCACACCCCAACCAATGCGGGATTTCCTATAGTTACTCGCTTATAACGCGTTAAACACGTAGCTGTTAATTCCGCTGATTGGTGACTGCAGTATGATGATGAGATATCCAGAAAGACACTGCTGCAAAGATTTAGGAAAGCTTATAGTCGCCTTTCTTGGGGTGATTCGACTCGTTAGCCCCACGCAAAGCGTAAAAGGGGTGAAAAAAATACACGAAGAACATTTTATGGGGTGATTCTGCATAATTTTATGTATTCTGCATTGTTCATCATCATCATATCAGCCGAAAGTAAAATATAAAAAAAAAAATACTTCTTCTTACAAATAGATATTATAGACAGATTCATGCATAGTTTACTGTTAACAATTTAGTCCTAAACGCCAAAAAGAATAAATGTATTAAATTTGCACTACCAAATGTAAGGTCTACTTCACATAACATAGTATTGAATAATGAACCATTACATTTTGTAAATGGTACAGTTTTCTTAGGGTTAATACTAGACTCTAAACTTCAATGGAGCACATTTGTGAATAGGGATTCTACGTCAAAGCTGACCATGATGTCTTCCTTGGACAGATCAAGTTGTTGGACAAGATTGATAAAAAAAATCTGAAACTCATAAAAAAAATCGTTATCGTGGTAAGAACCCGTCAAACTGTTTTTATAAAAGTGTTAGTGACCGCGAAACTCTCAAACAATATGTTTCATACAATATGATCATTAATGATGTAGAATTAGCCCTTAGAAGGGACTATCGTACTTTTTTTAGACCCTGTATTCTGGATTTTATTTGTTTGTTTGTACAGAACGGAATAAGTAATCGTTGAATTAATTTGTTTACCAATAATCGCTTTTGCGTCATAACAAAGTCTTAAGCTGGATTGGCTTTAAAACGCCCAGGAGTCCGATCGTGGTAATTTATACGATGAAACCAAAGCAAAACCTTTTACTTAATACGTTACGTTGAGCCACCGAACAGCACATTTCGTATCGTGGTAATTATTCAAACGAAAACCATTTGGTTTTTTCTCGGCAGATTCGTTGAAGAAAAGGTTTAATAATCTGTGGTAACAAACGAACGTAACATAAGGAGTTTATTGGTATCGTGGTAATTTTTTGTCAATTTTTGACAGCGTTTCCTACCAATTGCCTTACGTTGGGAACGCCTTTGCGAACGTTTTTGAAAAAGTTAGTTGCGACGAACTTATCGAAGGCATTTTGGATCATTCATATTGAATTATGGAGGTATTTCGACTTTGTTCGGAGAGAAAAAAGTGTATTATTTTGAATTTTTGCTGAAGTTCTAGTGTCTACAATTCTGTCTCTGTACACACAGATGATGCACCAAGCAAATGCAGTGGTCACCGAGGCAAAAAGAATTAATTCTCGGAACAGGAATATAGCCCTAAGGCAACAAGTTATTTCTTTAAGTAACCGAAAGACAATTTCGCAAGAAATATCGTCTATCCACCTGTCTTTTCAAAACTGAGTGTCTGAAGGATCTCCATTTATGGCCGCCCCTGTGGGCTCTGATGGTCTAGACGTGGAGACAAAAGTAAGTCATATGTAAGATAATTACCTACCGAATGACAAAGGCACCACATAGGTACCTATAACTATTCAGTGCTTTGTGGTGCCAGGTATTCAGAATCTATAACCTAGGTACCTACCTATATACTATTTCAATCCACCCAATAAATACCACTCAGTTGCCCAAGCTAGTGTTAGTAAAGCTATAAAAGAAGTGACGGAGGCACCTAATAATCCAGAGATATTAAATAAACATGTAGCATTCCCGCTCACTCTAAGTGACAGGGAAAAAATCAAAAGACAGTAAGCAAATAAGTTTAGTTCATGTTTGACCAATGTAAATACACCTAGTAGGTACTTACTACAAGGTGTAGGATAACATCAACAAAGAAATAGTTCAAAACTATGTTCTTAATTACTATTCATGCAGAACATGAAAAAAGATTTGTAAAAATTACCCACTTATATTTGCTGCCTCTCTTAAATATCTAATTGTAATGTACTTTTTTTTCAGTTTCTATCAAGCTACAAGGATACCAGGTGTTCTGGGCTCTATAGATGCACCCATATAGCCATTTTGAAGCCGGCAATTCATGAGGAGCAAATATTAACAGAAAAGTATACCATTCCTGCCCTCGTGCGCACACTATGGCGCCAGAGGAACATTATTCCTTCCTAAAGTAATGGAAATAGGCTAATAAAAACACATATTAAAATATTTAATTAACACTTTTATTTAGAATTACATAATATCAGATTTTTTTTAACATTAAGATGCTTGTAAACTAGTACTTACTTTAATTTAAGCTTAAACTAAGATTAGATTTCTTTATTTCATATTATCACATTCAAAATTACATAGATTGTTCAGATGTCAATGAATAATATGATCGTCAATAATATTGGAAATAAAATAAAAATAATTCAAACAAAATAAAAGTATGTCAAAACAAAGCAAATTCATAGTAATTATAATATTTAATGTAAGTAACATAATTATAATTAAACATTTTTTACCTAACATTTTTATTTATTTATTTAAATCACAGCCTAGAAAATTAGAAAAGTTGTTACATTACCCGAGAACTTGGATGATAAATTGTATTGCTAGAAATTTAAAGAGATTTCTGCCACACTTTAATCTGTAATCTACAAGTTCTAGGAAAATGTAATATGGGCTTAACAACACCCAAAAATAAAACACTTTTACACAGTGTGTGAAGATCCGAAAGTGCACGATCAGTCGATGTAATTAAAATTTTTTGTGAGTAAAACTTTCAAGAAATGAAAAAGGCCTCTCCATACAAACTGTCCGGTCAAGGTTACTATTTAGGCCTGTTTTTTTTTTGTACGATCATTCTTCATTGGATGATGAAACCATCTGCATCTGAAAGAATTTATATAGGTATTAAAATTGTAAAAAAAAATTACTAATAACCAAGGTAGCCATAGCTCCATGGTGTGAATATCAAAGTGGTGTCTTTCCATAGGTACGAAGACCTCATCAACTGGACCACCAGTTAAATTGCTTCACAAATAAGAAAAAGACTGTGGATAGAAGTTATTGGCTTTTGTTACTTAGAAAAGTTAGAAAAACAGTGTAATTTTATGCTGTTGTTGTCCCAAACACAAATAAATAAAATAAAAAGAAATGAGAAAAACCAACAGATATTCCAATCTTACCCTTTGTATCCTAGTCCTTCTGACATACGCACTCATCACAGGAACCATAGCCGCAACAGTTTGGCTGAATGTTGCGAAGGCCTGTGCCTGAATCTAACCAGCCTGAGCCCGCACTTTGGCTGACTCTGCTTGCATCAGCGTAGCCTGAGCCAGCGTATTGTGTCTTCGGGCGCGTAGCTCCTCTTTTTTGGCCACTAAAATTTGGCATTTCGAGGGCAGTACGGTTTCCTGTTTACAAAATAAACAAGATTACAATAAATTCTTATGAATATAAACTATCATTATCAAGTTAATGGATCACCAAAACCAGTGGTTTCACTGAAAATATGCTTATCATCTTACTTAAGACTATTGAGAATAATTTTGCAAGAAGTGCATTTGTTTTTTCTTTCTAATATTGTTTTATGTAATTAATAAAATCTCATACCCATATAAAATACTTATAACAGGTAAATTAAGTATTTGTCTTCCTTGCTTCCAGGATAGGAGGGTTCCTATCCTGTAGCCTCGGCCGATGCACTCTTTCCGAGTTGCGGACACGTTGGCTTCTTCCCTGACTCTCACGTGGCCTCTGGCTACGTGGTGTGGATGGAGAAGGCGAGCGCGAACCCTTTCCTTTTCCTTGATTCTATTTGGTGTCCTCGTTTATAATCAATAAATGCTGGGATCGCACATCCACTAGAACTGGTGACAATGCTTCAGGAGGCGACTGAATCCTTGGCAACGAAAAATGTTTATTGACGAGTCTTCACTTATCCTGAAACATTAGTAGTCTGTGCGTTGAATTTCAATTCAATTTTTGTTGTGGCTTTTTGAGGTTATAATTATGTTTTCTCTTGTCATTTACGGTGTTGCCAGTTACTCATTCCAGATTGATCCGATTTTTTTTAAATGTAAAAAAAGTTGTAGAGCTTGTCTAGCGAATCAAGTCTTGAACAACACTGGAAAATAGACTCGATGCTTAGATATAAAAATAGAATAGAAGATACTCAAATAAAATTTATCTGTTTGTTATTATGGGTCTGCAATCTGCAAATATCCACTAGTTGAAATAAGTTTTATAGGGTTCTATGTCTTAGTGGAAAATATTAACCCTTTTCGGATATTTTTTTTGGTCCATCTGTCTGTTGTGTCTAAGGACCACTAAGTTCCGCTACATACTAAAAAATTCCGAAATTGGAACAAAAAATCTATAGCGGCAACGCTGGATAGTGCTGCTCTATTCGCGATACGTTTGTCGATATGAAAGTAACCATAGTATTTTGTAATACTCGTTGCAAGATCTAGTCCATAGACAAAATATCTAAACGGCTTCAGTTTGGTTTCACTTAACGTAACGTATGCGTAACGTAAACAGTTTTGTTCCTACCACGATACCAAAAATTGCATCCGTGAAGCCAAAGCAAAACCAAAACATTTCCGAAACCAAATATCTTCCTCTTTAGCTTAAAACTGTTTGCAATTACCACGATCGACCTCCTGATAATGATCCTAAAGATGTGTGTTTGTCGCCCCCTTCGATGGTACTATAACGAACCAGTCTTGGCTCGTGGGGGTAGAATTGCTCAGATGGCAGAACTATTTGAAAATTGACTAGATATGCTGCTCCTATCGGTAGATTCCCTCATCAATCAGAATCAGAGTGGGTTTTTATTGTCGCTTCTTTTTTTTTCCACAATGGCGCCACATTGTTTGTGAAGCGATGTAGTTTAGCTGACGTCATTAAGAGATTTTAATATCCAACAATGAATAAACGATTTTGATTTGATTTGACTCCAGATTTAATTTTAACAAATATCAAGTTCAGTGGCTAGAAAACATTTGAGAACAACACTGAAAAGAATTAATACACACAAGGCTACATCAGCCGTTCAACACGCAAAACAATTAGTAAAACTGGGACGCTATATTGAGAAACCCGAGTACAAATCGAACGAGTCACCACGTTCGTAGACACAACTAATGAATCATGACGTATTCGATGAAAGGAGTTTAAAAGTTTTTTTAGATTTCTGGACCAAATGTCCATTCGACCAAAAATCACCGCGAAGAATGTATAGCACCAGCGTTGCATCGCTTCAATCCATTTTGGTAGATAGCACACATAGCATTTAGATTAAGTATTGTATTTGTTTAGTGGTGATGATAATATTGTAATTTCTATTGGCTGTCCTTAAATAAATAAAATAAATAAAAATTAATAAATAAATAAAGTAATGGTACGCACGGCAGCAAGCACGTGGAAACAAAACCAACATAAGCTGAACCAGCTCTAAGCTACAGAAGCCAGAATCCAGAGACCCGCCCAAGGTCAAAGTGTTTCTGTTACTAGAAAATGATAAGAATCGTAAGTTGATAAATTTTCTTGTAAGTTGATCAACTTTCGAATAATTATAAACGGCAGTTGAAATGTATTATTTAACGCAATAAATTTTAGCTAATTGATCAACTTAAAATTCACAAGACAATTATCTATTGGCTGCAAGATACGGAGATTGAGACTTTGAGACATCTTTGAGAGCAAAATATATGACAGCAGCACCCTCCTTGTGGATGTATAGTATCGGGTGGCTTTAATAGTCTGGGTCCCGCCGCTGAATCCAATACCTCATAAGATACATACACATAAAACTATTATTTAGTTATAGTAGATGCTTCGTAACACACCTTTTTTCTCGAATCCCATAACCTGGAAGAGAGAAGAGATACTCAGTTATAGTACTGATTCTGGATCCAAAATTATGTTATTCATATAGGTACGCATATGTAGGCTGACTTTTAATTAGTTCTTGATAGCAAAAAATATGCATGTACTCATGATACTGAACAACTTTTCCCAAGGAACATAGGTCGAAATACAAAAAACCAAATCTGACCTCCCATACAAAATGCGCTATCAGCTGATGCAGTTTCTATGGGAGGTCAAAACTTGATTTTCGTATTTCGACCTATGTTCCTTGGGGAAAGTTGTTCAGTATCATGAGTACATGCATACATTTTGCTATCAAGAACTAATTAAAAGTCAACCTAAATAAGATACAAGACTGTAACTGAGAGACCGTAACTAACTACGGTAGCCATCCTCTCTCTTGTCACATTCGTCAGTCAGCCTAGTTGAATTGTATGTGATATATTTATGACCTGTGGAAAAAGTTTTTATCAAAAGAGTAACTCAAGTTAACAAGTAACACTTTTACAAATCTCTCGCACTTCCACTTCCACGTAGCGGAATTCGAGCCGCTAGGGAAAAAAAACCGGTCAAGTGCGAGTCGGACTCGCGCGCTGAGGGTTCCGATATACTTTTTGTATTTTTGGAAGCAAGTCCATTTTTAGGACCGCAAAACTAAATTTGTTTGTAAAGGTTATTTGCAGATTTTTAAAAAACTGTGCAACTTAGAAAGATTGTTTTATTTTTGCTGTAATGTTTACATAAACTTCTGTCAACTGTAATTAATTCAGAGTTTTCCTTTCAATGGGAAATGGTATTTTTTTTCGACATTTGTCATCATAACTTGAAAACTAAGAGACTTAAAAAAATACCAAAATATATTTTAGAATGTACAAGTAAAGTCCTTTCATATGATACCCTATTTGACCTTGTAGCGTTAATTTGAAATTTGGCCCCCCCTATTTTGGCCTCCTTTACATTAATAATCATAATTTTTTTGTTAAATTCTTTCATGTGCAATTAAGTTGGGCAACTATGTTCTAAAACAATTCCAAATTTCAAGTCGATAGCATGAGTGGTTGCTGAGATATAGAGGTGTGACAGACAGACAGACAAAGTCACACCATAAGGGTTCCTTTTTTTACCATTTTGGTATCGGAACCCTAAAAATGTATTACTAAGCTATTACTCTCACTACAAAAATTGTTTCGTTTATGTATCTTTTTTTATTTATCCAAAACATATAAATTACAAATTATGATTTAAGGTCGTGCGACGGAAGACTTATCTGTCACAGACGAGTTCTATACTAAATTTTTTGTTATTAACCTATGACTAAGTATAAGTAGGACAACACAGGTTCATTCTCGTGACATAAGTCCTATAGAATGAAGCTGTGATCGTCACTATCAATGAAGTATTTTTTCATTTTTTTCATATAACATTTTTTTGAAATATATATATCTTGTATGTTCTTAGGTAGACTATTAAGTATGGTAGGAAGTATATAGGAAAAATGTCTTTTGCCGTAAATATTATTATAGCCAGTCCGAGAATATACATGACAATCTGTTAGTACTCGTAGGTTATAAGGTCTATTTGTAGTTATAAGGTTTTCTAGGTTACATCTTTCTTCTTTTAATATTGATAGTCGTATTTTATTTTGTACGGGCAAAACATTACAGTATTTGAATAGTTTGGAATAATCTTCACAGTACTTATTCTTTATTTTTGAAGGAACTATGGATTTCAGTAATCTCATCTGTAACTTATATATATTGTTTAGGTCAGTTTTGGCAGCTGTGCCGTAACTGCTAAGACCATAATCGATGACAGAATCAGCAAGGGCTAAATATAATAATCTTAAAGCAGGGTATGGTAATCGGTATTTTATGATATTAATTTTTCCTAGGATAGATCTTAATTTGTCTGATATATATTCAATGTGGCATTTCCAGTTAAATCTATTGTCAATGTATAGACCAATATACATGTGTTTGTTGACAAATTCCACATTAGGGCACTTACATAACTTCTCGTCCAGTCCACGGTGCAGGCAATCGTGCAAATGACCCACGATGACGGGTTGTTGATTAACTTTATAATGGCTCGAGTGAATATGGATAGCTTTAGTTTTTTGCATGTTTATTACTAATCCGACATCATGGGCCCACTTGCACAATATGTTAAAGTTATCCTGAGCCAACTGAGTAGCCTTCGATATGTCCTTGTCCGCGGCCACCAGACAGGTGTCATCCGCAAATTGATAAACAGTAATATTTTTGAATATCTTACACATGTCATTGACATAGAGAAGGTACTCAGTCGGACCCAGTATAGAGCCCTGCGTCGTGACCTGTAGGGTTGTCACCGGCTCACTTAACACATCACATACCTTAACAAACGTGCATCGGTTGGTGTGGTAGTTTTTGAACCAATCTAGAAAGCCACCTTGTATACCACAACTGTAGATCTTATGAGATAGTAGATTCAGCGACGGGACCCAAGACTATAAACACTTACAACAGGCATTACATATCCATCGCAGTAATCAATGTGTTCTCCTATGAAGTTGACTCGGCCAGGAGCAGCCCCAGCGACTGTCGGGCTTCGGCCGAAACTTGCAACGAACTTCTCCCGTGCTTCCTGAAGCAAGGCTGACTCACCTTTCGATACTGCTTCATTGGACATCTGTAAAGACACAAATATTAAAATTATAAGCAACATACAGGTTGATTTTTCTAATTTCGGGATATCGTGAGTTCTTGTCCAAAGTTTTGAAACAAGAAAATTTTTGTTACAAGACTTACAAGGGTGTGGCGACTCTGGTGTCTGGTTTTTGGTGCAACCAGTCGCGCCACCGTGGTGTCCCAGTGAAATACCGGCCTTAGAGTCGGTTAGTCTTGAAGTTATTTGTTTGATAATTAGGTACTTTTTTGTTACGTTATTTTTTGTGAGATTTCTGATTTTCGTGTTATGTTGATCAAAAGGCCTTCTGAAAGAGATCATTCTTAGTGAAAAGTAGGTACGGGTTGCAACGAAACTGAACTATTTTCCCAACGAATCATTTTTGGAAATAGAACAAAAAATTTACCTCTCCATACAAATTATTCGCTCTGATCAAACAGCTTGAATGGAGAGGTCAATTTTTTTTTCATTTCGAAGAAATGTTTCTTTGGGAAAGTTGAACAGTTTCATTGACTGAATACGCCTTTTCAGTTTTAGGTACAAGGTCCCTTACACCCTGTATGACTGGCTATTTGTAAATATTTTCTTTCACGCAAAATATTTATCAATAAAGTGTTATTCATTCATTATTACGGTCAAAAAATTGAAAGCATTAAGTAATAAGTATTAAGTATCTACTTATTATGATAACATAAAAACAGTTTTAACAAAAACTACGCACATCCTTCAAATTTTGCAAGTTGTCGCTATGTTGCTAAAAAGTATAAAATAACCATAGTAGTTCACAATCAGTAACTAATTGAAGTAATAGAAAGTAACCAAGCCTGTTTTATATTTCAATTATAAATTTATAGGTACATTACAACAGTACATTTTGGAGTCGGTGCCAGCCAATTCGCAAAACCAATTGAAGTACTATGTTATGCTACTATCCAACTATCGTATAAGTAAGTGCACTAACTAAATCGCGCTTCATGAGCTAAAGGTACGCCATTACTAAATTACGACAAGTTCTCATTTCTCATCTCGTGCCTTCAGATAAAAAAAAAATTGCAAATCGGTTTACAACTGACGGAGTACTCGGTGAATATACATAAAAAAAATACATACAGTGGAACATAGAACCTCCTCCTTTTTTGGAGTCGGTGAAAAATCGATTTCAACTTAATGTTCCGTTAGAAAACCGCAATTACCATAATAACTCAACTCAAAGCTTCCGATCAGCAGGTAAAGTATTATGTTAATGTTCGTCTGAGGAGGCTTAACGTAAATTTAAATGATAATCTAAATTGACAAAATCTAAAATTACTTTTAGGGTTCCGTACCTCAAAAGAAAAAAACGGAACCCTTATAGGATCACTTTGTTGTCCGTCTGTCTGTCTCTCTGTCTGTATGTCTGTCTGTCTGTCAAGACCCTTTATCTCACGAACGGGTAAAGGTTGAAATTAATACCATATATTAGGATCCATGAACCACACAAGATCTGAAAATTTAAATTTTTTACAACGACGCAATCAAAAGATATGGCATTTTATGTCCTCATCTCCATACATTTATTAAAAAATGCAAAACCTACAGGGTACTTCCCGTTGACCTAAAATTATGAAATTTGGCAAGAAGCTAGGTCTCACAGTACAAATAATGGGAAAAGTCTGAAATCATTAAATATTACAATTTTTCTCACAACTAATAATAACCAATTGTGGTGAGCTCCCGTTTCAAGAACATTCATATAAGAGAGGGTCAAGTTGGATGGTCGATGAGGCGATTTTTGTTGTAGTTCTATTTTAAAAACGGGAACACTTACAAACTTGAAAATTGGTATGTTTATAGTGCATAAGCTACTAAATAACAACCAATAATAAAATTTGGTCAAGCGCGTGTCGGACTCAAAAAATCTGGCACATTAACTTACTGAAATTTCAACTAATACAATTATGATTTTGTGGTGGTACAGAACCCTCAGTGCGCGAGTCCGACTCGCACTAGGCTGTTTTTTTTTTATTTATTTACTGAAAAGACGAACACAACAGATAACTATCACATTGAAAATGATTTTTATTTTAACACTTCCTGGGTTCGGATAAATCTACAAAGTAGAAAATCGCAAAATCTCACAACCACAGGCAGGATTCGAACCTGCGTCTTCTGCGTAAGTACCGCAGACGCTTTACCAACTAGGCTACTGTGGTCCTGCCCGATGTTGTGAAATTTAGCGACCTCTATACGCATTCCAACGTTGCGTTTGTGCTGCCACCTAGCAAGCATTCATCAATCATCAAGCATCATTCATCAAGCATCATTTTCAATTATACGTAGTGTTACCAATTTTCAACTCGAAATCTGTCTGCAATGATGGACTAGTTGAGCTAGTACAGCAAAAATGCTTGCTAGGTGGCAGCACAAACGCAACGTTGGAATGCGTATAGAGGTCGCTAAATTTCACAACATCGGGCAGGACCACAGTAGCCTAGTTGGTAAAGCGTCTGCGGTACTTACGCAGAAGACGCAGGTTCGAATCCTGCCTGTGGTTGTGAGATTTTGCGATTTTCTACTTTGTAGAACTATCACATTATGGTAAGACAAACTATTTAACACTTAGATCCAGATTGTTGCTCAAATATGTGTACGTACAGCTTGAGTTAACAAAAGCTCAGCTGAGCACAGCTATTACTAACAATTAAAAAAAATATATATAAATAATGTTTTATTTAGTAGGTAGGTAATCTACAGTAACAGAAAAACTGTGATTCAATAATAACAACGATATATTAATTTGATAGGACCCTAGACTAAATAAAACATAACTAACATGCAGTGTTGGTATGATAGATATAATCAACTTGTATAAAAATTACTTTAGATAAGGTCAGATAAAGAAAAATTTAAATATCTAAGAGACAAAAAACAAAGCTAACTAGTTTGGGATATTGTTGTTGAGGACATTCTAACAGATTTTTTGAATAAATCAGGTCTATACGATTAAAAATATCTAATTCTTTGTTATCTTTCGTTAAATCATTGTAAAGGCGACACATTCTAGTTAAAGGATTGTAAAAAGATGTATTATTTTTATATACATTGAGCAAGAAGGTTTTGGGGTGCCGAGGATTACGAGGTTTAAGTCAATCTGATATAGGACGAATGGAGAAACCAGGTATGAATGTAGAATTTTGTTAAGGCAAATTAGATCAAATTACATGCGACGTGTGCTGAGTAATGACAATCTGAATTTTGCTAGTCTGTTATCATAAGATGGCATCACACGTCTACTATATCCGAGCCTGAAAAATACTGTCCGTAGGGCCTTGCGTTGAATACCCTCGATTCGGTCACGGTGTAGTTCATAGTGTGGAGACCAGATCACACATCCGTATTCAACTAAGTTTCTGACAAGAACGTTACGAACTTAACTTACTACTTTGTCTGCATGTAATTATAATATATAAGGTCCTAATGAAATAGTGAACATAATTTTAGTATGTTATACAGACCATAAAACTAAACAACTTTCCCCAAGGAACATAGGTCGAAATACGAAAAACCAAATTTGATCTCCCATACAAAATACGCTATCAGCTGATGCAGTTTCTATGGGAGGTAAAAAATTGATTTTCGTATTTCGACCTATGTTCCTTGGGGAAAGTTGTTCAGTTTCATGGTCTGAGTAACATACTAAAATTATGTTCACTATTTCATTAGGACCTTATATATGCCTCTGTGTTTAAGTCAAACTACTATTACATTTCAAACATAAAAGTTTCATTAAAATCGGTTCATTGGTTTTTGAGTGATGCTCGAACAAATCAACATACAAAAAAGTCCAAAAATCTGTTACTTGTATTCAGGAGCATAAAAATACCATAACTTCATATTTTTTTTATTAATATCTTCAATGAACAGACAACATCAATTAATAAGTTTACAATAGTCATACAATAGTACGAGTAGAGACACGAGTAGAGTGCTTTATGGTGTAAAAAATAGGTGCGTCGATATACTTACAAGGTGTTCCAAAATTCGTAAAGCTGAAATCTAACCATTAAACTGAACAACTTTATCCAAGGAACATAGATAGACGAAAAACCGGCCAAGAGCGAGTCGGACTCGTGCGCCAAGGGTTCCGAAAGGTGCGGATTTGTAAATACTGTGCTTCACAAAGAGATCGCTATATATTTTTCTGTGATATTTAAAACCTCTATAGACTATAAGTAACAACTTGTTTAATATTATATATTCAGTGAAGTAACCCTGATTTTTTAGAAACAAGGGGGGGCGGTACTTATTTTTAATTTTTCATCATTACTGGAAAACGAGTCGTAATAAATCTAAAGACCCATTTTTGAATGTGCTTACAAGTAAAAACATTTCATAATAATAGGTCTTTACCTATGAAATTGCCGAAATTTTCTTACAGATTAATGAGATCATAATTCCTATAATTCAAATGCATTTTTTTTTATTTGTCTTATATTTGAAAATTGACTTCAAGGTTGTCAATTTGACGAAAAATGCAAAAATGTTAGTACTGAAAATTGAGTTTACCTAAAATTCGCCATACAAAACGGCAATTTCATAGGTAAAGACCAATTATCTCATTTGACCTAGTAGGTAGCGACAATTTAAAATTTTGTTTTCTATTACTCGTTTTCTGCGTCCGTAAGGTGACAGAAGAGAATAAGTACAGCATCTCAACCCATGGGTACAACGTCAAAGGCGACTAAGGGCAGCAGCGTCTTACTGAGTATTGTAACATCCTAAATGCGGTTAAGCCGCAACGTGTAAGCATGGTGACTAAGGTACGTCCCTTCCAAAATATACCAACATTTTTGCAAAGAAAATTCTATAGTTTCCTAATCCTGTACAGTAGAAGACTCTTCACGGGATGTTATGATGCTGGAAAAATCAGAACATGTAGCGAAAGATATTTCTAAGAGCTTTCCTACGGCGATCAGTAAGTAATGAGAATGACCCAGAAAACAAATAACTATTGAAAAAAAAAATTTCAATAAACAAAATACCCGACTGTGTGGAAAAGTATGAAGAAAATAGATAAAACATGTTTTAAAATATAAGCTCGAAGTTTTCTTTGAGCAATGAAGAATACTTAAGCAATTTACAATATCACTTCAGACCCTAAATCCCGCAGTTCTCCGAAGCTAAGATCCCTTTGATAGAGAAAGCTTTTATTTGGTCTTGAAAAAGCTCTCCGTATGGGATTCATGAATATGATTTTGCTTCCGTATCTGTTTCTATTTTGACTGTGGGAACAGATTGGAATGTAATGAGACTAATGAGAGTGGTTAACTTATTTGAACTCCTTACATAGCTTTAAGTTAAAGCTTTTTAAATAGCATCCGTCGTTACTTTGGTTTTTCTCAACTTTCATGTTGTTTGCTGGATTGAACTTTGAACTTTACCTCATTATTTATAAGTTTCTCAATAATTATGACCTAGTTTTTACTGAATTAAACTATCAGTCATAAACATCAAAAGACTTTACAACCACAATATTGTTCGTTCTCGCTACTTTTTGAACACTCCTCGCCCCTCGTACTACATACATACAGTAGCAACATGGTAGCAACCCAAAAGGACTGAAGTCTGTGGTTAGGCTTAGTATACCCAGATCCAATTGTTGCTAAGTCACGTATAGAAGACGTCGTTGCCGATAGTCCCAGCCACCCCGAACGTAATTATATTCCTTGCAAAAAATGAAGATGGTATTTGATCTCTTTTTACCCGACTACGGCAAAAAGGAGGGTTATGATTTTGACCGGTATGTATGTACGTATGGTCTTCAGTTCCCTTATAACTTATAAACTACTAATCGAAATTTGACAAACGAGGTATCGTTAGAAGCGTCTATATCATCAGCGAGTTATAGGGTATAAGACGTCACATAAAATTGAATGTATCTCCCCTAGAGAAGATTAAGGCATGCACGAAAAAAAAATTTATAATGATACCTTGGGTATCAAATGAAAGGGCTTCATGAGCACATTTCAAATATATGTATATTTTAACTTTATTACGTAACTCCAAAATAATTCAAAATTTCAGATTTCTTCAAAAACTATTCTAGAACCCGCACTACTGACAATCTTGCTCTAAAAAGTATGAAAAAGAAAATATTGTCATCTGAAATTGTTATGTACAAACTATGGTATTTAATAAATATTCATAGAGATATTCAGATAATAGCCGTGGCCATATTATGCCACCTACCCTAAAAAGCGACCATAAGTTTGAGGGCAAAGTATTACCACGGCTTAAGAGCAAGATTCGCCAGTAGTCGGGTTCTAGTTTTTGAAAAAAAAAAATTCGTAGATAATCCCTTGGGTTATTACAGTATCGATAAACTTTCTGTCCCAAGAGTCGAAGGTAGAACAGATAACTACTTACTTGCTTCAAAGAAGATAGGCTCATACGACCCTAAAATTAGCAGCTACATACTCGTCAATGCAAATGTCGACCTTATTCACACGTCAGTAACCTCCAGATAAGAGTAACAGCATCTGTGGTCTAGTGGTAGAGCTCACGATCCAGAAGTTCTGGGTTCGATTCCCGGTGGGGACACTGTCAAACAAAAATCTCTTTTTGTGACCTCCCCAGTTTGGTTAGGACCGGACCTGATTGTCCAAAAAGTTAAATGATTCCGTGCTTTGGAAGGCGCGTTAAGCCGTTGATCCCGACTCCTATCTACGGATTAAGTAGTTAATGAGCCATGTCAGAGGCTTTTGGCGGCTCAACAACTCTGACACCAGGGTTTATGAGGTCGGTCGACCTTGCAACGTTCCTGTTACGTTATGACCAACGGTGAGACTAAATTTCGCAAAGATGAGAAAAAAGTATTTTTAGTATGTTATTTAACAAATATCAAAGAAGTAAAAGTCCTTTATCCAACGTTATTTTGTCTACAATGTTGTAAATATTCAAATAATTTTGACAAAAATTGCAGCAGTAGAATAGTTACAAATAGCAAAAAAATTACAAAATGTAGGTCCTACTCATTTGGACTACTATTACCAGCAGCTTGCTAATAGGTAATCAGTAGTAAGTGCAAACTTAATTCTATATTTCAGATACTATTATGTCACATTGAAATAAAACAGGTGTTAACTAAGTAGTTGGTAATTTTATAACGAATAAAGTAACGTTAACGATTTTCATCTACCTTCAACCGTTTCTGGAATGAATGAAAAAAACTAAAATCAGGGACCCGTTTGAGGGTGGGGAGGGGGGAGCGTACAATGCGCAAGGAACATACTACTCTATACATGGGATCAACGGAGAATTTTCTAGATATGTTCAGGGGGACTTGTCGCACTCGAACACTCGCTTATAGCCCAGCGACAACAGTATCGAAACTACACGCTCGCTTCCCGCTGATCGCCAACTCGTTTATAGTTTCCAGTTCTACTCTTTTCTCGTTCATCGTCGGCGGTCGGACCACTCCCTAAAGACAAGTGGCTCTCTACTTTCGCAAACGCTAGTAGAGTAGAATGAAATGTATGAGATTGACATTAGCTCACGAAATGTCAATTCCATACATTTTTATTCCATTCTATAGCGTTTACGACACTAGAAAGTCACTTGTCTCAGGGCCAGTCGCATAAAAGTATAAAGTCAAGTACACAATGACTAATTGAAAGCAGACATTTGAAAAGAAAAGACAAATTGAAAAGAAAATATTGTGTTCTGTGTGTGTTACCTAAAACAGAAATTAAATAAAAATTAAAAACAATATTTTTTTTTTACTCTTTACCCTGCAGTGAGTACTTAGGCTAGTATTTTACACCCTGTATAAGGTAAAACCAGCGTGGTTCAAATGTCTTTGGGTGAAACGAATGCCGATAGAACTGAACAATTTTCCCTCAAAAAAATATGTTGAATTAGGGGGGAAAATGCATTTTGACTTGAAACTGGATCTGCAGATAGCGCATTTTTAACCGACTTAAAAAAAAGAGGAGGTTCACTGTATGTATTTTTTATGTATGTCCGCCTGTTACTCCGTCAGTTGTGAACCGAGTTTGCAAAATTCTTTTTTTATCCGAAAGGGTATACTCTTGAGATGGTCCCATTGCCACCAAGTCAGGATCTGATGATGGGATCCTAGGGAAATTAAGGGCAACCCTCAAATGTTATAGGCACGTATAACGTTTTTCATATATTTTTCAAAGCTACACAAGTATTTGCGTCTGATAATTATCATCTCATGTTGATGGTCTGATGATGGAAGGTCCAACTCCTTAACGGTTAGGAGTTGGAGGATAATTCTTCAAAATTTTAGTCACATATTGATCGAAAGTTTGAAACGCTCGTGGCCAAGTGGAAGTTGGTCTTTCTTTGCGATCTCAAAAATTAAATAACGTTAGCCGTGGTGTAGTCAGCACCTCGATGGTCGACCGCTAGTGGCACAACAATTAGAGCGTTCTGTCAAATAATGGAACAATTTTCAAAATTCTTTTTTTATCCAACCAAACATACTTCTGAAGTTGTCCCATGGTCACCAAGTCAGGATCTCATTATGGGATCCCAGGGAAATCGAAAGCAACGCTTAAACTTTATAGGCACGTATTACCTACGTGTTTCAAAGGGCGTTAGGTAAATAATGCAAAATCTCCCAGGTGAAAGCTCTACACAGGAAATTGGATTCAGGCTTTTAAGGAGTGATCATCAGGTCAATGATTTAGATCAGTTAGGGTTACCAACCACCTTTTGGTGCCTGTATCTTACGGTGTTTGCTTAGCACCAAAACTTGTAAAATAAAAATAGTTTTAACAAAAACTACACACCTCCTTCAAAGTATTTCGTTTCTATTAGCACTAAAAAGTATAAAATAACCATAGCAGTTTATAACCAAGAACTTAGTGAAGTAATAGAAAATAAGCAAGCCTGTTATTTATTTCAATTATAAATTTATAGGTACATTACAACAGTTCATTTTTTAGTCAGTGCCAGCCAAGTCGCAAAACCAAATGAAGTATATTATGCTACTAAACTTTCGCATAAATGCACTAACTAACGCGCTTCATAAGCTGTCGGTATGCCGTTACCAAATTACGACAAGTTTTCATTTTCCATCTCGTGCCTACTTTTCATCAAATCAAATTGAAAATTTATTATGGGATCCCTTAGAAGGTAAGTAAAAAAACCGGCCAAGTGCGAGTTGGACTTGCGCCCTAAGGGTTCCGTACCTATCTACGATATGATATACTAAAAGCTTTTGCTCTTTGATTTTAAAAACTCCGCGACCATCCAACTTGACCCCTCTTTTATAGAAAGTTCTTGAAACGGGAGCTCACCTAAATTGGTTACTATTAGTTGTGAGAAAAATTGAAATATTTATAGACCAGTCGCTGAAGAATATCAAGTTATAAAATTATTAGAGTATCTTGTTTTTTGATATGTTGTTAACGACATACTTTTAAGTAATTTTCTAAAAATTCAGAAACCCATGAATCCGGCTTTATGTTTAATGTAGGTATTTACATTTCTTTAAAAAAAACTTTATATATAGAATTAGAGTAGAAAAATATTAAGACATCTCATATGTAATGTTAATATCTTTATGCTATTATGTTTTCAGAAATGTAATTTAATCGGCCCATATCTAAGTGAAAAAATGTTAGTTATCTTGCCAGTGCAGTTTTTAAGTCTCTGGTATTTCTAAAATAGCATTTAAATCTCTTAATTAACTTACATATAAAAGTTTAGAAAAGAATGTTTATTGCTTTTATATTTTTTTTATATTATTGTTATAGTTGGGCCATTGTTAAATTAGAGTTCATAAATTGGAAGGTACTTACTCATAATAATGTACTTGATTACTAAACAAAAGTTTAGAAGCTTATTTTATCAGCGTTATTGCTTTTGGTGACACTGTGGTAGAGAACAGAAGGTGGCGTAGTAGGTGGGGTACCCAAACGCAGGACGCGCTGGCTGCACATGCTTCGGAGCCCCGGTTAAGGTTGGCGGTCAGCGCGTAGCGTCATCAGATTTTTCTATAAAGGGCATTGATTAAAGTTGGCGTCGTTTTCGAACTTTAGCGGCCACTTATGAAACTTCTTAATTTTGAAAGATTAGGTAACAGGGAACAATTCTTAGTATGGGCACCATATAGCTAAATAATATCGGGGCTGAGATAACGGGGTTCAAAGATTACCACCAAAATTTTTTTTTCTACCAAATTAAGACAAGATAGGTCTTAGTAATTTATCATTGGTCATTTTCCGATGTGATGTGAAAAATACAAAGCGCTCGTCAAGTACTGTCTGCGGATCCTACGCGATCCCCAAAATCAACCGCAAAGCTACCAACACCGCTTTTGGTTTTACAACTAGAGCATTTCCCAAACTACGTAAGGCATGTTAAGTAATTTGTATTGGTCACTGTTAGTATGTGTAGTCGTTAAGCCAAGTCAGTGTTCATTTGGCGGCTTGAAAACTTTAACAGCTTGGTAAACCATGAATTCAGCAAACGCCTTATCTGGGATTGGGCCTACTATTGCAAAAAAAAGGCAATGAAAGTACTAAGAGGCTATTTAACTAATCTATATACATAAAAGAAGAAGGTGACTGACTGACATATCAACGTACACCCCAAACCGCTGGAACTAAAGATTCCAAATTTGGCATGTAGGTTCCTTATGAGGCCTAGGAGAGCACGAAGAAAGGGTTTCACATAGGGGTGGGTCGGTACGCGATTTTCTAATACCGAAACGTAACTAGTTATTAGTACCCGATAACGGGTTTTGAAACTATTTATTTCAATAACTATGTATTTTATGGTATGGCGATTCAAGAAGCGACTTCGTTACTGTGCGTTATTGGTATTATTGCGTAATCGCGGTGAACAGGGTGTTTCGTTATTTTAGTTATTTTATTCGATATTATTGGTATTGTGAATAAAAAAAATATATTTCTTATAGGACTTGTGAATATTGTTAATTGTTTACTTTTTTCTTCGTTTGCATAAACTTTTTTTTATAATCTACAGTTTAGTTTTTTTTCCAATGTCGTTGTTTCTAAACTTAGGTTAGGTAGGCGCAAGGAGGTTTTACTACGCTTCGCTTTAGCGTAGCGTGGGTTAAAACCTCCTTGGGTAGGCGTAATACGCATTTTTTTTTTTCGATAAATAGTTTCTCCCAATAAATAGTTATTGCAGAACCGAAAACCGTAGTTTGGTTATTGCACCGATACATAGTTATTGAAACTATTTACGTTGCATAACGCCCATCTCTAGTTTTACAAAATTCTACCCCTAAGGGGGTAAAATAGGGGATGAAAGTTTCTATGAATGTCCGTCAGTTTTGAAGTTAGGATCTTCAAAATTTGTATTTAGGCTGACGACTTAAGATTAAATTATACGTGTCTCAGGGTTTTTGAAAATTCCACACCCTAAGGGGTGAAAAGGGGGATGAAGTTGAAAATCCTTCATTTTGGAGACCCGTGGACTCAGAAGACCTACTGAAATCCTCATGATGAAGGTTTTTTTCCCTTTTTAACCCTGCGAGCTGTCACAGTGGACATTAAGCTGGAGTTTTGAAGTTAAGTAATGTCATGCACATGTAGTGACATGTCCATTTAATGTTATTTAAGGTGTTTTATCAGCTTCCTGGTAACAGGTCTTGCGGCGCTCTTCTTTTCAGTCTTTGAAAAGGTGAGTGGGCTTCAGCCTTCATTAGGTTGGACGCCAGTTCATTTGGATGCTTTTTGATACGAATAGTACGACTCCAATTTTTTTCCTATGTCTTCTTTGACGGTAGATAATTGTAGATCACGATTTAGTTGGCAGTTCGTAACATACCAAGGTGCATTTGTTATGATGCGTAGCATTTTAGATTGGAAGCGTTGCAGAATTTCGAGGTTTGAGTTTGCAGCCGTTTCCCACAACTGGAGGCCATAAGTCCATACTGGCTTTAAGATACATTTGTATAGCAGTAATTTGTTTTCCAAAGAAAGCTTTGATTTTCACCCTATTAGCCAGTACATCTTTCTTAGTTGAAGGTTCAGTGCAATTCATTTAGTGTAGATATGCTTTTTCCAAGTTAGTCTCCTATCTAGATAAATTCCCAAGTAGCGCACTTCATCAGCCTGGGGGATTGTTACATTGTTAAGTTTCACTTGAGGACAGATCTCTCTTCTTAGAGTAAATGTGACTTGGACTGATTTGTTCTCATTGGCTTTTATTCGCCAGTCTCTGAGCCAAACACTTATGACATCTAGACTTTTTTGAAGGAGTGAGGAGGCAACTTTCAGATCTTCGTGGGTCGCTGGAATAGCGGTGTCGTCAGCAAAAGTTCCAACCAAGACATTAGGATCTGGAGTTACTGGTAGATCTGATGTGTAAATGAGATAAAGTAATGGCCCTTTTACGCTTCCTTGGGGGACGCCTGCTTGGATCTTGAACCGTTCAGAAATGGCTTCTCATTGTTTCACGTAGAAATGACGCTCTGTCAGGTATGACTTTATAAATAGAAAGCAGTTATCTGGGAGGGACTTCTGGATTTTACATAGAAGTCCATCGTGCCAAACTCGATCGAATGCTTGAGAGATGTCTAGAAAAGCAGCTGAGCAATACTTTTTTTGTTCAAAGCCAACATTAATCTTTTCGGTTGCTCTAAACCCAAACTGGTGGTCTGGAATGAGCTTGGCTTCTGATACAGCAGGCATCAACCTTTTAAGGAAAATAGATTCCATCACTTTATTTGCTAATGGTAGCAACTGATAGGTCTGTATGAGGTTACCTCATCAGGGCTCTTACCAGGTTTCGGAACCAGTAAAATCTGAGCAACTTTCAATTGTGGCGGAACAAACCCCCTTGATACGATTGCAATAAAAAGCTGAGTTAGGAATAATATTCCATTTTTTGGTAGTTCTTTCAAGACTTAGGCAGTTATGAGATCGTAACCAGGCGCCTTTTTGTTTTTCAGTTTCTTTATTATGTATTCTACTTCTTTTGTTGTGAACTTTTCTATAGGTGGCTCTAATTGGTATATTCTGGATAATTGTTCATCAACTTCAGCTACTTTATCTAAGCCAGTATTGGCGTTGGGGGTGAAGACATTACTCAAGTGATCTGCAAACAGTTAAGCTTTATGAGCATCACTTTTGGCCCAGGTACCGTCGGGTTTTCTGAGTGGCGAGCGGAAGGTGACTGGTCTTTTAAGTTTTTTGTAGCTCTCCACAGTGAGTAGTCAGATATGGCCGTAGCATCCAGATTAGTTAAATAGGTTTCCATCCCGTTGTTATCAAACTCTGCCAGGATATATTTCACCTTAGAAGCAAGCCAATTGAAAACTTTTTGTCTTGTGGGTATCGAGTTTGCTGCCATTGTTTTCTTCGTTGGCGTTTTTGTTGGATGAGCTCAGTTATGGATTGCGGATAAACAGTTTCAGTGTTGTTTATGTATTAATGGAACGTAGGATGAGTGAGCGAGAGAGTGAAGGAGTGAGAGGGAGATGGAACATATTTAAAAAAGATGGTGGATTGCATTCGGTTGTACAAACGTGTTGCAGAGGAATAAAACAAAAATTTTATCGATCTGGAGTTTTTCTTCGCCAATCACCATCCCACAATTTTAGGGGCTCGTCCGGGATGAATTTGATGTTTCTACTGACGTGCGGCCGTGTGAATTATGAAATGTAGGATATAATAAAAAATCGGCAAAGTGCCTGTCAGGTCACGCGCAATGTAGGGTTCCGTAGTAAAGTTGTTTATTATTTTTGAATATCCAATTGAGTTGTCGAGTGCAGTACACCAAAAGCTTTAGTAGGAGCAGAATTAAACCGAAGCTGAAGAGTAGCTGCTGAAGTCTGTGGTGGCGCAGCCTCAATTAGTTTCTTGCGCAAAGGTGCAGCTGTCAATAGATACCCTCAGGAATCTCAGGTTGGGTTTTTGGAGCAGGTTCCTGCTGCCCGTAATCGGGCAGCTTTGACTGCGCAAATAAAATTGAGAAATGAGAAAGTGGAAACCTAATGAAGGAAAGTGGAATAAATTGTATGAAAAAAAATACTTACAAAATTGAAGAGAGCAAATCCTGTAGAAATACTGAGCTTCTTCATCAGTAGAAATCTCCTACACAAAACTTGTTAAAAAGCTCTATCTCGAACTATATTAACATATAGTTTATCTAGGCGAATTTCATGATTTAAATATTTTAGAAAGTTTTGAACTGTTTCATGTCGTCTGCCAAACGATAATAATCACAGAATACGGAAAACCTCAAATTTGAATCTACTGTCAATGAATACAAACAGCCAGTAAGTGAAAGTAGTAAAAAGTTCTGAAACAGAAATAGAATGTAAGCGATAACGCTACACTACGTAGACTTTAATAAATATAAAATCTAATTTTATCGAACTAGAAATCTAGGCTAGTTGAATGAACCTAATTTTACCTAAAGATAGGGCTAGATTCATATAAAAGTTTTTGAGTAGGCACGCTGGCTCATTTTGGCGAAATTTTAGGAGTGTAATTTTTTATGTACCGAAGTATATCAAGTTGTCTTAGTAGTGCAGAGTTACGGATAGTGTATTTGTTAAATACATATCAGAATATCTTAGTTCGTTTTGGCAAATCTTAGAATATAATGTTACTTTCGTACAAAACGTACCAAGTGTTTTAGACTGGGATGGATCATTTTGGCTTAAATATAAAACTATAAAATTAGCTTTAACAAAATGTGTCAAGCGGCTTGGTAGTGCAAAAAATAGACATTCGGTGTACCAAAACATTATGACTCGTTTTGACAAAATCTTAAGTTAATATTATAATTTTATTAATTATTAAAAAAAAAATATTTTATTTAGCTATTTTTATAGGCGTATACCTTGTGGTTAATGAATGTATACAAAACCGATAAGTTTAAAAAAGTTTCCAATGGTACACTAAACGCAAATAGTACCGGTTTTTTTTCTCTAGTCTTTCTGAGTTTGCGGTTAAAATTGTGTAAGACGAAAACTTTGAAAGACGAAAGTAATACTGACAAGTTAAAAATAATATATGTGTTATATTGTAAGTGGAAATACCCAAAAAACACATAACCAAACTTTTTGGTTTAAATAACTTACATTTTTTGTTCAAGGAATGGAATAATATTATCTTTAGCACTAATTGCATTTCAAAAAGTCTAATAAAATTGTTGATAATTTGCAAAATTACTACTAATACTTCAAAGTAAACAGCTTTCATTCCAACAGTATTATGCAAATGTGTTTTTTTTTAGGTATTATTTTACGACAGTGGCAAAGTGAAACTAACCCATGCGAAACTTGTTAAACGTTCTCTAGGTGAGCAGCGACTGATAAGACTCTTTCTCTTTTTTAGACTCATATGACCCCGTTGAAGATGATTCTGCCCAGTCCCATTCCCTTCCCCACTCCCTCCCTAGGAAATTAAATAAACCACAATTAGGGACACGTTTTCTGGGGTCGCGGTGGGAGTGGGTGGGTAAAAGGGATGTCACCGAGCAGAATCGACTTCAGCGGGGTTATATCAGTGTATAAAGACCCGGTAAAACAGTTTTTTAGCAGCCACTGCTCGATATTGGGAATTTTCCACCTGCTTACCAGATGAAAGCATGGAGTTGAGATTCCTAATGTCGGTTTTAAATAGGCCCCAACTTGCGTATGCATTGAAAATTTTCCGCCAAGTAAAAAGTGGCGCGTTTTTTACTGGTAATTGAATAAATTATTGTGGCAGAGAGCAGATAACCGCAGCGCATGTACAAAAAAAAACCAGTCAAGTGCGAGTCAGACTCTCGCGCCGAGGGTTCCGATATATCTATAGTATTTTTGGAAGCAGTAAAGTTAATTTTTAGGACCGCAAAACTAAATTTGTTTGTAAAGGTTTTATGCATATTTCTAAAAAACTGTGCAACTTAGAAAGATCGTTTTATTTTTGCTGTAATATTTACTTAAATTTCTAACGACTGCAATTAATTCAGATTTTTCCATTCACAAACTTCGGTGATAAGGGGGGGGGGAATGGTATTATTCTGGCTGTGTATTAACGTGCCACCAAATTTGAGTAAATTTTTACAAAATAATATCCACCAAATTTTGTATACCAAAATGGATGAATGTTCACCAAATTCACTTCTGGCACTTTACCCAAATTTGGTGTACGTTCAGCCAATTTGGTGTACATTCTTCCAGTACATTTTGTCTGAAGTGTATTGGGGTATACAAAAATATTTTGGGAATCATTTAATTTGTTGCCTATTATTTTTGTAATTTTTCATCACAACTTGAAAACTAAGAGTTGTAAAAAAATACAAAAATATATTTTAGAATGTACAAGTAAAGCCCTCTCATATGATATCCCACTCGACCTAGTAATGACAATTTGAAATTTTGTCCCCCCTATTTGGGCTTCTTACAGTAATAATCATATATTTTTTTAAATTCTTTCATGTGCAATTAAGTTAGGCAACCAAATTCTTCATTTGTTCCAAATTTCAAGTCGATAGCATGAGTGGCTGCTGAGATATAGAGGTGTGACAGACAGACAGACGGACAGACAGACAAAGTCGCACAATAAGGGTTCCTTTTTTACCATTTTGGCATCGGAACCCTAAAAATACATGAGAAGAGAGACAACTTTGTCAAATGAACTTCTCTTTATTGAATGTGATAACTATAATCTTTACAGTATTTTATTTAGTTTTTTACCCAGGCATCATTCCTGAACTCAACTGTTCTAACGATTTCAAATTAATTCAAATATTGAAGTAGGTTGTCAAAAATTAATTGTAACAGGTACGTGGGCGTGAAATCGAAAACCAACCAGAGGCGATGAAACCAAAAGGAGGACTCAAAGTACTTTTAAAAATATTATTTAATAAGTGCCTTTTAAAACTATGCTAAGTAATATCAGCTGTAAGCAATAATTTCTAATCTAATCTTTATTCGTTGTAATAATGAAGGAAGTAGAAGCAATATCAGATTAGTACGAGAGCGCGTGAGGGGAACGCGGCCGGCTCAGCTTGCGTGCTACTGACCAGCCAGCCGCACCGCCCTCTGCGTAGGTATGCATATTACACGGCAATTTTTTTTTTTTTTCAAAAATATATCAAGCCTGTCGCGGCCATTTCTAATAAATTGAGACACAGCTTAAGGCATTGTGTTAATGAAGGAGACGTAATTTTAGAGACTTAAATTTTGTATTACGTTCACTGCGGTCATAAACGTGACTGACTTAGTTAGCTTATCTCCTGGCTTTCTTATCTTTTATATGTATTCTTATGTAATGCATTTAAGCTCATTTTATGAATTTCAGGTCCTCTAAAACTATAATGGCCAAATGAAGGACAATTTTTTATTTGACCCTTTCGCATGTACCTTAAGTTTCTTAAAACTTAACAATATATATCTACCAATGTTTGATGACAGTTCGAACCAGAATATCGAACTTAAATTCTACATTAATTTATTTATCTAGAGTAAAAGGAAATACCTAAATGTATACCTAGCGCAAGTTAAAAAAAGTTCTTAAATTATACAGATATGTCTTTAAACACGTCCCTGACGATATATTAAAACACGAAGTCATTCTAATAATTTCATAAGTTAAGTGGTAAATATCTGGTTCCACGGCCCGCCTATTAATGATTTTAGACTTTTCTCTGTATTTGTACAGTAAGACCTAGCTTCTTGCCAAATTTCATAATTTTAGGTCAACAGGAAGTACTCTGTTTTGGTTTTTTGCATTAATGTATAGAGATGAGGACATAATAAGCCATATCTTTTGATGGCGTCGTTTTAAAAAATTGACAGACAGATTTGACAGACAGATCTTGTGTGGTTCATGGACCTTAATATTCGTTATCAATTTCAACCTGATACCTCTTCTCGTTCGTGAGAAAAAGGGTCTTGACAGACAGACAGACAGACTGACAACAAAGTGATCCTATAAGAGTTCCGTTTTTTTATTTTGAGGTACGGAACCCTAAAAAGCAGTTCAATGTCTTCTGTTATAACCAGCAATGCAACTTCTTGGCTGGCACCGACTCCAAAATGAACTGTTGTAATGTACCCATAATGTACCTATAAATTTATAAATGAAATAAATAACAGGCTTGGTTATTTTCTATTACTTCACTAAGTTCTTGGTTATAAACTGCTATGGTTATTTTATACTTTTTAGTGCTAATAGATACCTTGAAATACTTTGAAGGAGGTGTGTAGTTTTTGTTAAAACTGTTTTTTGTCATATAATTTTCGACCTATGTCGACTACGAAGACCTATGTCCCATAGGGAATGTTGTTCATGGGAAGAATCACATCCTTCAGGGTTGGTATACCCTTTCACCTTGTTTATCAAGTTATTATTATTATTTTGTTTTTTATTGTTTTTATTCACCCTTTTGTGGGGAAATACGACACTTTCGCGGGCTTTTGGCCAAAACGAAAATGAAGAAATGAAAAGGAGAAGAAGAAGGATAGAAGAATTAATTGGTGTTTTAGGTGGAGGCTGAAAGGAACTTTCGGACGATGCGGCAAGTATTCAAAACAACAGCTTTTTGGAGGCGGATGTATGTCATTGGGTGTATCTCTAGTAATTTTAAACTGGTATGTAAGGTATTTGGTATTACTCCTGTGGCTGATATGATGATGGGTATTGTTTTGACCTTATTTACTTGCCATTGAGTTTGGATTTCAATCGCCAGATCAGAGTATTTGGTGATTTTTTCAGTGTAGGTGGATTGGAGGTTATGTGTATTTGGAATGGCTATGTCAATCAGATGTACGGTTTTATTTTGTTTGTCATGGATGGTTATGTCCGGTCTATTGCAGTGTACAGTTCTGTCAGTGATGATGGTTCGGTCCCAGTACATTTTGTATTCACGGGATTCCAGTATTATGTCCAGCTTATATTTATAATAGGCAACTTTTTCTGTAATCAGTTTGAATTTAAAGGCTAAATATTGATGTATGATTGCAACTACCTGATCATGCCTGTGTTTATAATCTGTTTGTGCTATTGATTTGCAGGCTCCTGTTATGTGCTGGATCGTTTCAGAACTACTGTGGCAGTGTCAGCAGAGGTCGTTGTGTAATGTAGGGTCATGAATTATATGTTTTCTATAGTTTTTAGTGTCTATGGTCTGGTCTTGAATGGCGATCATGAAGCCCTCAGTTTCGGGAAAAAGTTCGCCATGCTTGAGCCATGCGTTTGACGCTACTTTGTCAACATTCTGGCTAACCAAGTCATGACGATGTCTACCATGAAGAGACTTTTGCGCCCATGAGTCCAGTTTTTGTTCTTTAGTTGTTTGGGGTATTGGTATGTCTGGGTTTTTAAGGTTTAACGGGGTTAGTTTATTGTCTGCTTGAACTATTGCATGATGAAGAGTTGATTGTCGGGCTTTGTAATGAAAGAATGTGCGAAGTGTGTGGATTTGTTTGCTGTACAGGTTATGTATGTCGATGATTCCTCGGCCTCCTTCAATTCTGGGTAGAGTTTGCCTTTGCGTGCAAGCTCGTGGATGGTGTTTCCTATATTGTGTCATTGTTGTATTTATCGTTCTCTGTAGATTCAAAAGCTCTGTTTGGGACCATCGAATAATTCCAAAGGAGTAGGTAAGTATGGGAATTGCAAACGTATTTATAGCTTTGACTGTGTTTCGGGCATTCAGGTGAGTGTTCAATATTTTGTGTAGTCTACTTTTAAATTTTTTGGTTAGTGTTTGTTTTGTCTCTTTCAGATGAATTTGTTGCGATTGCTGATATCCTAAGTATTTATATCCTTGGGTTTGGTCTATTGGGTCTATTATTTCACCTGTATTTAGTGGATAAGCGTTTTGTTGAACCTGGCCTCTATGAATGGAATTAATTTTGCACTTTTCAATACCAAACTGCATTTGTATGTCGGAAGAAAAATTCTGCGTGATGTCTGCTAAAGTGTTAATTTCTGAAAGTGTAGTTCCAAACAATTTAATGTCGTCCATGTACATAAGATGGGATAGGGTTTGGTATGTGTTATTGTATTTGATCTTAAAACCTTTTTTGCTATTGTTCAAATATGTGGAGAGTGGGTTAAGAGCGAGACAAAACCAGAGCGGACTAAGTGAATCTCCTTGGAAAATCCCTCTTTTGATGTTAATAGGTGATGTTTCTAGTATAGAATCTTGGTTACGAAGTTTGAGCACAGTTCTCCAGCTAGCCATTGTGGACTTTAAGAATTGAACTATGGTTGGGTGAATTTTATAATGTTGTAATATATAAATTAGCCAAGAATGTGGTACAGAGTCATAGGCTTTTTTGTAGTCAATGTACATGGTATATATATTTCTTTTACTGAATTTAGCTTGTTTTGAAACTACGGCATCTATTGTAAGCTGCTCTTTACACCCTTGGCTGTACCTACGGCACCCTTTCTGTTCTTCGGCCATTACGTTGTTATCGTCAATATGTTTATATATGGTTTCTGTGATACACGATGTGATAATTTTGTAAATACTCTGAAGACATGTTATTGGTCGGTACTTAGCTGGGTTTGTCGTGTCTGTCTGGTCTTTAGGTAACATATAAGTAATCCCTTGTGTAATATAATCAGGCAGAGTTTGCGGTGTCTGAATAAAATTATTAATGTGCGTAAGGAGAAGAGTATGAATGCTAGTAAACTTCTTATACCAAAAGTTGTGTATGTTGTCCGATCCAGTAGCTTTCCAGTTATGAGTTCTTGCGATAACCTGCTTTAAAAGATCTAAACTAATTTCTTGGAAGTCCATTTGCTGTAAAGTTTCCAGATTTTCTTTGTCTTTTTCTACCCATTTGTTGTTTGTATTATGTTCTACAGGATTTGACCAAATATTTGACCAAAATCTTTCTAGATCTTCCACTGCTGGCATAGACCTACTGGTATTATTTGAATTGTTTTGTGCAAATGTTCGATAGAATAGTTTTTCATTGTTATTAAATAGTTTATTTTGATTCTTCCTCTTAGTCGTGTCTTTGTATCTCCGAAGGCGGCTAGCAAGGACACCAAGTTTTTGTTTTAAAGTATCCATAAATTCTACTAGCTCTGTGTTAGGATGTTCATATCGAGCATGTATCTTATACTTCTTTAAAATAACTTTGATCTTCTTCTGCAGCGCTGCACTCTTGTTTCCCTTGATGAACTCCGTTAGTCTAGCTATATTTGCCCTTATACCTGCTATTCTGTTTTCTAAATTTATTTGCCATTTAGGTAATCTTTCTGTTGTCAGTTTTGGTGTAGTGGGATCACACAATTTGGCTCCATTATATTTAGCAGCAGTGTATGCTGCACTGTAAATAATTAGTTGCATCGAACTGAAATTTGTTTCAGGAGTTATTACTTTCGGTATAACATTATTGTTTAAAAATTCTACTATAGCTGCAAATTTTCTTGACGATTTCTGTTTGGGTATAGTTGGTCTGAACGTAGGGTCTGTATCTTTAAACGATTCTATGGATTGTAAAAAGTTATTTTCAAGCTCGTTTTGTAAGTCTACCGAAATTATTTGCGTTACATGTATTTCCTCAGTTTCGGACAGCTGTTCAGTGTTTCCTGGGCCTTGGAGTGTGGCAGATTCTGCTGTATTATGGACTATTTGTGTACGAGATAGTGACATGGTATTCGGTGTGTGGTTTATGTATAGTTGCGATTCTGAATTAAGAGTGGCAGTGGGTTGATTAGAAAGGTTATCATATGTAGGTTCAGTAGTTGTTTGAGTATTATGCATCTGCTTTTCAGTTATAATTTGCATTTTAATGGATTCTCGCTCTTCTGGTACGATCCGGTTATGATTTATTATGACGCGTATTTGGTCCGATAGCCGCTGTTCGGATATATGTTGAATTTCGGGATAAGTTTCTGTGAATTTATTATTATTATTTATTTCAAACAAAATATGTTGACTGACAAAATATGTTTAGTTGACTTTATCTCTCGGGTTGAACACTCGTAATATCTTCTGATTCGATGTTATGTCACGTCTAGCTGCCTTATCCCTAAATCCATGTTAACCTTTCACGCCGATGTCAAAGAATATATAATCGATGTCTCGAATTACGCACGATTGACGCACGTAGTACTTATTTTTGTTTAATCTTTTGGCTCTTCAACACTTCAACAGGGCTTGACTTGAAAGTGGTATTTCAAATGCAGGTAATAAATAAAGGTTTGTCAATACCGGTATTTAATTACAGATATTTTTTCAATAATTACCGGTGTCGCACTAGAGTCAAGGAGGATATGAATTATCGTCCTTGCTAGAGTACTATGTAAATATACTCTAGTGCGATACCGGTGTTGAAGAAATTTCTGTAATTATTGAAAAAATTATATAATAGGAGAGACGAAGGCTCACAGACTCCGCTGGCTCGGCCACCTAGAAAGAATGGGGGAGGACCGCCACGTCAAGAAAGCCTTCGTGGGTCAACCGACGCGACGGGTCGACGCCCGGTTGGCCGCCCCAGATATCGGTGGATCGACGTAGTGAGCTCAGACCTGCGCGAGCTCCAGGCAGGCGACTGGCGAACCACCGCACAAGACCGGGACCAGTGGCGTATTCTCGTTTCGGAGGCCAAGACTCATTTTGGGTCGTTGCGCCAAAGGACCAACCATTGAAAAATTATCTGTATTTATAGGATAGAGATAGGTGGAGGGACTGAAAAAAGGTTGGCTCTTAAATTTTTAAGTAATGAATCTGTTTTTCTAAACCCCAATCATCATCATAATAGCCGACAGACGTCCACTGCTGGACATTGGCCTCCATGACGACCGGTCCAACCAATCATCATACCGGTATCAAAACCGCTATTTTCCGTTATTTACAGGTATTTTACATGTATAGTATACTGTATACAGGTATTTTTATACAGGGTGTTCATTTGATTGCGTGCCATAGCTCAAGGGGGGGATCAGTATCAGTAACTGAACAACTTTTCCCAAAGGACATAGGTCTAAATACGAAAATCCAAATTTGACCTTCCATACAAAATGGGCTATCAGAAGATGTAGTTTCTACCTATGGGAGGTCAAAAATTGATTTTCGTATTTCGACCGATGTGCCTTGGGAAAAGTTGTTCAGTTACTGATACTGATCCCGCCCCTGAGTTATGGCACGCAATCAAATTAACACCCTGCATAAGTACCGGTCCTGTGTGGTGCTGGCAAAGAATAGTACCAACCCATCCATACATACCCGTGGGTGTCGTAAGAGGCGACTAAGGTTTATAAACTGGAGGATGGCCAGCAGCATCCTCCTTTATATCTTACATCTTACTTAATGCGGTCACCTACAACCGCGGTCCATGGTGCCAGCCGTAACGCTAACAAGCGAGGTGACTATGGTACTTCCCCTCTACATTTTTCCAGCAAAAGCTAGAATTCTGGAGGGAGCTCCCTGTCCTGTAGTGGACGTTTCATGGGATGTTATGGTGATAAGTACCGGTTTACAGGATGTAAGGGACGGTGTACCGAAACCTGAAAGGGCGAGCTCAAACTGAACAACTTTCCCAAAGAAACATTTTTGTGAACATTTTAACAGACTACTTAACTACTTCAAAATCAAAACAGACAGCCCAGACAGGTCAAACAAAATAGTCAGACAACGTGGGCTTATAAATAATTAATCTGCACTAAAGGTAAAGAGGTAAAGTTAATAAGTTTATGAGTTTGTTTGTAGAAAGTATCCAATCTCTGGAACTACTGAACTGATTTTGAAAATTCTTTCACCAGTAGAAACTCCAACGATTTTTTTTCCCGAGGGTTTTCGGGGGGCAAAAATTGATCTAGCCAAGTCTCATGCCTGAAAAAATTCGTTTTCTCCGTGTTTTGGAGCATTTCTAGAAAAAAAGCGCGTTTCAGAAATCCTACAGCGCCATCTGTTATTGGGCTTCCGATAAGATTATACAGAGCGAAACCAGCGAAACTCTGTTTCCTAGCTATTTTATTGCAATGAATGATCCTATACGAGCAATATTTGTATACTTATTTGTAATCGGTTTCTAGAAAACGGCTCTAACGATTTCTATGAAATATTCTAAGTATACGGGGCTTTTTGAGGGCGAAAAATTTATCTATTCATTTAACTTTGTCTCATGTTTGGGAAAATTCGTTTTCTCTGTTCTTTTGAGCATTTCTTGAAATAAGCGCGTTTCAGGAACCCAGCGCCATCTGTTATTGGGCTTTGGTTGAGATTATACCTACATACAGAGCTAAGCTCGGTCGCCCAGGTACTATTTTTAATGTGAAATTTCACATTAAAAATAGTAACCTAACACCTTGTATGAAATAAAAATGTTTTTATTCAAGAAACCTTTTTTTGTGACGCATACTCGTATGTATAACCATATTTTCGCGCCGATGAATCAACGCAACAGCCCGTTTTTCTCAGATTTGATTGACAAATACTGTTATTTATAACAATTATTATCGGCGCGAAAATAAGTTATACATACGAGTATGCGTCACAAAAAAAGGTTTCTTGAATAAAAACATTTTTATTTCATACAAGGTGTTAGGTAAATAACGCAAAACCTCTCGGTTGGTAGCTCTGGATATGAAACTGAACAACTTTTGTTCTACGACTTTTAAAAATTCGCAAAAAAAAAAATTTTGCTTCTGCATACAAATCGACCGATCCAATTCGTATGAAAAAGAATTTTTTTTTTTTTGGAATTTCCAAAAGTCGCAGAACAAAAGTTGTTCAGTTTCATGTCCAAGCTACCAACAGAGAGGTTTTGCGTTATTTACCTAACACGCAGTATATACTAAAACTAATGTTATATTGAATTATTTAATCCCAAGAGCATTTACTTTAATTATGAAAATATAGATAGATAGATAGATAGATAAATTGTTTATTTAGGAATACAGCACAAATCCACAACAAAATATTTAACAATATAAAATGCACATTAAATCTAAATCTAGTTATAGAGTGTGCCGCACCCCCAAGTAGGCCCTAACTCAGCATAATGCTGCAGCGGCAAAGCACGCCACAGCGCTGATATTCTGTCAGCGCCTGTATATGAATTGCTTATTTTAAGAAAATTTTTGTTTCAAGATACGGGGTGTAAGGGACGGTGTACTGAAAACTGAAAGGTCGTGCTCAGTCAACGAAAGTGAATAACTTTCCCAAAGAAAAATTTTTGGGAAATGAAAAAAAAATTTGTTGTTTCTATACAAACTGTTCGATCAGAGTAAGCAATTTGTATGGAGAGGTCAAAATTTATTTCATTTTCCTAAAATATTTCTGTGGGAAAGTTGTTCAGACAGTTTTGCAAAAACTAAAAGGACATGATCAGTCGAACTGTTAAAGAAGCGCTAGTATAACGCTAGTAGTATCTACAGGGTAATGAGACAGTTTGGCAAAAACTAAAAGGACATGATCAGTCGACCTGTTAAAGAAACGCTAGTATAACGCTAGTAGTATCTACAGGGTAATGAGACAGTTTGGCAAAAACTAAAAGGACATGATCAGTCGAACTGTTAAAGAAGCGCTAGTATAACGCTAGTAGTATCTACAGGGTAATGAGACAGTTTGGCAAAAACTAAAAGGACATGATCAGTCGACCTGTTAAAGAAACGCTAGTATAACGCTAGTAGTATCTACAGGGTAATGAGACAGTTTGGCAAAAACTAAAAGGACATGATCAGTCGACCTGTTAAAGAAACGCTAGTATAACGCTAGTAGTATCTACAGGGTTATGAGACAGTTTGGCAAACACTAAAAGGACATGACCAGCCGAACTGTTAAAGAAACGCTAGTATAACGCTAGTAGTATCTACAGGGTTATGAGACAGTTTGGCAAAAACTAAAAGGACATGATCAGTCGAACTGTTAAAGAAACGCTAGTATAACGCTAGTAGTATCTACAGGGTTATGAGACAGTTTGGCAAAAACTAAAAGGACATGATCAGTCGAACTGTTAAAGAAACGCTAGTATAACGCTAGTAGTATCTACAGGGTTATGAGACAGTTTGGCAAACACTAAAAGGACATGACCAGCCGAACTGTTAAAGAAACGCTAGTATAACGCTAGTAGTATCTACAGGGTTATGAGACAGTTTGGCAAACACTAAAAGGACATGACCAGCCGAACTGTTAAAGAAACGCTAGTATAACGCTAGTAGTATCTACAGGGTTATGAGACAGTTTGGCAAAAACTAAAAGTACATGATCAGTAGAACTGTTAAAGAAGCGCTAGTATAACGCTGGTAGTATCTACAGGGTTATGATATGAGACAGTTTGGCAAAAACTAAAAGGACATGATCAGCCGAACTGTTAAAGAAACGCTAGTATAACGCTAGTAGTATCTACAGGGTTATGAGACAGTTTGGCAAACACTAAAAGGACATGATCAGCCGAACTGTTAAAGAAACGCTAGTAGTATCTACAGGGTTATGAGACAGTTTGGCAAACACTAAAAGGACATGACCAGCCGAACTGTTAAAGAAACGCTAGTATAACGCTAGTAGTATCTACAGGGTTATGAGACAGTTTGGCAAAAACTAAAAGGACATGATCAGTAGAACTGTTAAAGAAGCGCTAGTATAACGCTGGTAGTATCTACAGGGTTATGATATGAGACAGTTTGGCAAAAACTAAAAGGACATGATCAGCCGAATTGTTAAAGAAACGCTAGTATAACGCTAGTAGTATCTACAGGGTTATGAGACAGTTTGGCAAACACTAAAAGGACATGATCAGCCTAACTGTTAAAGAAACGCTAGTATAACGCTAGTAGTATCTACAGGGTTATGAGACAGTTTGGCAAAAACTAAAAGGACATGATCAGCCGAACTGTTAAAGAAACGCTAGTATAACGCTAGTAGTAACTACAGGGTTATGAGACAGTTTGGCAAACACTAAAAGGACATGACCAGCCGAACTGTTAAAGAAACGCTAGTATAACGCTAGTAGTATCTACAGGGTTATGAGACAGTTTGGCAAACACTAAAAGGACATGATCAGCCGAACTGTTAAAGAAACGCTAGTAGTATCTACAGGGTTATGAGACAGTTTGGCAAACACTAAAAGGACATGACCAGCCGAACTGTTAAAGAAACGCTAGTATAACGCTAGTAGTATCTACAGGGTTATGAGACAGTTTGGCAAAAACTAAAAGGACATGATCAGTAGAACTGTTAAAGAAGCGCTAGTATAACGCTGGTAGTATCTACAGGGTTATGATATGAGACAGTTTGGCAAAAACTAAAAGGACATGATCAGCCGAATTGTTAAAGAAACGCTAGTATAACGCTAGTAGTATCTACAGGGTTATGAGACAGTTTGGCAAACACTAAAAGGACATGATCAGCCGAACTGTTAAAGAAACGCTAGTATAACGCTAGTAGTATCTACAGGGTTATGAGACAGTTTGGCAAAAACTAAAAGGACATGATCAGCCGAACTGTTAAAGAAACGCTAGTATAACGCTAGTAGTATCTACAGGGTTATGAGACAGTTTGGCAAAAACTAAAAGGACATGATCAGCCGAACTGTTAAAGAAACGCTAGTATAACGCTAGTAGTATCTACAGGGTTATGAGACAGTTTGGCAAAAACTAAAAGGACATGATCAGCCGAACTGTTAAAGAAACGCTAGTATAACGCTAGTAGTATCTACAGGGTTATGACACAGTTTGGCAAAAACTAAAAGGACATGATCAGCCGAACTGTTAAAGAAACGCTAGTATAACGCTAGTAGTATCTACAGGGTTATGACACAGTTTGGCAAAAGCTAAAAGGACATGATCAGTCGAGCTGTAACAGAAAAACTGACTGACAGAAAAACTGTACAACTTTTACCACAAAACATAAAAAAATCGGCCTCTCCATACAATCTATCCAATATTTGTAATTCTGTATGAAGCGGCCGATTTTTTCTTTCATTTCTGGTGATATGTGTCTTGGCGAAAGTTGTTCAGTTTCATGATTGGTTTCATCTAGTGATCCTGAACGACTAAGAATGAACCTATCCCTGACACCCTGAATAATAATAATACGATTCCGTTAGCACCTGCGTGGGCGGCACCTTATGATACCCACCTCAGACACAATTATTAATTGTTTTATGAATAAATGATATGATATCATCATCATCATCATCATCATCATCATCATCATATCAGCCGAAAGACGTCCACTGCTGGACATAGGCCTCCCCTAAAGAACTCCATGACGACCGGTCCTGCGCTGCTCGCATCCAGCGGCTTCCCGCGACCTTGACCAGATCGTCGGTCCACCTTGTGGGGGGCCTGCCAACGCTTCGTCTTCCGGTACGTGGTCGCCACTCTAGAACCCTCATATGAGATATGATATGATTAGATACAATACGCGCAACGAAAGAAGAGCCCTGTCGGATCACGTCGTTAACCTGCGCATAGACAGTTTGCGACAAAATGGCCTACAAAATGGCCTGCGAACTGTCTACTGCGCAGGTTAACCACGTGATCCGACAGGGCTCTTCTTTCGTTGTGCGCATTGTACTTAGGTACATAAACAAAAGAACACGACGCTAAAGCATTTGCTTAAAATTTTTGTTGTTTTAAAATTTTTGTACAACTTTCTCCTTTTAATCTCCTCATCAAAACATCCCATGAAACGTCCGCTGCAGGACAGGGAGCTCCCTCCAGAATTCCTGCAAAAACGCGTGGTATGATGTGGAGGGGGAGTACTATAGTCACCACGCTTGAAAAGTTGTGGCTGGCACCATGGACCGCAGCAGCGCAGTTATAAAGATGCTACGATACAAAAAATAATTGTCATATCATTATAGGATGCTGCTCCCATGCCCACCCTTCCAGTTCCTTACTCGCCTCTTACGACAACTACCAAGTTTGTACCTTTTTTTTTCAAAGATGTTTCAAAGCTCTTTGTGCGAATGTGCGGAATATCAACCAAGTATGGTGATATCCTGCGGTGCGTCTGGACTCCCGATGGTAGAAGGGTAATGGTGGAATAAGCTCGTGGAGCTCTAGAGCACACTCTCCGAAGTACAATCTGTAGAAGACCGACAGACATGCAACTTTGCGACGGTGGGCCAGACTGTGAAACCTAGCGTTGTATTGATAAATCCAACTTAAGTGTCAGTCTGCTCTCAAGATGTAATTTTCACATACAAATTATGCATCTTGAGTGCAATCGCAGACTTGAGAGGGATTTATCGATACGACCCTTACTATTCTTTGCCGGCACCATATGGAACTAATCTCCTATCAGCTAACAATCTCTTTGTAATCAATTATTTGGACATTCCCCAAATATAGGACATCGATCATTTTCGTCGCTTCCATTTCACGCGTACTTAACCGTATTGTTAAAGAATATTTTTCTATAGGAGAATATTTGAGCTTCATTAGTTCCGTGGCACGATTTTTATTAGTCTAACCTAAATTCGGTCGTTAACTGAACTTGTGTTAGTTCTTATTCTATAAAAATAAAAATCTAATTCTGTTCCTTGGTAACCACATTAAAACATGAACGACTGGGAAAGAAAAAAAATATTAATTATCTGCAATATTTGAAAATTCGACAAAGACTTAAAGTACTCTTTCTGAGATTTCGTTGAAACAATGAAATTTACAATATAGGGGTTTTCGAGTGCAAAACATCAGTCCAGCTAGGTATCATGTCTAGGAAAATTCGTTTCTACGATTTTTTAGGGTTCCGTACCCAAAGGGTGAAAAAGGTACTCTGCGTGCCTCCGATGTCTGTCTGTCCATCTACAGGCTAGATCTCATGAACCGTAATAGATTGACAGTTGAAATTATCACAGATTTTGTATCTTTGTTGCCGCTATAACGAATAATAAAAATAACAAATAATAATAAATTTAGGGGGGGCTTGCCGTCTACAAAGTAAACGTGTTTTTTTTAACGATTTTTGCCCAACTTTTGTTTTAGCTCTATCCTAGAAACGGGTACACAAACAAGCGTAAAAATTGGTATAATTACAGTGTGTAAGCTAAAGAATAAAAACAAACAATAAAAATTAGTCAAGTGTATGTCGGAATCGCGCGAAATTAATACACATCTGCTCTGCGTGACTGCGCGTCCAAAACTAAGACGGTATTTTACCTTACAGAACCCTCGGTGCGCGAGTTTAACTCGCACTTGGCCGGTTTTTTAATAAACTATAACACTATTCAGAAATCCCAAAGCGCCATCTGTTGATTTTTGGTTAAGCTTAATCAATTCCGACACGTACTTGACATGTTTTTATTATTTGTAGTTATTTTATGGCTTAAGTAACTCGACAGCACGTCAGTAGAAACACTTTTGGACCTTATGGCGTGGTAATAGAGTTGAAAAAGTTTCTACCGACGAGCGGTTGACCGTACCTACTATAAACATACCAATTTCCACGCTTGTAAATGTTCCCGTTCTTACGATAAAGCTAAAACAAAATCGCCTAAAATACGTTTTTGGTAGGGAAGCCCGTAATTATTATTAATTTTATTATTATTTGTTATAGCGGTAAGAAAAATACAAAATCTGTAAAAATTTCAACATCTTCAAAAATTTTAGAGATCTAGCCCTTTGAATGACAGACAGACATCAGAGGCATATTAATAGGGTCCCGTTTTTCACCCTTTGGGTACGGAACCCTAAAAATGGTCATTAAGTTACATCTATAGATACCAATTTCTGTAAAGTATCAAAAATAGGTATTTAAGGCCCAACAATTAGCAACTACTTATAACAGATTTTTTTTATGCTTAACTATTACGTTCTGCCCAGATAGCAGCGTTGCAATAAACCTTAAATTAAAACAAATAACCGAAAAAATCAAGCCTTACCTTAAGTAAATCGAAAATCCAAACTATTCACATTATCTCACCCAAAATACCTTATAAACAGATTTCTCCCCTACACATTTCAAAAACAGCTTCAAACTGACTGCGTTGTAAAGAGTATGCAAGTTTATTACCAAGATAACATGCTGATAAGTAAAACTCATAATTAACAAGGTTACTTGGATTTACTAGTTCGTTGGAGAACTACATTAACCAATATAGTCTCAGGGCTCAGAATCACGGACAGACGTGGCCAGGGCACATCGCTAGAATAACCTATATTATATAATCAATTTTTTTTTTTTCGTTTATTCCAGCCACAATTACACCCAGCTGAATTCAAAGACTAGTTCGGCATACATTGCTGGGATGCTTGGTTATGTTAATTGCAATATCCTTACTTCAACGAGCAATGTATGCCGAATTAGTCTTTGAATTCAGCTAGGTGTGTGATCGTGGCTTTACCAACACATTTCGCAGCCACAAAATTATGTACTATTATCTAATCTGTGCCATGACGCTAAAACCACAGTATATTTAAACTTGTTAGGGTTCCGAACCAAAATTATAAAAACGGAAACCTTATGGTGCGACTTCGTCTATCTGTCACACCCAAAGAGATTTAAACCTCGCTGCGCTCGCGTCATACCTGTACATTTCAGCAACCACTTATGCTATCGACTTAAAATTTGGTATAGTTTTAGAATAATTATATTTGTAACTCAATTGCAAATAAAATAATTAAAAATTATTATGATTGTGAAGGGGGCCAAAAGAATGGGGGCATAATTTTATATTGTCGTTCCTAGGTCCAGTGGGGTATCATATAAGCCCCCGTCACACAGAGGCGGTAGCGGAAGCGTTCCGGGGCCGGTATTTTTTGTAAAGTATGAGTTCTTATGCACCCTGTCACATTGAAAAGCGGTCGCGGCGCGGTATTTTGTTCCCGCCAAACCGCCCCGGACCGCTTTTGCATTCATACCGCCTCTGTCTGACTTGAGCTATAAAAGGGCTTGTACAGTTATACAGTCCTAAATAGAATTTTGATGATTGATCTGTCCGATCTGGTCAATTTGTATGGAGAATCAATTTTTTTTTTTACTTACACTCAACAACATTTGTGCAACTTTTGATAAAAAATATCCGGTCAGATCCGGTCAATTTGTATGAAGAAACTTCTTTTTTTTATTTAATTTCCGATAGTTGTAGGTAGGTTCAAAGTTGTTCAGTTACATGAGTTGAACTACAACTTAAAAACAACACCGAATCGCGAAATGCTTGCAAAAACGTTCACTGAGTGAACTTCAAACCGTCATTTCTTTTAATTTTTCAACCAAATTTTGCAATCTTCTACTGTCTATGGATAGGTCATTTCATTCTGTATCCCAAAATATACAACTCTAAAACCATAGAATTATAATACAACGTTACCCTTAGATTATGAATAACCTATGCTTATGTCTATGACGTTACCAAACAGCCACAAGCCATAAAGAAAAAAGTCAGAATACCCCGCGAGTTCCTATATCCCATAGTAAGGTGGCACAACTGCTGCGCCTTCGGTAGATGCGAAGTCGTAAAGTTCCGTCACAATTGCTGTGACGCTGGCCCACAAAAGGTGTCAAAACTACCTTTACTGTCCAGTTTCCATGGCAGTACCCAGGAGTGGAACTAATGCAACGGTGTAACGTGTCTTCCGAAGTACGGAAAAAGCTCTTATTATTATACCATTAGCGGTCCAATTATGACATCAAGGCTGGCAACAAGGATTTCCTCAGTAGCTGAGAGTTCCATGTCGAGGGGACGCTTCAGGAGTGTTATTCAGTATAACCAGCAATCTCATAACGCAACTCACTTCGATCTTACTTATCCATAAAATACAAAATGGAGTAGTAAGTTATCTGGAAAGCATTGTTATGCTAGTAGCCACCATTTGACAGTCTTCAAACAGCTAACAGTCCGTCAGTCAGTCAGTATCTCTTATCTATTAAAGACCGATCTGAAGCAAGAATGGAATTTGAAAAAATTAATAAAAATGCTTTTTTCCCAATAATATACATACGTCATACAATACATCAGAAGATCAGCCTGTCTATCTAAACACACAAGTAATATACTCATTTACGATTGGCAATGGTTACTAGTCTCAGCATTTATTGCTATGCCTAGTGGTTTAGCGCTGGTTTTAAGACTAGCTCCTAAGGTATGAATCAATTACGAGCCAAAACAACATAAATCGAATCTATTCAAATCAAGAGTGAAGACTTCTTTCAGGTGAATTAATTCCAACATCGACCTCATTCTTTTTCTCTGGTCTTTTTTAATTGTCAATAGTTTACTCTTTACCTCTATCTAGTCTACATTGAGTTCGAATGCAAGTACATGTGCGAACAAAGCATTTATTAAATTTATTACTTTACTTTTAACTGTAACTAATATGCAATGCAATTTTTGGTGAAATAAGAAATATTTCAAAGTCACGACTATTCATCCGATCGGATGAGCACGGGCCTCTCAAGATTTTTCAGTTTTTAATTTGCTTGCGAGTATGGGCAAAGAATACATGCATACATACATAACATCACGCCTTGTTCCCATCGGGGTAGGCAGAGACCACAGTTCTCCACGTGCTACGATCTTGACATACTTCCCTTGCTTCCTGAACCTTCATCAATCCTTTCATACATGCTCGTCGGTTTAGGGTACTTTTAACCTGGCCTTTATTCAGAACGTCCTGAATTTGGTCCTGGTACGTTCGCCGAGGCCTTCCCCTTCCAACGTTTCCATTCACTCTCGCCTTGTGGATCTCTTTCGTCAATCTTCCTTCATTCATCCTCTCTACATGACCAAACCATCTTAGCATCCCTTTCTCAATTTTAGTCACTACGTCTTCTTTTACGCCACAACGTTCTCTTATCACACTATTTCTAATCCTGTCACTCAATTTCACACCAATCATACTCCTCAACGCTCTCATTTCTACTGCATTAATTATACTTTCATGTTTCTTCTGCCATACCCAGCTTTCACTGCCGTACATCAGTGTTGGTACCAAAACGCCTCTATGAACAGCCAGACGAGCCTTGTGAGACACCTTCTGACCCTTCATAAAAGCATGCAGAGCACCATTCACCATGTTTCCAGCATTCACTCTTCTTTCGATATCACTTTCACACTTTCCATCTCTCGTAAACTTAGAACCCAGATACACAAACTCCTTCACTTGTTCGACTTGTTCACAACCTATTAATATAATACACTCTGTCATACACTCTTCTCTTTCAAGTACCATTACTTTCGTCTTGCTCACATTAACTTTCATTCCTTTCCAATCAAAAGCCACATTCATCATTGTTACCATCTCCTGTAACTCGTCAGCAGATGACGCAAGTATAACTTGGTCATCAGCGTAGAGAAGACATTTGATGAGTAACTCATTCATTCTCAGTCCACACATACTCTCTTTCAGATCAGTCAAACAATTATCCATGAATAGGTTAAACAGCCAAGGTGACGCTACACATCCCTGCCTAACACCTTTTTCGATGCTAAACCATTCAGTGTACGCCCCGTTTATTCTGACGCAAGCACTGGAATCCTCATAGAAAGATTTCAGTGCTTGAATCAGATGACCGTTCACCCCATACAATGACAATGCCGACCACAATTCATTCCTCACCACTCGGTCATAGGCCTTTTCCAAATCCACGAACGCGCAGTAGACTTTTTGGTTTTTGGCCAAAAACTTTTCAGCTATGCATCTAGAATGCATCTTGAATATTTGAAAACCTTAGATACAAGTTATTTAAGGTTCTCAAATATTCAAGATGCATTCTAGTGTAAGGATCCCGTCCAAGGTTTTGAAATATTCAAGATGCATTCTAGTGTCCCGATCCAATTCATGAATAACTGCCTACGTAAACACATAATTGAATTTCATTCGTGAATTCACGCGTGAAATGTGAATTTGTCGTTACAGAATATCGCAGCAGTGCAATATCCCCAGAGAAACTGGCGTCACTGTACACTCAACAGCACATCAGTAGAAACACTTTTGGACCTTATGGCGTGGAAATAGAGTTGAAAAAGTTTCTACCGACGTGCGGTTGACCGTACGTTAACAACATCTCACAAAAGTTACGAGCTCTAGTGCTAAAGTTAATTACTTTAGCTACTTGTAATTACGTGCTAGAGAACTTAAGTTGAAAGTTGTATCTCACAAGTTCGTCTCTCCAAGTAGTTTATTAGAGAAAAACATTGCTTTATTTTTCATACAATGTGACGACCTTTTTTTATGCGTAAAATCATGAATTCCCAAGTAAAATTTCTTTTCATGAATTTGTAAAGCCAAGATTTTATCTCTTCTTAAGTTTTAAAGAAGACTTTCCAAATAATTTTGAAGTCTTAAAGATCTGTTTATTCCGCTTTAAAAGAAAAAACCGGTCAAGTGCGAGTCGGACTCGCGCGCCGAGGGTTCCGATATACCTATAGTATTTTTGGAAGCAATAAAGTCCATTTTCAGGACCGCAAAACTAAATTTGTTTGTAAAGGTTTTTTGAAGATTTCTGAAAAACTGTGCAACTTAGAAAGATCGTTTTATTTTTGCTGTAAAGTTTATATAAACTTCTGTCAACTGTAATTAATTCAGATTTTTCCTTACTCAAACTTCGGAGATAGGGGGGGGGAATGGTATTTTTCTTGACATTTTTCATCATAACTTTAAAACTAAGAAATTTAAAAAAATACAAAAATATATTTTAAAATGTACAAGTAAAGCCCTTTCATATGATACCCCACTCGACCTAGTAGCGACAATTTGAAATTTGGCCCCCCCTATTTTGGCCCCCTTTATATTAATAATCATACTTTTTTCAAAATTTTTTCTTAAGTTGGGCAACTATATTCTAAAACTATTCCAAATTTCAGGTTGATAGCATAAGTGGTTGCTGAGATATAGAGGTGTGACAGACAGACGGACAGACAGACAGACAGACAGACAGAGCGGCACCATAAGGGTTCCTTTTTTTTACCATTTTGGTATCAGAACCCTAAAAATATCCTTTAGATAACTTATAGTAGGCGTTCGTGAACGATTAACAAATCGAGCGCGTTGAACTTTGTTCTGTAATCCATTATAAGCCGCGCCATTAGCTAACGAGATAGAATCTTCTTATTTTGCCGCTGACTTATATCGTGTGGGTTGTAAGATCGATGAAAAACCTCGTGCCTTCCGAAGGACGGAAGATATAAAAGCGAATTAAAAATGTCACCAACCAGTCTTGACTTGAATAAAAATCGCTTTTGCTGGTTAGAACCGATAGGATAATGTCCCCCCCCCCAAACACACACACACACACACACACACATTTGGCAACCAAATAAGGAACGTCAAGTTTTCGGCGTTTGGAGATTTTCAACACATAAACTGTCTTATCAATTCATAAGGTTAAAAGAATCAATTCTTCCATACAAAATTCCAAATAAAGGCTGATGTTACACCTGTTATATAGGGAATATTTTTAAAATTATTATTATAATTTCTGCTGCTTTATAAATGTTTCTTAAGCTACGTGCACGATTAATTTTCAAATTTTCTAGCAGGGTCAGAACTAAATGTTACTCAGTAACATCAGACATTTGGATTTTTTTAAACAGGTAGGTATCGAAATTTTAATGTAACTCAATGACAATGAAAAAAATATTTTTTTGAACAGGTATCGATATAACCAAAGCCCTTCAACAGATGGCGCTGTAGGGTTTCTAAATCGCGCTATTCTCAAGGAAAACTAAAAAACGGAGTAAACAAATTTTTCCAGACATGTAACCTAGCTAGACAGATTTTTTGCCCCTGTTAAGAAACGAAGACCAGACCACATCGTCGTTATCAACAGCGGCGCCAGTCCAAAATATTCCAGAGCATCCGAAGCGACGACGGCGGCATAGCAAAAAGATGACAGATTTAAAACACACTTCATATCTAAATTACCGAATTCTCCAGAAACCGCTGACACGACATGGCGCAGACAGCCCTGCATGCAAGATAAGCGGATAGACACAAACCACGCATCCAGTATTTTAATTGCCGAATGCTCCAGAAACGGGCCTACGTGACATACTCGTACCACAAGCCACCCCTGGGAGAAGCCCAGATAAATACGAGAAGCACGCACCCCAGCCAATCAGTCAAAACTCATCATTCCGCGCTAGCGCCCCACGCGTTCCGTAATACGCGACTTTAATTTTTAAATTAAATGTGTGAGTAATTGTAATAAGTCGTGTAAAATAAAGGACATTATTACGGACATTCGAGTTTCAATCATCGCTCCCGAATATCAAGAAAGCAAAACTCCCCCGAAAATTTCAGCGAAATCGTTTGAGCTGATAAGCCGTTTTAGAGGAACTGATATAAGGTCCTAATGAAATAGTAAACACAATTTTAGTATGTTACTCAGACCACGAAACTGAACAACTTTCCCCAGGCACATAGGTCGAAATACGAAAAACAATTATTGACCTTCCATAGAAACTGCATCAGCTGATAGCGCATTTTGTATGGGAGGTCAAATTTGGTTTTTCATATTTAGACCTATGTTCCTGAGGAAAAGTTGTTCAGTTTCATGGGCAGATTCACACCCTTCAGTATTATCACACCTTTCCTTACACGCTATACAGGGTGTAACGGTGTACCGAAAACTGAACGGGCGTGCTCAGTCAACGAAACTGAACAACTTTCCCAAAGAAACATTTTTGGGAAATGAAAAAATTTTTGACCGCTCCGTACAAATTCCTCACTCTGATCGAACAGTTTGTATGGAGATTTCGAAATTTTTTTGTCATTTCCCAAAAATGTTTCTTTGGGAAAGTTGTTCAGTTTCGTTGACTGAGCATGCCCTTTCAGTTTTCGGTACACCGTCCCTTACACCCTGTATAATATACAAATATTGCTCGTTTAATAGTAAAGGATAGGATACACCTTATTATAATAGTCTAAGATACACCTGAACAAAGAAAACGTTTCATTCAACACGTAGTTTTTGTGGGTATTGACGTAAGAAAAACGCGCTCCAATTTGTAGGTTTCCAAAATATTTTATTGGTCATCATTTTGTGTGGGTAACTGCGGGTCGCGTGTGGTGCCGGCAAAGAATAGTACCAACCCATACATACACGTGGGTGTCGAAATAGGCGACTAAGGGTTACAATTCCTGGATGGGGCTTGAAGCGAAACAACCCACGCCGTCCGTCTCCAGCTGGGATAGTGGGTGAAATAGATCCATGGACGTGATCTGATCACCCGCCTGCGCGAGCCGCGGCGTCCCGGTTAGAAATAAATAATAATAAATAAAAAAAATAAGGGTTACAAACTAGAGGATGGGCAACAGCATCTTCCTGTGTATCATACCATCTTACTAACTGCGGTCACCTACAATAGCGTTCCATCGTGCCAGCCGTAACGCTGACAAGCGAGGTGACTATGGTACTTCCCCTCTACATTTTTCCAGCAAAAGCTATAATTCTGGAGGGAGCTCCCTGTCCTGTAGTGGACGTTTTATGGGATGTTATGATGAACTGTGGGTTGTAAGGTTGTCCTCACAAACCCCACCAAAAACGTCTGACATGATTCGATTAGCGACAGTAGAGTGGCTAGACGGATCGTTAACGTTAACGTGCCTTCCAATACACGGAATCATGTAACTTTTCGTAACCAAAACGGAACCCTTATGGTGCGACTTCGTCTGTCTATCTGTCACACCTGTTTATCTCAGGAACCACTCATGCTTTAGACTTGTGGAATAGTATTAGAATATGATTGCGCAACTTTAAAATGTTGTTATATAACTACAATTAATAATAATAATACCCAAGGTATATTTATTCCCATTTATGGGAATACCCAACTATATTATATAATAATATGAAAGATCTTTGCATGTAATATTTTTAAATAGATTTATATTTTTTACAACTTTTAGTTTTCAAGATATGATGAAAAACGTATGAAAAAATACCATCCATACCATCCCTGTAAAATACCATCCATCCCCTCTTATCTCCGAAATTTGCAATGCGAAAATCAGAATCAATTATAGTCGATAGAAGTTTATGTAAATATTACAGCAATAATAAAACTATCTCTCTGAGTAGCACAGTTTTTTAGACATCTGCAAAAAACCTTAACGAACAGTCCTAAATATGCAATTTATTGTTTTTAAAAATAGAGTAGGTATCAGGTATATCGGGACCCTCGGCGCGCTAGTCCGACTTGACTTGCACTTGTTCGATATTTTGTTTGAAGGTGTCCCCATCAGTATTCGAACGTAGAACATTACGATTGCCGAATGCTTTAATCTCTAGGCCATTAGAGCTTCCTACAGCTCGTTCAGGACAAGTCTGTCTATGACGGTATTTTCTGCGCATGGGTGACAGGTGGAGAGCCAATGAACGACTCGTTCGCCTCTCCCCACATGCCGCACCGTGCCCCTGCGACAGATTTTTTGACGTATGCGCATTAAGGGGCTGATAAGAGCTATATACGCTTCACTTCAGCAGGTTTTTAACGAAAAGTGATGAATATATGGCCGTGAAAAAAATTAATGTGATAATTAAGCATCTTTCCAAGAATATGGCCGACTCCGAAACACGATTAAATATATATCGTAATCCATAAAAAAAAAAACAAAGTTACCTCTGCTTTTTGCCTTTAAACCGTTTTTCTTAAGTACCTACCCATTAATTTATGATGCCAAAACTTTTACACATTATTCAATACATTATGCATAATAATATGGCTATTTGATTTAAAATAATGGGTACAGATTTTGAGAAAAATTCAAAAATGAGCGAAAAACGTAAAACAGCGCGAATGTTAGAAAGGGAGGTAATTTAGCTCTTATCAGCCCCTTAACGGTCACAGACAGAGTTATTTTGCACGGCGTATACGTAAAAATAATGTAGCTTGATTAGCTTGATTTAAAAACGTAAAAGGTGGGGAAGGAATGCGAACCCTTAATTAGGTCGCCGTGTGTGCAGAAAATAGTCAGCATCAGAGTTAGAAAATAGCGAGGTACTTAAACGTTAGCAGAATATTAGTGTAGGCAACGAAGCAGTTGACCCCAACATAATTCTCTCAGGCAGACTTTATTTGACAGGATGATAAAGTATTCAAAATATCGAAAAAAAATAACAAAATAAAATTTCATACATTTTTTGTAATTTTTGTATGGAAAAATTAAAAGTACCGATTTTTTTAGGGTTCCGTACCTCAAAAGAAAAAAACGGAACCCTTATAGGATCACTTTGTTGTCCGTCTGTCTGTCTGTCTGTCTGTCAAGACCCTTTATCTCACGAACGGGTAAAGGTATCAGGTTGAAATTAATACCATATATTAGGACGCATGAACCACACAAGATCTGAAAATTTCAATTTTTTACAACGACGCAATCAAAAGATATGGCATTTTATGTCCTCATCTCCATACATTTATTCAAAAATGAAAAACCTACAGGGTACTTCCCGTTGACCTAAAATTATGAAATTTGGCAAGAAGCTAGGTCTCACAGTACAAATAATGGAAAAAGTCTGAAATCATTAAATATTACAACTTTTCTCACAACTAATGGTAACCAATTGTGGTGAGCTCCCGTTTCAAGAACATTCATATAAGAGAGGGGTCAAGTTGGATGGTTGCTGAGGCGATTTTTGTTTTAGTTCTATTTAAAAACGGGAACACTTACAAACAAACTTGAAAATTGGTATGTTTATAGTGCATAGGCTATGAAATAACAACAAATAATAAAATTTGGTCAAGCGCGTGTCGGACTCAAAAAATCTAGCACATTAACTTACTGAAATTTCAACTAATACAATTATGTTTATGTGGTGGTACGGAACCCTCAGTGCGCGAGTCCGACTCGCACTTGGCCGGTTTTTATATATATATAGGAGGTTTGTCTCATATAGTGTAATACCCCAGCAAAGTTTCATCGACTGAGGATTTAATGCGGGGGTCTTCATACAACGATCCGTTTCGTTGCCTAGACTATATGCACGTTGAGCACTTTTAAGCAGCGGAAGTCACATGGGTCGCTAGTACTCATTAAAACAACAAAATTTAACACTTACTTACCTTGAAAATAGTAAATAAACACTATAATTCACTTAGAAATAACACTACTGCACAGCTTCGTCGCGTTTCACTGCGGTCAATGGAGCGAGTGATAACAGAACTCACATTAATTCTTTGATACCTATTAAACGTTGAAACATGTTCACATTGTCTACTCGTTCGTTTAAAATCATATCATAACAAATAGGTAGAGTCAAGAGCACATCAAGCTAGGCGTATTGGACGTTGTACTGTTCTTATTTCAATAGACATACGGGTTGGAGTCGCACTGTAAGTGTCAAGCTTGACCTGTCGTTGACTGTACCTATTTAGTTATTTAAATGCTAAACGGGAAAGAATCATGCCAAATTAAAATAAAAAAAAATCAAATTTTGAATATTTGGCGTTTAAAATCTTACGGCTCATTTTATAACCTTATTTTTAAACTAGCTAGTTTAAAAATAGTGTACCGGCGGAAACTGAAAGAGCGTGCTCAGTCAACGAAACTGAACAACTTTCCCAAAGAAAATTTTTTGTGACAAGAAAAATAATTACCTCACCATACAAATTGCTCACTCTGATCGAAGAGTTGTTATGATAAGGTAATTTTTTTTTTATTTCTTTGGCAAAGTTGTTCATTTTCGTCGACTGAGCACGCCCATTAAATTTTCGGTACACCGTCCCTTACACCCAGTATATTCATATTCATATTTGTTCAGTTTTAGATATACATCGTCATAAATCACTACATATTATAAATAAAAGAAAGTCCCCCGAAACGTTTTTCTGTCGTCATCCATCATGTCTGTCTGTGATCGCTAAACTCAGGAAGTACTATATCGATTTCAATCCGGTTTTCACTAATAGATATATTAATTCAATAGGAAGGTTTAAAGATATAATTTATAAATATTGAGTGCAAATTAACTGAACTGTGAAGATGTTTGTCGATCGAGTCGGAAAAAACGTGCCTCTAGAGAGCTTTCTGGGTGTGCGCTGCGTAAATGGTTTCATTTATATGAAAGTTATGTATTAATAGGCCGAGTCCTGAAGCTGTAATTTTTAATTGGCTGGACATAAATCGAAACCGTCAATTTACTATAAAGTTGCTATGTATTATAATAGGTGGTGGAACACTTATGTAAAAAATCTTTTTTAATGAATTGGCTGGCTTTTAGATTCTCCAGAAAATATATTTTTTTGTTTGTTTATGCATGTGAAGTCAAGCCAAAAATTGTAACTAATATCTGATGGGGTAAACTTTTGATGTGGGTTCCAAGGTACCTACTTCAATTAAAACTAAGCAAAAAATATTTGCGCATATTTTTTTATTAGCAAATTTGTATGCAAGTTACATAAAAGCCCAGGCAAAAATGGCAACCAAATTATTTTAAATTTGATAGACTTTCTAGGACAGTTTTTGAGCAAATTACCTAAAATTAAGCATATTAATCTAAAGTTAAATATTTTCGTATTTAATGTTGAAGCAAAAATACCAACTGAAAAACTTTTGTTTAATTACAGGTTTCATCGTGTGTTCTTTCCTTTATTTATAAAATTAAGCATAATTATAAAAAGATAAAAAAGTTGATTTTTAATTCAATAGATCGCGTCAAGCGAGCGAGAACCGGCGTAATATTATATGTTCTTTGGAACCGGTATGGCGTGCCGTGCGCCCCGAGACTTTTTTCTTCTACGTAATGTCAAGAGTACGTCAAGCCTGACATAATATTAGACTTTTTAGTGTTCTTATTTCAACAGTCCAAGTAGCTAGAGTGGGCTGCAAGTGTCTGGCTGCCTGCTTGTACAAACAACAACACTTCAAACAGTCCATTGAAAGGAGAAAATATCATTGTGGGATACAGTGTTACAAAAAACCGGGCAAGTGCGAGTCGGACTAGCGTGCTAAGCTTTTGCTCTTGACCCCCCGATCTTGACTCCTCTTTAATAAGAATTTACTTGAAGTGGAAGCTAGCTAGCGTTAATTGGTTGTGAGAAAGGTTGTAAACTTTAATTATTTCAGACTTTATGGTTCCGTACCCATAGGGTCAAAAACGGGATCATACTAATATGCCTCCGATGTCTGTCTGACTGTCTGTCAGTGTGCTGTATCTCATGCTGCGTAAGCTATAAAATATAAAAACTGATCAAGTGCGAGTCGGACTCAAAAAAGACGAGTTGCACTCCGAGAGTGCCGGCAGAAGTGAAAACTTGAATTTTTGAATATGATGTTTTTGTAAGGGTCAATCGCGTCATTGCTCGTATACTTCTTCATCGAGACCTAAAATTTGTCTCAGTACATGAGTAGTCTAGGGTGAGTAGTTTTCAAGTTATAGCGATTTTTGCTTTGACAGCTGTCATCCAAAATGTAGATCTCATCGAGACCTATCATTTGACTCAGCACACGAGTACACTAGAGTCAGTAGTTTCTAAGTTATGGGGTTTTTAGTTTGACAGCTGTCATCCGAAATGTAGATCTCATCGAGACCTTTCATTTGTCTCAGCACATGAGTAGTCTAGGGTCAGTAGTTTTCAAGTTGTAGCGATTTTTACTTTGACAGCTGTCATCCGAAATGTAGATCTCATCAAGACCTATCATTTGACTAAGCACACGAGTATACTAGAGTCAGTAGTTTCCAAGTTATGGGGTTTTTTAGTTTGACAGCTGTCATCCGAAATGTAGATCTCATCGAGACCTATCATTTGTCTCAGCACATGAGTATTGTAGAGTCAGTAGTTTCCAAGTTATGGGGTTTTTTAGTTTGACAGCTGTCATCTGAAATGTAGATCTCATCGAGACCTATCATTTGTCTCAGCACACGAGTAGTCTAAGGTCAGTAGTTTTCGAGGTATAGCGATTTTTAGTTTGACAATTGTCTTCCGAAATGAAGATCTCATCGAGACCTATCATTTGTCTCAGCACACGAGTAGTCTAGGGTCAGTAGTTTTCGAGTTATAGCGATTTTTAGTTTGACAGCTGTCATCCGAAATGTAGATCTCATCGAGACCTATCATTTGTCTCAGCACACGAGTAGTCTAGGTTCAGTAGTTTTCGAGTTATAGCAATTTTTAGTTTGACAGCTGTCATCCGAAATGTAGATCTTATACATTTAGGATTCGCTATTAAATAACGATCAAAACCAGAACGTCAGGTCTGTCGTGCACATATCACGTTGTGCACAACAAAAAAAGCCGAGACTATGACCACAGAATCTATAATAGTAAACAAGTTTACAGGAGTCGCACTCCTTTGATCTTGGAAAAAGCTGCCTATTTCGCAGACAGGCCTGCTATGACAAAGACAAAAAAGATGTTTTGGTCTATCACACTTTAGAAGTTTTGTATATATTGAGCCTGCTCTAACTTGGTATGATTATTTGCAAATCAATTTCTATACTTCATCCGAGATCTGACGCGACAAAGATAAAAAAGAGGTTTTGATCTTTATCACACTTTAGAACTTTTGTATACAGGGTGTTAATTTAATTGCGTGCCATAGCTTAAGGGGTGTTTCAGTAACAATAAAGGAACACAAAAAAAATATAAAATAAATCCTTTTTTTTCACATTTTTTTTTATTTTTTTTCTTATTTTATTTTCTTGATAATATTTTAGGATGTGCATCTGTCCAAGACACTGAACAACTTTTCCCAAGGAACATAGGTCGAAATACGAAAAACATTTTTCGACTTCCCATACAAACTGCATCAGCTGACAGCACATTTTAGTATGGGAGGGCGAATTTTTTTTTAGTATTTCGACCTATGTTCCTTCGCAAAAGTTGTTTAGTATCATGGGCAGATGCACACACTAAAATTTTATCAAAAAAAGTAAATAAAAATAATAATTAAAAAATAGGAAAAAAAAAATGATTTTTAAAATATTTTTTTTTGTGTTCCTTTATCGTTACTGAAACACCCCCTAAGCTATGGCACGCAATTAAATTAACATCCTGTATATTGAGCCTGCTCTAACTTGGTATGCTTATTTTCAAATCCATTTCTATACTTCATCCGAGATCTGACGCGACTTCTGATGCGAGTTAATAATTTTTTCCCCATCTGAAAAAGTGCCAAGCGCCGCTGAAGAAGTTTTCACTTCAAAAATCGACCACAGTAAGTTACTGACATTTCAACTAATACAATTTATATCATGTGGTGGTACGGAACCCTCGGTGCGCGAGTCCGACTCGCACTTGGCCGGTTTTCCCCTTCCATTAGATCAAATCCACAATTATTTTGAGTCTCATGTCAAACCTGTAGAATATTCATACAAACTTCCACCCCATTTTTCAACCCCTCAGGGGATGATATTCAGAAAATCCTTTCTTAATGTGTAGTCTTGACGTACAAAAAAACTACTTGCAAAATTTCACATCTGTAGCTTTATCGGTTACGGCTCGGCGTTGATGAATCAGTCAGTCAGTCAGTCAGTCGGTCAGGGCATGCTGTTTTATATATTTAGATTTAGATCAGAAGATCAAAAGTATTTTCAGCTTACTACAACCGATGTAAATTTTCATCTTTCATGTTTAACTTTAAATTCCGAAGCGCGTACCGAAAAAAACAGCGAAGCAATGCGACGTTGCCGTACCGTGCAATCACGAGCCGTGTACTATGTTAATGTCAATTATTAACTTTATTTCAACTTCTTTAGGGTCGATATAAAGCGCTACATAATGTAATTTTTATATAAAAAGATACGCTATTGCCTGAAATGTTTAATTTTCAAAGTAATCAACGTAAGTACAGTTTTAGAGTATAATCAAACACTTTTCATTCAGTTAACTATTTTGGCCAAAGAGAAATCCCTCAATAATTATACCACTGTAAAGCTTTAACATATTGTGTTCACTTTTATGACTGTTTGATCAAGTACAACAAAATTTTGAAGTACAAAAAGTCACGAGATAGTTATGTATTTTGCCCGAGCAGACAAAAAGAAATAAAACTTTTAGTGGGATTTTTTAAATTTTAGGCTTTACCTAAGAACTTAGGTGCTTAATTAGTTTGTAAAATACTAAAAGTTTATCATTGAACGAGCCCAGAAAACATTTCGTTTAGTTGGCATTTTTGCCACAGTAACTATATATATAATAGAGTTTTTTTAATCTGCCGCCTTGTCCCATTTGGTGATATGCTTAATTTTAAGTAATTATGTAATTACTTCCAAGACTTCATAAACCACAAAAAGAAAATCTTGGTTCCGATTTTTGTCTAGGCCAAAATCTAATTATCTTGGGGTATAAAGAATTGTTGCTCTCTAAGAGTTCTAAAGAAAAGTCCGTCTTTTAAGGAAAATCCACACTAACCAACTATTTATAGTAAAAAAGTAGATTTTCAAAATAAGGTATTTTAGAACGTATTTTTGCCCTCAAGGTATGGATCCTTATCTAATTCAAAAGGTTTATAATAATAATCAATGAACATACATCAAAATTTTCTTGTACACCATGTTATTTAAATGAATATCTTGGAAGATATCACAATATTAAAATCACTCTAATTAAAGTCCTAGAATGAGCTTCAAACTCGATGCGTATTTCCGTTGATAGCCGAACGTAGCCCAGAGTTTCCGAAGTTAATATCAGCGAGCCAGGAACCCGACGGGGCCCACGTCGTTGCGACTGATCGAACCGAAGCCTGATTTTTTAAATTTTAGGTGTATTCTTTTGTGATTGTCGTCCTGCGGTACAACGAAATATTAAATAATGTTTTATACATTGCTTAGCAAGTTGAAGGCTACGTCATATATCGCAATAAAAGACACCACCTCTACCCGTAGATTATTACCCTTTCGAAGCCGGGGCGGGCCGCTAGTTATATTATATATTACAGTTTATTTTTTATATCTTTTAATGAATTACTTTGAACATAAAACTGAACAACTATACGAATAACAATAAGAATTTTGCAATAAAATTTATTTAAAATCAAGTTTTTATCAGACAAATGTTTTTATAATTTTAGGGATTTTACTTTTTGATTATTATTTACAGAATTATTTATTTACATTTGACATACAATAAGTTTTTGAAATAAAGATTATATTAATATTATTATTAATACACATTTTAGATTTGAATTATGCGAATGATTTTTATTGTATTATATTTTTTGGAAATTTGTATGCCTAAGAGGTGGGATATAGAGGAACTTCAAGTATTATTTAGTATAATTTTTTACCCACGACGGAACGGAGAAGGTGTACATGCGTTTAGGGTGAGATGTTGTGTGTTTGTTTGTGTGTGCAAAGTTATGTTGCCTTTTATTTTAAAAACGGCTTAACCGATTTAGATACGGTTTTCAGTAATAGATTTATAATTTATCAATGATGGTTTGTAGATTAGAGTTGTGGCACCAAGTCACCAGGGGGCGCTGTAATGATAATTTTTATCTATGCAAATGTTGCCATTTATCTCCAAAACGGTGCGACTGATTTAGGTACGGTTTTCAGTAAAAGATTTATGATTTATCAGTGATGGTTCTTAGACCAGAGTTATGGCGCCAACTCACCAGGGGGCGCTGTAATAATAAATTTTATCTAAGCAAATGTTGCCATTTATTTCCAAAACGGTTTGACCGATTTAGGTACGGTTTTCAGTAAAATATTTATGATTTATCAGTGATGGTTCTTAGACCAGAGTTGTGGCGCCAACTCACCAGGGAGCGCTGTAATAATAAATTTCTATTTACGCAAATGTTCCCATTTATCTCCAAAACGGTTTGACCGATTTAGATACGGTTTTCAGTATAAGATTTATCTATCAGTATCATATTTATCAGTGACAGTTTTTAGACTATAGTCTGTTGTGGAGTCAACTCACCAGGGGGTGCTGTGTAGTAATAATTATTCTTTATTCGCGCAACGTCCTTCTTAATCGCTCTAGTAAAGTGGGAATTCTCTAAAAAGTTAAAAATAAAAAGCAAAATTGAAAATTTTGAGAAAAACCCACGACGGCTGTCATTCAAAAAATATTAAATAAAACTTTGGAAATTCCCCCGACTAAAAATAAATATTTTCACCTATCTATTCATATATTTTATAAGCCAATAAAATCCGTCGGGGCTGCCATTCCTTATCTTACGTAAATTAATAGTGCATACGAGCTAGTTGTAAAATAGCTTTTGTTTGCTGCAGTTAAGTATAAATTATGAAAAGATGGCAATGACAGCCCCCGACGTATTTTCTTGGCTTATAAAATATTTGAATAGATAGGGGAAAATATTTATTTTTAGTCGGGGGAATTTCCAAAGTTTTATTAAATATTTTTTGAATGACAGCCGTCGTGGGTTTTTCTCAAAATTTTCATTACCTATATTCATAACAAATATTTGACTTTGACAACTTTTCCAATGAAACACGACGAAAAACTAAAATACAAACTTTAACACAAACCCTCACAAACCTTATTGCATCGTGTTGCGCCGCTAACAAAGGGTTTTGTATGGGGCGAATATGAGACGATAAACATTTTTATTTCTCGTTTTTCTTCGACCCATGGTGTAACATAATAAAAGATTTTCAGTGGTAACTGTAAACCACAAAAATTCTCAGACATAAAAAGGTGGAAGGGCTCTTGTACAAAGCCTGTCAGAATTACCATACCCCTATAGTCCAGTCAATCTACGATTTTAGGTTGCATTAAATGCACATTTATAGAAATCAATTTTAAATAGTAATATAGGCTATTTGAAGCTGTAAATAATTAAATCTGACTATTTTGTAAAAACACATTTTTTTGTAAAAGTACTGGCAGTGTAAGCTGACCTGTGCTTACATGGTAGATCCATGGTAGATCCCCTAATGTGCTTTTAATGCAACCTTCTCCATACAAACTTTCGTAGATTGACTGGACTACTGGACTACTAAGCCTATTTCTGCCGTAACGTAGCAGTGTTCGCACTGCTGAATTTCGGTTCGAAGGGGGGAGCCATTAAAATAACTGGTACATGAGACGTACCAATTTTGCCCCCCCCCCCCCCCCCCCCCCCTTTTTTGGGCCTCCTTTCCATTAATAATCATAACGTTTTTTTAATTCTTTCATGTTCAATTAAGTTGGGCAACCATATTCTAAAACTGTTCTTACTGTTTCAAGTCGATAGCATTAGTGGTTGCTAAGATATACAGGTGTGACAGACAGACAGACAGACAAAGTCGCACCATAAGGGTTCCTTCTTTTACCATTTTGGTATCGGAACTCTAAAAAACTATAAATAAATAAAGGAAACGAGGTTTCCATTAGTTTTGGTTTCCTCATGAATAAAGTGTCGTCACCAGCATGTACCGAGTGTGTGGAGTCGTTGAGGTTATACCACGTTGTGATGGACTGGGTGTCTACTCTCAAAGTCCGATATATCGAAACGATACTACTCGAAACATGCAAATGCAAAACTTCGTCCCTTGACAATAGAGTAGAATATTGGTTGGATGCAGTTTGAAAATTCATCCAACCAATATTCTACTCTATTGTCAAGGGACGAAGTTGTGCATTTGCATGTTTCGAGTAGTATCGTTTCGATATATCGGACGTTGAGAGTAGACACCCTGACTGTGGCGTGGGCGAGACTGATGGATTACTGTTTTTTTTTTCATTTGTTACAACGATCATTATTTATCGCATCATTCGAATTCAAGATTCGAACGAAAAAGTGTTCCCATTTTCGTGTGTTCCAAATTCCAAGTTTCCTGAGCCACAGAGCAACAGAGAGGAAAAAGAGGCTTGAGCCTCTTTTTTATGGTGCCATTTTTCGAAAAACTATCGTGCACTGAGCAAGGAACCACTATCGTGCATCCGCCAATGTATTATCGAAGATTTTTTAACTTTGTTTATGTTTGTGAAGTAAGAAAGTTTGCCATACTAAAGTAAGGCCGTCGTAGGTCTTTTCTGACAGCTGTCAAACGTATGAAAAATTACGACCTGCAAAGAAAAATGAATCCTGTGTGTTAAGGAAACGCCAAAACGGACTTCTTACGTTGGCCGTACTTTAAATTCAAATGACTCGCATTCTTATACGGGACATAAAAATATGCTGTTGAAAAACGAGTGTTTACTGCAATTTTTAGTTACAATTTCGCTGATTAATACAAAGATACAGCTAATGCACCGAAAGTACTAGTTTTTGTTAGAATTTTTGGTTCAATGTTACCATTGGTGTGCGATCTATAGTATAGTACTTTCGGTGCATTAGCTGTATCTTTGTAAATAATCAGCGAAAATGTAACTAAAAATTGCAGTAAACACTCGTTTTTCAACAGCATTTTGTGTCCCGCATAAGAATGCAAGTCGTTTGAATTTATTACCTATGGAAAACGAATCGCCTTAAACAAAATAAAGATGTTTTTAAAGTACCCATGTGACCGAGTCTTTACCGGCACACAGTAAACATTATCATTAGGTCGCCGTTGTTTATTGCCCCTTGTTGATCTCTGATAAAATATCTATCTCTACATACGTTGTAAACTTATATATAGTGCACGATAACATGTCATAAAGCTTATAGCTACAATTTTACACATGTATGAATATATACTATCAACTTTAAGTACGTCACCAAAAAATACAGATGATTTTTTATAAACCTAACAATAAACTTTACTAAACTTACCCGTCTACCGTCCTGGTATTTCTGTCGCAGGCATATAGTATAATTCGTCATATCACAGTTTGCCTTGGCATTCTACAAAATGCCGAAAAAATTTTAATTCGTCATTTTACATAATGCCACGGCATTTCACAAAACGGCGCGTAATTCGTTTCTGGCACTCGCCGGCCGCTGCCGCGGGACGCTCGCTTCGCTCGCTCGGCTCGTGCGTTGTGGTCGCAATATAACGCAACCCAACCTAACTGTGGCATAGAGTAACACGATTTTCGCGCGCAAAGCGCGGTTTGACGCGTTGCTCTAAGAACTGTGGCTAACAAACCTAAAATGCACCAAAGCAATCTGCCGGCGCCGATTTACAATTTACCGACCGTTTACAGTTTGCCCGCAGTTTGTAAACGGCGAATTGTACGATTTACCTACGACAGACATACAGGGTGTTTGGTATAAGTCTACAAACCTCTCAGGTGGTTGATCTACACAAGAAACTGAACAACTTTCCCTGAGAAACATTATAGGTCGAAATCAGAAAAAATATTTTTGACCTCCCTTTCAAAGTGCGCTATCAGCTAATGCAGTTTCTATGGTACCGCCTCGCAAAGTAATTATCGTTAAGAAGCCTAGTAGACAAATTATCTATAACTTTTTGGTCCTTTCAAGGGGGTCCCCTAAAGGTCACCAGTACCAGGGTTGATGACCTTTACCGGGGCAGTATGAGTTTGATGATGACATCATAATCATCATCAACCTTATCAAATAAATAAATATGAAATATGAAACTTCATCATCGTCAACATCGTCAACCTAATCATCATAATCAACCTCATAATCATTATCAACCTCATCATCATCATCAACTTCACCTTCATGATGATGAGGTTGAGGATGAGGATAACGACTCAAATCGACTTACAAAAGTAACGTAGGTACTGCATGACAACGCTGTATCGATGCAATCGCGTTTGCTTTGCAACTGAATCGATTGTATCGCTACGCGACTGTATCGATGTTGCGTCGCGTTTGGATCGCTACTATATCACGACTGCATTAATGCAAAAATTCGCAGTGTAAATGGGGCCTAGCTCGTGTTCTATATCGCACCAACTCTTCGGATTTGCTTCTTTTCCGCACTCGTATCGAAAATAACTATTTAATACTTACAAGATCCATGCAATCCTCGACGAGTTGGGAAACAAATAAAATTGTTCGGTCACTTACTCGGTACTTTTAATTTTTCCATACAAAAATTACAACAAATGTAGTAAGTATGAAAAAAAAATTTTTTTTTTTGATATTTTGAATTTACATTTAATTCATGATTCTATCATCCTGTCAAATTAAATCTGGCTGAGAAATTTATGTTGGGGTCAACTGCTTAGTTGCCTTGCCTACACTATATTATGTATGCAGGTTGGTCTACGCTACTAAATTCTTTTCTGATCAAATAGACCGAATATTCACGTGATAATAATATGGATTATAATAAAATGAAACCGTCAAGACGAATAAGTCCGAAAATCGAGCAAATACTCGAATCAACGTCAGAATCGGTTATTCGAGCGATTGAACAAATATTTCGGCTGGTGCGAATAAACTCTATAACATTACAAAATCGTATTTCATATTCTTAGTAAACATTTTATGGAAGAAATTTGGTCATACAAGCATCAAGCCTCTTTTTATTTCTCTCACTCGCTTCATAGCTCAGGAAACTAATACCACAGAACAAACTAATAGTATGTACTGTAGAGAGTAGTAGTAGAACAAACTAAAAGTACGTATTGCAGACTGTAAAAATTGGTCTCTCCATACAAACTGTTCGATCAAAGTGAACAATTTGAATGGAGGGGTCAAAAACTTTCCAAAAATGTTTCTTTATGTAAGTACGCGAGCAATGGCGCGATTGACCATTACAAAAAGCATAATATTCAAAAATGCAAGCTTTTACTTGTGTGTCCTTTTTTTTTTCACTGAATTCGGACTTTTCCATGTATAGGTACACAATAATTTTTTTCACCTCAGTAGCTCGGAAAACTTTGCTTTATCGGTCGTAATCTGCGTGCTAAAGTAATTTTTGGCCGCTAGCGTTGTAATTGTGCGTTGGGCTATTTTCCGCAAATCGACGTCATTGCGCCTATTTTGCGTATGGGTAGGATAGCGAACTACTCAAGCCACCCGATTTCCTGAAGAAAGCCCAACCAAGTGGTGACGTTGCTCGCTACTTCAGAAAAGCCCCCGGGAACACCAAGGTACTTTGCCCTGTATGTGGCTAACTCCGTGCACTCTAGAAGGACGTGAGCTATGTTTCATCTGTCTTCAAGCTGGCTCTGCAATGAGGACTGTCAGTAACACCTAATACAAAAAGATGTTTGTTAAAAGATCCGTGACCAGTAGTAATCTTCGACCAATATAAAGATGGTCGAAGCCAGTAATAGCGCCGGTTGCCAGTCTAAGTAATCTTCGACCAATATAAAGATGGTCGAAGCCAGTAATAGCGCCGGTTGCCAGTCTAAGTTGGGATTTACTGAGACTTAACAGCTTGCGGGACAGACGACTGTTGATGCTAGGCAAGGCTTCCTTTGCCTGCCGGCACGTATCTTGACTGATCCAGTTCGTTTCATGTTGGCAATTAGGCCGCTAGAGTTGAAAACCTTTTTAAATTTCAATCGTTCGAAATCTGTATGCTCAATCATTTTCTATTTTCAATTATTTTATTTTATTTTTGCTACCATGGAAAATTTTTTTGAAATAAGAACGTCGCTTCGCTCGTGGCTCAATCCTAGAATCTTTCGCTTGTTCAAGTTTCAATAAGAGGCACTCGCGCCAAATAACAATTTTGCTGGCTTGCATAAAAAATAACTATTGTTTATTCCTCATCAATTACTTAGTGTCTTGCTGAACAACTTTCTCAAGAAGTCAAGGAAGGGAAAAATAACGAGAAAAAATTGATTTTGTAAAATTTGGTCCGAGGTCCGAAAGTAACTCCGTAACTATTTGATTATAATCTAGATACATCGGACGACGGCAACGTAATATACTTGAACTGTAAGTTTATTTACAAGGGACCGCGATGCCACAGAATTCGCATTGCAATGAACCATGATCGAATCAACAAATATTTACAGAGAGGAGGAAAGTCATTAAATCTAGTTTATTACGTCGTAAGTAAATATCACGTCGTCGAATGAAGAAAAGTTGAAGTCGATGACAAGTTGACCTTCATTGACCAAAGGCGCAGAATAGGGTAATACTCGTAGTATTTTATACAGAACGGACACTCTCCGCTCCCCTTGAATTTACCCCGCACCTCCCCCGCAAAATACTTGTGGGCCTGATGCGGGTCCCTTCCCGAGGTTTGGCGCATGATGGGCGCATGGCGCGGCGCAGTGCATTAATATAGCCGATGTATAGCCGCTATATTTTAGCGAATTAGGTTTTTGTCTGCGGCGCGCGCAACGAATTATAGCAACAAATCAACAAATGCCGTTTCATTCAAAATGGTTACTACTTGACTTTTTAGTTAGTTTAATTATTAAAAAACTAGATTAAAAGAAAGAAATGGTAAAACAATGTGCAGCGTACGGGTATTTATCCTCAACAAAGAAGGAGGGGCAGGGACAGGGATGGTGTGACGGACGGTTGGACAGATGGTTTGACGGACGGACGGACGACAGATAGACGGAAGCGTGGATATGGGTATCGTTTGTATGGTTTATTGGGTTAACAAAGTAGAAAATCGCAAAATTTCACAACCACAGGCAGGATTCGAACCTGCGTCTTCTGCGTAAGTACCGCAGACGCTTTACCAACTAGGCTACTGTGGTCCTGCCTGATGTTGTGAAATTTAGCGACCTCTATACGCATCCGAACACAGGAAGTGTTAAAATAAAATCGTTTATTGGGTTGCTGATTACGATAAATACAACAATTTTGAAATCCAACGTGGTGAACGTGAAATACCTACCATCATCCCCTGAGGATGGAGTTCAGTTGGGTAGGGTTTAAAAATCAATATGGGTGTTGTTTCTATGATTATATGAGGATAGGGATAGCGGTTAAGATGGCGTTAGGGGTAGGGATAGGGAGAGGGAGAGGGAGGGGGAGGAGGGAGGAGAGGGAGGGGGAAATGGAGAGGGGCAGGGACGGATGGTGTGACGGACGGTTGGACAGATGGTTGGACGGACGGACGACAGATAGACGGAAGGGTGGATGGATGGATGGTCAGTTCGATAGAATCCCACGCGGATGAAGTCGCGGGTAACAGCTAGTGTTTTCATAATTGAATATCACAGTTATGATATTCAATTATGAAAACACTAGCAATTTGGCTTCGGATTCCAAGGTCGTACAATCCGTGGACCTACATTATTAGCTGGGCAATCCGAGCTCGTACAAGGAATATCCGGCCGCGGATTGTACGGCCACGGAATTGGGATCCATTGTACATGAATTCCGAGGGTGGTCATTCCTCGTCGTACAATAGTGGGCCGGCTTTTCTTGTATCGGTCCAATATTGACTGGCAATGGAAAACCAAAGACTTTTATAGCAGAGTATTATGTGACACAAGTTTGTTTCTGGCACTCGCCGGCCGCTTCCGCGGCACGCTCGTTTCACTCACTCGGCTCGTGCGTTGTGGTCGCAAGATAAACTAACTCAACCTAACCGATCCCCTTCGGAATTGGTTAGGTTGAGTTTACTTTACCTAACAGACCTATGAAAACACTCAAAAGTGTTGTCTTGGCTTCAAATTCCGAGGTTGTACAATTCTGAGATCTGACATGATTGGCTTTGGATTCCGAGGTCGTGCATTCCGTGGTTGTACATTCTTGGTTGTGCATTCCGAGCTCGGACAAGGAATGTCCGGCCGCGGATTGCACGGCCCCCTAATTGCCTAATTCCCTAATTGCCAGCCAGGGTGTACACGGATTCCGAGGGCGGTCATTACTTGGCTTCGTATTCCGCGGTCGTACAATCCGAGGTCGTGCATTCCGATTTCCCATAACTGTAGCCAACTAAAGCTATTTTATAAGTAGCTCGTATAGACTTTATATTGATTAAATTCTATATTAATTTTCGTAGGACACGAAATGGCAGCCCCGACGGATTTTCATGGGTACTTTCTTCGTACTATTTCGTTACCTTCTTCCTTTTAAGTCGGGGGTATTTTAAAAGTCTATTTTAATATTTTTTAAATAACAATCGTCGTGGGTTTTTTCAAAATTTTTAATTTTGCTTTTTATTTTTAACTTTTTAGAGAGTTCCCACTTTACTGATTATTACAGCGCCCTCTGGTGAGTTGACGCCACAACTCACGTCTAAAAATAATCACAGATAAATCATAAATTCCTTACTGAAAACCGCATCTAAATCTATCAAATTGTTTTAGAGATAAATGAGAACATTTGTGTAAATAAAAATGATTATTACAGCGCCCCCTGGTGAGTTGACACCACAACTCTAGTCTAAGAACCATCACTGATAAATCATAATTTTTTTACTGAAAACCGCATCTAAATCGGTCAAACCGTTTTGGAGATAAATGGGAACATTTGCTTAAATAAAAATTATCATTACAGCGCCCCCTGGTGATTTGGCGTCACAACTCTAATCTACAAACCATCACTGATAAATTATAAATCTATTACTGAAAACCGTATCTAAATCGGTTAAGCCGTTTTTAAGATAAAAGGGAACATAACTTTGCACACACAAACGAACAAACACACAACCTCTCACCCTTCTCCGTTCCGTCGTGGGCAAAAAGACATTTTCATGTATTTCCTAATTTAGGTAAGCAACAGTCGAGCCGCGATTCAATCAATTGAGCCATGACGTCACGAAAGGGGGCGGGGCATACGCCATTTCCTCTTTGAACTTACCAGTGATCACATCGAAACACGCTCTGCAAAAAAATATTTAAATAGTTGGAAAAACAACTCCCACTATGAAGTGTTGTGTGCCTTTATGTTTAAATTCGTCAGAAAGGCAAAAAGAAACTGCATTTAAAGTGTCTTTTCACTTGTAAGTAAGATTTTTCAATAAAATTTGCTATCGATGTATTGTAGGCATGTGGCCGTAACATTAGTTCTGCTTTATGTCGCTAGATGGTTTTGGGAATATTTGTAGACGATCGAAATTCACCCCTTCTTTTTACTTCCACAGACTCAATTTACATTTCTGGGTTTAGCTTTAACAATAGTTTGATAAAAATTACGTGAATATCGTGAATATTTTATTTATTTGGAGAAATATTTGTAGTTTGTAGTTATATCGTTTGTATTAGCGCCACCTAGTATGCAGTGGACAAACTCCCCAGAGTCGGGTTCAAGAACCGTCTTCCAGATTTTAGCAAGTAAGTGGTATATAGGGTCTTAATTTAATAACGTGCCATAGCTTAGGGGGTGTTCAGTATCGATAAAGGAACACAACAAGATATGAAAAAAAAAAACTCCATTGAAACTAAACGCGGCGAAGACGCGGAGCGCAATGGCCCCTCAATTCTTGAAATCACCGGGTGATAAAATATCACTTTTAAAACTTTAAAAATTCACATTTGCCCTGATAAACTGTTGAAAGGTAAATCAGAATACATAAAAATTAATAATCAAGGACTGCTTTATATTTTACGAATATCAATCTCTACTTTATTTTGAAAAGAAAAATCTGTGATTATGAATTTTTTGAGTAAAATTTTATCACCCGGTGATATTCAAGAATTGGCTCCCAGATCATCAAACCAGCGCGCAAGTATCAATGGATAAGGTAGGCACATACATAACTGAAACTGTTTCTTTTTTGCGTCAGTTGTTACAATTTCAAGTTTTAGTTAGTCAAGGAGATTTCGTTTTTTTTAAGTAGGATTTTTTAAATATTATTTTTGTATTCCTTTATCGTCACCGAAACATCTCCTAAGCTTTGGCAATAAACACCCAGTAGATAGAGAGCGGGAAGTCAGCAACCCTACCTCATCGCAAACAAAATCGTGAACAACATACCTACTTCTCATAGAAGGAATAGCGGAATGCCTCTTATTTTTAATTTGATTTATAAGTAGGTATGCAAATGAACACCTATTGTTATTTTTTGAATTATCAAATCAATATAGTTGGCTCTATATTTACATAGATAGATGGAGCATAACGTGTTAAGCTGCCACCACGTTTGTCTTTTTAATCAACTTCATAAAGAAGAGGTTATCAAATCGACCCGTCCTGTCAAAAATACACAGTTTTTAGGGTTCCGTAGCCAAATGGCAAAAAACGGAACCCTTATAGATTCGTCATGTCTGTCTGTCTGTCCGTCCGTATGTCACAGCCACTTTTTTTCAAAACTATAAGAGCTATACTGTTGAAACTTGGTGAGTAGATGTATTCCGTGAACCGCATTAAGATTTTCACACAAAAATTGAAAAAAAAAATTTAAGGTTCCCCATACTTAGAACTGAAACTCAAATTTTTTTTTTTACACAAACAAACCCATATTTGTGGGGTATCTGTGGATAGGTCTTCAAAAATGATATTGAGGTTTCTAATGTAATTTTTTTCTAAACTGAATAGTTTGCGGGAGAGACACTTCCAAAGTGATAAAATGGGTGTGCCCCTGTAACTTCTAAAATAAGAGAAAAATAAAACTAAAAAAAATATGTGATGTACATTACCATGCAAACTTCCACCGAAAATTAGTTTGAACGAGTTCTAGTAAGTAGCTTTTTTTTATTACGTTATAAATCGTAAACCGACGAGCATGTATGAAAGGATTGATGAAAGTTGAGGAAGCAAGGGAAGTATGTCAAGATCGTAGCAGGTGGAGAACTGTGGTCTCTGCCTACCCCGACGGGAACAAGGTGTGATGTTATGTATGTATGTATGTAAATCGTAAACCGCAATGTACCTTTCATTCAATCAACTCAAATATAAATTTTAGTTACTTACATCACATAATAATATTTTTTAGCAATAGAAATACCATAACTTTTACTTATATACGTACAGGTTTGTACGGAACCCTCAGTGTGCGAGTCTGTCTTGCACTTGGCCGCTTTTTTTGTAGCTTAGCTTCAAAACAAATGTACTAAGTTTCATAAGTATTTTTGTATGTTGCAAACATAATTTTCATCAAAATCGGTTCAGTAAAACTAAAAGTCAAGCTTATCTCAGGAACTACAAGTCAGATTGCAATCATTCTTTTTTAATCTAAGTATAGAGGTATTATTCAACTTGGGTAAAGTACAATTTTTACAATTTTTAAGTATAATATTAGTTTATGCATATTATTATATCTATTGTAGTATATTATTGTATGAGTAAGGATATTTATGTAGTGATACCGTATACGTATTTTATGTATACGTACATACATACGTAATACGTATTTTATGTTTATAATATTTTTATGTAGGTTTATTGTATAAGTAGCCACCAACCCGCGTCGCACTCTTCACCGTACAGATTTCAACACCTGAAAGGTTGCCTGGTAGAGATTGCTACCTTAGCAATAAGGCCGCCTTTTGTACATTCTTTTGTTTTAATGTTTCTTGTTTTGTAAAGTTCTGTCCTGTGGTGTGCAATAAAGTATATTTGTATTGTATTATCAATAATGTATTCGCCGTTTGAAACTTTGTACCACATATCTTCTGTTTAAGTGCGAAAGCAATCCCAATACATTACTGAAAATGCCGGTTGAATCAGTTCAGTAGTTTAGAAGTAAATCACGGTCAGCAGTTTGAAACTTTTCTTTAAAAATCTTGTGTTTGAGTGAACCGATTGCAATGAAACATAGCCATTCACATATTACACATATATTAAACGGAAATAATCCAAATACATCGTCCAAAACACCATTTGAATCGGTTCAGTAGTTTGCGAGCGATTGACGAACAAACAAACAGGCAGTAGTTAGAGGTTTGCACTACACGGACAAAATGAGCCAGTAAAGTGTATCGCGTAACCCAGTCGCCTATACTAGTCGGTCAAAAAACTCAATTAGATTTTACAAAAATCAAGAAATCTGTAAAAATCTAATGTTTTAGTATAAACTTTGTTTGCGAAAGTGAACATGTATCTTTTTTTACTTGTAAATTGATTAATACTAAGAACGGAAGCGTAAATAATCCGTAATAGCCATATCCATACATTTTAGTAGAGTCTGGACAGCGAAAGCTGTCCATACAAAACCGCGGGAAATTTAAAAATAACAAGTTTTAAACCCTGAAAATACTGCAAAATAACAATTTTATACTTTTAGTTGGTTTTCAGGTAGTAACTTGTATTCTTTCGTTGGCCAGACTCTTAGATTATTATAATTGGAGGTCCCTCGCAAGAAAGTGATACGCTTATGTTATGGCTCCCTCCATAGCAGAAAGTTCTGCTACTTAAACTTCTTTGAATTAAGAGGACCGTTCCTTTCTACGCAATTGGACGTCAGCGGTGCGTTTTTATATTTGATTTTTGAAACTACTACAATGGTTTGCCCAGGTTTTTCTTACGTTAATGAATTAAACCATGAAATTAAATGCAAATTATACGTTATTAATGTATTATATTTTAATCTAAAAAGGCAAATTTTAAATATAAAACGATGATAAACGATCTGTCAGTCAAATAGGTACTAATTATTTTGTTACAATGTGCTTTTCTAGACATTGGCAGTAATGGCTGTAATCATGGACGGCCCATTGCCATTAAATAAAAGTAGTTGTATAGTATATATCACAGAAAAATAAGGGTACTTAGAAGGAGGATTAAAGAAATAATTCGTCACAAGGTAGCGAAGGCGTCGTTCTATGGATTTGACAGGTTATTTTGAATATTTCCTAGTGATCACTGATAGTTTGACATAAAATATTGGGACATGTTGGCAGATGTCATCCCATAGTAAAATAAATTAGCAAGGTATCTATTCCGAGCGAAGCAAGGAGGTCCGAAATCTTTGGTATATATGTTCCTTGAGTTGTTGATTATTTTGCAATTGATTACTTCTGTTTTATACTTACTAATCTGGGATTTTGATCTAATTAATAACTGTAAATGTTGAATTTTTAAGGAATTGAAGCTTAATTTCATGGCTTTTACAACGAAGGATGTGGTCCTATCTGAGGACAGACCGAAATCTTTGTTGCTACAGAAGCATTCCGATTATTTGGCGAGCTATGGGCTAAACAAGGATGACTATGAGTATTGCATGACTGAGTATCTTCGTATGTCGGGGATTTACTGGAGTTTAACAGCTATGGAGCTTATGGGACAGTCTTCAAGGTAGAATAGAATAGAATAATATTTATTTGTGAAAGCAGGTGTAGTATTAGTAGCATTAGTTTACTAGTTACTACAAACAAATTTAAACTACCTAACCTTATTCAACTTGTAAATTAAACTGCTCAAATCTTAGGCATTCTTACTAAAAACAAAATTAAAAATTCTCTGAAACACTACCTACTTTAGCTATGAGACATTTTTAAATTTTTTACCTAACAAGCAATCTTGGTAAACTCACCATAACCCAAATAAGCGGTACAAGGCTTGCCTCAATCATGCATAGGACATTGTACCTGCTCTCAGGGTGATATTTCACCTTTGTGGAATTAAGTTTTGTTTTCATTCCATAGAATGCCAAAAGAAGACATCATAGAGTTTATCAAATCTTGTCAGGACAATGAGAGTGGAGGCGTTTCAGCGAGCATAGGCCACGATCCACACATGCTTTACACCTTGAGTGCTGTTCAGGTTTGTTTTCACATCAATATTTATAACTAGCCATTGCCGGAAGCTTCATATGTGCGGAGTCAGAAAAAAGTTGCCTACGTCCTTTGCCATGCCAAAATTAAATTTCGAAGCGAATTTCATTAAAATTGGTTCAGGGGTCTAGCTGTGAAAGCACATCAGACAGATTTACTTCTGTATTTATAACCAGATATGTAAATTCAGAAAAAAAATTGTGTATGTCCTTCTCCATCGATCAAACTATCACCATACCTTTCCAGCAGCAGAAAGATATACAGGATTTAATGGGATCTGAAATTTAACTGCCCTGTTATGTTTACTCTCTGACAAAAGCTTTGCTTCCACTCTTTTATTTGGGTTATTAAGTTTTAAGAATGCCTCCTTGTTATAGTCTATGAGATATTTTTCAACTCACTAGCTCGCGCAAAACTTGCTTTATTGGTTTGTCGGTAGAAATCTGCGTGAAACTTTTGACCACTAGAGTGATAAAGGATTTTGAGATTAGAACATGATGATGAATTATGGTATTTTATGGTATAAAGTACTGGCTACAAATATAAGTGGTACTGGCGCGATCCGTTAGCATTTTGCCTTTTTAGGGTTCCGATACCAAAATTGGAAAAAAAAAGGATCCCTTATGGTGCCGCTCTGTCTGTCTGTCACACCTCTATATCTCAGCAACCATTCATGCTATCGACCTGAAATTTGGAATAGTTTTAGAATATAATTGCCCAACGTAATTGCACATGAAAGAATTTTGAAAAAAATATGATTATTAATGTAAAGGGGGCCAAAATAGGGGGGGCCAAATTTCGAATTGTGCTACTAGGTCGAGTGGGGTATCATATGAAAGGGCTTTACTTGTACATTGTAAAATATATTTTTGTATATTTTTGCGTCTCTTAGTTTTCAAGTCATGATGAAAAATGTAAAAAAAAAACACCATTCCCCCCCCCCCCCTTATCTCCAAAGTTTGTAAAAGGAAAAATCTGAATTAAATACAGTTGACAGAAGTTTATGTAAACATTACAGTAAAAATAAAACGATCTTTCTAAGTTGCACAGTTTTTTAGAAATCTGCAAATAACCTTTACAAACAAATTTAGTTTTGCGGTCCTAAAAATGGACTTTATTGCTTCCAAAAATACAAAAAGTATAACGGAACCCTCGGCGCGCGAGTCCGACTCGCACTTGACCGGTTTTTTTTTCAGGTGTTAGCAATTTATGACAGACTGGATGCTATTGATGTGGAAGGAGTGGTCAGATATGTGTCGTCAATGCAGCAAGATGATGGTAGCTTTTTCGGTGAGTGTTCAACTTGAATATTTTTTCATTTTGTAGGTATTACAAGCTATGTCATGTAATTGTAAGACCCTTGCCTTTAATGCTGTATCTTTGAACCAATGTCTTACCTTACAAAGTCTTATTAAAACTAATGAAATAGTAGACCTTTAGTTCTTGACATTAAAGGCTATTTTTATTTAGTTTGCTATTAGTTAAACTTAATTGTATATCACACAATTAATATTTTAACTTAGGTGAAAGTTTGGATGTTTGTTACTCTCTCACACCCTTAACGCTGAACAGAATTTCCTAAAATTTGGGAGGGTTGTAGATTATGATTCAGAAAAACATAAAATTTACTTTTACTGGGTAACATTTGAGGATTTCCTTGAGAAAATCTGTTTTCTTTATGCTTTTCTATAGATCCATGTAGACGAAGTCGCGGGTAACTGCTAGTTGAATATAAATAATTGTATATTTATTCAAAATAATTGTATATTTCAGGAGACAAATGGGGCGAAGTGGATACTCGTTTTTCTTTCTGTGCTGTGATGTGCCTTTCTTTACTTCACCGATTGGATTCCATAAATGTTAACAAAGCTGTAGAATTTGTGCTCAGCTGTATGAACTTTGATGGAGGATTTGGGTCCAAACCTGGATCTGAAAGTCATGCTGGTATAAAATTATTATTTACATAGCTAGACTAAAATGAAATAAAATATTCCGCTCACTTACTAAGTAAAGAATACGTACCTAAATTGACCTACAACAAACTCAATTTTGAGAATATGTGAAGAACATTGGTGTCGATTCTGGTCGACACGAACTAAAACTAAACTAAATTTGACAGGCCCAAAAGTGTTGCTGTCTTCGTCACTCCCTATAGGTTCGAAAAAAGACAGCAAAACTTTTAGGCCTTTCAAAGGAAAATGCCCAAGTGACTATGGAACTTAGTATCGCTCAGAAATTGGTATAAAACTTATTGTGTCACAATGCTTTATGGTTTGACGTAAAGCCTGCTGTAAGGACTTATTAAAATGAATAGGCATTTGATTGTAGTTCTTCAGGTTTTACAGTAACTAGCCCAGGAAATTAGGTTCGAGGTGTCATACTGAGGTGACACTGACGTAACAATAGCTGACAAGTTTAGTGTTGCCAGCCAAATCGTACCCAAAATATTTAAAAATGTCCCCTTTTTGTGAGTACAATAACCTTATGAATGAGAAAAGAGTTGATAAGTTGGTAAGTGTAGGCAAGCTAACTACGTATGTATAAACAAAAAACTATGCTAGTGATTCGTTTGACTCGCTCGCCTGCCTGATGGGTACTCAGTTAAGTGGTAACCGCCGCAGCAGGAAACTGCTGTGCATAACCTTTCAACTATTAATACCCTACTAGGTACAGGAATCAATAATATATATATTATTTTTGACAAAAACGTACCTTTTTATTAACGGTTCAGGTAAGTTTGAAGTGGCAGGCAACACTGAATAGACGCATCGGAAATACGAAAATCATAAAAAAATCGATTATATTTTTAATTTTTTACCCGGAGAAGTGGAAAATTTCTATTAATATATAAAGTTTTCTTTAATATAAACAAGAATTACTAATGTCATAGACTTGTGACACAACTACGATTTGAGCATATTTGTATAATTTTGCGGTACTACTCATGGGCATTCTCCTTTAGTTTAGTTTTTTTTTTCTATGGGCTTAGTCTTGACCCCGATTTACTCTTGAAGACAGAGATGAGGTCGATGATGGTTTAAGTTTGTGTCTGCCAGAATCGACACCATTGAACACAAAATTAGTTTTCCATGTTTTAAAGGCTTTTTATTGAGTCTAAATGCTTTTGTTTACAACAGTTAGTTGTTTGGAACGAAATCAGTGTGAGAGAAGGATGGAGCAAAGCATAAAATATTGGAGCGACAGAGACACATCGCTTCGTCCTGCTCTCACCTATACTATAGCTGCTGTCATTCTAGATAGGGTGATGGCCTCCAGCATTTCTATATAATTTGCACATGTGGCAGACGTGGTTCGTTCGATTAAAGACGATGAGTAGAACCACAGAAAAATAGTCTGCCACCTTGGTAGCGCTGCGTTATCAATTAACAGGGCTTTAAAAATGTAAAAAAAAATCATGAGCTAAATCATTTGCTCATGTCTGCCGCTTGCACTGAAGGTCAGAATCATCCTCAAAACGATGAAAGTTGAAGAGGCAGACCACCACACCTCTGCGTTTTGAAGAAATATTTTTTTTAATTTTTTGTTATGATATTAAAACGTGTATATCATTTGCTCATGTGGCAGACATAGATCGTTCGATTAAAAACGATGAGTAGAATAACAGAAAAATAGTCTGCCACCTTGGTAGCGCTGCGTTATCAATAAACAGGGTTTTAAAAATGTAAAAAAAAAACGCGTGCTAAATCATTTGCTCATGTCTGCCGCTTGCACTGATGGTTACAATCATCCTCAAAACCATAAAAATCGAAGAGGCAGACCTCTAGACCTCTGATTTACCAAAGGCAGACCATTTGATTCATAGTCTTATATATAGCGTGACTTCATAGATTTATATAGTCAAGATAGGGTCTTGGGAACAAGCGGTTCAAAATTTCCCCATACAAGAAAAAAAAGCGCCATCTGTGAAAGATCGCGTGAACTACGTAGTGTAGTACTTCAAGGAGGTCTTTGTTCTGAGGTCGTTGGTGCTAAATACACGGAATGGAAATAATATGGCGGGAAAAACAAAACAAAGTCTTTACTGTTTATACGTGACTTAGGCCTGGTTTTCCAGTGTTATTCATTAGATAATAGTAAAAAACAATAAAAGTAAGTAATTTTTTAACTAAGAAAATGAATCATCGTTTCATTTTTGTATTAGTAAGTTTGTTGTTTTTTATTTGGAAAACTTACATCTGTTTATTGAAAAGTCGCGTCTTACACGAATTAATTGATCCATTTTTACTTATTTACTTTTTACATCTTAAATCTTTTGCTTTATTTACTTCTTCTATCATCGTTAGTGCACCCTTTTATGCAACAGGCTGGCATTTTTGTATGTAGTCGCGCGTTGGTCCGCTCCTCAGAACAAAGATCTCCTTGCTCGTCCGCTCAGATAAAGTTGACAATTTGTGACTGACATTTGTTGGTCCACAATGTCAGATTGTGGACCAACGAATTGGGGACAGTGTAACGTGCCGATGGACCAGTACTAAAATATAAGTAAATGTGACTTTTTTGTATGTTTAATTAGTTCCTGACAGAAAAAGGTATGAATTGATACTGAATAACTTTCCCCAAGGAACATAGGTCGAAATACGAAAATCAAGTTTTGATCTCCCAAGGAAACTGCATCAGCGGATGGTGATGGAGGTCAAATTGGGTTTTTCGTATTTCGACCAATTTTCCTTAGGAATAATTTTTCAGTATCATGAGTACATGCATATCTTTTGCTATCAAGAACTAATTAAAAGTCACCCTAAACAACGTGTTAATGGAATAAGCGAAACCCTCATACACCCCAACTGATTTATATTAAAATAAATCCATTCCCGTAAAAAAAATCTTAAAAAAAATTTTTTTTCTAGATATTGTTATTTTAAAGTTTCATCATAGTTCTAGTTTTATCGTTGTTCAAGTCCGCGCACTCACGCTTCCCTCCCCTCCTCACCGCTCATCGTCCGCGCGGCAACGGTCGGCAGCGCGCTTATCCACAGAAATGTTTAAATAAAAAAATCACCCCCATCAAAAACCCGTGAAATTAATTCCACTCTCGATTGTTTCGCTTACTCCGTTAACACGTTGTATAGGGTACTTCCTAATCAACTGCGTTCCTTTGAGTGTGTTACTCTGACCATATAACTTAACAACTTTCCCTTAAGTACGACAAAAAAATTACAAAAAAAATACTTCACTTAGTTCTTGGTTATAAATTGCTACGGTTATTTTGTAATTTTTAGCGCTAATAGAAACCTTGAAATACTTTGAAGGAGGTGTGTAGTTTTTGTTATAAATATTTTTATTTTACAAGTTTTATTGTTAAGCAAACATCGTAAGGTACAGGCACCAAAAGGTGGTTGGTAACCCTAACTGATCTAAATTGACCTGATGATCACTCCTTCAAAGTGGTAAGGACAAACGACTGAAAGGCCTTCCGAAGCACGAATGACGTAGTGTTGTCATATCACTACAATAATGATGTCTCTAAAAAAGTTCGAGCATTTCATGGATAGTCTCTAAAATTGATGGTCAGTAATAAGTAACCAACTTATAGACAGGTACGCACTTCGGTGGAAAGAATTTGACCTTGAGCGAGTATTTTCTTTAAGGCGTTTGTAACGTAGCCACAGAATATTCAAGCAATATTCATATTTGTAATCGGTTTCTCGAAAACGGCTCTAACGATTTTGATGAAAATTACTATATGGGTTTTCGGGGCGAAAAATCGATTTAGCTAGGTCTCATGTCTGGGAAAATTCGTTTTCACCGTCTTTTTAATCATTTCTTTGCGCGTTTTAGTGCGTTTAAGAAACTTACAGCGCCACCTGGGTTTGAGTAGCATAGCTTGCTCACCCGATGATATTGTAAGGTCGAGGCGGCTATTCTAGAGCGAAGCTCGGTCGCCCAGGTACTATAATAGTAAACAAGTTCAGCGTAGCGCTGGTTCGGCTGACTATAGGTTACACTGGTTTTGTCTCTACGTGTACAATGCCGTGCGTTCCATGGCATGGCATCTCTAAGATGTTAAATTTCCTGTGTAGAGCTTTCACCTGAGAGATTTTGCATTATTTACCTAACGCGTTGTTTTAAAACACGTAGGTAATCGTGCCTATAAAGTTTGAGCGTTGCTTTCGATTTCCCTGGGATCCCATAATGAGATCCTGACTTGGTGGCCATGGGACAACTTCAGAAGTATGTTTGGTCGGATAAAAAAATAATTTTGAAAATCGTTCTATTATTTGACAGAACGTTCTAATTGTTGTGCCACTAGCGGTCACACACCACGACTAACGTTATTTAATTTTAGAGATCGCAAAGAAAGACCAACTTCCACTTGGCCACGAGCGCTTTAAACTTTCGATCAATACGTGACTAAAATTTTGAAGAATTATCCTCCAACTCCTAACCGTTAAGGAGTTGGACCTTCCATCATCAGACCATCAACATGAGATGATGAATACCAGACGCAAATACTTGTGTAGCTTTGAAAAATATATGAAAAACGTTATACGTGCCTATAAAATTTGAGGGTTGCCCTCGATTTCCCTAGGATCCCATCATCAGATCCTGACTTGGTGACAATGGGACCACCTCAAGAGTATTCCCTTTCGGTTAAAAAAGGAATTTGCAAATCGTTAACACTTGACGGAAAAATAGGTGGACATACATAAAAAAAAATACATACAGTGGAACATAGAACCTCCTCCTTTTTTGAAGTCGGTTAAAATTAGGCTTAGTTTCCATACTCCTGAGAAGCCCATGCCCATGTCCTCTGATTTTTTATTTTTAGGGTTCCGTACCTCAAAATAAAAAACCGGAACCCTTATAGGATCACTTTGTTTTCCGTCTGTCTGTCTGTCAAGGCCCTTTATCTCACGAACGGGTAAAGGTATCAGGTTGATTTTAATACCATATATTAGGATCCATGAACCACACAAGATCTGAAAATTTTAATTGTTTACAACGACGCAATCAAAAGATATGGCATTTTATGTCCTCATCTCCATACGTTTATGCAAAATAGCAAAACCTACAGGGTACTTCCCGTTGATTTAAAATTATGAAATTTGGCAAGAAGCTAGGTCTCACAGTACAAATAATGGGAAAGGTCTGAAATCATTAAATATTACAACTTTTCTCACAACTAATGGTAACCAATTGTGGTGAGCTCCCGTTTCAAGAACATTCATCTAAGATAGGGGTAAAGTTGGATGGTTGCGAAGGCGATTTTTGTTTTAGTTCTATTTTAAAAATAGGAACACTTACAAACTTGAAAATTGGTATGTTCATAGTGCATAAGCTATAAATTAACAACAAATAATAAAATTTGGTCAAGCGCGTGTCGGACTCAAAAAATGTAGCACATTAACTTACTGAAATTTCAACTAATACAATTATGATTATGTGGTGGTACGGAACCCTCTGTGTGCGAGTCTGACTCGCACTTGGCCGGTTTTTTTTTAAAGCATCCGCTACTTTCAAAGCAACCTTTTTAGTAAGATGCTGGCTGGTATTGTGATACATAATTTTTTCATGTTCATTTGTTCAAAGTTCTGTCAAGATTTGAATGGATGACATCAATCAAAGACATAGCAGTTGCAGTCTCAGGAGACGCATTTTTGAAGCGTTCGTATTGGCAAGATTCGTATACGAATCAGTGATATCGCTATTTTTGAATATTTATACCTGTGAATTCTGTCTGACCAAAGATTTTGCAAACTACGCCAGGGGGCGTTAGAAGCGCAGCGTTTTTCTTACGTCAATGGGTCTGACCCACTCGTTTTGAGCACCCAGTAGACGTTGGCCCAACCGTTGGCCGCGCCGGCTCGGCAAGCTTGTTGACAGCTTTCACACGTTGGTGCGGCTCATTCCGTGTAGGCTGGGCGTGTAGGTCTGTCAAGCAAGCAAGATGGACGTATACGCGGAGACTATCGCTGCCGCTGAAATATATTTATACAGTGCTTTTAAGTTTTGTTTCCAGCTGCACCATATTTGAAAAAAAATATATATTATTTTTACTTATTTAGAATAAAATAAAACGTCCCTCTGCTCCTACGCACTTATTTGAAATAAAGGCACGGCCAACGTGTGAACGCCGTTTGCGGCTCGTGTAGAGCCCGTGTTGGATTTCTACCCTTGAACATTTCTACCACTCGAAAGTATATTTAATCTGTGATAAGACCGATATTGGCACGCACATGCACACACGCACACATCAAACAGTTTCGCGATCAGACTCCGCGATCATTATTATTTCTCTTTCTTTCTTATAGCTGCATATCTACCAGATCGCAGGATCGCGGATTTAACGTGTGCGGGCACCCGACGTTTCCTTCACACATTGGGTGCCCGCACACGTAACATACGCGATCCTGCGATCCGGTAGAGATGCAGCTATAAGAAAGAAAGAGAAAGCTATAAGACCATAGACACACCATAGATACACCTAGTCTATGGTCCTATAGCTTCCTCTTTCTTTCTTATAGCTGCATCTCAGCGGATCGCAGGATCGCGGATTTAACGTGTGCGGGGACCCATTGAGATATCAACTTTTTAATTAGCGTTCCATTCCTACGCAATTTATTACCGGTTTTTAAAATCAATGAATAATTTCTTTCCGGTGTTTATTTTTTTCTGAGTGAAACGAAATTATCTATGTACAAGTCAATGATCTTACATTTACCATGATTGAGGACTCCTAACAATTTGTACAGAGGCAAAACGAGCAGAGCAAGACATCATAGTCGATGTACTTCGTCCCTTTCTAATTGTTGCCATACTAATGAAGTTTGCTCAATTTCCGTGCAAAAAGTTAAGTTTTATATCCACAAATTTTTATTTATACGTATTTTTAAATACTCATTTAAATAATTTTCAACGTGCAAAGTATAAACTTCTCTCTTAGTTTTCATTAAATATTTATAAATGCAGAAAATCATTTTCTTTTGATTTATCTGGATTAAAAACTCTTTGGTAAAATGATTTTTAACAAAGATTTTGCATGACATTTTGTTGATGTTGTCATGGTAACATAAACAAAATGTCATGCAAAATCTATTAGAAAGGGACAGCTTCATCTCTTCTTACGTCCTACTCTGCTCGCTTAATTTTTGGAAGAGCGCAATCTGGTTAAAAGCGCCGCGCGCGAAGTATTAAATCTATGGTACAAGTGCGACAAGGCTTATTATGAACGTGGCAAAAAATGGAACTAACACCGCCACCTTGTGAAACGTCACTTTTGAGTGTTCTCCTTATACAAGCCAGCGCCCCCACCCGCGTTCATTATAAGCCTTGTCTACTTGAAAGAAGAAAGTGAATTAGGACGCACCCTATATTGGGGATATGATTGATTTAGTACGAATTTATAAAAATTAATATTTCTTAAAATCAGTGAGTAAATCGTCTGCCAATTTTTTGTTGTCTTCAGTGAAACCAAATGAAGCGAATAAAAGCAACTAGAATGATGAGCAAATGGTTTAGTAAAGCCTTTTTTTTTTACATATTTACTAGTACTTCCTGTGATAATGCAGAGCCCTATACGTCTGCCTCTTCGATTTCTTTAATTTTTAGGATGTTTCTGACCAGCAGCTCCATTGGCAGACATGAGCAAATGATTTAGTACCCTTCTTTTTTTTACATTTTTAAAAAGCTGAAACTCAAAAACGCAGCGACGGACAGAAAAACTTTACTGAACCAAATCAATTTGTAATAATCTAAACTATCACCTCTAGCGATATGAAATACGTGCAAATCATATAGCGAAATATTTTTCATCTCCCTTACTATTCTAATCAAGCTACAATACAATAATTCAATGTTAGTCACATTTTTTTTTTATTTAATTTTAATGTAAAAAAAAGAAAACAAATTGTCTAGACAGCCACCAGTGACTGTTTACATAAAACAAATATCTTGCGGTTAGCGGTAGGTTAAGAAATAATTTTATTCGACCACAAGTAATTTTCTGATTAAATTTGTACTTTAACGTAAATTGATAAGGTTCTATTTTCAAAATGTTGTAGCTGAAAAGTAGGTATCTACATAAGTCATTTGTTTATTAACCTACCGCTAACAGCAAGATATTTGTTTTCTAAAGAGTGGAATTCTCTGCCTGCGTCTGTGTTCCCGAGTTCATACAACCCGAATCTATTCAAGTCGCGAGTGAATAGGCTTCTTCTGGGCTAGCTCGTTCCATCGTCGACCTCATCTCTGTCTTCAAGACTAGATCGAGGTCAAGAGTAAGCCCATTGACAATAAAAAAAAAATGTAAACAGCTTTTGGTGGCTGTCTAGACACTACCAAAAAAAAAATTATTTAATTTGAATGTGAAATTATGAAGCTATCTTTTTTCAGGTCTCATCTACTGTTGTGTCGGTACATTATCAATATGCAAGAGAATGGACGCACTACACGCAGATGAATTAGCCTGGTGGCTGTGTGAGAGGCAGCTGCCCAGCGGTGGATTAAATGGACGACCAGAGAAACTACCAGATTTGTGCTATTCATGGTAAATGAAAATTTTTATTTTCTATCATCTTGTTGCAGCAAGATTTTATCAGATAAAACTCCTTTTTGCAACTGGCATTATAAAAAGTATGTATGTATATTTATTTAATGGCATCACATCTCATTACAAAACGTATTTCGCCAATGTCAAAGTAAAGGAATTGTTACAAAAATATGGCGACACGCCAATGTCCAGTGAAAGAATGATTTACACAGGAATCCGCATCTCGAAGATTAACGACGAGGAAAGCCTGTGCACCAATCTAGACCGTGTTCCAAGACAGTGAAAAATTTCCTTTGACAACAGTCTGTCTTGATTACCATAGATATGGACTTAGTCCGAGATGGAGATGGAGAATCTATTTTTTTTTTCAATATGGCTTTCACATCTTTTGTCAAGACGTATTTGGCCAAATTCATAGTAAGGTTAACAAAATAATAGACTTTATACACGTTAGAGAAATGGTATAGTAATTTTGATGTTCAGAGCAGACAAAGTGGGACTCTGCGAGTGACATGACTGGATGCAAGTCCTTTGGCCGGAGTGACATGACAGCTAATTGGTGCTGCCATGTTATAAATTAAATATTGTCTAATTTATAAATAAATATAAAAACATCTTTTTTCTAGGTGGGTTATGTCATCACTATCAATGCTGAATAGAATACACTGGGTTGACAAAAAGAGTCTAGAACAGTTCATTTTAGCGTGTCAAGACGCTGAAACTGGCGGCTTCAGTGACAGACCTGGAGACATTCCTGATCCTTTCCACACACTGTTTGGACTAGCTGGACTGTCTCTGCTAGGGAATACAAGTATAAAACAAGTAAACCCAATATACTGTATGCCTCAAGACACAATAGATAGGCTAAGATTGGAACCACAAATCCTGCATATCTAGTTTTAAGCGTAGATAAATGTATTTACAAAATGTTTATTTTTATAAATAAAATATTTATTTAATTTCAAATGGCTAGTTATTATTTATTAAATGATTTACACTTTTGTAACCTAAATCCTACATCGAAATGGAAATGCCATACTTGGGTGTGTAGAAGCTGTTTACTGTTCGTTCAGCCTTCCCACTACTGGCCGCTGCCTTTTGAGTTCTGCAGTAAGTACAAAATTTCGCTATTGGCAACACTGTGATGATCTGTCACAACCAAGGAGGTTTAAGTAGCAGCTCTTTCTGCTGAGAGAGCCATAAGCGTATCACTTTCTTGCGAGGGACCTCTTTCTTGCGAGGGATACTAAAATGTATGGATTTTTTTCAAATCCTGAAAACGTAAAATTTTTATCTTTCTCTCTGAGAAATATGAATTATTTTTTATTGTACACATACATAAATATAACTAGTTACGAAAAGAAGTTCACAATGGCGAGCTTATCCCTTTGAAGAGATCTCTTCCAGCCAACCACACGTTGGTAAGACAGAGGAGGGCGACAAGAATGTGTATAAACAAGTGATGCAAATAATACATTCTAATAAATACTTATAAACTAAATAGATATAAATATATAATAATAGAAATATATAAATACATACATATATTAACTCGATAAGTTTAATAAGTAGTGCTCTTTTAGCCTTTTCTTAAAAGTTGCGACAGAGGGGCTTTCCTGTGTCGATTTAGGAAGCCTGTTCCACATCCGAGCAGCTTGCGAAGAGAAGGAATTAAATAGGAATTTCGTATTATCCCTAGTACAATCCAGCATTTTAGTGATGCATGGACGCCTAGAGCGGGAGTCAGGAGGCAAATGTTGGAAACGGGAGCGCAGGTATTCAGGAGTGGCAGGATCATTGAGGATATTGTAGAGGATGGTAAGGATGTGCACATCACAGCGAAGCCGAATTGGGAGCCATTTTAACTGAGCGCGAAATTGGGAGACATGATAAAATTTTCGAAGTCCGAATATAAAACGTATAGCAAGGTTTTGTAGGCGCTCCAGTTTATTAAGTAGCTCCTCAGTCGCATCCAGATAACAGTCATCAGCGTAATCAAGAATCGAGAGAAGAAGGGATTGGGCAAGCATGAGTTTTGTTTTAAAAGGAAGGAAGAACTGGAGTCGTTTGAGTGAGTGGTATATGAGTAATGCATTCGCCTGCTCACCTCATTGACTTGAGCAGTCCAGGACAAGGTGCTATCGATGATCAGACCTAGGTTTTTAGCTTTATTTGTGTAAGGAATGCAGACGCCATCATAGCATACCGCGGAAAGATTATCAAAATCAAGTCTGCTTCGCAACCTACTACTGCCAACGACCATAGCTTGTGACTTAATAGGGTTAACAAGCAAACCAAATGTAGAAGCCCAGGTTTGTATAGCTACCAGGTCATTATTGATCGCTGTTACAGCTTCTGGAGCCTCATCTAGAGAAAAGTGTCGGTATATCTGCAAATCATCCGCATAAAGATGGTAAGAGGAAGAAATGACGCGAGAAATATTATTGATAAAAATTTAAAATAACAATGGTGATAGGACACCACTTTGTGGTACTCCAGATGATAAGGTGGACCAGTCCGATAAAGCATCGTCGGTTTTCACGCACTGCTGGCGACCATGAAAATAAGAGCGAAACCATTCAATCACAGAGGGGGAGATGTTAATAGAGTGTAGGGTGGCGAGAAGGATATCAAAATTCGCAGAATTAAATGCGTTGCTGAAATCCAATAGAGCGACAATAGTAAGCTTGGTGTCATCCATGGCACACCTAATATCTTCAGTGACATTCAGCAACGCACTAACCGTACTGTGGGAAGGACGGAAACCGGACTGGAAAGGGCATGTAAGGTTATTAGTGAATATGAATGAATACAATTGTTTATGGACTACGCTTTCCAGGACTTTTGACAGGACAGGAAGGACAGAAATAGGACGATAGTGGAAAAGGGCAGTAGTAGGATTTGATGTTTTCGGCAAAGGTAGAAAAAAAGCTTTTTTCCAGTCAGTTGGGAAGACACTTGCTATCAAAGAGAAGTTGATGATGTGAGCAGGGACTAGATAAGTACCATACGTACAACGATGTGAGAGATAATAGGCACAATGTCATCTAAGATTGGAGTCAACATGCCAAGGCTTAGGTTATCACTGCCTACTCTGCCTTTGAGGAAATGGATAGGATACTCTTTTTAACTTCCCCCTCTGTGACGGGTTGAAAATTAAATGGAGAACAGTCAGGCAGGGCAAGGTTTGAGAGGTAGGAAAGACAGATGGCCTTAGTGGCTTCATCAAGAAACATGGGAGGAGTTGAGAAATGTTTGTTTAGAGTGTTTAGATCCACATTACCTAAGGAGGTATCCGTGGCCTTACCCACACCTAATGACATTAGAAATTTCCAGGTCTGAGCCTGAGATAAGTTGTCAAGGGACGAATGGATATAACGACGCTTTGCATTTCTACACATCTTATTACAGATATTACGCAGTTTTTTGTAAGCAGATAGATTTTCAACTGTTGGATCCTTCTTGTGTTTCTTCTTCGCTCTGTCCCTTTTAGCCATCACCCGCCTTATTGCATCGGTCTACCAAGGAGCAGGCGCATGCCTTATCCGCACAGGTCTAACAGGAGCATGTTTGTCAAATAGCTGCGTAAGAACGGCAGTAAGTGCAGTTACCTTTGCATCAACGGTATCAGCTGTTATAACCGGAGACCAGTCTGTGCATTTGACATCCTCACTCAAACGATAACGAAACGAATATGTGACATGGGACTAATAAATGCTACTATCACATTTTTTCTGGTGAAAACAAAACGGTGTTAAAAATCACGCATAAAATGGCTATTACGGATTATTTACGCTTCCGTTCTTAGTATTAATGATCATTTCATAAGTAAAAAACTATATATTTTGACTTTCGCATACAAAGTTTACACTAAAACATTAGATTTTTAAAGATATCTTGATTTTTGTAAAACTTAACTGAGTTTTTTGACCGACTAGCATGGGCGACAGTGAGACGCTTTACACTTCACTCAGAATATGTATATGGCGGACTCTATAGTTTTTTACTCTGAGGTCACAACTGTCAGTTGTAAAAAAATGTAAACATAACCTTTCTCCAACTTTTCTTTGTAAAAGTTGAAACCTAAATGAAAAATCTAGTGAATTTAAGCAGAATTCTTTGAAAACGATGCCGCCGTTCTATTTTTTGCAATATATACTGTACAGTTCTTGTATTTACTTGTTTATTTTGTACAGTTACGTAGTTTTCTTCAGTGACTTGTTTTTAGTACAGTTTCGCAATGACTTAATGCCGGAATACGACTATATTATTGGTAAGTTAGTCTCAGTATGCATATTTTTTTTAATTCATCAGAAATTATATTCAAGCATTGTTTATATCGTAATGCTCATGTCATAACATATAGGTTATATATGGTCAACCGCTTGTCGGTAGAAACTTTTTCAACTCTATTACCACTTCATAAGGTCCAAAAGTGTTTCTACTGATGTGCGGCCGTGTGTACCTACACCCAAGTAGGTACAGTCAAGTGCAGGTCAAGCTTGACACTCGCAGCACCTAGCTCGACACTCGCAGCACCTAGCTCCTACTACTATTGAAATAAGAATGGTACAAGTCAAATGTCTCAAGCTTGATGTGTCTTAACTGTACCTACCAACATCACAAAAAAATATTTAGGTACTCTTGTATTGTAAAACTGGTTCATTAATTCTATTTGGTTTTCGTGGTTTCGTGGTTGGTTGTCGTGGCCAGATTGTAGAAATGATCACTTCATGAAGTGGCTGACCTTCTCATGACCACTTGATGAAAAATTTGGTTATGTTAGGTTTTATTTCATGAAGTGAAACAACATGAAAGTAGCCACATCATGAAATGGCCAATACCACGAAAGATGAGACCTGTCAGATGAAAGTAGAGGGGATTTTGCGCAGGTAGTCTAGCGTCCCTCCCCACTTGCCTCTAAAATGGCCTGCGATCTGCCTACCGCGCAGGTTGAACATCCGGCAAGTCTGATCTTACGTTGCGCGCATTGTACTATTGTTTTTATTTAATTTTTTCCTTTAATTTTATTCTAATGTAAGTTTCAAATCCACTTCTTGATAATTTTGATATAAGCCAACAATAATCCACTGAATAGAGAATATAAGTGGAGGGTTACCTTGCTAATGGTCTGGTGACTCTAAATTTTTGATATGTTGTCTAGGATGGTTAGTATGTGTTTAAGATGCAAAATGCACAATTCCCCCCGCCTTCAGGCACAGTTTAGATAATAGTAAACTGACATCAAGTAAAATCGGCACGTTTAGGTGAATTTCAGCAAGATTTCAGCTAGAAAAGTGTTCAGTACAATGTTGTAGAAAATTAAATTTCCTATAATTTACGTTTTAAATTTTGTTTCTAGGACTGATAGTTATGGAGATATGCATTGCAAAAAACAAAAAAAATCTAATTTTCGGGAAATTTCTCAAACTTCTAACTTTAAGAATGCGCCATAACTACATTACAGCGTTCTAAAGTTATTTGTTTGAGAAATTTCCGGAAAATGTAATTATAGGAAATTTCATTCTCTGCCACAACAGTGTGCAGAAAACTTTTCTAGCTAAAATGCACGACGGGCGCAAAGGGGGGGAATTGTGCATTTTGCATTTTAAACACTTGCTTACCACCCTAGACAACATATCAAGTGGATTACAAAACAGTAGAATGAAAATAAAAAGTGTTCGAAAAATACTTACCATTCCACCCATGGATTCCACCATACTTTTTAGGTCCATGGTACCAATATAGCTTTGTTTTGTTTTCAGTGTTAATCCAGATTTTGTTATCATTAAAGAGCATGGGAGATAAAACATAATAGTTTAATTTTGAAATAGAACTCAAACTCAGAACTTAAACTCTGGTTGGCTGGAAGAGATCTCTTCATAGAGATAAGCTCGCCTTTGTGAACCTCTTCTATCACTACTGTTTTGTTTTATTGTGCACAATAAAGAATATATATAGAAAATAAAAAAGATAAAAATTCTGTATGACAGAATTCTGTCTGTACGGTCAACCGCTTGTTGGTAGAAACTTTTTCAACTCTATTACATAAGGTCCAAAAGTGTTTATACTGATGTGCGGCTGTGTGTACCTATTCTGTTGTACCCACAGGTTGTACCCATGCAGGTTAAAGAAATCGTAATTTTTCATTTTATTTTGTACCACTTTGTTTTCAAAACATGGTATTTTATTATTTTTCAGTGGGCTCCGGCACTGCCGGTTCAGTCATTGCTCACAGGCTGGCAACAGAGACAAATTACACTTTCATAGTGCTTGAAGCTGGAAGTAGCGGCCAATTCCTTATGGACATGCCTATTGTTGGTCCGGCGATACATCGGTCTCTATTTGATTGGATGTATGAGACAGTGCCACAGGATCATGCATGCTGGGCTATGGAGGAAAAAGTGAGTTCACATTTTATACTCTCCATCAAACCGACCCATGTGGTGCCGGCAAAGAATAGTACCAACCCATCTCTACCCATCATGAGTGTTGTAAGGGCTTAGGAACCGGAGGATTTGCAACAGCATCTTTCTGTGTATCATACCATCCTATGTACTGCGGTCGCTAACAAAAGCGGTCGCCAGCTGCAAGAGTAGTGACTATGATAAATCCCCTTTAAGTACCACGTATTTTTGCTGGAGTTGTAGAGGGATCTCCCTGTCCTGGAGTGGACATTTTCACTGGATGTTACGAACTCTTCATCTTCCTTGCCCTAGCCAAAAGCCCAAAAACCGTTTTTACTAATGGTTTTTATCGGAGTCTGCTGCATAACCTAGGGAATTTAACGAGAGCACTGGTTTTTACACAAAGCGACTGCCATCTGACCCCGCAACGAAAAAGGCAAACCAGACCCAATCCTAGATTAGGCTGGCTAGGTTAGTGGCCAACCTGGCTGTCAGGTCAGTGTTCAAGCCACAAAATGGCCACTGACTAGGCTAAACCACTACGGCTTAGCATACCTCCCAAAGCGCATTTTATACTCGAAAAGACATGTATACTAGTGGTTTTTTATTCCGAGATAAAACTAACAGACTTGAAATTTATATCATATAAAGGAGAATAAAAAAACCGGTCAAGTGCGAGTCGGACTCGCGCGCCGAGGGTTCCGATATACCTATAGTATTTTTGGAAGCAATAAAGTCCATTTTCAGGACCGCAAAACTAAATTTGTTTGTAAAGGTTTTTTGCAGATTTCTGAAAAACTGTGCAACTTAGAAAGATCGTTTTATTTTTGCTGTAAAGTTTATATAAACTTCTGTCAACTGTAATTAATTCAGATTTTTCCTTACTCAAACTTCGGAGATAAGGGGGGGGGAATGGTATTTTTCTTGACATTTTTCATCATAACTTTAAAACTAAGAAATTTAAAAAAATACAAAAATATATTTTAAAATGTACAAGTAAAGCCCTTTCATATGATACCCCACTCGACCTAGTAGCGACAATTTGAAATTTGGCCCCCCCTATTTTGGCCCCCTTTATATTAATAATCATACTTTTTTCAAAATTTTTTCTTGTGCAATTAAGTTGGGCAACTATATTCTAAAACTATTCCAAATTTCAGGTTGATAGCATAAGTGGTTGCTGAGATATAGAGGTGTGACAGACAGACGGACAGACAGACAGAGCGGCACCATAAGGGTTCCTTTTTTTTACCATTTTGGTATCGGAACCCTAAAAAGAAAGAAGAACAACAAAAATTTTTTTTTTTGGGGCCGCCATTTTTTTATAATATTTTTTTTAAATATTGATAGTGGACTTTTTTTTAAGTACTGGCTACACCAAAGATTTGTGCGGCAAAATATTACCTTGACATTGACAGCAGGATAGCTGTATATGACGCCCGTGTGCGTGGTCAAGACAGACTGCTGTCAAAGGGTAATTTTTTTTTGTTTGTGGCAAAAGGGTAATGTTTATGAGTTTTTCAAAGTAATAATTTTTTGAAGCAGTGTGTTTCAGGGCTCCCGCTCACGACCGTATTTATAGTATTATTACAATCTAAGACCGTATTTTTGTCGGCCGATTTCTTGTATGATAATTAGAGAGGTGATCGATCAAAATAATATCGACACACGATGTCGATGATTTATTTTTTTTCTAGTAAGATACCATGAATATATTTTTTTATAAGTCTCGGTATTATCAAAAATGCTTCTTATGGTCATTATTTGTTAATATACAGGGTGTTAGGCTAGGATAACTATACAGGATGTTAGGGTAAGTATACAAGGTGTCAGGTTAGGATGACTACTATATGTACAGGGTTTTAGGGTAAGTATACAGGGTGTTAGGTTAGGATTGCTATACAGGATGTTAGGGTAAGTATACAGGGTGTAAGGATAGGATAAATACACAGGGTTTCAAGGTAAGTATACAGGGTGTAAGATTATGATCACCACATGTACAGAGTCTTAGGGTAATTATACAGGGTCTTAGGATAGGATAACTATACAGGGTGTTAGTGTGTTAGTGTTAGTCCTAACACCCTGTGTAGTAACACCCTGTATACTTACCCTAAGACCCTGTACATATAGTGATCCTAATCTAAAATCCTGTACACACCCTAACACCCTGTATACTTACCCTAAGACCCTGTACATATAGTACCCGAACACCCTGTATAGTAATCCTAACCTAACACCCTGTATACTTACCCTCAAACCCTGTAAATATAGTGATCTTAACCTAACACCCTGTATAGTTATCCTATCCTAACACCCTGTATACTTACCCTAAAACCCTGTACATAAAGTGATACTAACCTAACATCCTGTATAGGTATCCTATCCTAACACCCTGTATACTTACCCTATGACCCTGTACATATGGTGATCCTAATCTAACCCTGTATACTTATCCTTAAACCCTGTACATATAGTGATCCTATTATAAAACCCTGTATAGTTATCCTATCCTAACACCCTGTATACTTACCCTAAGACCCTGTACATATGGTGATCCTAATCTAACACCCTGTATACTTACTTACCCTGAAACCCTGTTGTAAGTAGGGTTGTCATAGTCTAATCAGTGTTGCCAAATTCCAATCAGTGATGCCGTATTTCAATAACTTTAAAAATCAATTGTAAAAAAATGGTGGCCTATAAAAATACTCTTTCTTTACCAAAATATTATCTACTATCCTATCCACCATATGAACTTGGTTTAAACCCTGTTAATCTTCCCTCGAAATAAAAATCCAACCTCCATAGTAAAATTTTACATCTCTTTTCATTTTATACCTTGCCTAATGTGTCTAACTGTTGAGCATAAACCTCCCCCTGTTCATTTCATAGCTTTTATATAAGGTTTTAAGGAACCCTTTGATAGTATCTGTGTAGGGACGGGGTTAGATTACAATTCCCTATGGCCCGTCAAGTAGGCCTGTCGTACGAGGCGACCAAACTTGTCAGCCTGGTGGTAGGTTTCCTTGGGTCGTAAGGCTCAAGGGATCCGACTGGCTAGCGACCACCCTCTCGCCGAAATCAGCCGCAAAGTACCTCGGTGCGTTCCGGCTGCGCGCTTGAGAGCCAGACCCCCTTTGCCTGAATGGAGAGCTGTCGGTGACTAAGGGATCCTCCGTGAACTGGAGGACGCCTTACCTGATTAGGCGTGATAAATTGGTGCGGGGGCCAGGGAGACCCGATGAAACGGCTGTCCGCTGGCCGCCCGTTGGTCCGTAGGGGACCCGAACCCAGTGTTCTTCCACTCTGGGAGGCTGTCCCGCCGCCAATGTTAAAAGCCCAATGAGCGTGTGTTGTGCCGGAACGGAAGGCCGGTGTGGAACATGGCGCACGTTCTTGGGTGGGATCGGGGGCCCTTCCGTCCCCCGCGCCAATAGCTCACACTACCTGACTCGACAGGCGGTTCAATAGGTTCACGCTCTTTGCTTCTGTAGTCACCTGCAACTCACTATTCCTTCATACCCGCTTTCAATATAAACATGGCTATCCGAAAGAAAAGAGTTAACGTTTCCTCAGCGGCTCCCCTTTCCACTTTTCAGGTGGACTTTTGCAACATCAGGGGTTTACATTCCAACTTGAACGCCGTTTACCACCACCTCGAGACGGCAAAGCCGGCTTTACTTTTTTTGACGGAGACGCAAATATCCCCCCCGGCAGACACATCGTACTTACACTACCCGGGCTATAATCTAGAGCACTCGTTCAGGCCCCGAGCAGGAGTGTGTGTGTTTATCAAGGGGGATATTTGCTGTCGACGTCTCCTCAGCCTGTCGCAGGATGACCTGTCCATAATCTGGCTGCGTGTGGACCATGCCGGCCAAGCCAGGGTTTATGCGTGCCTTTACAGCGGAAATGCCGAAGTGGATAGATTAATCGACCACGTCCAAGATATGACCGACCGCGTGCTAGAGCAGCTTCCGGCGACAGAGGTAGCGATCCTTGGCGACTTTAACGCGCACCACGCAGAGTGGCTTGGATCGCGCACAACTGATTACGCAGGAAGATCTGCGCACGTCTTTGCTCTGGCGTATGGTTTCTCGCAGTTGGTATCATCAACAACTCGTATACCAGACATCGAGAACCATACTGCTTCCACACTGGACCTCATGCTGACAACACATCCTGATGGTTACAAGGTATCCGTCGATGCTCCTCTGGGTTCATCTGACCATTGCCTCGTACGATCAGAAGTGCCACTTATGCGACCCGAAGACTTTCGCCCTAGTGGGTATCGCCAAGTCTGGCACTACAGTTCAGCTGACTGGGATGGATTGCGCAAATTCTTTGCATCCTACCCATGGAGGCAGTTATGCTTTTCGTCAGACGATCCTGAAATTTGTGCGGCCTCGGTCGCTGATGTAATTAGGCAGAGTATGGAGTGTTTCATCCCAAACTCCGTTGTTCCGCTTGGTGGCCGATCTCAGCCTTGGTTCATCAAGTTAGTTGCGGAGGCTTCCAGCCTTAAACGTGACGCTTACTTCGCCTGGGCAAGTGCCGTAAAGACAAAGGAACCTAACACGTTTGACCTAAATAAGCGGTATAATGCTACCTCCAGGTCCCACAAAAAGCAAATTGCCAGAGCAAAATTCGAGCACGTGGGCAGAATTGGCAGGAGCCTAGCAAACCATCCTCCAGGGAGTAGGGCTTTCTGGTCTCTTGCCAAAGCTGTTCAAGGAAATTTTTGTCGATCATCATTACCACCTTTGCGCAAACCCAACGACTCACTGGCCCATACAGCTGAAGAGAAGGCCGATCTTCTGGCTCAACTTTTCGCATCAAACTCGACTCTGGACGACGGGGGAATGTCGCCACCTACCATCCCGTGTTGCGAGAGCTCAATGCCTGATGTACGCTTTTCTCAGAGCGCTGTTCGGCGAGCGCTTCTTTCCCTCGACGTCCGGAAGTCGAATGGGCCCGATGGTGGCCCGGCTATCGTGCTCAAGACGTGCGCCCCAGAGCTAACTCTGGTGGTGTTGACACGCCTTTTCACACTTTCTTACGCTACTGGCATAGTCCCATCTTCGTGGAAGATAGCTTTAGTGCACTCTATCCCAAAAAAGGGTGACCGTTCAGACCCGTCAAATTATAGGCCCATCGCGATTACCTCCCTGTTCTCTAAGGTGATGGAACGTGTGATCAATCAGCAACTCCTCGGCTACCTTGAGGAGCACCAGCTGCTAAGTGACCGGCAGTATGGTTTCCGCCACGGCCGTTCAGCTGGTGACCTACTCGTTTTCCTGATACACCGTTGGGCAGAAGCCATTGAGAGCAAAGGTGAGGCACTCGCTGTCAGTCTTGAAGGCTTTGGCCTTTGATAGGGTCTGGCACAGAGCACTTCTGTCGAAATTAACATCTTATGGACTTCGCGAGGGACTGCGCAATTGGACTGCCAGCTTCCTGTCTGACCGTAGCTTACAAGTCGTAGTTGACGGTGCTACCTCAAACACTAAAGCCATAAATGCTGGCGTCCCACAAGGCTCGGTGCTGTCGCCGACTCTGTTCATCTTGCATATCAACGATATGTTGCGTACTAGCAACATTCATTGCTATGCAGATGACAGCACTGGTGACGCCTACTACACGGGTCGGCCAAATATCTCTCGGGATAAATTTGAGGAGTGTAGGAAAAAACTCGTGTCCGAAATAGAACTCTCACTGGAGCAAGTATCTGAGTAGGGCAGGAAAAATATGGTCGAATTCAACCCCACTACGACACAAGTACGCACGTTTACTGCGAAAAAAAGCCCCTTCGTGACAGCACCCCGTTTCCAGAACACCCCTCTTAACATCTCAAAGAGCATTGGGATCTTTGGTGTTGACATTTCGAACGAAGTCCAGTTCCGCGATCATTTGGAAGGAAAAGCCAAGCTGGCCTCCAAAAAACTCGGAGTACTAAATAGAGCGAGGCGGTACTTCATGTCGAGTCATCGGCTTTTGCTGTATAAAGCACAAGTCAGGCCCCACATGGAGTACTGCTGCCATCTTTGGGCTGGAGCGCCCCAATACCAACTCCTTCCACTGGATCGCATTCAAAAGAGGGCAGTTCGAATTGTCGACGATCCCGAGCTTACAGACTGTATGGAGCCACTAAGTCTTCGGAGAGACGTGGCCTCCCTGTGTGTTCTGTACCGTCTGTACAACGGGAAGTGTTCTGAGGAACTATTTAGTCTGGTGCCTGCGGCACAGTTCCACCACCGCACCACACGCCGCAGGGAGAGGTTCCATCCACATCACTTGGACAATTGGCGTTGCAACACAACGCGGTTTGCGCGATCATATCTCTTGCGCACATCCAGGATGTGGAACGATCTTCCCCCTGCGGTTTTCCCTGGTAGTTACGACATGGGGTCATTAAAAAAGCGGGTTAACAGACTTCTCAAAGGCCGGCAACGCACTAGTACCACCCACCCAGGTGTTGCAAGTGTCAATGGGCGGCAGTGACACTTATCATCAGGTGAGCTGTCTGCTCGTTTGCCTGCTCTAACATAAAAAAAAGTATCTGTCCTGCGGTATCCATGGGATGATCTGCTCTCACCGTCCTGTATGGATTACATAATTATGATTTCTTATGATACCAATTTCTTAATAAAGCTTACAACAATAGTTTTTTTTATTTAAGTAATACTGAAATTTGCCATTCAGATGATGCTTAATTTGTGAGGTTTACCACCAGTTGCACAAAGCATCTTAAAACTTCTCCTTTAAATCTATTGCTGCCTCGTTCTGTTTTGTTGATATAGAAAGTGACAGCAATAGATTTAAAGGAGCTTTAACTTTAAAGTAGGTTTCTGGAACTGGCTGTTAGAGAGATACATATTTACTTTCAGTAGGGCGTCCATGAGTCTTGAATTAATATTTTTCGGAAACTTTTTGTTAATTTTTTGTACCTAGGTATTGAGGAAAACAATGACACAATGACATATAAATGACTCTCGCTTTTTATATTATCTGTGCCTTTACTATAATTTATTCCCAGCTATCTGCTCTTCTCTAAATAGACACTCTTTATTTCCAGAAATGCAGACTACCACAAGGCAAAATAATAGGAGGGTCCTCAAAACTAAACAACATGATACATATAAGAGGTAACATCACACATTACACACAATGGTTCCATGGTAAATATACAGAAAACTTCATTGAACAACAATTTGATTTCATAGAAAAACATGTTATACACTTAGATAATATAAAATATGAGAGTGACATAGCTAATGCAATATTGAATGCTGCACAAGAGTTAGGCTATAAAGAATTAGGATCAAGTTTTGGTTTAGGTTTTACAAAAAGCAAATTATCCCAGAAAAATGGAAAACGATGGTCAACCTCAGACAATTTAGATTTTTCTAAACATGTTATCACTCATGCATTAGTAGAAAAAGTTATTATAGAAAGTAAAATGGCTAAAGGAGTGAGATTTATTATTGGTGATAAAAGAAAACAAATTTTAGCAAGAAAAGGAGTTATTTTAAGTGCCGGAGCTTTTAACTCCCCAAAAATATTACAATTATCAGGAATAGGGCCTTCAAAATTATTACATTCTTTAAAAATACCATTGATTCAAGATTTACCAGTAGGCGAAAACTTACAAGATCATATTGGAACAGGATTGGACTTAATTTTGCTAAATAAGTTTCCCAAAATTGGTGCTCATGATATTGTTAATCCTATAAATAGTTTTCTATATTTTCTTCAAGGAAAAGGACCGTTGACAACACCAGGGTGTGAAGTCTTAGGTTTTGTTTCAACTAAAAATAATAGTGTACCAGATTTACAATTCATGGTTTTACCGATAGGAATATCTTCAGATAGAGGAAGTAGATTGAGAAAAAGTTTAGGAATCAAAGATGGGATATGGAATAAATATTTTCTTAAACTTTTTGATAAATACACAGCTTCAATGGTGCCGATAATACTGCATCCAAAAAGCAAAGGCACGGTTTTTATTAAAAGCAAAGACCCTAAAGAACCCCCTTTAATTGACCCTAAGTACTTATCACATGAAGATGATAGAAAAATTTTGATTCAAGGTTTAAAATTTGTTACAAAATTTCTGGAAACTAATTCTATGAAACATATTGAAGCATACATAAATACTATGCTTTTTCCTGGTTGTGAAAATTATGATAAATATTCTGATGCATATTTTGAATGTTACATAAAATATCTAACTTTGTCCAGCTATCATCCAGTTGGTACTTGCTCCATGGGGTTGTCAGGTTCAGTAGTTGATACTAATTTCCAAGTTTTCGGGGTAAACAATCTATTTGTAGCCGATGCTTCTGTGTTGCCAACATTACCTAGTGCTAATATAAATGCTGCTGTAGCGATGATGGCAAGTGTATTTTTTGAAAGTAATATTATGAGTCAAATAAATATGGATGTTTGTTTAAAGAATGATTTGTTAGTTCAGTACATATTGAATATGTGTTTTACTGGGACAATTGAAAAGTTATATTAATAAGGTTTCGAGCATAGACATGGAAGGACATGGAAAGGACTAACAATCTCCTTTTAGAAATCGTAACCCGGAAAAGTATGAAATTAATTCTAGATAATTATTATCGAATATTCTGATAAAGAGCATACCCAACATTAGTGTTCGTTTTATTGTAAATACTTATGTTAATATTCTGTACACACGGCCGCTCGTCGGTGGAAAAACTTTGAACTTGAGCGGATCTTTAGTTTCAGGCGTTTGTAGTGTTGCGCTGGTTCAGCTTATGTTTAGTGTTATTACGTGCTTGCTGCCGTGCGTACCTGCGTTCTTAGAAGGATACTCGACAGACCGTAATAACTTCCCTGACTATGAGTGAAATGCTCTTCTTTTTATGATTTCTAAGGCTTCCCGCACACGACCGAGAATCGGTGACCGATTTTTTGTCGGTATCCCGCTCTGACGTGTTATCACCTGAATCTTCCGTCCTTGTCCTGGCCGATAATCGCCCACCGATTCTCGGTCTTGTGCGGGAGCTCTAAAAAGGGATTCTCAGTACTTCGTCCATGGTTTGAGTTAAAAAGTTATAGAATTTCGAATGCTCGGCAAAGTAAAAAATTTATCACTAGTCAAGTTTAGGATTTAATTATTGTGTGCCATGAAAAAAAATACAGTCATAGATATTGCAAAAAGCTTATCTTTAAAGACACTTTCGATTGGCGGTGGTATATGGGCTATTTACTTGTAAGGCCATCGTAACAGGTCTGTTTTGACAGCTGTCAAATATATAAAAAATTACCATCTGCAAAGAAAAATGAACCCTGTGTGTTGGTGATAACAAAACATCAAAACAGACTTCTTAAGTTGGCACTTTAGATAGAACTTGGATAGAACCTTTTAACATTTTCTAAATAAGACAGTTAGCAGCACACAAGACACCTAAGCACAGTTACTCACAGAATCTTAATGCTTTTTTTATTTAATTAGTACCATCAATCGCTCAAAACGTAAAAATAATTAATTTTAGATTTACAGTCAGAGGGGTGATGTTGACCCCGCCATAAGATGAAAGTACACTAATAAAATAAATGCTTAAGGGGCTGATAAGAGCTAAATACGCTTCACTTGAGCAGGTTTTTAATGAAAAGTGATGAATATATGGCCTTGAAAGAAAATTATGTGATCATTAAATTAAGCATCTTTACAATAATATGGCCGACTCTGAAACACGATTAAATATATTTTGTACGCCATAAAAGAAATCCAAAGTTACCTCTGCTTTTTGCTTTTAAACCGTTTTTAGTACCCATTAATCTATGATGCCAAAACTTTTACACATTATTCAATATATTATGCATAATAATATAGCTGTTTTATAATTAATATTTTGGATACAGATTTTGAGAAAAATGTAAAAATGAGCGAAAAACGTACAACAGCGCGAATCCGCTCCGTTCTAGCACGTGCATTCTGCCCTTTGTTAGAAAGAGAGGTAATTAAGCTCTTATCAGCCCCTTAATGCACGGCCATAAGAGCCTACAAGTGCGAGCAACGCTGGCGTACTTTTTACTACCGCTCGCACCTTGTAAAGCCAGAAAACTATGACATTATAAAACAAAATGACCTCCATTTTATATATAAAAGTGATGAAAATGTGGATACATGTTTCTGACTGGTTGTATGTTAAAAAAGGCAACAAATTAAATGATTCCCAAAATAATTTTCTATACCCCAATACACTTCAGACAAAATGGATGAATGTACACCAAATTGGCTGAACGTACACCAAATTTGGGGAACCGGTTCGGTTAGGTTGTGGTACGACCACAACGCACGAGCGCAGCGAGCGTGCCGTGGCAGCGGCCGGCGAAGTGCCAGAAGCAAATTTGGTGTACATTCATCCATTTTGGTAGACAAAATTTGGTGAATATTATTTGGTAAAAATTTACTCAAATTTGGTGGCACTTTAATACACAGCCGTTAAAAAATTGTATTATTTTGTGAGTATTTTTTAAAATCTTGTGTAATCTGATAATATCTCATGTTTGTTTACTACACGTACGACACAGTCGTGAAATCCACTTTTCTACCACTAACCTTATGCTCTATAGTTTAGTTTAGTCTTAAGTATTCACATTCCTATTTGTTGTACCTCAACTCGTTGTTGGAGGAATATGAAAGGCCCTAACACACTGGTTCCACCTAGTTTATGGATCTTGTTTTCCTATCAATCTAATGCTTGTGATGTACAATGTACTGTGTTCTTTATTTTTGTTCATAGATTTTTTTTTATTGTTGTGGGGTATCGTCCTCTATACGAATATATGCTTAAATTGCTCACCCAAATTGACTATGTATGAAAACCAATAAGAAAACGGTTCAAAATAAAATCGGTTACTGTGTACTTTTTGTGCTCGCACATGACAAAAAAAAACTAAATTGAGACAATAATGCCATAACATTCCTTAACAGACAACACGTAGTGCTACAAAGTTTTTTATTTATAAAATATTAGTTGTGACTTTGTAAAACTAGACATGCGAACAAGGATTTGAAAGAAAGACACATTAATTTCTAACACTTTATTGAAAGTAATAAGGACACTTCTAAACATGAAATATTGTATACAATACTGACAATCTGTATCTCATACTGACATTTTGAGCGTTACTTTTGAAACAACCTTTAATACTACTGATAAATTAGTCGCCATTTGCAGAACAACTCTTTAAAGTTGAAACTCTTTTAAATCAACAAACAGAAAGTATTAGTAGCATACAATGTAAAGCTTTCTGCAAGTGGCTTTAAGACTTACACTCTAAGGCAAGAACAATATTTTTTTTTATCATAATACTTTAAAAAAATGTTGTTGTTTAGTCTTGTGATTAACCGCCAGTTGCACAAAGCGTCTATAGAGTTAAAGCTCCTTTAAGTCTATTGCCGTCTCTTTCTGTTTTGTTGTCAAAGAAAGTGACAGCAATAGATTTAAAGGAGCTTTAACTTTAAAGACGCTTTGTGCAACTGACTGTTAGACTCATATTAATGTTACCCTCCTGCTTAGCACGCTCCCCGAGAGAAAATATATCTCGGAGAAATGTCACTTTAATTGGGGAATTATGTCATCTAATCTGTCACTTCCAAGCGCGAAGAAATGTCAGTGGAGGAAAATGTTTAACAAATTTTCAAATTACGCTTTTGATATTTTAGACAGAGATAGCTTTATACACTAATACATGTAGACATCCTTGTCTTTAAAAATGTGTCGCACTGCTCGGCTGTCAAAAAAACGTGACCATGCTTAAAGTCTTTAATCTATGGGCCTAGATAAACTGACAACAGGAGCGTGCTAAGTCGGATTTTTTTTTAAGAACTTTCTTGTTATCATTATAAAATTGTAGGTGTTTGATAAAAGTCCGTTATTAAAGTTTTGTTACTATTAAATATAACTTATTGTTTTTATTACATGATATTAAAGGAATATTAAGACTTACAATTAAATAAATAAAATGACCTAGAAATTACAATGAGTTACTTAATTTTGTTTCACAAAATCCATTTAACTCTAATCTACATTCTAACATACAAACATATACCTAAATGACTAGATCCTTAACATACAAAGATATTTTTTTCTTTTAGGGTCGATTCACACTTGTCGAAATCCTCAAGTGAGATCATAGTGAGATGCACACACTGATTAAGACTAAGTGTATGTTTTTCGTTACTTTTATTCTATCATCGCTAGACAGCTTTTTTCCCAATTTATACTTTTTTCCTTATTTACATTTAATGAATATTGTTGTCCTCCATCCCTTATAATGCGCACAAGGAAGGAGTGGAATTCTCGCCTGTTCTGTGTTCCCGATTTCCTATAACACTATGCTATTTAAGTCGCAAGTGAATAGGCTGGCTGAGCTCAAACTATCGTACCAAAACAAGCCCATTCAGTATTTTTTTAAGTCCTTTGGTACTGGTATGAAAATAAATGCCTATTTTTGCATAATAGGGAATGAAATTTTACATAATAGGGCTCTTGAATGATTAACTGGCGACATGTATCGAGACAGAAAATTCCCACGAGAATTTAGAAGGTCTTCATTTAAAGGACGGTTTTATACATTACATCGCAATAACGATTGTAATACTTTTAAAATCAATATTGGTTTTTCTTAGGCAATTTTAAATAAGTATGTCGTTCTTAAACAATTTCTTCTAATTAAACACCAGTGTGAATCGACCTTTACCATTTAAGACACTCTTGGACGGAAGAAGTTCTAAGGTATTATATCTCTAAACTACAGCGTGAATTTGTATTGGTTTCGCACCCGAAGCCCAGTGATTCTGCTCATGAAAACAAGTAACTTTAACGAAGAAAACATTTTTTTACTCGAAAAAAATGTTTCGCCTCCCCATACAAAATGAGTCGATCACGTGACCACCTTACTATGGAGAGGCGAAAAAATTTTTTTCGAGTAAAAAATTTTTTTCTTCGGGAAAGTTGCTTGTTATCATGAGTAGAATCACTGGGCTTCGGGTGCGAAACCACTAAAAATTCACGCTGTATATAAATGATTTGTTTTTACCCCAAGACCAATGGTTCTCCCAGTATAACGCAAGTCATCGGTCACGTGACAACTTTAGTACGTACCAGAAATCGTTTTTTTTTTTACTAGGTATACAGGGTGTAAGGGACGGTGTACCGAAAACTGAAAGGGCATGCTCAGTCAACGAAACTGAACAACTCTCCCAAAGAAACATATGTTGGGAAATGAAAAAAAAATTTTACCTCTCCATACGAATTGCCCACTCTGGTCGAACAGTTTGTATGGAGAGGTCAATTTTTTTTTCATTTCCCAACATATGTTTATTTGGGAAAGTTGTTCAGTTTCGTTGACTGAGCACGCCTTTTCAGTTTTCGGGACACCGTCGTCCCTTACACCCTTAATAAGTTTTTTGTTCGGAACAGTTGCTTGTTTTCGTTATAATAGAATCACTGGGCTTCGAATCAAAACAAATGGAAATTCACGTCGTATTTAACATTACGTAAAAGAGACAGTGTACCGAAAATTGAGTACCAAGATAAAATTTTACAAATGGTCGGTACATTACCAAAAAACATAAAAAAAAATTTAAACTTCGCGATTCTGTACACTGCGCCTTAACTCTGTCTGCCAGTAATTTAAGCCACTTTTCTACTGTATCTACCTATCCCAAAATTGTGCAAGTAGAAAATAGGTACATTATAATTTCCACGACGAATTTAACTTTAAATAAATTACACTTTCAAAATATAAATACGTAATTAGTATATAAATAATCGATGAATGTATACATATTAATTATTTTTGTGCTGAGCAAATCTTACATAAAATGCAGTAACTGCATATGGTACTTAATTTATTATTAATACTGGACGGAATGTCTGATATAACTTCTTCGTTAATTAATGTTTAAAATATTGCCACACATTATAAATACTATTATTATCTTAATTTACTAAGATTTCTATTAGGAAAAGAACCGCGGCTGAAGATCTAAACAAAAAGACATATCGTGAGGTTGGTATTAAAAAATTGCTTATAAAAAAATAACATTATTGAAAAATTTGTGAGAGACTTATGGTCTTTATTATTAAAATTGTTGTGCTTTGTAGATGACTACTTATATTATACCTAATTACTAACAAAATTCACAAGATAATTATCGGCTGATTCATGCAATTTCGAGTTAGACACACGAATGTATACACACATAATTGATAAGGAAATATTTGAGAGAAAGGCTTTCGTTTTGCGTCTAGAAGCAAATCGAACATCTGATATTTTTAAGGTGTTTTTAGACTAATACGACCCTGCTGAAGTAATATAGGTATGCTGGTTACATAAATAACATAATAACAATTTTCAAGATGGCGGCCAAAAACTGGAAATCGATGTAGGTGTTTTGGCCTCTTATTGAGACTTGTTTACGAAATTCAAATAAATGGTACAGAAGCACTGCACTTACTTTCTCGCAATACTCAAGGTAAAACTATCAACCGCAAACTTAAATTTGTAATGCCATACACATAGTATGGAAATACAAACTTTTATTAACGTTTTTCCAAAAAAATGTTCGAATGAAATATACAGATCAATTCAGAATTCAAATTGTCAAACATTAAAACAAACAAACATCAAACGATTTCGAGTAAATCACATGTTTAAATTTTGGTAGTACTGGAACACCCTTTATTTGAATTTTCACAGATCAATGGATACTACCGTAGGATACTTGCATGGAGATTTTTTAAATTTCCCAACACATGTTCCTTATGGATAATTTTTCAGTTTAGTCTACTGAGCATGCCCTTTCAGTTTTTGGTACACCCTGTGTACTAAATTTTAATTTAAAAAAATCAAAATAAATATCCAGTCAGGTAGACAACCAATCCAGGATTAATATTATAGAAAATTTTAATAAACTCAATGGAACCAATTTTGGGTAAGTCACATTTTTACGATTTGGTGGTACAGGAACACCCCTTATATAAAAATACACAGACCAATTGATACTGGCGCAAGATATCTTATATGGAGATGCTTGGTCATGCAAAGTTTCATCAAGATTCTATGAGCCGTTTTTGAGAAAATTTCAATTTTTCATTTTCGTTGTATGACAGCTACCCTCAAAATGAGAGCCAGCAAAAAACCACTTAGAACCCTTCGATGGATGTGCATAAAACTCCTAAATTCAAAATATGGTGTCAATCGGACCATTCGTTTAGCCGCTAGGCCAAAGCGTGACGGACAGACCGACCGACGGACTGACCGACCGACGGACGGACATTTTTGGGAGACTTGTTTTTTATGATGTATAAGTGATATAGAACACATTTTCGAGAAAATTTGAAAAACTTTTTTTTTCACGAATGCAATACCTTTCTCGCTCCGCTCGAAAGTAAAAAGAGATTGTATGTTGCATAAGTAACAAGCATATATGAATTCAGCAGGGTCGTGTAGTCTAAAAACACCTTAAAAATAACAGATGTTCGATTTGCTTCTAGAATATTTTTAATTCAATACCTACATTGAATAAAATTATCTGAATCTGAATCTAATGAAATCACATTTCGGTGAGTGTGCGTTTGATTTGCATGACCTTATTCCGCCGGTCCCCCTTTCATCTTTGTGGAACTAGACGGCGGGCGGTTGGACCCCTATGTCGTTGACTTATCATCTATCCGTACGAAGCGCTTTGTTTTTTCATTCTTAGTGTCCAAGGAGTACAATATACATATAATCTGCATCTTTATAAGACAAGAGTAAATTGGCATTATCTAAGTACGTAAGCATGCTACATCTTCGACCGCATTGTCCCTCACCACCAGGTGAGATCGGGGTCAAATAAAAAAAAGATAGGTACCTATTGAATCTTATTTCCATATTTAGACTCGCGATTCTTTTCCTAACCCCCTGTATAATTGATATATTTTATTATCAAAATACCTTTTTAATACTGAGCGGTAAATGTTCATCAATTTCTACACCTTATAAATAACATTGCTTTGCTTATTTAAAAAAGAAATGCAGTTTTTAAAACTTGACTGAGCCATTTTTGAGCAAATCAAATTTAATATTTGAGACAATGATAAACTTTTCAAGTAAACAGTTACTGTCTTTTGATAAACTATCTTTGTCGTAAAATTAAAATTTGTGCATTTTCATTTATACTTACAAGTACAACGATGGTATTCTAATTGACGAAATAACATCGACGAAAACACTCTTTATTATTAAAACTTAAATGAAATCTCTTAATTTAGTACTTATAAAACTTATATCTTTCGCGAAAGCCTTCTGACTAGATGTCTAACATTTCTAAGTAACTACTCCTTTACTTTGTATACCAAGTCGTTTACAAAAACATACCTTTGAATTTCATAAATCTCTAAAATCCCCGTAAGATTTACCTTTAACCTTGTAGATAGGTATTTAGATAAAAAAACTTGACAGTATAAGACTTGTATCGTAAGTTCTTTTCCTTTTTACTGTATTTTTAGAAAAGCCTGTATCAAATCATCAATAGAAACGGAGCTTGAACCTACTTTGCAACTACTACCAACTTTATGATCTTTGATTTCTTTAAACGCTGGCAATACCTATTAGATATTGAGATCATAACAATCTCCTAAGAGACGAAACCCTACACAGGTCTCTACGAATGTCTACACACAGTTCAAAAACCGAACAAAGTCTTACTTGAAACAGGAGTCTAGATAGTTGTCCAGCATATCCAGTTGAAGGTCATCCCAGTCTGTAGGGTTTAGCAACAAGTTTGACAAGTCATCTTCCGCGATCAGAGGAGGTGGAGCGACTGGTTCCACAATCACATTCGCCCCAATATTCGTATCGATCATATTTATATCGAATTCCGGTAAATGCAAAGTAACGGCTTGCTCGACTTCCGCGGAAATCGCTTGAATGTTCGGAATATTAGAAACTGCTATTTTGTCTTCGGAAACTTTTGGTTGTTCAGGCTTTGTGGTTTTCTTCTTCTTGTGAGGTCGGTTTGATACGCGTTTGTTTCCTTCTAAGTGTGCGAGGTCGAGTTTCCAAAATCCGCCTTTTCCGGGTTCGTGTTTCGAACGAGCGACTTTGACGAATACTTTGTTGAGGGATAAGTTGTGTCGTATGGAGTTCTGAAAGAGGAATTAGCATGTATTTTATTCAGGTTTGCATGATTACAGTAAATTATCATTCAGTCGTATCAACTGCAAAACAAAAACTAAACAATAACACTCCACAAGTTCTGCAGTAGAAAGATAATGTTTAGGTAATAGTAATTAATACCTAGAGTCCAAAGTCCCGTCTAACGGACCTATACTGGAGATCACGAAACAGTCAGGTTTTATGTTTTCTTAAAAGAAAAATATTTATTTACATTACACCTGACTCTTGAATGAACTCCTGTATATGTATTATGTTCGTACAAAAAAAAATAAAAAAATGAACCATCTTCATGCATTATAATAATTGGGAATAGTTAGTTATTTTAATATTCAACTTTTAGAAAGAATCGAGCTTGAAATATTAAGCCTCGTCAGGCCAATGTCAGGCTCAGAACTAAAAAGTAATACCTAAACACACTCCGAAATAACCCAGTTATTCAAGAGGACAAAGCTTCCACTTCAACACTACGTTTAATCATTTTCAATTAGACCGTATCTTATCACAGCAGATTTACCGTTTATTAGATCAGGAAGGGCTACCAAATATTATCTAATATATTTATTGTAAACACTGACGAAGCTCCATTGATAATATTTACATTATTGGCAATTGAATTCCAAATGCACTGCTGCTAAGCTACATGAAGAATTAACAAAGCAGAAGTAGGAAGGAAAATACTGCTCGCAGCCTAATGAATGACAATGGTACGGGAGCCAATATTTTTTTTTGATTGGTTTTTCACGTGATATAGCGTGTGCAGGATAATTTTGGCTCTGACGGTTATTTTCTGCGCATGGGTGACAGGCGGAGAGCCAATGAACGATTCGCACGCCTCCCCCCAACTGCCGCGCTCACTCACTTTTTTTACTTCTGCGCATTAACAGTCACAGCCAGAGATATTTTTTACGTCGTATATTGGGAGCGAAAACGAGATGTCTCAGTAGACGGGTTGGTTAGAGGATCTAGAAACACCATATGAGAACTTATAGACCGGAAAACCGTGTTCAGGAGACCTTTTCCAGATTTTCAGGCTGGTCTGTTTTTACTAAAGCTACCCGACTTTTTTGTCTGAAAAATGTTTTTTAGTATCACCAGAGGCTACTCCATAATATGAGCAGTCACTTTTGTTCGCCCTGACTATCACCATTATATCCAAACAGATGAAACGGAAAATCTGAACTAGAATTTTTTTTGAGATATCATTGTGATTTTTAGGGCAAACAAAAGTGATTGCCGGTGATAGAGTAGCTTCCTTAAGATGTTTCTAGTATCAGAGGTGATACTAGAAACATCTTCCAGGCAAGAAAGTCGAGAGCTTTAGCTAAAAAAGACCAGCTTGTTAATCTGAAAAATGTCTCCTAAACACCGGGCTCCGGTCTGGAACATTTCACATGGTTTTTGTAACCCTCTAATCATCCCCAATTACTCAAAGTCAAAGTCAAAATCGTTTATTCATTGTTGGATATTAAAATCTCGACGTCAGCTAAACTACATCGCTTAACAAACAATGTGGCGCCATAGTGGGAAAAAAAGAAGCGACAATAAAAACCCACGCGCTCTTTTAAATATGTTTTGATATACCTACAACAAACATAAGTCAGTTTTAATTTTGAATTAGCCTGTTAGAACCGTAGCCTAATCCCATGGATTATTCTTCTAGATAATCTGATATTTTTATAATAACCCCTAACCCTTCTTATATAGTTTCTGCTTGATAACAGTTTTGAATTTATCTAACGGTAAACTTTCAATATCAGTGGGTACCTTATTATAGAAGTGTATACATTGACCTTGATATGTTTTTAACACGCTAACACGGCTGACTTGAGAAGCAAGTTAATTCTTGTTTCTTATGTTGACACTGTGCCTGTCACAATTTTTCTCAAAAATATGTGCTACTAAGACCATGTCCAGAAAGGGCGAATACGCCGCGATTTACTCGCGCGTGTTTCGCGCGTTCATCTGGACGGCATACAAGGCGCTCCTAGAATCTCGGCTCGCGCGAGCCGAGAACATTCGCGCGATGCTTGTGGACGCAATGTATTGACACCCAGTACCTCGCCTACGCGCGTAGAAACTCGCGCTTAACAATTGGCGGCGAATTCGCCCTTTCTGGACAGGGTCTAAAACATCTCGTTTTCGCCCTGATTATCACGTGAAAAAAACCTTCTCTGTTCCCGTTCCACAATTGTGAACCATTCATTATGACATGCAACCCATTTTATTGGATTTTCTGCAAGATTTTAGAATGATAGAGGGTAGGTACATATTTTTCATTTAATTTTCATCCTTTATTATATTTTTTTGAGTAAGTACTTATAAAAAGTCTTTAATTTTTTTCCGGAAATTACGTCACAGCTGAGGCTCCAAAGTGTCGCACGAATTTTGCAATTTTTATAATTTCTTTAAAATTATGGAGCAAAACGTTAAACAAAATAATATTTTTGAGAAGCGTGGAACTAAATCTCCAAATGGTTTTGAGTTTTTATGCGGTTACCGAAATTGAACGGTTGTGGTTAAATATTTACACACAGAACAAAAATCTATGTGCATTACGCACAATTTTGAGATTTTTGAGGTGGTAGGGTTTTGTGCTAAGTCCGTCTGGGGAAGTAACACTCCTTTGCTTATTTCTGCGGTAAAGCAGCAATGTATGTACTGCATCTTAGTTCTCCAGGTGGGAAACGGACTGTGCTGTCTTATTAGTGTCAAATTATACCAATAAGGCAGTGGGTGCAATGGACCTATGTGACCACTTGCCATCAGGGGGCCTACCGACAAGTTTGCTCACTTATAACATAAACAAAAAAAGTTCGTTCTGGGCATCGAATATCTATATCTTACGATGCAGAGGGTGGAGACACTACCAACCGCACCAACAAGCTAATCAAGCCACTACTACTGAAGTTTACTATCATCTACTTACTCACTAAATTGCATGAATAAAGTTACCCAACAGCCTAACTTATACGAAAACATATGGTCAACAAATTACGCGCAACGAACCCTATCCAAATTGGAGCTATAATGAGGTAGATAAACACTCACCTGCCACGTAGGGTCGGCGTTCCTATAATACTTGAAGTTCTCACGAATCCACGAGTAGATTGCCGAGAGCGTCATCTTGTCGTTATTATATCTCATCGCCATACAAATTAACGTGCTGTACGAGTACGGAGGCTTCTTCTCACTATTCGTACGATATTCATCACGGTTCTCCATGAAATCCTTCTGGCATTTCGAGATCGTCTGGTTGAACTTCTGTAGCCTCGTGTTTTCTGGCGGAGATTTCGCTGGAGGATTCGGAGAGATAGGTAGAATAGGGAACTGAGGAACTTGCATTATGTTTGTGATGTTTTGAAGCCACGTCAGATTAGTTAAATCAGTTTCTGTGTCATCTTCAACGGTCATTTTCTGGGATCTAGTTGTGCGTTTCTTCTGATCATCTTTTTGTAGTTCTTTCGTATTTGGAATGTCAGTAGGAACTTCTGTTGGAGGTGCAATGGAATCTTGAGTTTGGACTTCCTGCTCGTAGATATATTCGATCTCGACGGTGTGTGAGGATTCAGGGACGGAGTGGTCTACGGCGAAATATGTCATGCACTGCTCTCCTTCTCCGAAGAACTGGATAGAGGTGTCCGGCATTTCGCCGGACGCAGGCGAAAGTCCCGATGTGATATGCATCGTGAACTACATCTGAAACGACAAAGAGAGTTGATGAGTCATTGCTGGCTCTAACTGTTACACCATGATTTCCAATAAAAAAGAAACGTTTTGAAAGAATTTCCGTTAAGACAAATTAAAAGAAGTATCACTGTTAGTTTTGTCCAAAAAGTTCAGAATGCAAGTTGAAGAATAGAGTCTTTTACCTGGTAAAATGTGAGAAGTGGTGCGGTCAAGATGCCGGATGGCGATCGATCGGCGACGGCGCGTGGTGTGGGCGGCGTGACGTCGCGGCGGTCAGAGCCGCCCCAACCCCCCCGAACCAAACATCGCTGCCGTGTCGTGACGTGGTACTGACTAGTGGTGCTGCGTAGGTCTGCACAGCGCGGCGGCACGCTCGCTTATGGCCGGCAGGTGCGCGAACCCCAAACCCCATTGTTCAGTCACAGTTCACCACCAAACAGGTGTGTGTTCGATCGATATATTTCCTCGGCCCGCATGCCGGAGCTAGATAGCTTCGGACAATTAGTCATGGTTATCAAATTCGCCACTTGAAGTCCTTATCGCGAGCGTCTTCACCGTGACGCTGCGGGTACTTCCTGATTATTTGCGTAGCGGTTAACTTACGACAACGTTTAATTTCAATATGTTGAATGAACGATTGTAATTTTTAAGTATAGGTAACCGTCTTCGATTTATTTACAGTCATCATGGTGTCAATTTAACCCAGGCTTCACCATCTAATGGTCGGTCTGCTAAATACATACGTAACATCATGCCTCTCTTGCGTACGATCTTGACATATTTTCCTCGCTTCCTTACTCTCATCAACCCTTAAGCCCACGTCACACAGAGGCGGTATGATTGCAAAAGTAGTCCGGGGGCGTACCTGCGGGAAGAGAATACTCGTACCGTGCCGCGACCGGTTTATAATGTGACAGGGTGCTTAAGAACTCATAAGTTACAAAAAATACTGCCCCCGGAACGCTTCCGTTACCGCCTCAGTGTGACTCGGACTTTATGATGCACGCTCGTCGATTTAGGGTACTTAGCTTTTATTTACAACACTCGCCGAGGCCTTCCTCTTCCAATGTTTCCATTCACCGTCGCCTTGTAGATCACCCGCCAAAGGCCTCTGAAATGGCTCATTATCGACTACATCCGTAGTTAGTAAGTCGGGACCAACGGCTTAAACGTGCCATTACTCCAGTAAAAATACGGTTTTGCAAAACATTAAATGTTAATAGCTACTTTTTTGTATATATCGTATTTAAATATGATGTTAAGACGCAATATTTACGAATCCACCTAAAATTTAAAGCGGAATATTTTTTTCGAATAACAGCTAAGGCAAAAATAGTAATAGACAATTATATACTTTATATCATAGATAAACGTATACTTTACATATAGGCATCAAAATCCACCATAAATATATTTAAAAATATCAAGTTATTTCAAAATATAATATCTCCACTTATTTTTACATATAAGGTCCAATAAAGTCGAGGTAAAATAATAGAAATAAACTGAGCTAAACTCAACCTTTTTAAATGTAAGTGATTCTTATATAATTTCACAAAAATGCCATACTAAATAAAAAAAAAGTTTTTTGTAATCGCTGGTTTACAATGATTTCGTAAACATTTATGTTGGATTTGCCAAAAATGTGATTATATAGCACTATTTAAATTATTAGAAAGCAAAACGGATCTATTACTATTTTTGGTTGCGAAGATAAGCTTTATTTAAATTTCGTGCTATAAAAGTTAAACAATACAAAAAAGCTAATATTTTTAGGTGGATTCATGTATAATATGTAATTCTGAATATATAGCAAGCCGTAAATAAATAAAAAACCGGCCAAGTGCGAGTCGGACTCGCGCACTGAGGGTTCCGTACCACCACATAAACATAATTGTATTAGCTGAAATTTCAGTAAGTTAATGTGCTAGATTTTTTGAGTCCGACACGCGCTTGACAAAATTTTATTATTTGTTGTTATTTTATAGCTTATGCACTATAAACATACCAATTTTCACGTTTGTAAGTGTTCCCGTTTTTAATAGAACTAAAACAAAAATCGCCTCAGCGACCATCCAACTTGACCCCTCTCTTATATGAATGTTCTTGAAACGGGAGCTCACCACAATTGGTTACCATTAGTTGTGAGAAAAGTTGTAATATTTAATGATTTCAGACTTTTACCATTATTTGTACTGTGAGACCTAGCATCTTGCCAAATTTTATAATTTTAGGTCAACGGGAAGTACCCTGTAGGTTTTGCATTTTTGAATAAATGTATGGAGATGAGGACATAAAATGCCATATCTTTTGATTGCGTCGTTGTAAAAAATTGAAATTTTCAGATCTTGTGAGGTTCATGGATCCTAATATGTGGTATTAATTTCAACCTGATACCCTTACCCGTTCGTGAGATAAAGGGTCTTGACAGACAGACAGACAGACCGACAGACAGACAGACAGACAGACGGACAACAAAGTGATCCTATAAGGGTTCCGTTTTTTGTTTTGAGGTACGGAACCCTAAAAAATAATCTATTAACATTTTTTTCCGAAATTCCATATTTTTTTAATGTTTGGACGGCAAAATAAATAAATAAATGAAGTAAATTTAGGTGGATTCCATTAAAAAGCTTTACACAGAAATATAATCTATCGATCTGAAAAAGAATCACGGCTATTATCAATTATTTCCGTTTCGCCATACAATCTATCGTAATTTTACTGGAGTACATCTGAGGCACGGAATCATTTAACTTTTCGGATACCTAATCAGGTGATTCGTCTTGTTATGTCCTAGATGTAGATGATGATAATAATACAAGTCATCACCTTCCTAACCTAAGAGCCGAATAAAACTGGACTCAAACAAGTCTTCGGCGTAAGGCGACTTCGGCAACTCTTTCAAGGATTAGCGACATTATTTATATAGTACATAGTTAGAAAAGTTATCGTATGGACTAACTAACTATACCTAGTATGTGACAGCTCTGGAATGCGGGCGAAACGTATGGCACGCCATACATTTCGTCCGCACTTCCGAGCTGTCTCGTAGGTTCTTTACCTACCTTTCTTTATTGTCAATGGGCTTACTCTTGACCTCGATCTAGACTTGAGGACAGAGATGAGAGGTCGACGATGGAACGAGCTTGCCCACACGAAGCATATTCATTCGCGACTGGAATAGATTCGGGTTATATGAACTCGGGAACACAGACGCATGCAGAGAATTCCACTCTTTGTTCGTGCGCATTATAAAAGATGTAATGTGTGGAAATATCAACCAAGTGTGGGGTTATATCCTGCGGTGCGTCTGTTCTCCCGATGGTAGAAGGGGGATGGTGGAATAAGATCGTGGAGCTCCCGAAATACAATCTGTAAAACACCAACAGACATGCAACTTTGCGAGGGTGGGCCAGACTGTGAAACTTAGTTTTCACCAGCATCCCATCACCAACGAGCTACATGCTTATTGGGGGCGATTCTAGCGTGGCCGCTAAATTTAAGGCTATAATTTGACAGGTCTAAAAATGTTGCTATCTTTGTTACTGCCTATAGGCTGAAAAAAGACAGCATCACTTTTAGACTTGTAAAATTTTAATCATAAATTAAGCGGCCACGCTAGAATCGTTCCCATTAGCAATGTTACTAAACACTGTCTAAAAAATCAGCCGAGATAAACAGCCTAACTTGCATTTCAAAGCATGCCTGCCTACCTATAAGCATGGACGAACAATAATCGTCTATGCTATAATTTAAGCACCTATAAACGATATTCAGATCATCATCATCATATCATCCCATCAAACGTCCACTGCAGGAAAAGGAGCTCCCTCCTGAACTCCAGCAAAAACGCGTGGTATTTAGGAGGAGATTTACCATAGTCACCACGCTTGTAAGCGTTGCGGCTGGCGAACGCTGTTGTTGGTGACCGCAGTTTGTAAGATGGTACGATACACAGAAAGACGCTGCTGCCTATCCTCCGGTTTATAATCCCTTAGTCGCCTCTTATGACACCCACGGGTAGAGATGGGTTGGTACTATTATATTCCGGCACCACACGGGCGAATATTAAGATACTTGACACAAAATACCACCCTCGACAAACCTTTACCAAACAAGATGTTACCAGTCAAGAGCACATCAAGCTTGACACATTGGACTTTGTACAGTTCTTATTTCAATAGATGTACGGACTAGAGTCGCACTGCGAGTGTCAAGCTTGACCTGTCGTTGACTGTACCTAGGTAGTTCAGCTTGAACCAAATGCCACTTTTATTTTAATTCTTTATTTAAAGAGCTTGGTCTTTTACAGACTAGTCGCTCCGAAAGGTCATGAAGTAACATCAAATTAAGTTATAAAATCCTTCTGCTCAGACATTTTCTCGCTAGATGCAAAAGAACCCCGGCCTTTCCCGAAAGGGGGCAAGCCAGGCCACTAACCAAATGCCACTTCAGTAGTGTTTTTCCAAGTCGTTTCCACAGTGTTTTCACATACACCCTTGTTTACTCTTCAATAGAGCTGATGGGCTGATGGGGTTTGGGTTCAAGGTGATGATGCGGTTTCCTTTCAATTAATTTAAAAGTTTACTGAAGTTTTTTCCGCCGTCATTGATGTGTAAACGTTTTCAAGTAGGCGAGCTTTTAAGTTGAATTGATAATTGGATTCGCAATATGCGCAGCATGAATGGTTGTGTTCTTTCCGATCACGAAAGTTAAGCCACCCTAGCTGAATTCAAAGACTAATTCGGCATACATTGATCGTTGAAGTAAGGATATTGCAATTAACATAACCAAGCCTCTCAGCAATGTATGCCGAATTAGTCTTTGAATTCAGCTAGACGTGCGATCGTGGCTTTAGGCAACGTAGGTCTTGGGAGCAAATTCTTGGATATCGCGAAGTGATTTTCAAGATTCAATAAATTAAAATAAGCCGTAATAAACTTATAAAACGTAAACTATGTGTTAAATTTCTAAGATTATTAAGTGTAGTTGTGGAAGAACAATAAACGTTTTATTTATTTAAATTATCATTTAAGTAAATGTCTCCGTGGTCTAGAGCTTAGAGCCTTCGGCTCCCGATCCGGAGGTTCTGGGTTCGATTCCCTGTGGGGTCAGTCAACGACAGGTCAAGCTCGACACTCGCAGTGCGACACTAGTCCAAGCGTCTATAAATAAGAACGGTACCAAGTCCAATGTGTCAAGCTTGATGCGCTCTTGACTGTACTAACTTATTTTAATTAACGAGGGCAACGGATTTAGAGTCGAACTAACCAAGTACAGGCAAGAGCACATCAAGCTTAACTGGACTTTGTACATGCATACGAGTACATACATAACATCACGCCTTGTTCCCGTCGGGGTAGGCAGAGACCATAATTCTCCACCTGCTACGATCTGGACTTTGTACCGTTCTTATTTCAATAGACGTAAGTACAAGCTAGGGTTTCGTACCCATAGGTCCAGGGTGGTGCCGGCAAGAATAGTACCATCCCGTAAGAGGCGACTAATGGTTATAAATTGCAGGATGGGCAGCAGCATCCTTCTGTGTATCATACCATCTTACTTACTGCGGTCACCTACAAATGCGGTCCATGGTGCCAGCGGTAACGCTGACAAGCGAGGTGACTTGGTAATTCCCCTCCACATTTTTGCAGCAAAAACTAGAATTCTCCCTGTCCTGTAGTGGACATTTCATGGGATGTTATGATGATGATGATGACAAGCTAGAGTCGCGCTGCGAGTGTCAATTTTGACCTGTCGTTGACTGTACATCGCCAAAGGGCGACAACCCTTTCAGGTAATGACCTACATCATTAATCTATGCATTACCTACCTACAAAGGTGATTGACTTGACTTTGAAACATGAAATTAATATGCATAGTGTATAATATCGAATTATGTAAATATACCCATGAAACTAATAATAAGTATTTCCTCAGAACTTAACACGTTCGCGGACAGTAAGTCACCCAAGATTAACACAAAAAAATTGTATGAAAAATTTTGAACTGCTATAGCATCATTGTCATATAGCTTCTACTGTAGAAAGTAAAGTAAAGTAAAATAATTTTATTTCCTCTACAAAAAACATGGGCAAAAAAGTAGGCACAATAAAATGTCTGTAGAGGCTGGTTCCTAAGCTAGGTAGTCCTGTGTTTTAGGCAACCAGGCCTCCACCTCCAGAATGAATGAATACAATAACAATTAAAACATATTATAAGCTAGACATCGAGGAGTTTTTACAATAATTTTTAAATTTGTATTAGTGTTATATAAAACCAAAAAAACGGAAACAAAAATTTAAACTTAAAGAGTGAGCGTGTATAAGAGAGCGTGTGTAAGTGTGTTTGTGTGTGCGTGTGTATGTGTGTGTGCGTGTGTATGTGTGTGTGCTTGTGTATGGGTGTGTGCGTGAGAATGTGTGAGTGCGTGTGTATGTGTATCAAGAAACGTAAATATGATTAGAGGTACTTCACAGAATTATGAGAGAAAAAAAAAAAAATCAAATTTAAAATTACTAGGACAGTATCGCAAGAAGTTTTTCTGTGTCCTCATAATTCATACCAAGGAGCCAGTCGGTTACCGACTTTTTACACTGAAACTTACTTTGTGGGTAGATATTCGTGATTTTGTTACACCTATTATATAGAAATGGACCAAGAAAACCGAAGAAGCGTTGGGCAAAAGTAGTATTACACGGTAGAGAAGCTGAAACCGTACCATGCCTTCTGTTATTCAATGCAAGCGCAGGATCATATACAATACAAGAATGTTGTTTCAAGATGGTATATAGAACAAAAAGTTGTCGAATTGTCAAAACCTTACACGATTTATACAGTTCCTTCGTAGGAAAGAAGAACGAACGAAAAGTCGATACTTTCAAAATTGCACGCTGAGCCACCTCAAGCTTCTTTAAGGAAGTTTTGGCAGCACCACCCCAAACAGAAAGGCAATAAATAAAAATGGATTGACAAACAGCATAATACACCATATTTAAAACTTTGGGTTCAGCGATATGTCGAAGACATTTAAATACATAAATTAACTTTCGTGTACGAGACGATAATAAAGTTATATGTGTTTTAAAGTTGAGATTTTGATCCAGGTTTATTCCAAGGTATTTAAAAGAAGCCACATTTTGCATACTAGGACAGGAACAGGAAGAGACAGAAGTAGAGGAGCAGTAATGAGCAGTGAGGGTGAAATTTTCAACCGGGAAAGAAGAGTTACGGATGCCGAACATCATGTATTTAGTTTTATCAGGATTGATAGTAAGAAGGTTGGTATTGAGCCAAAATAATATTGCATCGAGTCCACTTTGAGCTAGGTTAAAAGTTTCACGCCATGTGTTTCCTTGACACAAGAGAACTGTATCATCAGCAAAAGAAATTATTTTGCTATTAGGTAAATGAGTTAGACAAAGGTCATTTATAAAAACCAAAAACAACGTGGGACCAAGGATACTTCCTTGCGGGACTCCGATATTTATAGGAAGTTCATCGCTTGTGAAATTATCAATCCTAACTCGTTGGTAGCGATTAAAAAGGTAGCTTTCAAATAGTTTAAGTTCGTTGCCTCTAATTCCTAATCTTTCTAGTTTTCGAAGAAGTAGGGGGATCGAGACCGTGTCAAATGCCTTAGCAAGGTCAAAAAAAATTGCTACACATTTTTTATTCCTATCAAGGTTTTCAACTACAAAGTCTACGAGATCATGGACTGCAAGACCAGTCGATTTTTTCGCACGAAAACCGTATTGATTAGGAGCTAAAAGATTATTATGTTCAAGGAATTTGATCAATCGATTATTCATTATACGTTCTAGTATTTTTGATAGGGAGGGAAGAATAGAAATTGGTCGATAGTTAGATACACGGTCTCGATCACCTGACTTGAAAATTGGCCTGATAATGGATTTTTTAAAGACGTCAGGAAAAACACCGGAAGAGATGCTCAATCGGCAGATATGAGTGAGTGGGGGTACTATGATATCTTTAAACTCTTTTAGAAAATTGGAAGAAATACCATCCCAGCCCTTCGAAGAAGTATTTTTCATTGAGAGTACGAGTCTCTCCACCTCCTGCTCATCTGTGTCAAGCATAACCAAAGAATCCATAGAGATTCTGGCACCATCATCATTATTATTTACTAAACGGAAGTTACATGAGCTGATTTTTTCAGCGAGAGATTTTCCTATGTTAGCAAAATACTGGTTTACTGCGTCCACGGAAGCTGATGGAGAATTACGCATATTCAAAAGCTTACCTGCAGAGTCTTCAGATTTAATTGTATTTGTGCTAGTTTTTATTACCTCCCATAGCTTTTTATTATTTGAACCGGCGTCTTGAAGTTGCTTACTAAAATATGCACGCTTAACTTTTCTGAGTAAGTCATTACAAAAGTTCCTGTAACGACGGTAAGTTATCGAAAGAACACTATCATTAGGTTGATTTTTAAGTTTCTTGTGCATATTATCCCGATTTCGGATGCATTTTAGTAAGCCGACCGTAATCCAAGGCTTGATAGTTTTGGTACGATTAGGCAATCGCAGTATTTTAGTGTTAGACACAAGAGCCATGCTGAGGAGATCCACCAGTAAGTTAGCCGCAAAATTAGGATTAGATGATATAAACACCGAACTGAAGTCAATATTCTTCATCGTTGTTTGCAAGCCGGGATGATCAATTTTAGAAACATTTACGGATACTTTCTTATGTAAAAATAAATCAATAGACAGTAGTATAGCGTCATGGTCAGTTATATCTGAGCTAATTACAAAAGTGCAGCTTGGTTTATTACATTTTATTATGAAATGATCCAAACAAGTAAACTGTCTTGTAGGAAGGGTATGGGATGGTAACATTCCATGCATGGCTAACAAGCTTAGATATTCTTCAGAATTTATATCTGAATTGTTAGGAGCTATGTCAATGTTTATATCACCCGTTAGGATGATACGCTGAAACGATTGAACGGATTGAAGAACTATATTTAGATATTTAAGAAATAACACAGAGTTAGACTTGTAACAGTGCGGACGATATATAGCTAAGATTGCAGTGATTGCAGTGCAAAAGACAGTTTGTTTCAGGAAAAAATGGTTCAGATACCGAAAAAGTTAAAGATCTTTTTACGTATGTTACAACACCGTCATTTTGATTGAAGTTATCACTAGTTCTGTGCGCATCATAATTAGGCAACGCAGGTAAAGAACCATGGCAATAAGATAGCCAGCACTCCGTTAGGATAATAACGTCTATGTCTATCTTAAGTTGTTCAAGAAGGATGGCAATTTTATCAAAATTACGTGAGATACTTCGTATATTTTGACAGAGTATTTTTGTTTGTTTAGTGGGATTAGATAAATGGGAAGAGATCTCTCCAGCACAACAAGATTTAGGTACAGATACTTCAAAATTATCAATATCATCTAATAGTTTATTTGTGTCATCGAACGTGAAGCTTTAAATGAAGGATTGGGCAAACAAAGCAGGCACTGATTTGATAAGGGGATACGATTCTATGAAGTACTCTTGGTTTCATGATTCGCTTTTGTGTTAGTATGCGAGAGATGAGGTGTGTAAAGTGAAGTATGTCTGTAATGTGTATGACAGTTTTACAAAGGTGATAGCAACACCCAAGAAAAAAACTAAGTGAAAACACATCTAGTCATGTAGCTTTTTTTAGACTATTTAAGTGTTCAAGATTTTTAACACGAATTGCTGGTTGGCCTTCCGATTTTCTCAGGTACACATTACCACCAGCAGACCAGCAGTAGCCATATTGTTCATTGGTTTTGAAGTTCTTGGCCAAGTACAACAGGTAACGACCTTTTGCTGTAAGATGTTCAGAGATGTAGATTTGGGAGTTTGTGTCTGGGAAGCCCATGGAGGCAGCTGTTAGCTGTACACGCTTTTCCTTATAATAGGTCTTGCATTCATTGAGAAATTGTTCCTTTATGAAAGTGTTGGAGAACTCAACAATGATAGGCGGTTTCCGGTCTTCTTTGTTCTTGCTAGGAAGACGGTAAATGTCTCTAACGTTCTCCTGCAAATTTCTGATGTTCAGTATTTCACTTATTTCACTTAGATTCTAGGTAGATTACATCTACCAACGGACGACGGATTTGAATCATCAGATTATCCCTGGGAGTATTGTTTCCATAATAACTTTACGGTATTATAGTATTGTTTTATGATATCTCCATCTATTTATGATCGTAAAAAACATAACTGTTCGTCCACAACATCTCACTTTCGTGAGAAACGTCCATCCACAAAACACCGGCGCTTTGTTTTGTCTCATTTTACTTGACGAATTGTGGAAGTAAATTCGATGATTAAACGTAGCCGAACACCACAATTAAATACTTTACACTATACTGTAATACAGGTAACCGCTAAAGTGTTTATATGTTGATCAAATATCTACTTATCAAATTGATTTGATAGGTTACCTTGAAGGTAGGAGGAAGCATATAAACACAATATTATTGAGGATAACAAGTAAAGATAATTTTAGTATACTGTTAGGCTTAAACTAATAATAATCCCTAGGTATATTTCTACTCTTTACCTACACTTTTATTGTATCAGTCCTTACTTTTTATTTTACAGTTTTGTTTCTAATTACTTTTAAACTTCTTCCTTTTTTTTATACCTACCCATTTACTTTACTTTATTTTCTATTATCTTTCTTATTCTTTACCATTTCACTTTAATTTATGAAATACCTAGGTTCTACTTATATTGAATTAATTTATCATTCACAGTTGCATAGGTCAATTACTAAATAGTAAATATAGTGTTAGTTAAGCAGTTTGGTTAGGAAGGTACCTACGTAGATACTATTATAGTATTATTTGACTGTATATTACTGGACTAGTTTATTCTAAACTTCCTCCTGTATTAATTCCAGGTTACCATGGCAACTACCCGTATACAGCAGCTTGAGAAACACCTTAAAGATGCAGAGAAACTTAATGATCGCCTTTTGGCAGGCAGGGACGTTAATGAGTTTGAAATAAAACAGCTAAAAGTCAAACTACAAGCCCAAGGAAACAAATTTGATACGATGAAAGAAAGTTTCAAGGAAGCCCAAGCCGAAGTTACTCGACTGGAAAATCTTGTCGAGTCTTTGACGTCCCTGCAGGATCAACATCAATCTGCCCTTGACAGAAATAGTTTGCTGCATCTTCAGCTGCAGGAAGCACATTCGCAACTGGAAGAATTACACAAGGAGAAAGAAGAGGAAGACACTAAGCATGCAGTATCCTTACACCACGAGTTATCAATTGTAGAAGAGCACAAGGAGGAACTTGAGGAGCTGGAGAAAATAATAAAAAACAAGGATGTTGAGTTAACAAAGGCACAACAATGTATTGATGCGCTCCATTCTAGACTGAGGGAGATTACAACGGCTTATGATAAAAGTCAATCTTCGCTTCAACTGTTGACAAATAAATATGAAGAAAGTGAGCAGCGCATGCATGAAATGTTGTCATCCACAGCTGAGCTCAAGCAGCTTAATACCACTCAGCAGCAACTGATAGCCACCCTCACCAATGACAAAGAGGTTGCTTGTGGTCTAGAACCACCGCGGACATCAAATATCAGCATGTCTTCTAGCTGTACGCCTGCAACCTGCGGTTCAACCTCAACATTTTTTAACTGGCGATTTTCAGCTCGCCTTACAAGGAAACAACGCCGCCAAAAGCGACACGCGTACAATCGACGCCAGCAGCGCGGAGACCAGCATGAGCAGACCGCTGTGAGTGACGTCATCGTGGTGGCACCACGGCAGCACATCGATGAGAGCGTGGTGACTGCGAGTAAAGACATCACCACGTCGCCAATGTCGCCAACACATGATGCCGCCGCGCGTGAGCAAACTGCTGTGAATGACGTCATCGTGGTGGCACCACGGCAGCACATCGATGAGAGAGTGGTGACTGCGAGTCAAGACATCACCACGTCGCCAATGTCGCCAACACATGATTCCGCCGCTGGTGGCGCCACGGTGGAACAGCAGCCATCTGTCGATAACAGCACAGAGACCACGGATGGCGAGGACTTTTCGTCGACTTCCAATAAAAAGAAGACCTTTGTATATTCAGACAGGATAGGAGTAGGTCTAGGGTCTATTTTTAATTACTGCCATAATCAGCAGGTGACCAATATTTGCTGTCCCGATATTACTTTCGATGGTCTTGTAAGAAAGATTGCTGTAGGCAAGTTTGACATAAACACCACTGTTGTTATCGTGGTAGGCAATCATTCTGACATAAGTAGATTAAAATTAAACAATTTTGTGACATTGTTAAACAAGATACAGAGTGAAACTAAGTGTAGGTTTATTCTGTGTAACTTTCCATACTGTTCAAATGTTACTGAGCAACACAACAAATGTATACACAGAATGAATTTACATTTACAAAATTTGACAAGTCGTCATAGTGACATTTTATATCTTGACATGAATATTTTTGTAAGTTATTTTAGATTGACAAAGGATACTATGTATCTGCCTCTTAAGTTTAAGAAAGACCTGGCTACATTGATAGCATATAATATATCTGACTCTGTTATAGGAAGTTATACACAAAAAACTTCTATAGTTAGTAACATTACTAACACCAATTCTTTAAACTAGTTCATACGACAAAAGAGGGTTTTTCTACACAAAATTTTACTGAAGTAAATGAAAAAAAACCTTCTGGCAAAAAACTTCCTATAGCAAAGACAAAGGAAAAATCTAATATTTTGAAAATTTTACATCAAAATATTCAAGGTTTTTCTGGAAAAATTTTAGAATTAGAATTATTCTTAGAAAGAACAAAATTTGACATTATTTGTCTGACAGAACACTGGCAAAAAGACTATCAAATGTTGATAAATTATGAAAATTATTGTATAGCCAGTGCTTTCAATCGAAAGTCTGCTTTACACGGTGGATCACTGATTTTAGTTCGTAACAGTTTTAAGATAAAGAACCGTAAAGATATTGTTCGACTTTCGGTTGAAAGATGTATTGAAATATCTTGTGTTGAGCTGGACAAGCATGTTGTAGTATGCGTATACAGACCTCCCGCTTTTCAAAATTTTTCAATGTTCGAGTTAGTAATGGAAGATGTTTTAAAAATAGTGACAAAAGAAAATAAGTTTGTGATAGTGTGTGGTGACTTTAACGTCAATATCTTAGAAAATAATACCTATAGTAACAAACTTATAAGTCTTTTCAAATGTTTTAATTTAGAGCATGTATTTTTTGAACCTACAAGGGTGACGTCATCCTCGGCTACCTGTATTGATAACGTCTTTTGTAATTGCGATTATTTTGAGAAAAGTATCATAAACTCGCTTCAGTCTGACCACTCTGGTCAAAGTGTTACTTTTAATTATTCTCGAGTAACCCAGAATATAGATATAGAAACCAGGAGCCTAACGAGCGGTAGGTTAGAAAAGTACAAAAACACGTTGCTAGAAAAACTGCCCTGTCACAATTATAATACTAACAACCCTAATAACTCATATGAAGATTTATTCACATTGATTAATACTGAATTCAGTAAAATTTTCACTATTAGAAAAAAGCAAATTATTGTAAAATTCAAATTCAGTGACTGGGCTACCGCTGGTATTCGCAAAAGTAGAGAGAGACTTTTTGAATTATATGAGCTTAGAAATTATTCAAATGACGACAATTTCATTGAATATGTCAAAAATTATTCAAAATTGTTTAAATTAGTTTGTTTAAAAGCAAAATCATTTTTTCTACGGAAAAAAATACAGTCTGCTGATAACAAAATTAAGGCTGTATGGAATGTTATAAACAGTGAAACTGGAAAAGTGAAACCGCGTGACAATCAAATCACACTTCATACAAATCGCGGAACTATTAGTTCAAACGTAGAAGTGGCTCAAGAATTCGAAACCTTTTTTACTAATATTCCTTTGAAAACAACAGAGTCACTCAATTCATCATCTTCACTTGCTAGCGATTTACTTCAAAAGAATGTGGACGCCTGTGAAACTGAATTTGGGTTTAATCATGTCACCCCTAACGAAATTGTTAAAGCCTTTAAAAGTATTAAAATGAAAACCACTGAGGACCTATGGGGAATGTCAGTAAAAGTCTGTAGTGCGATCATTGATACTATATCTCCATATTTAGCTGTTATATTCAATGATTGTGTCGATCATGGTACATTTCCTGACTTAATGAAAAAAAGTAAAGTAGTTCCATTATTCAAAGCTGGTGACAAAAAGGATCCCAGTAATTTTAGACCAATATCAGTCTTACCTGTACTTAGTAAAATTTTTGAGAAGGTCATACTCAATCAAATGCTTTCACACTTCAATAGAAATAACTTACTACATGACCATCAATTTGGTTTCACGAAAGGGCGCAGTACAACGGATGCCGGGACTGCACTTTTAAAATACATCTTTTGCGCGTGGGAAAAATCTGAAGATGCTATTGGTATCTTCTGTGATCTATCCAAAGCATTTGATTGCGTAGATCATAGCACATTGTTGCTAAAACTTGAACATTACGGTGTTAAGAATAATTCACTTAAACTACTTAGGTCATATTTGGAAAACAGGATTCAAAAGGTACAAGTAAACAGGACGAAATCACTGGGATCTGTTGTCAAAATTGGCGTACCTCAAGGGTCCATATTGGGGCCATTTTTATTCCTTATTTATATTAATGACCTTCCTTCTGTGGTGAAGAATCTGTCAAAGATTGTGTTATTTGCTGATGATACTTCATTAATATTCAATGTAAGTAGGAAATCACAAAATTATAACGAAGTCAATGATGCACTTCGACAGATTCATGCATGGTTTACTGTTAACAATCTAGTCCTAAACGCCAAAAAAACTAAATGTATTAAATTTGCACTACCAAATGTAAGGTCTACTTCACATAACATAGTATTGAATAATGAACCATTAGATTTTGTAAATAGTACAGTTTTCTTAGGGTTAACACTAGACTCTAAACTTCAATGGGGCCCTCATATAACGGCTCTTTCTGGTCGATTGAGCTCGGCTGCATATGCTGTTAGAAAAATCAGACAACTTACTGATGTAGCTACTGCAAGGCTGGTTTACTTTAGCTACTTCCATAGCATTATGTCTTATGGCATACTGCTTTGGGGCCGAGCAGCTGATATACATTCAATATTCGTTTTACAAAAGAGGGCTATAAGAGCAATTTATTGCCTGAAGACTCGTGATTCCCTGAGAGAACTGTTCAAGGAAATCAACATTATGACAGTGCCATGCCAGTATATCTATGAAAATATAATGTATGCTAGAAAGAACATTCATCAATTACCTAAAATTTGTGACAGGCATAATTTTAATACTAGAAATAAGCATAAAATTGATCAACCATATACTAGATTAACTAAAGTCAACACATCTTTCGTTGGTCTGTGTATACGATACTACAACAAAATACCTGACAATATAGTGCAATTACCTGAGAGAAAGTTTAAAGAATGTGTAAAGCAAACGTTATGTAAAAAAGCTTACTATAGATTGGATGACTATATGAATGACAAAGAGGTATGGTGCTCTGATATTCCAGCGAAACACAAGAAACACATTGTAAAAAGCCGACTCTTAAAGTAGGCCGTGCTGCAGTGGTTTCTTGCCGTTTCTTTTACGCTGCCATAGCACGATCCGAAACGGCGTAGACTCGCTCTATTTGCATTGTATTCTGCATGACATTCAATAAGTATTCTGTAAAGAATCTACATTGAATAAAATTATCTGAATCTGAATCTGAATCTTGAGATTTGCTAAGTCCGTCTTTGACTCTTTTTTCACTTTAGGTAAATTTCTTATTTCAATACAAGTCTTAATAAGTCGCTTTTCTAAGGCCTCACATTTATCATCAATTTTGGAAATTTGAAATGCGATCTCTTTACGATCTTCTTGGATGCTATCAATCGTGGTCTGCAATTTTGTGATACGCTCCGACATATCATTAACAGCCAGCTCAATAGACTATTCAATGTAACGGTAACCGCTATGAAACCCACGCAAATAGGAATGCTATAGCATCTGTGTCCGTAATAAGGGGGTACGGAGGGCGTCATTTAAAAAAAAACTTTGAATGTGTGCAAAAACATCATAAAAAGACTTCTTGACTAATTGAAATGTGACAGAAAATTATAAACTTTCATAATTTGGTACGAGAAAACCGATTCGTACGCATCCTTGACCAAAAACTAAGAACAAACTTCGAATGCTATGAAATCCGCGTCCAAGCATGAAAAAAAAACGGGTGCTATAGAGTTTTCGTCCGCGAACGTGTTAAGGCGAAATAACAAAATAGTCCTCCCTTAGAAAAAGCGCGAATGGAAGTTTTTTAGGGTTCCATACTCAAAGGGTTAAAAACGGGTCCTATGTCCGTCTGTCTGTCAGCGGGCTGTATCTCATAAACCGTAATAGGTAGATAGTTGCAGTTTTCATAGATTGTGTTGTGTTGCCGCTATAACAAAAAAAAAAATAAGGGGAGCTCTCCTACCGTGTTTTTAGGCGATTTTTGCCTATTTTAGCTCTATCGTAAAAACGGGAACACTTACAAACGTGAATATTGGTATACTCGTACTTCGGGTGCATAGTCCATAGAATAACAACAAATAATAAAACCTGGTCAAGTGCGAGTCAGGTTCGCGCGCACTTAATACACTTCTGTGCGACGTGCGTTCCTGCGACGTTATTTTTACCTTAGTGGTACGGAACCCTCGGTGCGCGAGTCCGACTCGCACTTAACCGGTTTTTTTCTATTTTGCTCTATGTTTTATCGGAAAATATGTTCAGATTCATGATGAATTAGGTACTATCTTTTTTTATTCATAGTTCTGAGTAGGTACGCACGGCAGCAAGCACATAGAAACAAAACCAGTATAAGCTGAACCAGCGCTACGCTATAAACGCCCGAAACCAGAGACCCACTCAAGGTCAAAGCGTTACCACCGATGTGCGATCGAGTGTACCCTTCGAGATTAGAGCATTTTTGCAAAATCATCCCTCAAGGGGGTGAATAAAGTGATAAATGTTTGTATGAAAATCATAATGAATTTATGATTTATACTTGCGATTGTCGGCGCTTGGTGAAACTCCATATTCAGTATTTGTATTAAAACACTTGTACACTGGTTCACGATTTTTTCATTTTTTCTCAACCGGTTTCGCTATTTAGCAGGAGAATACGAATTCGTATTCTTTCGTATTCTCCTGAAGATTGTAAATAGCGAAACCGGTTGAGAAAAGTAAAAAAAACCGTGAACCAGTGTACAAGCCTTTTTTTATACAAATACTCATAATGAATTTCTAAAAATCTGAATTTTTATGCATCAATCTTAGTAATAGTCGTTCCCTGTAGAACCCTAATAAGCTCAGTCCAAGGGATGTAAAGCAGGGACCGGGAGGCACGGAGCCTGGTACGGGGCGATACGCTCCGGCGGGTACAGAGCACCTTTATGTTTTATCATGTTTTATTGTAGGGGACATAGTTAGGGAGGCATTTGTGAATATTCTGGAGAACGTAATGCTGTTGTAGCACCACAGAATATATAATAGTGAACAAGTTTGTAGCACTCGTGGCAGAGCGGTTGTTTCTCTCTCTTTCCGACTACGAAACTTTAGATGTGAGTTCGTATATCAAAATGTCACGTTTCAATTTCAATTTATTGCTTCCATAGTGGTAGGTAATAATGGGTTCCATGTTGAAAACCATAGCTCAGAACATGGAACCTTGTAACAGTCAAAAATTTACACGTGTGATTCAGATTTCATTTCTTTAGAGAACAATTATTCAAAAAAATATTTAGTTCTATGACCTAGTTATGTTCCTTGGGAAAAGTTGTTCAGTTTCATGGGCAGATTCACACCCCTTTAGTATTATTATACCTTCCCGTTACACGCTTTATAATAAGCTTTTTAACTTAAGGGTTGCTGTCATAGATTTATACAAGGTGTAACAAAAAGGGTATATCAACCCTGAAGAATGTGATTCTGCCCATGAAACTGAACGACTTTCCCTGAGGAACATAGGTCGAAATACGAAAAACAAAAATTTGACCTCCCATAGAAACTGAATCAGCTGATCGCGCATTTTGTATGGGAGGTAAAAATTATTTTTCGTATTTCAACCTATGTTCCTTAGGGAAAGTTGTTCAGTTTCATGGGCAGAATCACATCCTAAAGGTTGATATAACCTTTTTGTTACACCTTGTATAGTCGTTGCTGTACACATTCTTCCTTTGAAGTTTTTCTTAGATAACTGCGCTACATTTGCAAGTAGCTACTATAGCTAAAGCTTACCTTACACGTGTCTTCTTAATGAATTACTTGAAGCCTCGTGTAACCCATCACTTCCCCTACTTGTCAATATATACCCCACAAGTGCAAGGGCATCAATAAAATTTTCCACCTCGAACGTTTCCACTTAATTTAATGAGTAATTTTAACTCACCACTGGACAAGCAGTGGACATATTGCCGTTTGTTTATCGTCTATAAAGGGTCTCATCATAATTTGTTATTCACCTTCGCTTTTTACTTTTAAAGTTCGCAAAAATTTAGTTCATTGGTAAAAATTTTATGAAATGGAAAAACAATTTTCTTCCGAATTAAAAAAAAAGCGACAGCTAAGGTTAGTTTACTAATGATTTAATCTGTGGCTACGGTCTTTATATTGTACGGTCAACCGCACGTCGGTAGAAACTTTTTCAACTCTATTACCACGCCATAAGGTCCAAAAGTGTTTCTACTGACGTGCTGTTGAGTGTACGTTTAAAATTTTAAGATAATATAAACGAACTTAATTAAAATAATCGTAAAAAATTCATTAAGACAGTAGTTAACTTTTTAAAAGAAGTAAAAAGTTTTAATTTTATTGATCAACACATACTCGCAAAATCCAAAAAAAAAGTTATAAACGTGAGCTTATTGAAAGTACAAGCCAGGGCACCTCAAGCTTGACACATGACTTTGTAGTTTTTATTTCAACAGAAGTAGTAGAGTCGCGGTTCCAGTGTCGAGCTTGACCTGCTCTTGACTGTACCATAGAGCAATATAAACTGTACCTACCCTTACCTAACCAATCTAAGAATTTACTGGTAGAATTTGTAACTGTTCTAAAATATAGGAGAGGTGAGCGATTTAAAACTGCAAACATTTTCTAAAAGCTGTTTTTTAGGGTTCCGTACCTCAAAAGAAAAAAACGGAACCCTTATAGGATCACTTTGTTGTCCGTCTGTCTGTCTGTCTGTCAAGACCCTTTATCTCACGAGCGGGTAAAGGTATCAGGTTGAAATTAATACCCATGAACCACACAAGATCTGATAACTTCAATTTTTTACAACGACGCAATCAAAAGATATGTCATTTTATGTCCTCATCTCCATACATTTATTCAAAAATGCAAAACCTACAGGGTACTTCCCGTTGACCTAAAATTATAAAATTTGGCAAGATGCTAGGTCTCACAGTACAAATAATGGTAAAAGTCTAAAATCATTAAATATTGCAACTTTTCTCATAACTAATGGTAACCAATTGTGGTGAGCTCCCGTTTCAAGAACATTCATATAAGAGAGGGGTCAAGTTGGATGGTCGCTGAGGCGACTTTTGTTTTAGTTCTATTTAAAAACGGGAACACTTACAAACTTGAAGATTGGTATGTTTATAGTGCATAAGCTATAAAATAACAACAAATAATAAAATTTGGTCAAGCGCGTGTCGGACTCAAAAAATCTAGCACATTAACTTACTGAAATTTCAACTAATACAATTATGTTTATGTGGTGGTACGGAACCCTCAGTGCGCGAGTCCGACTCGCACTTGGCCGGTTTTTTTTAATTACGTCACATTAGTGGAGTAAAGAAATAGCCTCCCGTCAGTCAGCGTTAGCGTTATTCTTTAGCGTTTGGCCTGTTTAACGCTTTTTGTAGATATGTAGTAGATATATATACACCTACCTACTTAAATATTAAGCACAAACTCAGATTTTGACCGGCTTGAATGATTTTTAGGAGGCCAATTCTCGAAAATCACCGGGTGCTAAAATATCACTTTTAAGACTGTAAAAATTCAAATTTACCCTGTCAAACCCTTAAAAATTAATTCATAATGCATGAAAGTTAAAAATATAACATTAGTTTATATTTAACAAATATCAATCTTAACTTTTGTGTGTCGTTTGTTGCTGGTTTTTTCGAAAAAAACAAGAAAAAAAAAACCAGCAACAAACGACACAATAATTCATCTTAATAATGTCCCAATAGAATCGGTGAAACAATTTAGATATTTAGGCAGTTTAATTACTAATGACTCCAGATGCACTCCTGAAATTGTTTCTAGAATTGCAATGGCCAAAGCAGCTTTTAACAACAAAAAAACCGGTCAAGTGCGAGTCGGACTCGCGCGCCGAGGGTTCCGATATACCTATAGTATTTTTGGAAGCAATAAAGTCCATTTTCAGGACCGCAAAACTAAATTTGTTTGTAAAGGTTTTTTGCAGATTTCTGAAAAACTGTGCAACTTAGAAAGATCGTTTTATTTTTGCTGTAAAGTTTATATAAACTTCTGTCAACTGTAATTAATTCAGATTTTTCCTTACTCAAACTTCGGAGATAAGGGGGGGGGAATGGTATTTTTCTTGACATTTTTCATCATAACTTTAAAACTAAGAAATTTAAAAAAATACAAAAATATATTTTAAAATGTACAAGTAAAGCCCTTTCATATGATACCCCACTCGACCTAGTAGCGACAATTTGAAATTTGGCCCCCCCTATTTTGGCCCCCTTTATATTAATAATCATACTTTTTTCAAAATTTTTCTTGTGCAATTAAGTTGGGCAACTATATTCTAAAACTATTCCAAATTTCAGGTTGATAGCATAAGTGGTTGCTGAGATATAGAGGTGTGACAGACAGACAGACAGACAGACAGAGCGGCACCATAAGGGTTCCTTTTTTTTACCATTTTGGTATCGGAACCCTAAAAACACCTTTTAAAAGCTAAAATCTCTAGAATTGTTCGGAAACGACTGATAAAAGTGTACATCTGGAGCATTGCATTATATGGTTGTGAGACGTGGACTCTAACACAAAGAGATAGAGAGAGGTTAGAAGCGTTTGAGATGTGGTGTTGGAGGAGAATGGAAGGGATCAGTTGGACAGAGAAAAAGACAAACGAGGAAGTTCTAGATTTAGTTAAAGAGAAGAGAAATTTGCTGAGAACCATCGAAAATAGAAGAGGGACGATGGTCGGACACCTGATAAGACATGACACTTTCATAAAGAATATTATTGAAGGAAAAGCAGAGGGCAGAAGAGGAAGAGGAAGACCAAGACGCACTTATTTTGACCAGATAAAAGAGAGGGTAAACGTCGAGTCTTATCAGGATGTCAAATCATTGGCAGAGGACAGAGAGAAATGGAGATTGCTTCACCGACAAGAGCGCGGCTCTTAAATATGAGAAGAAGAACTATTGAAAAGAAAAATCGAATGTGATTTCGAATTTTTTAAGTGATATTTTATGTGATAGGTGATATTCAAGAATAGAGTCCCAGAACAGAATATTCATAGAAGGGCAAGGCGCAAATTTTTATCGCTGACTGATGGCTTCTATGACTGACTATTATTTTGTAAGTATATGAAAATTTGAAAAATCAAAGCCAACTCTAACGAATCCAGCTGACTGACGGAATACTATATTTCTCTATTCCACTAATGTGACGTAATAATAAAAAATCTGCTTTTAGAAAATGTTTGCAATTCTAGGTCGTCTTCTGAATATCTTAACGAAGTCAGTATTGGACCCAGTATGCACGGTGTCACGTATTGAGTGGTTCATGACGTCACGCAACAAATAGAGGGTGCTAATAATAATAGCACATGTCGGGAAGACACCTGCTGTATATGGGGTAGGAGGTTTATTCCTAGCCTGACAATATTACCTCTACATTATATGTAACGAGTTGTTTTTATTAATAGGCTTGCGGAAGTAGACTGTAGTAATAATATCTCAACACATTTAGATGAATATGACTTAAAACTGGAAAGCATCGATGCTCCACTATATTTAAAAAATAATTTTCAAAAAGGCGTAGAGCATTTTTTTCTCTAAATTAATTTTTTCGTTTATTCTAACCAACGCTTACCAACACATTTTGCAGCCATGACCTACCCACAGAGTGTACTGACGGAAAGAATAACATTGTTTTACAAACTTGTTTTTTCTGACAGCTTTAGCCGATTGATTTTGACATAGCTGCAAAATTTAAAACAATTTTTTTTTAAAATTTATTTATTTGCTGCTGTTGGTAAGCGTTGGAATAAACGAAAAATGAATCAACGTTGTTCCTTTCATAGTATCACTGTCTGTGTACCACTAGTGGTACGCACGGCAGCAATGCAGTGGAAACAAAACCAGTATAAGCTGAACTAGCGCTACGCTACAAACGCCCGAAACTAGTTATCTGTTCATGGTGTTTCCACTGACGTGCAGCTGTGTGTACGAGTAGTATACAGGTTGTAAAAAGTCATTTCCCGAAAACTTAAAATGCGGATTCAGAGCATAAAATTAAAAAAAACTTTTACCAAGCAACATAGGTTAAAAAAAACTAATTTCAGTAAAAAATAATATTATGCAGCACTTGACAGGTGTACGTACCTATTTGGGAAAGTCAAGAATATTTCGTATTAGTTTATTGAATGAAACTTGTGCAGTTTTATGGTCTGAAACCACAAGTACCAGTCTTCGGGACATGTCTTTACACCCGGATTGCCACTGGCCTGACCCTGACAGTGACTATACACAATAGTCACTGTCTATTGACAAATCTAATCTGAAAATCTATAAGACAATAAAACAAGAAGGTTATAGGTAAGACTACAAATTCAAATTCCTTGCAATAAAAGGTTAATCTATTTGAACCTGAAATCCGTTTGCCCACTCATTAGTGAGGTGAATAGCAACAACTTTTGTTCTACGACTTTTGCAACAACAAACAAAAAAAAACGATTAAGTAACACATTTGATTGGGAAGTTGAAATTTTTCTGTGATAGTTGCAAATGTTGTAGAACAAAAGTTGTTGCTTTTATCTCACTAATAAGTGGGCAAACGGATGTCAGGTTACAAAAAAATAACCTTGTAAGCATGAGCAGTGCACAAATTTTTTTGTAATCAATGTACTTTGGGCGATGAGTGCTAACAGGAGTAAACCAATGTTACCCTATCAATATTCGTGCGATTAGGTGGTCGTGAAATTGTATTGCTACTTGGACGTTTGGAGGTACTTGTAAAGTTAAAAATAAAATATCGTTTTATAAAATATATTATATTATCAAAGTATGCAAAATAAAAAATAATGACGTACAAACTATATTTCTTGAAAAAAAAAACTATAAATTTTATTGTCAAGTTCAGCGTAGACCATTCGATAGGCGGTTATTCATTGTTGGCAAATATAGTTTATTCATTGTTGGATATTAAAATCTCTTAATGACGTCAGCTAAACTACATCGCTTCACAAAGTGGCGCCATGGTGGGAAAAAAAGAAGCGACAATAAAAACCCACGCGCTCTTTAAATATGTTTGAATGTACAGGGTTGATACAATAAACATAAGTCATTTTGAATTTATCTAACGGTAAACTTTCAATGTCAGGGAGTACCTTATTATAGAAGCGTATAGGTACATTGACCTTTAAAAGTTTTACTACTTTTGTGAACACAGCTGACATGAGAAGCAACTTGATTCTTATTTGTCACTATTTACCGGCCTAATCCCAAATCTTTAACACATTCTGCCCAGCTGTTCTATCACAAAACTCAATTGGTATTAGTTTCAAGCCTATCTATGGAGTGAAACGCAAAAACTATGAAGCTGGATACCATTTCCGCGGCCAGCTTCATAGTATTTGCGTTTAACACTTTTTGATCGGATTCAAACAGATATTGGATTCGGCGGTAAAGCCACCGCGAACCGGTCGCTTAAATGAGTTTTTCTCAAACATGCTTGGAAAGGCGATCATTATTTTGATAAATAAATCGAAATACTGTACTATATTATTCCAATTAGGTCTGGTTACCCCACTGGTGGGGACAACCGGTCACGAGACCGAATTGGATTAATTTACTCAACGACCTTGAAAGATAAGAAATTACGTTCAAGTTCAACTCAATCCCGCCTTTCGACTCGACAAGCTCTACGCTGATCTCAAAATGACAACATTGGTAACAATATACAATTACGTATTTTTTGTTGTTTAGGGAGCTTCTCCAGTCACGTGGATTTGCGTCCACAAGCGGAGATAGTAGCTACGCATGTGTGCCGTCCGCATTTAGGCCGTACGCTGCGTCAGGCGGGATCACGACGCGTAGTCGCGAGCGCGGAGTAAATTCAACAAAATACAAAGAGCACCGCTAGCTGGCGCGCGGCGTACGACCACCCGCCTGCCGCGTGCTGGGGCATACGCGACGCGATCTCTCGGGCGTATGCGTGTTTGTTTTACGAAATTAGTCCTAGCCACTACGTTAATAGAGGTATACGCGGCGTATTGAATTCGTACAGTTCGGTGCACACATCACGATGTCTAGTACCGTACACACGCTCAATCAAAATAGTACTAGTGGCGCTGCGTGGGGCGTACTCTAGGCCTACGCGTCGTGATCACGCCTGACGCAGCGTACGCCCTTAATTATTTCATACATACCTCTCCAGTCTTGCGTGTCATACGCATGCGGAAGCATGTTTGAAAAGATCAAATGCGGACGACACACATGCGTACCAGATCCGCACGTGGAGGGTAATCCGCGTAACTGGAGAAGCGCCCCTATAAAAGAGATTAAAAAGATGTTTTGCGGATACAAAGTTTCTACTTGAACCAAAGATTTATTTAACGGATTTTGCTTAATAATTTAACTCAGTAATTCCATACATCAAGAATGTAAATGTTCGAGGAACCAAGATGCGCTATTGATGAGGTTATCCATCTCTGCCGGCTGTGACGATAGCGAGTGGTTGTCTTCGTACATGTAGATTCTGAAACAAACAGAAAATGTTAAAAAGACATGTATACTAGTGGTTTTTTATTCCGAGATAAAACTAACAGACTTGAAATTTATATCATATAAAGGAGAATAAAAAAAAGAAAGAAGAACAACAAAAATTTTTTTTTTGGGGCCGCCATTTTTTTATAATATTTTTTTTAAATATTGATAGTGGACTTTTTTTTAAGTACTGGCAACACCAAAGATTTGTGCGGCAAAATATTACCTTGACATTGACAGCAGGATAGCTGTATATGACGCCCGTGTGCGTGGTCAAGACAGACTGCTGTCGAAGGGTAATTTTTTTTTGTTTGTGGCAAAAGGGTAATGTTTATGAGTTTTTCAAAGTAATAATTTTTTGAAGCAGTGTGTTTCAGGGCTCCCGCTCACGACCGTATTTATTTATAGTATTATTACAATCTAAGACCGTATTTTTGTCGGCCGATTTCTTGTATGATAATTAGAGAGGTGATCGATCAAAATAATATCGTCACACGATGTCGATGATTTATTTTTTTTCTAGTAAGATACCATGAATATATTTTTTTATAAGTCTCGGTATTATCAAAAATGCTTCTTATGGTCATTATTTGTTAATATACAGGGTGTTAGGCTAGGATAACTATATAGGATGTTAGGGTAAGTATACAAGGTGTCAGGTTAGGATGACTACTATATGTACAGGGTTTTAGGGTAAGTATACAGGGTGTTAGGTTAGGATTGCTATACAGGATGTTAGGGTTAGTATACAGGGTGTAAGGATAGGATAAATACACAGGGTTTCAGGGTAAGTATACAGGGTGTAAGATTATGATCACCACATGTACAGAGTCTTAAGGTAATTATACAGGGTGTTAGGATAGGATAACTATACAGGGTGTTAGTGTGTTAGTGTTAGTCCTAACACCCTGTGTAGTAACACCCTGTATACTTACCCTAAGACCCTGTACATATAGTGATCCTAATATAAAATCCTGTACACACCCTGTATACTTACCCTAAGACCCTATACATATAGTGATCCTAATCTAACAAACTGTATACGTACCCGAACATCCTGTATATTAATCCTAAGTATCCTAACCTAACACCCTGTATACTTACCCTCAAACCCTGTAAATATAGTGATCTTAACCTAACACCCTGTATACTTACCCTCAAACCCTGTAAATATAGTGATCTTAACCTAACACCCTGTATAGTTATCCTATCCTAACACCCTGTATACTTACCCTATGACCCTGTACATATGGTGATCCTAATCTAACCCTGTATACTTATCCTTAAACCCTGTACATATAGTGATCCTATTCTAAAACCCTGTATAGTTATCCTATCCTAACACCCTGTATACTTACCCTAAGACCCTGTACATATGGTGATCCTAATCTAACACCCTGTATACTTACTTACCCTAAAACCCTGTTGTAAGTAGGGTTGTCATAGTCTAATCATCATAACATCCCATGAAACGTCCACTACAGGACAGGGAGCTCCCTCCAGAATTCTAGCTTTTGCTGGAAAAATGTGGAGGGGAAGTACCATAGTCACCTCGCTTGTTAGCGTTACGGCTGGCACTATGGACCGCGGTTGTAGGTGACCGCAGTAAGTAAGATGTAAGATACAAAGGAGGATGCTGCTGCCCATCCTCCAGTTAACCCTTAGTCGCTTCTTACGACACCCACGGGTATGTATGGTTGTCCCGTGTGGTGCCGGCAAAGAATAGTACCATAGTCTAATCAGTGTTGCCAAATTCCAATCAGTGATGCCGTATTTCAATAACTTTAAAAATCAATTGTAAAAAAATGGTGGCCTATAAAAATATTCTTTCTTCACCAAAATATTATCTACTATCCTATCCACCATATGAACTTGGTTTAAACCCTGTTAATCTTCCCTCGAAATAAAAATCCAACCTCCATAGTAAAATTTCAACGTTCATATTTTATTTATTTGCTTTTTGGTTAAATAAAGGCGTTACATAAATCTAAGGTGGTAATACATGTGGCACCCTGTAGGGGCACCGCAAAAACTACTTATTAACTGTGCTTATTAATGACAATAATATCTTACCAATTGGAACAAAACTTATACATAAATAAAAAAACCTACCCATAAATACAAGATGTAACAAAAAGGGTATATCAACCCTGAAGGATGTGATTCTGGCCATGAAACTGAACAACTTTCCCTAAGGAACATAGGTCGAAATACGAAAAAAAAAAATTTGACCTCCCATAGAAACTGAATCAGCTGATCGCGCATTTTGTATGGGAGGTAAATTTTTTTTTTTTCGTATTTCGACCTATGTTTCTCAGGGAAAGTTGTTCAGTTTCATGGGCAGGTTCACATCGTTCAGGGTTGATATACTCTTTCTGTTACACCCTGTATAAGGGCCTAATGAAATAACGAACATAATTTTAGTATGTTACTCAGACCATGAAAGTGAACAACTTTCCCCAAGGAACATAGGTCGAAATACAAATATCTATTTTTGACTTCCCATAGAAAATGCATCAGCTGATAGCGCATTTTGCATTGGAGATCAAATTTGGTTTTTTGTATTTCGACGTATGTTCCTTTGGGAAATTTGTTCAGTTTTATGGTCTAATTAACCTGTTAAAATTAAGTTCACTAATTCTGTAGGATCCTATATTTTAATTTTGACCCTCTTATCTCCAGACCCTAACATCAACGCAGTCGAGGTCTTCACTTTGTGAATAGAATAGAATAGAAACGTTTATTTGCAGAGATACTTACAAAATACAAATTCCAGATCTTATAGAAAAATAGTCTTAGTATCTAGTCTGCGAAACAGGCATGCAAATATTTATATAAATGAGCAATAGTCGTGCCTATCACTAATTATTCGTGGCTTTATACTCTCTATACTCCTTTAGGCTATAAAAACAATGTTCCATTAACCATTTAGTCACTCGTGTCTTAAACATGTTTCCATCTAATTGTTTTATTTCATCTGGTAGTTTATTATATATCTCTATACACATATTGAAAACATTTTTCGTATAAATATATTTATTACATGCTGGCTTATGTAGTAAGTTTAAATATTGAGTTCTTTTTGGCCTAGTATGTATATCATGATATTTACTAAAGTGGTGAGGATGATCTTTTACAAAACAACATGCACTTTTTATGTATGCGCAGGGGAGGGGCAGGATATTTAGACTTATAAAAAGTGGTTTACACGATTCAAGATAATCGGCCTGGCAAATTGCTCTGATACACTTTTTTTGAAGTCTAAATAGTCTGTCTACCTCCACGCAGTTTCCCCACAAAACAAGACCATAATTTAATGTTGAGGATACATAATCATGATATGCCGTCAAAGCTGCTTCTTTTGAGACTGTTTGCGATAACCGTTTCAAAGCAAATACAAATTTGTTTAACTTTTGGCAAACCTCACTCACATAAGCTATATTGAATATCAATAACCAGTCTCACCTGGTCTTAACTCCATTAGCCTTCAGTCTTCTAGCGTACTCCAATCCCTGGTAATGCGGAACCCTCTTATCTCCAGACCCTAACATCAATGCAGTTGGCGCTTTCACGTTGTGAACATGAGCTATGGGTGAGCAGCGCCTCATGGCCAGCAGTTGGTCTTCGGAGACAGGTCCTCGCTCGGTGAAGTCGAAACCAGCTTCAGCAGCGCACCTGGTGAAAGGAAGGCTGGTGGATTGTTAAAGTCAAAATATGCATTTTTTTTTTATTGCATTTATTAACAAAATATGAAAATACTGTATTGGAGATGACAAAAAGTGAAATTAAAATTTAAATCGGCTGAGAAATTCGGCCGATTTAAGCATTTAAAACTATTAATTACGAGCCGATTAGCCAGAGAGATCCGACATGGACAGTGACGTCACATTCCACTTCGGCCATATAAACTTTGTGTTAAATTTCGTTTTGCTAAAAAGAGACTGAAACAAATCTTCGATGGCTTATATCTATTTAATTTCATAGTTATTCGAAAAATAGTTTTACTATTTATTACATGAATACTCGTAAGATCAAAATTTTTAAATAAAAAAATATCATGCAGTTTCCCTATTAGAATGACAGTAGTGTGAGAGCGGGACGGAGCGATGCGTAAGATATTGGAGCGACAGAGACACGTATAGCTTTATCCTGCTGTCGTGCTAATCAAGCTGTATTATTTCGACTATAGGCAGACTTTTAGTAGGTTCGTTTGGCTGACATACAGGGTGTAAAGAACGATGTACCGAAAACTGAAAGGGCGTGCTCAGTTAACGAGAACAACTTTCCAAAAGAAACACTTTTGGGAAATGAAAAAAATTTTTGACCTCTCCATACAAACTTTTCGATAAAAGTGAGCAATTTGTATGAAGAGGTGAAAAACATTTTTTATTTCTAAAAAATATTTCTTTGGGAGAGTTGTTCAGTTTCGTTGACTGAGCACGCCCTTTCAGTTTTCGATACACCGTCCCTTACACCCTGTATGTAAAGTGGTTTTTTTAGAAACTTCTTGGAGTAAGAAAGTCATTTGCGATTTTAAAGTTGCGTTTCCCCCAGAGATGTTAAAGTCAAAATAGTTTATTCATTGTTGGATATTAATAGTAGATTAGTAGCCAAGGGCTGTAAGGCATCAATTGCAGCCCGATATATTTAGGCGCACGGCAGCAGCGAGGGCCGCCTATAGTTCGAGGGTGCAATTGATGCTTACACCCGAGCTAACTACTCTGCTTTACATCTCGATTATGAGGTAAGTAGGTCCTTATTACCACCAAATTGTAGGTGACCAATTAGCGCTCTAGGGTAATAATGTAGCCAGAAAAGCCCTAGGGCGGTAAGTAATTAAAAGAAAAACACTTCACTCTTTCAAAACTCAATTACTTACCGCCCTAGGGCTTTTCTGGCTACATTATTACCCCATTTGGAGGTAATAAGGACCTACTTACCGAATATGAGAGATGTAAAATCTCTTAATGATGATGAAGATGATTAATGATGTATGATGTGCGAGGTAGGTACGCCATGAGTTGGAAAACTTCCAACCAATAGGATTGCTCCAGTTCCTGGCTTAGTTGGCCAGGCTAAAGAGTAGAATACTCTGCCAGCGTCTGTGTTCCCGAGTTCATATAACCCGAATCTATTTAAGTCGCGAGTGAATAGGCTTCTTCTGGGAAAGCTCGTACCATCGTCGACCTCATCTCTCTCCTCAAGGCTAGATCGAGGTCCAGAGTAAGCCCATAGATAATAATAAAAAAAAGCTTATGCGCAGCTCTAAGCTAGGAAAATGGACCAATCCTATTGGCTTTCGCGTACAGCTCTACACTCTTAGTAAAGAATAAAGCAATAGTACTATCACATCATTACGTGGGTTATTTATTGTCGCTTCTTTTTTTTCACAAGGCGCCACTTTGTGTAGCGACATAAATGTAACTGACGCCATTAAGAGATTTTTAATATCCTACTATGAATAAAGAACATTTTGATTTAGATTTTTGGTGCCTTCCTTGGTTCTTTCCGCCCCTCTTGCAATTTCCCCCCGGGCCACCTGATGGAAAGTGGTCACCATCGCCCATAGCACCTACTGTCTTATTAATGGTATGATTGGTGGCATAGCATGTGAATTTGCCAAACCTAAAAATATATTTTGGGTCAGTTACCTACTTCGTGAATAGTACTAATCCACCTCTACCCGTAGGTGTCGTAAGAGGCGACTAAAGAATTATGACCGGAGGTGGGGCGGCAGCATCCTTCTGTGTATGTACCATCTTATATGCTGCAACCAACAACCGCGGTCCATGGTGCCAGCCGCAACGCCAACAAGCGTGGTGACTATGTTACTTCCCGTCCAAAACAACCACGCGTTTTAGCGGCAATTCTACAAGGTGTAACAGAAAGGGTATATCAAACCTGAAAGTTTCTGCCCATGATAATGAACAAGTTTCTCTAAGGAACATAGGTAGAAATACCAAAAAAAATTTTTTGGATCTTCCATAAAAATGCGCTATCAATTGATTCAGTTTCTAAGGAACATAAGTCGAAATACGAAAAAAAATTTTTTGACCTCCCATACAAAATGCGCTATCAGCTGATTCAGTCTCTGTAGGAGGTCAGTAATTTTTTGTCGTATTTCTACCTATGTTCCATAGGAAAAGTTGTTTAGTTTCATGGGCAGATTCACATCCTTCAGGGTTGGTTGGTATACCCTTTTTGTTACACCTTGTAGAAGGAGCTTCCTGCCCTGCAGTTCTTTTTTTATTGTCAATAGGCTTACTCTTGACCTCGATCTAGTCTTGAAAACAGAGATGAGGTCGACGATGGGACGACCTTGCCCAGAAGAAGCCTACTCACTCGCGACTTACATCCTTCAGGGTTGTATACCCTTTTTGTTACACCTTGTAGAAGGAGCTCCCTGCTCTGCAGTTTTTTTTTATTATCAATGGGCTTACTCTTGACCTCGATCTAGTCTTGAGGACAGAGATGAGGTCGACGATGGGACGAGCTTGCCCAAAAGAAGCCTATTCACTCGCGACTTACATCCTTCAGGGTTGTATACCCTTTTTGTTACACCTTGTAGAAGGAGCTCCCTGCTCTGCAGTTTTTTTATTATCAATGGGCTTACTCTTGACCTCGATCTAGTCTTTGAGGACAGAGATGAGGTCGACGATGGGACGAGCTTGCCCAGAAGAAGCCTATTCACTCCCGACATGAATAGTTTCGGGTTATATGAACTCGGGAACACAGACGCAGGCAGAGAATTCCAGATGACGTTTTATTGGATGTTATTATGACGACTTTGTAAATCGTACGACTCACCCGTCAGAATTATCAGCATAATGTCCTTTAGTCGCTAAATCGATCAACGGATTTCTCATCGACATCGCTTTGAACAACTCCGGGTATTTTCCAGCCAAATGTCCAATAGTAAACCCTCCAAAACTACCCCCGTACAATAAGACATTGTCTTTATATCTCGCGTCTCTTTCTAGTAAGTGTGTAAGAGCGAGATAGCAGTCTCCGACGTCATAGTCTCCTACGTTGGCGATTAAGCAACGCGCAGATGCGTCGCCCGCGCCGATCGAGCCGCGGTAGTTTACTCTGACCGAAGCGAGACCTAGGTGAAAGGAAAATAAAAAATCTTTGGGGCGTAGATAATAATAAAATAAATTAGGTGATAGTCGTTCTTTTTTTAATGTTATCGTAAAGAAAAGGACAGGACTAGGTCAGGCCTCGGTAGAATATATAAACGATAAGCGTAACTAAGATATACGGGGTATTTAAAATAAAATACTTTTCGGAAAAAATAAGGAAAAAACGTAGAAAATATATTGAACTACTACTGAAAGTCTACTCTTGCGTCATTTGAACTCGTTTTTGACAAACATGAATATGTTACTGTTCCACGGGCATAATTGCTTTAAGTTGTTTTTGATAGTACAAGTGAGAAAACATGCAGAATGAGCCACCTGATGATAAGTGCTATAGCTATCTATAATAATAGCATCTACTGTAATTTTTCAAGTTACCGGAAATAAGAAATACGACCTGGGCCCTGAGACAAGTGGCTTTCTATTATCGCAAACGCTATAGAAATAAAAAAGTAATGGGATTGACATTAGCTGACACGCAAAGTTTCGTTAATTAATGTCAATTCCATACATTTGCATTCTATTCTACTAGCGTTTGCGATTGTAGAAGCCCACTTGACTCTGGGTCCTGCACATATCAAATTGAGTAAAAAAGATGCTACACAAACATGCAAAGACTTGAAAACATGCCACATACACTCACCAATCAGGTATATCCGTAGAATTAAACATCGAAGAGACATCTATAACCGGATTTCTGCTCACAACCACACTGTATACATCAGGATATTGCCCACTTAGATGCGTCACAAGGAAACCACCGTGACTGCCGCCGAATAGGCAGAGTTTGCTGCCGTCTATGTTGAACTTTTTGAGTGCCTCGTCTGTGGCTAGTTTGCAATCTTTGACATCAGCGTCGCCGACGCGTTTTGGGAGGAAATGTACCGAAGCCTGCCCAGAACCTGTCGAGCCTCGATAGTTTATTTGGAGGGAGGCGAAACCTGCAAAGTTTTGACGGCGTGACTAACAATAAATAAAGATCGAATGCCTTATTTAAAAAGATCTCTTAGACGACCATTAAGGAGTTGTTTCTGGTAATGTTTACTATCACAGCAGACCATCGTCACAGAATAGAACATACAGAACGGACACTCCCCGCAACCCGCCCGCGTGATTCCCGTGTTCTTTGCCGGGTCTATTAGAGGCACAGCAGACGGCAAACTGTATGTCCGTGACAGTCTTCCATTTTGGCCGGTATTGTGAGAATTTTATTTATTTATTTAAGCATAGGGAAACATACAGCTATAATAAATACATAAAAATTAATGTTACAGGTAATCACATAAGCCAATTAAGTATCCACATAAAATTATACACTACGTCGAAAAAGACAAGAGATAATAAGTTAAAAAAATAAATAAATTGAAATATTAATAAGAATGAACTTTTAACCTTATATAACCAGAGAGTTTAAATGACAATTATAAAAAAAAATATATTAACAGCATCAAACAATAAAACATTTTAAAAAGATTAAGAACTGACCATTATAATAAAAAAACAAATCTAAAACATATTAGGTAATATCATTTACCTTTGATTGCTTTGACAAACTTGTGATACTTCTCATGTAAAATATCAATGTGACTGTAGGATTTGTTATACTCATAACAGGACCTGACAATAAAACGGTTTTTAGCATAGTTAGACCTACAGAAAGGTGGGGTGAATAAGCAGGCATTACAAGAGCGAACATTGACTCGTGGACGATTTATACAAATCTTACTCAATAAATATGGAGAATCTATAATACCGTTCAATATTTTAAAAAGAAAAATCTGGTCTCTCTGTTTACGACGTTCTTGAAGAGATATAACGTTATGAAGTGTGCAACCACGGAACTTGGATTTAATTCAGAATTATAGTTTTTATCAGAATAAAATACAAACTTATCATTTTTCAAAATTTCTATACGTTTTAAACTAAATAACAATCAATCTGAACAACAATTTCGACTAAATAACTCTTTGAACTGAACAACTATTCAAGCTGTTTTCCTTCCAAACCAAAGATTTTGGAAAATACGTGCATAGAAGCAGAGCGTTTTTCTCATGTCAATGACTATAATAATACGAAAATAATTGCAGTACCGGTCACACTGGCGGACTGTCAGAACAAAAAGTCTGCCGTCTGCTGTGCTAGTTAGTTTCGATCTGCCAAAATCGAAGGCTGTAAGTTTTCCAAATAAAATGGAACTTACCTAACATAGCGAATAAGGCGGCCTCCAAAGAGAATGCATTGACGAAGTTGGAATGCGGTCCCCCGTGCGGCCATACTATTAGAGGGAGCTTGCTGCCTTCTACTTTGGGAGATATATACAATGCTGTGAACGACTCTGTTAACAAAAAGATTATACTAGGTTATTTTTTTGGACCTGATATGCGTACACCTTATTACAGAGGTCAAAAGCAACAACTTTTGTTCTACGACTTTTCTAACTACGCACAAAAAAAATTCGGCTCCCCATATTATAGTGGTCACGTGACCGACCCATTTTGTATGGGAAGTTGACAATTTTTCGTGCGTTGTTAGCTAAGTCGTAGAACAAAAGTTATTGCTTTAGACCTCTGTATTAAGGTGGACATACGCATATCAGGTCCAAAAAGATAACTTTGTATGTAAGGAAATGGCATCCTCGTGGTCCGGCTAAGGACCGTGGGTGTCATAATAGGCTACTAAGGGAGTTTGATCCTTTGACCATTGAAATTTTGACCTCTCCATACAAATTGCCCACTCTGGTCGAACAGTTTGTATGGAGGTCAAAATTTTTTTTCATATCCCAACATTATGTTTCTTTGGGAAAGTTGTTCAGTTTCGTTGACAGAGCACGCCCTTTCAGTTTTCGGTACACCGTCCCTTACACCCTGTATATCGCTGAATTTTTAAGATGGGACAGTATAAATAAAATATTGGGGAACATTTGACACAAAGTCATCTGATCCCAAACAAGGCAAAGTCTGTATAGATATCAGAGACTGACATACATACATAAATAGATAAATAACACACCCAGACACAGAACAAACACTTGTGTTCATCACTCAAATGTTTGCCCTGGGCGGGGATCGAAACCGCGGCCCACGGCGTGAAAGGCAGGCTTACTGACAACCACACCAACCGGCTTGTCAAGTATGGGGAAGTAACTTAACCGTTACCGCTACACTAAAATTATGTAAGAAGACAAGTCTGACCACAAATGTGGTCGATACTCGATGACGTAGGATAATATGAGGTGCCCTCAGTGACTAAGTTTCCGACCCACGTTTCATTGAAAAAGCATTTCAAAGTGTTCTGAGTAACAAACTAAAATTTGGCTAGGGATCCAATAATAGTCCGATATTCCAGGCAATACTTACTGACACGCGCAATGCATAGTCCCGTGTGGTGCCGGTAATGAATAGTACCATCTCATACATATTCGTGGGTGTCGTAAGAGGCGACTAAGGGTTATAAGCTGGAGGATGGGCAGCAGCATCCTCCTGTGTATCATACCATCTTAGTTACTGCGGTCACCTAAAACCGCGGCCCATGGTGCCAGCCATAACGCTGAAAAGCGTCTACTTCCCCTCCACATTTTTCCAGCAAAAGCTGGAATTTTGGAGGGAGTTTCCTGTTCTGTAGTGGACATTTCATGGGATGTTATGAGGACTTACTGACACTATCTGAAGAGTTTTCATGTTCTAAATGCAAGTACTGCACTGTGGCGCCTTTGACCGCGGCGGGCGCGTCGTTGGGGGAACTTATGGGCACCCATTTGATATCCTTCTCTTGCCCTTGTACGGGTAAACGGGCTGCAAATAACTGGAAATAAAAAAAATATTACTTTACAACAATATAACATACGGGTAAATAAATATATTTATTTTTTTATGCCACCCTTCAAGATATTTTGTGGTATATTGTTTCGATAAGATACACAGAAGGATGCTGCTGCCCATCCTCTGGTTCATTAACCCTTAGTCGCCTCTTTCGACACCCAAGGGTAGAAACGGGTTGGTACTTATCATCTTACATTCGGCGGTCACCTACAACTGCGGTCCATGGTGCCAGCCGTAACGCTGACAAGCGAGGTGACTATGGTACTTCCCCTCCACATTTTTTCCAGCAAAAGCTAGATTTCTAGAGAGAGCTCCCTGTCCTGTAGTGGACGTTTAATGGGATGTTATGATGATGATGATGATGACAATAATATAACATACTGTATGGTGTCGGCAAAGTATTGTAAAGAGATGGGGCGCTCTTCCTGTGGGTGTCGTAAGTGGCGACTAAGGAATTATGACCGGATGATAGGCAGCAGCGTCCTTCATTGTATTGTACCATCTTACATACTGCGGTCACTAGCAACCGCGGTTCATGTTGCCAGCCGCTAACGCTAACAAGCGTGGTGATGGTACTTTTTTGCTAGACGTCTGGAGGGAGCTGCCCGTTTCATGAGATGTTATGATATAACAAACAGCCAATAGTTGGTCACGTACAAATTATGCACCTTGAGTGCAATCTCAGACTTGAGAGGGATTTATTAACACGACTCTTAGTGTCGGAGGCCAAGATCCTCTTCGGGTAGCTGAACCAGCATAAGTAAGAAAGTATTAATAATGGAAACCCATTATTCCGCAGAGCCCGATTTCATATTACGTAGAGCTAACCAGAGCAATCGTTAATAAATATGAGGTCCTAACGAAATAGTAAACATAGTATAAGCGTGCTACTCAGACCATGAAACTGATCAACTTTCCCCAAGGAATATAGGTCGAAATACAAAAATAAAATTTTGACCTCCCATAGAAACTGCATCAGCTAAAAGCGCATTTTGTCTTTCGACCTATGTTACTTGGGAAAAGTTGTTCAGTTTCATGGGCAGATTCACACCCTTCAGTATTATCACAACTTTCCGTTACACGCTGTGTTTTGTAATCTAAAATCCTTAATATCTAATCAATATTGGGGAAAGCCCCAAGGAACATAGGTCGAAATACGAACAGTAACAGTATTTATTATTATTTATTTTTGTTAAGCGTAACCTCCACTCTGGTGCTGGCTTAAAATCAGTTTCACAAATACTTCTCTGGTACACACGGCCGCACATCAGTAGAAACATTTTTGGACCTTATGACGTGGTAATAGAGTTGAAAAAGTTTCTACCGACCAGCAGTTGACCGTACTTGTGACAAATGCTGAGTCTAGAGTAGCGCCAACGTAAGAAGTCCGTTTTGACGTTTCCTTAAACACCAGCGCACAAGGTTCATTTTTCTTTGCAGTTCGTAATTTTGCATACGTTTGACAGCTGCAAGAAAAGACCTATTACTGTGGCCTAACTTTAGTGTCATTTCATCGCACGATATTCTTTGTACATCCTACTTAGTTTATAACATTCATTATCGTGCATTGAATAATTTATTTTTTCTTTCTTTCAGTTTCAGTAGAAACTCACCTGCCCAGGAGTAGTCATGTTGGAGCAAGTAGCAAGGATGACGTCATTTTTGACGTCGAGTATCGAAGTAGACTGAGGGACGCTCCTGTTGGAAATTTCCACCATTCTTCCACCTTCTACAATAGGAAAAACGCATATTAGTGGTACACATAACATGGCCCTCTTCATTTATTCGTGTAGTACCTGGGCGATCGAGCTTCGCTCTATAATAGCCGCCTCAACATTAATATATCATCGTGGCGCTGTTAATTTTTGTCTAAAACGAGGAATTTACAAAATGCTCAAAAATTTTCCCAGACATTTTTTGCCCCAAACACCCGTATGGTAAATTTCATCGAAATCATTAGGGCCCTTTTTGAGAAACCGATACTTTTTACCGCGGGAAAACACTTCATTCCCACGGGAAAACGCATTTAATGCGGGTGAAACCGCAGGCGGAAAGCTAGTGTATTATACATACCAAGATCGACCACATAGCTCCTAACTTCGTTCTGCTGTGGAGTACTGAACAGCAGTCGCTTGCCGTCTTTACTGAAACATTTGCTGGGCACAGTCTGGCAATACACGCCGTAGAAACTGCCGCCGTCCGCGATCGTTACACTAGTCGGTACTATATCGACTAGCGGGGTCACTTCGCCCTGGAAATAAATTAACAATAGATAGTTAAATAGATGTCCAGGAACTCTAATTCAGAACAATTTCCAAACAAAAAGTGGGCCTACGTGAAACCAAAAGGACGTATATTCAAAATACGAATCAATTGGTTCAAATTCAGAACGAGAGCAGGGATTGGTTCGCGCGCGTGCTGCATTGTCTGCTAGTAGTAGTTGAGCCAATGACGAGGTGGAACGACTTCTGAAATACACGACTTTCGCTGGGTCATTTTTTGAGCGCAGTTACAATTCTTGACTTATTATTTATTCGTAGAGTACCAATCCATCTTTACCCGTGGGTGTCGTGCTTATGAACCGGAGGATGGGCATCAACATCTTTCTGTGTATCGTACCATCATACCTACTGCGGTAACTAACAACAGAGGTCGCCAGCCGCAACGCTTACAAGCGTGGTACTATGGTAAATCCCCTCAAAACTACCACGCGTTTTTGCTGGAGTTCTGGAGGGAGCTCCCTGACCGGCAGTGGACGTTTCATGGGATGTCATGATGAATTTAAAAAATGGTAGGGCTTTTGTGGAAAGTCCGTCTGGGGAAGTACCACCCCCTTGCTTTTTTCTGCCGTGAAGCAGCAGTGTTTGCACTGCTGTGTTTCGGTTAGAAGTTCAAGGGTGCCAGTGAAATTACCGGCACATGAGACATACCATCTTACTTCGAAAGTGAGCAACGCGCTTTGTTGTCTTATTAGTGTCAAAATATGCTATTAAGACAGTGGGTGCTATGGGCGGTGGTGACCACTTACCATCAGGTAGCCCACCGGCTCGTTTGCTCACTTGTAACATTAAAAAAAAATCCTTACCGAAGCGCTACTCCTGGTGACAATAGCGTGGCAGGCGTGGTGCGGTCCATCGGTAGCTCGCTGCAACCACACCAGATCACCGGACGGGGTGAAACGAGGAGACCGGACGGAGACACCTTCGGGGGACAACTTTTCTGAAAAAAAAAAAAGAGAAACATCATACGTCTCATACAATACAACGTCTCATCCATACAACGTCTAACGAAACAACTATTGACTACTTTATTGATCTTTAATCAGCTGACTGGTGTAAACTTATCAAAAGTTATTAATACGATGATACGATACGAGTACGCAGGACGTTAATGCCCACGCTCCTGTACCAAGTTGTCCTGTTTGTCAAGATCGCTTAGTCGCCTTTTACGATACTCAAAATAACAAACAGAGTGGTAAGTATTATCTTAGCCGTTACCCCAAAGACCAGCCTGTAAAACACTTATTTATTATAGTATTAGACTACTAGACTTATTTTATTTTAATCGAAATCCAAATGTGAACAACTTTCCGAAAGAACATGCCAAAAGTATGAATGTATGAATTTTTATTGTGTAAAGCAATCAGGTACATAGTGCAGATAGAATTACAAGACATTGTCCAACTGAACATTGTTGCAGGCATGCCCACTATTGCATTAATATTTAAATTATTATATACAATTATTAATTAATTAATTGTTTGTCAAATATTACTAACTGCCGCTCTCAGAGACGTCACTTAAAGTTAATCGTTAGTTAAGTCTCGTGTTGTCACTTTCTTATTCAATGAAACTAAAAAGGCCAGCATGAGACTTAACGAATGATTAACTTTAAGTGACGTCTCTGAGTATGGCAGTTAATTACTATATAGATTACCATCACAATGCTTCCAATATTTTAAAAAATCAATAATAATATAAAATAGTCTAAATGCGTCATAATTTAAATTAGTCATAATGTGTAAAGGTATTTCGCGCCTGCGGGGACAGAGTGGGTATTTTCTCCATTTGTCGAGGGCACTGGTTTTTACACAGAGCGACAGCCATCCGACCTCCGCAACCCAGAGGGGAAACCAGACCCAATCCTAGATTAGGTTTTGGCAGGTTAGTGGCCACCCTGGCTGTCAGTTTTCAAGCCGCCAAATAGCCTGTGACTTGGCTTAACGATTACTAACATTGACAGTTAACCAGGACCAACGGCTTAACGTGCTTTCCGAAGCACGGAAACGCTCTAGTTGTTGTGCCACTAGTGGTCACCCATCCGGGTTCTGACCACGGCTAACGTTGCTTAACTTTCGTGATCGGGTCTCATTGGGATAATAGTTCATTTTTATGTTCTGGGCAGGGAACGAACGGTTACCTATTCAAAATCCGGTCAACAGTTTGTTTCGGTTAACAAGTATTTCGGTATACTGAATCATTTCGGTTAATCAAACCCTAATAAAAGGGGTTCTTGTGCAGTTTCTTGGTTTTAAAGTAGGTATAGGTAGCCATTAGCGCAGGTTACCGAAAATATAAACCGTCACCTGTCACGCAATCTCAGATGTTTTTTTCTGTTAAACGTGACCATTTATGTCTGTTAACCATTTTTGTGTTAACAGTTATAATGGTTAACCTTATAAAATGGTTAACCTTATAAATGGGTTTTCCGTTCCTAGGTTCTGGGTAACATAAACAATTTCGCTCATCATCATCATAACCTCCATGAAACGTCCACTACAGAACAGGGAGCTCCCTCCAGAATTATAGCTTATGCTCGAAAAATGTGGAGGGGAAGTACCATAGTCACCTCGCTTGTTAGCGTTACGGCTGGCACCATGGACCGCAGTAAGTAAGATGTAAGATACAAAGGAGTATGCTGCTGCCAATCCTCCAGATAACCTTTAGTCGCCTCTTTCGACACCCACAGGTATGTATGGGTTGGTATTATTCTTTTCCGGCACCACACGGGACTATTTAACAATCTGGCTAGCGGTCCAAAAATTACCCTCTATGAATGATTTTGGTTAAACTTACTCATTTGTCCATCGAGGGTCAATTCAAAGATGTACGAGGGACGGTTGGTGCAGAATATGAGTCCCAAACGACGAGGCTCCGTCTCCCAAGCCACGCCCACTACGCTCTTGCCATCGGGCGAAAAGCGCACCTGCAAAAGTAAGTGCAGTGCTTAAAAGGCAAGCCAAAAAAACTGTTCGATTCAACATTTATTCTAGCTAGGAAGCAATTTATAGCAAAGAATAGTACCAACCCATCCCTACCCGTGGGTGTCGTAAAAGGCAACTAAAGGTTTGGGCAGTATTATTTTATTGCGTTCGCATTAACGGTCTTAGCCAGAGTTATTTTGTACGACGAATAACATAATCTTTCTCTGCGCATTCTTTAAACTTTCTCTCGGGCACCTGCACTAAAGAGTCAGGTATTTTCTCTTCATCACTACCATAGCCCCACCTGTCCAGGACACCAGCTCTCCGGCAGTCCCTCCAGCACTGTGAAGGTACGAGTATCACTCTCTATACGACACACCACTATCACAGATAGGTGTTTACCCACCAACTGCTCACCCCAGTCTTGTCTGTACACACACTCTTTACCAAGATCCAAAGAGATTTCACATATATTTCCATCCTCAATTCATTTTTCTCAAAGTGCTTCCATCTCTTTCTACCAACCGTGGCAGTATACTAAGGACAAAGTAACTCTAACTCTGACGGTTATCTCAGGCGGAGAGCTAATGATTCGTTCGCCTCCCCCACCTGCTCCACTCACCCCCACGACAATTTTTTTGAGTTCTGCGGATTAACGGTCAGAGCTAGAGTTAGTTTGCGCGGCCTATAGTATGCTAGAAGAGACCTCAAGAAACGTTAGAAACTCATTTGTCATTCGAAATCAAAAGCTGTCAAACAATTACGCAATTATGTACTAAGAAGCTGAATCCTATTTACTTCCTACTAATATTATAAACGCGAAAGTTTGTAAGTATGGATGTTTGTTACTCTTTCACGTAAAAACTACTGAATGGAAATGAAACTTTACAATAATATAGCTTAAACATCAGAATAACACATAGCCTACAATTTATAAACCTGCGCAGACGAAGTCGCGGGCACCAGCTTGTATGTCATAAATGGGATCCAGCTACATAAAGTATTTTGCCAATGCTACATAGCCTCACCTGTCCAGGACACCAGCTCTCCGGCAGTCCCTCCAGCACTGTGAAGGTCTCACTCTCTATACGACACACCACTATCACAGATAGGTGTTTACCCACCAACTGCTCGCCCCAGTCTTGTCTGTACACGTACTCTTCACCCTGAAACAAAACGAACGTAGGCCTTAAGCACAGAATAAAGTAATAGTACTATCATGCAGAAAGGACACTCTCCGCCCCCCTTGCAATCCACCCCGCACCCCCGCGCACACCCAAGAGATTCGCTGGAGGGTCTTTTGTACTGAATATGCGAGCCTACGCCATCTTCCAATTTCAAATTTCAGATTCGCGCTCGATGTATGTAGTGTCCGGGGTGTGCCTTCAGTCCACCACTGAGCAAGGAATCACGTTTCAGTCCACCATGTGCGGTGCTTGCCCACACACGTCTTCCGATTCGCGTCCGTACCGGGGCATATTGATAAATTCATCAAGTGTGAGATCGGAGGAAGAAAAAGAGGTTTTCGAGAGCAGAGTAGGTAGGTACCTTTATTAATTTGCAGTTTGCAATCTGTTATCTTGGATTTCCTAAATAGTCGAGCCACTAATGTTCAGTTTTCTTTTTGGCGTCATGGCTAATGAATGAATGAATACCGCAAAGTGTGAGTAAATCAATGATAAAGGATGATATTTTAAATGTTTATGTTAAGAAACTGTTTTCTAGATTATCTCGAAAAATCATACAGAAATCTTTCAATATTTTACCATAGTTGTGTTCAGTTTTATAGCCCGTATAACATACTAGAAGGAACGCACTTGATTAAGTAGCACCTTATATAGGGGACTTGACCAGAACACTGCTTTTAGGGTTCCGAACCAAAATGGTAAAAACAGAACCGTTATGGTGCCACTTCGTCTGTCTGTCTGACCCCAAAAATAAGTTTGATTGTACAGGCTTTTTGCAGACTTCTGAATAACTGCTACTTACCGCCAGTTGCACATAAGTCTATTGCTGACTCTTCCTGTTTTGTTGGCAAAGACAGTGACAGCAATAGATTTAAAGGAGCTTTAACTTTAAAGAGTGTTTGTGCAACTGGGTGTTAGAGAGATCGTTTTATTTTTGCTGTAATGTATACAACAACCGCTATCGGCTATAAATAGTTTATATTTTTCGCTTTGCAAACTTCGGAGATAAGGGCAAGGGAATGTTTTTTTTTTGGTATTTTTCATCATAACTTGAAAACTAAGGGTCTTAAAGAAATACAAATATCAATTTTGAAATCTTCAAATGAAACCCTTTTATACCCGACTGGACCCTGGTTTTTGTACAGAGCGACCTTGCCAGGTAAAAGCTCTTGGTAGTTTTGCCAGCGAGTCGTGTCACAACAAAACCGCGGCAAATTTAAAAATTACATACATACATAACATCACACCTCTTTCCCGTCGGGGTAGGCAGAGACCACAGTCCTCCACCAATTAAAAAAAATTAAAAATGTTAAAATTACAAGTTAAAAAACCCTGAAAATACTGCAAAAACTTTTAGTTGGTTTTCAAGACCACAAGTTACCACCTGAAAACCAACTAAAAGTATCAAATAGTTATTTTATAGTATTTTCAGGGTATAAAACTTGTAATTTTTAAATTTGCCGCGGTTTTAGTGTGACACGACTCGCTGTCCAAACTCTAGTCTAAACACTATTATAATTTACCTTCTTGGGAGCCGCTTCACCACTACCATCAGGTTTTTTCTCTTCGCCTTTTCTCTTAATGTACGGCTCCGACTTTTTTAACTTTTTCTCAGCTACGTACACGACTGTGCTCTCATCCTTAGACCAATCTAGGTTGCCGAATTCAGCTAAAATTGTAATGTAAGATTTTAAGACTCTTCGAAGTCTTTCCACTATTCAACAATGAACTTGACAGAAAACATTAGTTAAGTACATTTAAATTAAATCAAATCAAATATCTTTATTTGCGTGAAACATGGTAAGAGGGTCTTATTACATAGTTTCCAGCATGCTCTACCTATAGACTAAGGCGTGCAAATATGGTACATTTAGGACTTAATTACAATAACTAGATTAACATACTAATTTAAAAACAAGACTAGATTAGGATTATGGAATAATAATTACATGCATGTCATAATATTAGAATAATGTCAATAAAAATGAATTTCAGGATAATAATAAAATAATTTACAGCACAATAATCGACTCATTCAAATATTCATTGATGTCATAATAACATTTGTCCCTAAAGAATTCCTTAGCCTGTTTAAGACATACACATATCTGTCGAGCTTTGTACATAGACAATTAATGTGTGCTTTCCAGTTGCAATGTTTATCAATTGTTAAACCCAAAAATGTCGCTTCATTCACTATGTCAATATTTGAATTATTACATTTTATGTCCAGATTATAAGATTTACTATTGTATGTTTGGAACTCGATAATTTTTGTCTTTGAAATATTAATATTTAGATTATTTTTAACTAACCAATCCATGATATTGGTCAGAGTTTTGTTTGCCTCAGTCTCAAGGATGGACTTGCTTCTACCTTTAACAACAAGAGATGTGTCGTCTGCAAATAGTATGCAATTATGGTTAGTTGCACTAGGGAGATCATTTATGTAGAGCAGAAAAAGCAAGGGGCCTAGGACACTACCTTGGGGTATTCCGCAAGCATTTAGTCGAAAAGAAGACCTGTGTGTCAGCTTCATATGCCTATTACCAATTTTATTAATATTCGTGATCTCTACACACTGTTGTCTGCCCTGAAGGTAGTTTTCAACATTAGACAGCTTATAATTTTTATAAATTTATTTACATTAACATAAATACATTTGACAGTTAGTACACCAGTTACGATAACTAGATACAATTAAGCGCTCAGTAATCACGTCCTGCAGTAACAACCAAAAAAAGACCGAAGCTTGTGTTAGGGCATAGAGGAACTTTCCTCTATGGTTAGGGTTAGCTACAAACAATAATTTATAATCAAATCAAATATTTATTGTTGGATATTAAAATCTCTTACTGACGTCGACTAAACTACATCGCTTCACAAATTGGCGCCGTGGTGAAAAAAAAACCGGCCAAGTGCGAGTCGGACTCGCGCCCTAAGGGTTCCGTACCTATCTACCATATGATATACTAAAAGCTTTTGCTCTTTGACTTTAAAAACTCCGCGACCATCCAACTTGACCCCTCTTTTATAGAAAAGTTCTTAAAACGGGAGCGCACCTTAATTGGTCTCATGAGTTGTGAGAAAAATTGAAATATTTAATGATTTCAGACTTTTCCCTTTATTTGTACTGTGAGACCTAGTTTCTTGCCAAATTTCATAATGTTAGGTCAACGGGAAGTACCCTGTAGGTTTTGCATTTTTGCAAAAATGTATGGAGATGAGGACATAAAATTTTTTGATTGCGTCGTTGTAACTTTAATATTCGTTATCAATTTCAACCCGATACCTCTACTCGTGAGAAAAAGGGTCTTGACAGACAGACAGACAGACAATTTTTTTTTATTTTGAGGTACGGAACCCTAAAAATGAACCAGGCAGACAGCTATCAAAACTAATTAAACTGCAGTTCAAACAGGCTACTTCAAATTAGCTTATGCCTATTGTATCAACCCTGTATGTAGGTACATTGTATACAATCAAACGTATTTAAAAGAGTGGCGACCACATACCGGAAGACGAAGCGTTGGCAGGCCCCCACAAGGTGGACCGACGATCTGGTCAAAGTCGCGGGAAGCCGCTGGATGTGAGCCAAGCAGGACCGCGAATCATGGAGATCTTTTGGGGAGGCCTATGTCCAGCAGTGGACGTCTTTCGGCTGATATGATGATGATATTTAAAAGAGTGCGTAGGTTTTTTAATATCCCTTTTTTCAATTTGTTTGTGAATCGATTTGAAATTAGTGATGAAAATTAATATAAAGTACCCTAATATGATTAAATAAATTTAGAATTTCAATTTGAAAAAGAATCCGGTTCGGTGTGTGGAAACCGAACCCGGCACCTATGTCGCAAAAGTCACTGTCATGCGCCTATCAAGGCACAATAAATATATGCTAAAGCAGTATGGAAACTCGGCCCTTTTTTTGAAAAAAGAACTATGGTGCGTCGGAGGGTCAGGGTTGTTACCTAGAATTTTTGAAATAAGAAAAGTATGACAATAGTTAATTGACATGGACCTGACTGCTTGAATCGACAACGCGGAACCCACGACTGACTTTAGCGCGAAAACTGCATATTTTCCTGTAGCGGTGTGCGCATGAGTAAGTGCGTCATTTTTGGACGTTTTTAGGAGTTTCCATACTGCTTTAGCTTATATATATTTACTGTGTCAAAAGGCCAGTTACTTACAATCAGCATAAACGTCGCCATGGATTTCTAAAGCTGTAACATCAATCGCATGACTCAATGTAGACTTTGACCAGATCTCTAAATATTGTTTCTTCGCATCCTTAGCATCTTTTTCCTCTCTAATCACAGCTTTGAAACTCTCACTTGGGGACACGGCGGAAAGAAGCCTGAAAGATAATTTGGGAAAACACTGGTTTAGAGCCCTTTCACACTAGGCGATTGGGGACCATACAAACATTGGCAGCGCGGCTGTCGCGCGGCTTCCTCGCTACAATCGCGCGACAGCAGCGCGGAATCACGCAAATAGGCAAAGCATTCCCTAACTAAGGAACATAGGTCGAAATACGACATTATTATATTACATTATTATTTATTTATTTATTATATACCCTTTCTGTTACACCTTGTATAGGAACTGTCTTGCGCTACTCTATATAATATAGCTTAACTAGGGGCGCGTTTAGAATTGGGTAGAAATTACCCAGATAGTGAGATAGCTTTATATGACGTCGATATGTGTGGTCGAAACAGACTGCTGTCAAAGGGTAATTATTACACAAAACGGAACGGCCTCTAGAATGACACAAAAGCGCGAAGCGGTGCTTTTTTAATACATCAATGAATGACAGCAAAGAAATGACAGCAGTGTGAGAGCAGGACGGAGCGATAAGCGTAAGATATTGGAGCGACGGAGACACGTATTGATCCATCCTGCTCTCACGCACAGCTCTGTCCTGCTTTCACTATTATCTTGTCTTGTAGACCTGCCGGCTTAGCACGCTGCCGGAGAGAAAATATATCTCTGAGAAATGTCACTTTATTTGAGGAATTATGTCATCAATTATGTGCTGCAGTGGTTTCTTGCCGTTTCTTTTACGCTGCCATAGCACGATCCGAAACAGCGTAGACTCGCTCTATTTGCATTGTATTCTGCATGACATTCAATAAGTATTCTGTAAAGAATCTACATTGAATAAAATTATCTGAATCTGAATCTAATCTATCACCTCCAAGCGCGAAGAAATGTCAGTGGAAGAAAATGTTTAGCAAATCCACAAATTACTGTTTTGATATTTTAAAGATAACGAAGATACTGTTTTGATATTTTAAAGATAAGATAGCTTTATACACTAATACATGTCCTTGTCTTTCAAAATGTGTCGCACTGCTCGGATGTCAAAAAAACGTGACCATGCTTAAAGTTGAAGTTAGTGAATTGGACCAAAATAATTCCCCCCGCCACTTGTATGATTTATTAAAAGTGAAAGGGTGCTATTATCCGCTTTTTAAGTATATTAAAAATACTTTTAATAAACGATAAATAAACAGAAAATCCAGTGAAGTGAAGTGTTAAAATAAGACTTGGCTTAAAGGTCTTTGTAACCAGGCCAAAAAATTCCCAAAAAAAAAACTTTAATCAAACATAAAGTTCATAAAAAACTTAAATAATGATAAACTGACAACTGCAGCGTGCTAAGCCGGCTGTAAACAATGAATTTATATTTGATATGAACCGCCTCTGTAAATAAAAGTAGAAACTTACTCATGGCTGACGTCAATTCCAAAATCCGTTTGTGTGACAACATTAAGGCTGTCATCGAGGAGATATTCGGTCAAGTACTTGGTTGGCTTTCCTTTGTCCAGATTCCTGATGGACCACTTGGAAGTGACTCTGTTGCCTGAGTTGTTCAGTTTCCCACCCACAATAGACGGGATTTTCGTTAGGGTTTTGTACGCTGATACAATATTTTCTATCTGAAAAGGAAGTAAATACGGTTTAGTAAATAAAAATCATCCCCCAAGGGGATAAAAATTAGGGAAATTAATATGTAATTTCTACAGATTAAAAAACGGGCCAAGAGCGAGCCGCCAGCTGAGAAGTGTATTAAATGCGCGCGGATCCGAAGTGGTTTTATCTATGGGATCTTTTTATTAACTCTAGCTTCCCGTGCAAAGCCGGGGCGGGCCGCTAGTGCATGATAAATTGCTGTGCCCTCCTGGGTCCATCTGTGTTACAATCCCATTATTTTACCATTTTTTTACCATATTGTGTGCAATAAAGAAATCTTAAATCTTGAAAAAAAAAATTACCTCCCATACAAAATACGCTATCAGCTAATGCAGTTTTCCATGAGACCTTGAAATTTTTTTTCGTATTTCGACCTACGAGTATGTTCCTCAGGGAAAGTTGTTCAATTTCATGGGTATAGCAACCACCTGAGAGATTTGCAGACACACCAAACATTGTATATTTATAAAACTTTTTAGAGACATTTTTTGTGTTAAGACATGTACAAAAAAATTAAAGAATGCTCATACCTGTGTAGACATCTTTAACATAGCACCGCACACACAGCACAAGGAATCTCTGTAAATAATATAGATAACAAATGACACTTTATACAACTAAACAAACAACAGATAAGTTATATATGTGTTTTGATACTCTACTTAAACACACAGTGTAACTAAAAACAGTAACTTAAATGTTATTATATGATAGAGTTAAAAAAAATAGTAAAAAGCACCTGGGCGACTGAGCCTTGCTGTGTATAATCCAAAGCCCGTCAACAGATGGCGCTGTATTGTTTCTGAAACGCGCTATTTTCAAGAAATGCTCAAAAAATGGAAAAAGACTAATTTTCCCAGGCATGAGACCTAGTAGTAAAGGAGATGAAAAATATTTCGCTATATAATTTGCACATATTTCATATCGCTAGAGATGATAGTTTAGATTATTACAAATTGATTTGCTTCAGTAAAGTTTTTCTGTCCGTCGCTGCGTTTTTGAGTTTCAGCTTTTCAAAAATGTAAAAAAAAGAAGGGTACTAAATCATTTGCTCATGTCTGCCAATGGAACTGCTGGTCAGAAACATCCTAAAAATTAAAGAAATCGAAGAGGCAGACGTATAGGGCTCTGCATTATCACGGGAAGTACTAGTAAATATGTAAAAAAAAAAGGCTCTACTAAACCATTTGCTCATCATTCTAGTTGCTTTTATTCGCTTCATTTGGTTTCACTGAAGACAACAAAAAATTGGCAGACGATTTACTCACTGATTTTAAGAAATATTAATTTTTATAAATTCGTACTAAATCAATCATATCCCCAATATAGGGTTTTCAAGTAGACAAGGCTTATAATGAACGCGGGTGGGGGCGCTGGCTTGTATAAGGAGAACACTCAAAAGTGACGTTTCACAAGTTGGCGGTGTTAGTTCCTTTTTTCGCCACGTTCATAATAAGCCTTGTCGCACTTGTACATAGATAATTTCGTTTCACTCAGAAAAAAATAAACACCGGTAATAAATTGCGTAGGAATGGAACGCTAATTAAAAAGTTGATATCTCAATGGGTCCCCGCACACGTTAAATCTGCGATCCGCGATCCTGCGATCCGGTAGAGATGCAGCTATAAGAAAGAAAGAGAAAGCTATAGGACCATAGACTAGGTGTATCTATGGTGTGTCTATGGTCCTATAGCTTTCTCTTTCTTTCTTATAGCTGCATCTCTACCGGATCGCAGGATCGCGGATGTTACGTGTGCAGGCACCCAATGTGTGAAGGAAACGTCGGGTGCCCGCACACGTTAAATCCGCGATCCTGCGATCCGGTAGAGATGCAGCTATAAGAAAGAAAGAGAAATAATAATGATCGCGAAGTCTGATCGCGAAACTGTTTGACCATGGCGGGGACCCAATATCGTTCTTATCACAGATTAAATATACTTTCGAGTGGTAGAAATGTTCAAGGGTAGAAATCCAACACGGGCTCTACACGACGAGCCGCAAAAGGCGTTCACACGTTGGCCGTGCCTTTATTTCAAATAAGTGCGTAGGAGCAGAGGGACGTTTAATTTTATTCTAAATAAGTAAAAATAAAATTTTTTTTTTCAAATATGGTGCAGCTGGAAACAAAACTTAAAAGCACTGTATAAGTATATTTCAGCGGCAGCGATAGTCTCCGCGTATACGTCCATCTTGCTTGCTTCACAGACCTACACGGAATGAGCCGCACCAACGTGTGAAAGCTGTCAACAAGCTTACCGAGCCGGCGCGGCCAACGGTTGGGCCAAAGTCTACTGGGTGCTCAAAATGAGTGGGTCAGACCCATTGACGTAAGAAAAACGCTGCGCTTCTAACGCCCCCTGGCGTAGTTTCCAAAATCTTTGGTCAGACAGAATTCACAGGTATAAATATTCAAAAATAGCGATATCACTGATTCGTATACGAATCTTGCAAATACGAACGCTTCAAAAATGCGTCTCCTGAGACTGCAACTGCTATATCTTTGATTGATGTCATCCATTCAAATCTTGACAGAACTTTGAACAAATGAACATGAAAAAATTATGTATCAAAATACCAGCCAGCATCTTACTAAAAAGTTTGCTTTGAAAGTAGCCAATGCTTAAAAAAAAACCGGCCAAGTGCGAGTAGGACTCGCGCACAGAGGGTTCCGTACCACCACATAATCATAATTGTATTAGTTGAAATTTCAGTAAGTTAATGTGCTACATTTTTTTGAGTCCGACACGCGCTTGACCAAATATTATTATTTGTTGTTATTTTATAGCTTATGCACTATGAACATACCAATTTTCAAGTTTGTAAGTGTTCTCATTTTTAAAATATAACTAAAACAAAAATCGCCTTCGCGATCATCCAACTTGACCCCTATCTCATATAAATGTTCTTGAAACGGGAGCTCACCACAATTGATTACCATTAGTTGTGAGAAAAGTTGTAATATTTAAAGTTGAATGTTTATTAAAGTTGTAATGGCATGAACGTCAAACGAGTGACAAAATTTAAATATCTGGGACATATTATTACCGAAGACCTTAAAGACGATGACGATATTGAGAGGGAGCGTAGGGCTTTAGCGGTTAGAGGCAATATGCTGACTCGCAGGTTATCCCGTTGTACTGAACAAGTGAAAATTACGCTATTTAAAGCATACTGCCAGAACATGTACACGGGGAACCTGTGGGTTAGGCATACTAAGAGGTCGCTGGACTCCATACGCGTCCAGTATAATAATATATTCAGAATGATGCTGGGACTGCCCCGTTTCTGTAGTGCGTCAGGGATGTTTGCTGAGTATCAAACAGATGGCTTTGCAGCCATAATACGCAAAAAAACAGCATCCCTGATCAACAGATTGCGGGGTAGTCGTAACATCATTCTGATGACCATAGCTGACAGATATACGTCGCCGCTATGGAAGTGTCTGGTGCGGAGGGTGATGATCACAGAAACAAGATCGTTTCTTTGATCGCCCTAGCCCCGGAAGCTTTTGCTAGATTTTTTGTCTTATATAGTCTAACATAGTTTTAAGATATTACTAACATTTCTATGGATCTAAGAAGTCTGAAATAAACAATTTTTATTTTATTTTTTATTTAATGATTTCAGACTTTTCCCATTATTTTTACTGTGAGACCTAGCTTCTTGCCAAATTTCATAATTTTAATACAACGGGAAGTACCCTGTAGGTTTTGCTATTTAGCATAAATGTATGGAGATGAGGACATAAAATGCCATATCTTTTGATTGCGTCGTTGTAAAAAATTGAAATTTTCAGATCTTGTGTGGTTCATGGAGCCTAATATATGGTATTAATTTCAACCTGATACCTTTACCCGTTCGTGAGATAAATGGTCTTGACAGACAGACAGACGGACAACAAAGTGATCCTATAAGAGTTCCGTTTTTTTTTATTTTGAGGTACGGAACCCTAAAAATAAAAAATCAGAGGCACAGTAAATACATGGGCTTATCAGGAGTATGGAAACTAAGCCTAATTTTAACCGACTTCAAAAAAGGAGGAGGTTCTATGTTCCACTGTATGTATTTTTTTTATGTATGTCCACCTATTTTTCCGTCAAGTGTTAACGATTTGCAAAATTACTTTTTTATCCGAAAGGGTATACTCCTGAGGTAATCACTATTGTCACCAAGTCAGGATCTGATGATGGGATCCTAGGGAAATCGAGGGCAACCCTCAAATTTTATAGGCACGTATAACGTTTTTCATATATTTTTCAAAGCTACACAAGTATTTGCGTCTAGTAATCATCATCTCATGTTGATGGTCTGATGATGTAAGGTCCAACTCCTTAACGGTTAGGAGTTGGAGGATAATTCTTCAAAATTTTAGTCACGTATTGATCGAAAGTTTGAAGCGCTCGTGGCCCAGTGGAATTTGGTCTTTCTTTGCGATCTCTAAAATTAAATAACGTTAGTCGTGGTGTGTGACCGCTAGTGGCACAACAATAAGAACGTTCTGTCAAATAATAGAACGATTTTCAAAATTCTTTTTTATCCGACCAAACATACTTCTGAAGTTGTCCCATGTTGTCCAGTCAGGATCTCAGTATGGGATCCCAGGGAAATCGAAAGCAACGCTCAAACTTTATAGGCACGATTACCTACGTGTTTTAAAAACAACGCGTTAGATAAATAATGCAAAATCTCTCAGGTGAAAGCTCTACACAGGAAATTGAACATCTCAGAGATGCCATGCCATGGAACGCACGGCATTGTACACGTAGAGACAAAACCAGTGTAACCTGTAGTCAGCCGAACCAGCGCTACGCTGAACTTGTTTACTATTATAGTACCTGGGCGACCGAGCTTCGCTCTAGAATAGCCGCCTCAACCTGACAATATCATCGGGTGAGCAAGCTATGCTACTCAAACCCAGGTGGCGCTGTAAGTTTCTTAAACGCACTAAAACTCGCAAAGAAATGATTAAAAAGACGGTGAAAACGAATTTTCCCAGACATGAGACCTAGCTAGATCGATTTTTCGCCCCGAAAACCCATAAAGTAATTTTCATCAAAATCGTTAGAGCCGTTTTCGAGAAACCGATTACAAATATAAATATTGCTTGAATATTCTGTGGCTACGTTACAAACGCCTTAAAGAAAATACTCGCTCAAGGTCAAATTGTTTCCACCGAAGTGCGTACCTGTCTATAAGTTGGTGACTTATTACTGACCATCAATTTTAGAGACTATCCATGAAATGCTCGAACTTTTTTAGAGACATCATGATTGTAGTGATATGACAACACTACGTCATTCGTGCTTCGGAAGGCCTTTCAGTCGTTTGTCCTTACCACTTTGAAGGAGTGATCATCAGGTCAGTAATTTAGATCAGTTAGGGTTAACCACCTTTTGGTGCCTGTACCTTACGATGTTTGCTTAACACTAAAACTTGTAAAATAAACATATGTATAACAAAAACTACACACCTCCTTCAAAGTATTTCAAGGTTTCTATTAGCGCTAAAAATTATAAATTAACCGTAGCAGTTTATAACCAAGAACTAAGTGAAGTATTTTTTTTGTAATTTTTTTGTCGTACTTTAGGGAAAGTTGTTTAGTTCTATGGTCAGAGTAACACACTCAAAGGAACGCAATTGATTAGGAAGTACCCTATACAACGTGTTAACGGAATAAGCGAAAGGTACTTAGAAGGAGGATTATGGAAATAATTCGTCACTAGGTGGTGTAGGCGTTTTTCTATGGTTTGACAGGTTATTTTGAATGTTTTCTATGGATCATCGATGATGGGGTTGTGACATGTTGGCAGAATGTCATCCCCTACTAAAATAAATTAGCAAGGTATCTATTCCGAGCGAAGCAAGGAGGTCCGAAATCTTTGAGCGAAACTGAGAAAATAGTTTATTCAGAATCCAGAGTGGAATCAATTTCACGGGTTTTTGATGAAGGTGATTTTTTTAAATTTTTATTACTTAAATTTTTGCCGCTTCTATTCTAAACATTTCTATGGATAAGCGCGCTGCCGACCGGTGCCGCGCGGACCATGAGCGGTGAAGAGGGGAGGGAAGCGTGCGCGGACTAGAACAACGATAAAACTAGAACTATGATGAAACTTTAAAATAACAATATCAAGAAAAAAAAAATTTTTTAAGATTTTTTTTACGGGAATGGATTTATTTTAATAAAAATCAGTTAGGTTGTATGAAAGAAAAGAAAAAGAAGAAAGAAAGAAAAACTATTTATTCAACTATTGTGACACTACAAACCAAAGTACAATAAAGTACACATATAAAAGAAAACAATATGTTAACACATAAACAAAAGAAACTTAAATAACTGCACTAAGGCGCCCAGTATTATATTACTCTATGACTAAGGTATGCAAGGTGGCGCAATAGCGAAAAGGTGAACGACTCAGCAAAAAGTCCATCTCGAAGAGACGGACGCTGTTTTTCAGTCGTACCAAGTAAAATCGTCGGCTGGATCCCAGCGGGGTTTGTGATTGAAAATAAAATACAATTACGTAATAATGCTATAGTAATAATTAAATACATATAATGCGATTAGGAAGGTATTTATACATTATGAAATGATTTATAAATAATGACATTGTACTCGATAACTAAAAATAAAAGAGGGTTTCGCTTATTCCATTAACACGTTGTATAGGGTGACTTTTAATTAGTTCTCGATAGCAAAAGATATGCATGTACTCATGATACTGAAAAACTATTCCTAAGGAAAATTGGTCGAATTACGAAAAACCCAATTTGACCTCCATCACCATCCGCTGATGCAGTTTCTTTGGGAGATCAAAACTTGATTTTCGTATTTCGACCTATGTTCCTTAGGGAAAGTTATTCAGTATCAATTCATACCTTTTTCTATCAAGAACTAATTAAAAGTCACCCATTTACTTATATTTTAGTACTGGCCCATCGGCACGTTACACTGTCCCCAATTCGTCGGTCCACAATCTGACATTGTGGACCAACAAATGTCAGTCACAAATTGTCAACTTTATCTGAGCGGACGAGCAAGGAGATCTTTGTTCTGAGGAGCGGACCACGCGAAACGCGCGACTACATACAAAAATGCCAGCCTGTTGCATAAAAGTGTGCACTAACGATGATAGAAGAAGTAAATAAAGCAAAAGATTTAAGATGTAAAAAGTAAATAAGTAAAAATGTATCAATTAATTCGTGTAAGACGCGACTTTTCAATAAACAGATGTAAGTTTTCCAAATAAAAAACAACAAACTTACTAATACAAAAATGAAACGATGATTCATTTTCTTAGTTAAAAATTACTTACTTTTATTGTTTTTTACTATTATCTAATGAATAACACTGAAAAACCAGGCCTAAGTCACGTATAAACAGTAAAGACTTTGTTTTGTTTTTCCCGCCATATTAATTCCATTCCGTGTATTTAGCACCGACCTCAGAACAAAGACCTCCTTGAAGTACTACACTACGTAGTTCACGCGATCTTTCACAGA